>CM032452.1:82836243-82913633 GCA_019049505.1 Pachyrhynchus sulphureomaculatus | reverse complement strand
GCATTGGCTCGAAGATTGCTGTTTAAGAGTAATTTTAGGTAATTTTTTTTGTCAACGACCTTAATGATTGTTTTTATCTACAAGGTTGAAATCATATATTCAGGAAGTATGAGTAGATAATTCCATCTGATATATTCTTTAGTATTTTACAAAAATCACTTAAAATAATCTATTTTTACTTAATTCATCGTAAAGAAGTACGTTTCCGTCGAAACGTTTCTAAGCACTTCTTCATCATCAACACCATCAGCTTATATCGTCCACTGCTGTATGAAAATCTCCCTCAAATATTTTCACCTTTTTCCGTTCTGGGCCACTTGTAATCAATTTTTAGCCACTCTCTTCAAATCATTAGTCCACCGACTATATTTTTTTTTGTTCATCGTTCATCCTTAAACCTAGCAACATGTCCAGCCCAGATTCACTTAAGACCTAGAATGAATTTGACTGCGTCTTGTACCCCGTTCTTTTCCTGATAATGTGATTTGGGATGTGATCTCTAAGAGTAACGCCAACATTGACCTCTCCATTTTTCTTTGCATGATGATATTTTTCTTCGTCAATGTGAGAGTATCGACTCCGTACGTAAGAACGGGTAGTAGGCATCTATTAAAAACTTTTCTTTTTAAATACATCAGATGATTAGATTTAAATATATAGCCTATTTTGCCATATGCCGTCCAGAAGAGACCTATTCTCTGCTGAATTTCAGGTGTTTGGTTGTCTCGTCCTATGCCGACTTCATGTCCTAGGTATTTATATCGGTGTACTTGCTCGCTCTCCACGTTATTCAGTTTTATAGTGCCGTTTAATACAAGATTTGTCATAAACTGAGTCTTGGATAGAGTGATTTTTAAACCAACCTTTCTTGAAGCTTCTTGAAGCATATACAGCATAGTTTGTGCTTCTTGCATACTATCTGTTATTAAGACAATGTCGTCGGCAAAACAAAGGTGATTTAACTTTTCACCGTCAATGTTAAGCCCCATTTTTTCCCAGTTTATTGATTGTAGCATACTTTCTAGAAGTGTTCCGAAAAGCTTGGTAGAGAGCGTATCGCCCCGGCTCACTCCCCGTTGGATTTGAAGCACTTATGACTTTTTAAATAAATCTGCAATTTTATTTCTTGAGACATTCTCAAAGCTGTGCAGAGCTTGATAAGCAACGACTTTTATCCTTCATTCCGTACTAGTTCAGATTACTACTCAGTATATATCACCACTACACAAAACACTTTATTTTTGCACTCTACTGACAGTCAATCATCACTCCTGATGAAGCTAACAGGGTTAGCGAAACGCGCGACAAGCGCAAAAATAAAGTGTTTGGTGTAGTGGTAATATATACTGAGTAGTGTCAATGTGACAAAGATTCCACATTCCTAATATAGTAGTTCGGGGACTGTCTAGTGGGAGAGAGATCAGGAGATTAAGATGATCGTATCATTATATTTATTAGTTTTGAGTAGTATTTAGGGTCGTTATCTTGTTGAAAGATAAAATTGGGCCTAATAATATTTAGCCTAAATGGCACGGCATGCACTTGCAAAATTTTCGAGTGTCCTTTATTTAATTTTGCATCTATTTTTAACAAACTACCTGGCTTACCGCCACTAAATCATCCCTAGGCCATAACGTTTCCATCTCCATGCTTAATAGTTGGTACAGTGCATATTCCTGCAGCCTGGATAGTTGAATGGTGCTCAAATATTATTTTATTAGATCCATAAATTAAGAATGTCGATTCATCCGTCCAAAGGGCTTAGTTCGATTGGTCTATCGTCAAGTCGCTATGTATTTTAGCCCGGTGAACTCTGCTTTGCTTCTGTTTGTTAGTTTTGGCTTTCTGACAACTAAACTTCCTCTTAAGCGTGCAGACAGCAATCGCCTCTTAAGAGTCGAGGCTGTTTCAACATACTACAAATTTAAAGCAGCGGTAATTTAAGAAGCAGTTAAGCGCCGATGTCGTTGAGACATGACTGTGATGAACTGACCATCACATTCTGTTGTTATTTTAGGTCGACCAGATCTTTTTCTGTCTCCATTTGATCCTGTTACTTGTTTTCAATGAACAGTGTAGTGTACGCTTTTTTTAAATACCCAGCTTGTTTGTGCGATTTGTCGTTCATTATAGCTTTTCTCATGTAGGATATACTTTGTTATTCGATACTTAGCTGCCTTTACGAACCCTTTGAAGTACAATAAGTTCAGAAATCGTAACTCTTGCCTTTGAATGTTTACCTACAATTGTTAACATCTGACTAAAGCTAAAACTATTTATCAAACTCTTCCACATTGCAAGTCAAAAAAACAACTCTTTTTGGCTAGGGTACAGTCGGTCAAGTAAAAACGTGTCTCCCCGCTCTTCGAGGTTGTGTTCCTATATTATTATCCAAAGGATCCGAAAATGACGCCTACAACGGCTGCTAAGTATATGAGCAAGTCGAGGGCATTCGTTAGCAAGTGGGTGAAACGATCTCTCATTTAAAAAAATGTTGATGATCTAACAGAACGTGGTTCGAGAGGAAAAGTGTCGGACAAGGACGAAAAAATGAGTGAGAGAATTAACATTTTTTCCAGAAATACTCAATTCATTTTACGCCAAGTGACGTAAAACTAAAGCAGAAAGGTTTAGATGTATCGTATGAAATGATTTGCGCTTATTTCCGTGCTAACGATTTGAAGTGGCGGAGTAAAATTCAGTGCTGAGCGAAAAACATAGAGAGAAAGGACTTGTATGGGCAGAGGAAAACAAAGAGCGAGACTGGAACAAAGTAATTTTTTCCAGTGAAGCTTCATTTGGTGGTTATGTTATCACCCCATGAACCTGATCAATTTCCACGAACCTATTGCGCACCGTGAAACACCTAGTAAAGATCCATGTTCGGGGATGTCTTTCAGAAAAAGATTTTGGGAGACTTCATCTTTACCTACAATTTGAACGATGATAAAATGCTCCAGGTTTACAAGAAGGCATTAGTACTGACTGCCAAACAGTTTGTCGATAAAAATGGGGAGTGGATTATTCAAGATGAGAACAACCCCAAACGTCGAAGTAAAACGTGTAGTCAAATGGAAAGGCGAATCCGGTATCGTCACCCAACCCAACTGAGAACTTGTGGTCATACATGATGCAGAAGCTTTGTAGTAAAAAGGTGTACACAGTGAAGCAGCTGTCATGGCAAATTCGGATTCTCTAGAAATCTTTGTCCCAAGAATACGCGGAAAATCTTATCGAAAATATGCCCCGATGAAGCCGGGCGATCATCGACGCTGATGGGGACTGGACGAACTACTGAATCATTAGCTTTTTAATGGCAATTCTTTACTGTCAAATGATGTAAAACACTCTTTTAAATAGACACATTTTTCAATGAACAATGCGCGACATGTTTTTACTTGATCTACTGTAATACGAGGGTAAATCAAATATAAACCGGATTTTTTTTTTAAATTTATTTTTACAATAATGAAAAAACCTTTTTTTTTTCTACACAGTCTCCTCAGTTTAAAACACATTTTTCCCACCGAAAAGGAAGTTTTTTTATACCATCATCGTGAAATGAAGTAGATCGCGTCAGGAGTCAATTGCGCACAAACGATTCTACGCCTTCGTCATTTTCGAAATGCTTGCCTCTCAATGCTTCTTTCAAAGGACCAAACAAATAAAAGTCGCAAAGGTGACAAATCCGGGCTGTAGGGAGGGCTTTTCAAAAGTTTTTAGTTAATTTCTTCCAATTTTAATTAAGTCAGTGCAGCTGTGTGAGTCTAAGCGTTGTCGTGAAGCAGTTCCACACTCCGAATGAGCATGTCTTGCCTTTTTTGTCTATAAGCGAATCTAATTTGATCGAGGAGTTGGCAGTGGGAGGCAGCGTTAATGGTACATCGCTCATGGAGAAAATCAACCGTCTTAATGTTCGAATCCGTGATGCTGGTTCGACGTCGGCGAGTTTGACTCAGATTTTCCACCGTTTTCCGGACATAGCAAAATTTTTTATGCCGGTCATAGATTTGGGTTTTCGAGAGCATCTATTTACCGAACTGTTTCGTCAGTCTTTGCAAAATTTCAATAGGTTTCACGTTGTCTATCTTTACAAACTTGATCATAATGCGTTGCTCAATCGACATTTGTACTTCCTGCTCTGACATGGCTCTAGTGACAAAATCGAATCGAGGGAGTCGATCGAGTGGTCTCTCCCACTCCTGAGACTCCTAAACAACTAATAATGGGAGGGCGAGGCAATCGATTTACCCCACGAGACTTGAGAGAGGAATGCCGGTTCATATTTGATTTACCCTCGTATAAAGATAAATGGGAAAAATAAAAATTCCATTAAGAGCTCTTGAAAACTTACTGTAATTACGTCAGGATGTAATTAATAAAAATTTATTGCAGGTAATTTGAGCTGTATTTTTTTAATTGAAAGTAGACTCTGTTTCCAAACTTTTGGACGGTAGAATACGATCTTTTATGAACCTGTCTTTCTATTTTTTAACGCTACAGTTGGATAGAAAATCGTGTAGTTTTTTAAGCCAAAATTAGAATTAAAATATGAAGTCGGCAAGGGTATATTTAAGACTAAGAATGTTACATCGAAATCGAGGATTAAAACATATTTCATTGTTTACCTAAAATAAAATACCAAAATGAATGAAAAACAGTGGATAATTGACATTTTGTGTGAAATATTCCGGACAAAAGACGTGTTCACAATACAAAAACTAGTAATTTTTGTGACCTAAAGTTGTAGTAAAACCGTTGCAATTATGTTTCCTGGTTGCATTAGAGCACCCCGAAGTATCCAAGGATCTACGGATGATATCACCAAGCAGACTAAGTCTATCGTACAGGTAAGTTTATTCAAACAATAGAATGATAATCAACTTATATTAATCTGTTTGTTAATATAAGCAACAAATGTTTGTAATTTATTACTGAAAATGGTTAAAAATGTTGGGAAATTGAGGTACATTCGTCATTATTGGCAGCGTTTCGAAACGCCATCAGTTGATATTTTCTATTATGAATAGACGAAGTATCATAAGCACATACCATAAGTTACTATTATCGTTATTAATTATAAAAATAAAATTTAAAAACTAAATTATTAAACGAGAATACTGATGATCCCTGTATAGAGACCGATTTTAGTGTTTTCCCCTAACAAATAATATTAACTTTCATATTATTACCACCAAAAGTCAAAAACTTCGAATCTGGTTCTTTACGTGCAAAGTTTAGAATTTATGTTTCTGCCTAATTTTCGCAAAACTCGGCAACATCAATTCGAAGCCGCCCTCGTTATTATTAAACGCAGTTGTCTGCGATTTAAAAGGCAGTAACACTATTATTTACAAATCATCGTCTTCAATCAATAACCGCAAATAACAATTTACAAAAGGTATCAATTATTTTAGAAGATTCTCACTCCTCTGTTTTGTTGCCCTTGACAGGGCATGACTACTCATGAACTGGTTCTTCGTCTAAGGCCATTAGGCCTGCCTCATGTAAAGTTTTTCCAACAAGGGGCTGCAATTGGTCTAATCATCTTGTAGGAGATCTGCCTCTTAATCTTCTGCCGTTGACTCTTTCTTCGACTACCAGTTTCTCCATAGTGTCTCTTCTTTTGTCGATGTGCCCAAAATATGTGAAGTAGGTTTGAGTAACCTAGTTTTCACGTTCATTTCCACTAAAACTGACGCATTAGTCCGGTGATCTGTCCAGGAGATCCGAAGAACCGTCTGTACACCCGCATGTCGAAACTTTGGCCTCTTTTTCTGTCAATGTGCTTTAGGGTCCAGGTTTCAGCATACATTGCAATGAGAAATATGAGGGCATTAACGAGTGGTAGTATGGTTGTCTTCGTTATTATGCGATCCTTAAAGTTTTTTGTGAATTTTTTGGTCACTGTCTTGGCCCTTCCTCCTCTTGATCTCATCGGAGCATCTTCCAGCATAGGTGATTAACGTGCCTAGGTATACAAAGATCTCGATGATTTCGCTTCCAGCTACCACTTGCCTCTGTGGTTCGTTGTTGGTAGATCTATCGATGATCATAACTTTGGTTTTGGTCTTGTTTATTAAACCGCTTGTTTATAATTTTGCACTTAACTCAAACCGAAAGCACGTCTCCTGAGCACGTCATAGGCAAGGTTGCCAAATTGCTTAGAAGTTATTAAAGTAAGGAAGGTTTTCAAATCATGTTTTTTTCTTTTTTTTATTTTAATATCAATTGTATACTAAAATGATATATTTTAGGGTGGTTAATGTACGTGTTGCTAGGGTGCTATTTGCTTTTAAACTTCATATTACCTGAAATATTTCGCTGATTTTTTGTATTGCTTTTTTTATTTTTTATTTTAAGCTATAATCTACAACTAGCTCCCTGCGCAACACGATCTCATATTTCATAGAAGAAAATAACCAGCTAAGTGCAAGTCGGAATCACGCAGTGTTCCGTAAAAATTTTTGTTATAGAGGTATAAAATGATCAGTTCACAAAACACACCCCAAATGAGTTTTCAACAAAGTTTTTTTCGACCTCTACTGAAAACTGATGACCTTGAAATTTTCGTTTTTATATACCAAATAAATTATTAAAAGTAACTCACTCGTGATAATTGTCGTTCAATCTATACCTTATAGAGAATTTTTAAAAAAATTTTTAATCAGTACTTTTCGAGAGAAAGGACAGCGGTTTTTCGCAGTTTTTAAAAAATAATACAAAGAAAAGTGTGCGCAAGTATTGCTTATATATTTTTGAATTTGTTTGTTTGTTTTTACAAGCTTTCATTTGACAACGCACTCGATGACCTGGTAAAAAAATATTTTTCACTTTCGATTTCACCCACCAAAACTAACCCCTTAAGTCAAAATTTAACTCTCAAAACTACACGGCTCTGATGAGGCCATCAATTCCTATATTATTGCGAAATTTCAACTTTCTATATCAAATAGTTTCGGAGAAAATTGGGTGTGACAGACGGACAGACAGACACCGAAGTGATCGTATAAGTATCCCTTATGGAACATTAAAAACAGCCTCGAAACCAAAGTAAAATTGGAATTTTTTTCTTTCTTTCTCATACTCTTAATATCTAACTTTTGCTTCAAATGAAGCTTTAGCAGTTGTCCGCGGTGTTTATGTTGCGATAATTTGTTAAGTTTTACTGCAGAGGACCAAAAACTAATGATACATACGAAGATAACTACTGTAAAGGGACAACTATAGGATTATTTTAGATGCCCGAGGGTAAAGTTAAAGATCTTTCTAGATAAAGCTTAAAACCCTTGTTAATTTGTGTTGGGATGACCCATTTAAGTTTTAGTCTGACCGCAAGTCATGTCGAATTTATTGCTCAGAAGCTATGGGGATGCTTAATTGCAATTTAAGATTAATAATGGCATTATATTCGGTTACAATGCGTTTTGGAACTTTACAGAAAATCAATATGAACATCTTGCAGCAGCTAGAATCTTAAAAACGCTGTGTTAATTTTAATACAATAAGCTGACCCCAAAAGGCCCATATTGACCATATTATTTTGGCCGATATTTGGTATTATTCAATTACGCCAACTATACGTTCATTATTTTTGACTTAAGTAGAGTTACTCATATATATTAACATGCTGAAAAGGAGAAATTGTAGTAAACTTTATCAAAATTAATTACATAGGTGCGTTTTTTATATGTTCCACACAATTTATAGTTTTACAAATATACTTCAAGAGTCAAGAACGAACAAAAACTTTCGTGCCTGTCAATGACGTGGCATCACGTGTCTCAATTAGTGTCAGCAAAAACGGTAGTTAAACCTTCACCGATCCATCAATCTGGCACTAAATTTTTTCCCCTTTCAACCTCTAATAATTTACATGATGGAGATATGTTGTAGAAAAACGGTAAAAGAACGATAACGGTATTCCTTGCAACACCCATGTTTTGATCCAAATGTTAGGAGTAATTTTAGGCCCTCTGTTAGGTGAACTAATTATATATATATATATATATATATATATATATATATATATATATATATATATATATATATATATATATATATATATATATATATATATATATATATATATATATATATATATATATATATAATATATATTATATATATATATATATATATATATATATATATATATATATATATATATATATCTCGATATATATATATATCGATATATATATATATATATATATATATATATATATATATATATATATATATATATATGTACTGAGTGTCCTAAAAACCAACGTATTTCTTTCGAGGGCTGATAGGCCAGCTCATAACTCACCAGAATATGCAATGACCTTAGTGAAAAATCGTTAGATTTCGAGATATTGACACTGTTATGAATTTCGTGAAAATCTACACCTTAGATCCAGTGCCACAACTGCAGATTTCCGTGTTCTAAGATTCTAATTATTGTTACGTAATCCTAAATAACCCTGCTGTTGATCATAGTTCGAAATCAAACCAATTGTTCTAACTCTGAGGGAAAAAAAACGTTTTTGAAGGTATCATGAGTAAAAATATTTGAATTAACTAACTTTGACTCTTCATACTTAAAAAAAAAATATACCAAGTTAACCTATCCAGTTATTTACATAAAAATGCTAATTTAGTGTAGTTTCTAAAATGGTATTACATTTACTATTATACATTTGGTGGCCTTCCTGGTCATCGGATTTAAATCCATTAGATTTTTTCTACTGGGGTTGCATAAAGAAGAAAGTCTATGCAAATCCAATAAATAATCTAAACGAATTAAGAGAACACATTAATGAAGCCGCACAAGAAATCAATGTCACAGGGAATGCAAGACGGGTTCAGAAGATTTTATGAAGAAGATACCACGCTTGGATTCGATTTAGTGGCCGGTAATTTGAGCACTAGCTTTAATTTTTATTTGTATTTTATTTAGTTTTAAAAAAATACCTATCACTTGAATTTAACATCTGTTTTCATTTGAAATCCTAGTAAAATGAGCTCGAGCTCCTTTTACACTAAAACTACACTAAATTAGCATTTTTTTAGAGTATTAAGAGTCAAAGTTAGCTAGTTAAAATATTTTTTACTCATAGTACTTGTAAAAATGTTTTTTTCCCCACAGGCTTAGCACAAGTCGTTTTATTTTGAACTGTGATCAACAATAGGGTTATTCAGGATTATGTAACAATAATTAGAATCTTAGAATACGGAATTTTGTAGTTGTGACACTCGATAAACTGATCAAGGTGTAGATTTTCACGAAGTGTCAATATCTCGAAATCTAACGATATTTCACTAAGGTCATATTTACATATTCTGGTAAGTTGTAAGCTAGTCTATCTATTTATCTAATAAGCCTTCTTGCATCCAGTATCAGACGTAGGCGTCCCCTTCCTTTTGCCATCCTTCTCAATTTTGTGTCTTTCTGATACATCCTAAACCAGCCGTTCTTTTCAGGTTATCTTTCCATTTTGTTTGAGGCCTTCCTCTGGATCTTTGTTCCAACCATAGCCTCCATTTTTGTATTCTTTTATTCCATCTCTCATCTTGTTGTCTCATTGTGTGACCTGCCCAACTCCATTTCAAACATGCTACCTGTTCTCTCACTTTAGTCTTTTGCGTTATACTTTCGTTTCTGATTCTGTCTTTTAATCTTATATTAAGCATCTAGCGTTGCTCTCTGTGTTTTATTTAGTTGGCCCATCATCATCTTAGTGTCCATGTCTGGGCGCGTAGGTGAGAACCAGTAGAATGCATTGATCGAATACCATCTTCCTTAGTTTCAGAGGAATTCATTGTTTGCCAAATGCTGCCCATGCCAGTCTGATTCTTCTCTGTACGTCTGCCGTTTGATTTGCTTTTCCACACTTTATTATTTGCCCTAGGTCGACGTATTCCTCTACGTATTCAAGTGCTCTGCCCTGTATTCTCAAGCCTCGTGGACTATCTTCGTTTGTCATAGCCTTTGTCTTATCTCTATTCAGCAGTAGTCTTACCCTAACTGATTCGTTTTGTAGTTCAGTAATCATTTCCTGTATGTCATCAAAATTATCTGATATTAGCACTATATCATCGCGTTATGCTGATGAGCTGGCCTATCAGCCTATATATATAAATATATTTATATATATATATATATATATATATATATATATATATATATATATATATATATATATATATATATATATATATATATATATATATATATATATATATATATATATATATATATACATATTAAAGAAGTATTTGCGTCATGAATGGCTATATCTCCCTATGTCCTCTCATGATGGCGTGATGATTTTATGCTTGAAATTTCCAGTTTTGACATGATATATATGCACGATGAAAAAAAGACTGGCTGAAAAGCCAGCCCTGGGGATTTCGATATTTATTTTAAAATTGGCAGTTTATGAAGGGAAAAAATCCACAGGAGGGCCAATAAAATGAGTTTATTACTGGAAATTTGCCGCAATATTGACTCTTTTGCAGAGTTAATAGGAAATTTTTTTTTAGTTACGTCGCTATAGTTTCGATCTAAAAATTTACAAAATATTAGGGCTCTACTCTTTTATAGCGCATGACATAAACGACACAATAAAATGATATATACAGACCAAATACCGGAAAAATTTTAATAAAAGCAAAATTTAGATGGTTAGCTAAATTAGTACGAAACATACGGTTTTTGTTATATGAGAAATCATAATTCTTGAGGTTAAATCGTGTCAATTTTGAATAACTTTCCGGCGTTTCGCCCACAATTTCACGAGGCAATGAATGAGCTTAAAGAAGCATTGATACATACCAAGGCGCGTGAAATGAACGTGTTCCACGTGTAATGCAGATCATAACCCGTTAAGGTGCGCTCGATGCAAATCCAAGCGAGAATGTGTGGTCATACATCAAGCAGAAACTTCGTAGTAAAAAAGTGGACACCGTGAAGCAGCTGTCTCGGCAACTTCGGACAATTTAGAAATCTTTGCCCCAAGAATACGGGGAAAATCTCCTCGAAAGTATGTCCCGAAGATGCCGAGCGATCATCGACGCTGTCGAATGATGTACTTACAACAAAAACATACATAAACTGTCAAGAATGTATTGATAACGTCTTAATTCCGTTTTGTCATTGGCCTTCGCTAGCCTAAAACGACTGTCAGTATTTTTTGCCTAGGTGTATTTAAACAGGTAAAACACGTCTATACTTATTTGAAATTGACTTTTTTATGGAAAAAAGAATTCCAATTTTGGATATTATCCTACAGGCTGCGACAACCTACCCAGAAACACCGAAAATAAATAGAATAAAACTATGGAGTGTTTTAAAAGGTACGAATTTTTATTGAAAAAAGTGTGGAAGAAAATCTTTATCGATAGAAAGTAGAGTAATTGTACACGTAGAAGAGACTATTAAGGAAAGTTAGAAAAACTAGCTCTGAAGGAAAAAAAGATGTATTACTTAGATGAGACGTGAATAAAAATTTGGCAAGATGGAATTTTAGAAATGCTGCCAAGCAATTCATGGTCTGGTCTTAAACCTCCATCTGGTAAGAGACGTAGGTTAATTATTACGCATATTGGAAGCGAAAGTGGTTTTATAGACTGAGGTCTTTTAATATTCGTATCCAAGAAAACAGGAGATTATCATGAAGATATGAATTCAGATGTATTTGAAGATTGGTTTTCGCAGATGATATAGACTTAATACCAGAAGGCTCTGTCATTGTAATGGATAACGCAAGCTATCATTTTAAAAAATTAGAACGAGTTCCAACCTTGGGTTGGCTGAAAAAGGATATCCAATCTTGGATGACCGAGAAAAACATTTCATTTCCAAAAGACAGCGTTAAGAGAGAATTATTAGAATTTGTAAAGCTCAGAAATAAAGACAAATAACAAGTTTCGTCATCGACGAAATGGTAAAAAATAACGTAAATTACTGTTTACTGCTTGCCACCATATTATTGCGAGCTCAATCCGATAGAACTTATATGGACACAGGTTAACGGTAAGTCGCCAGGAGCAATACGACCTATAAATTAGCAGGCGTACAAAACCTTTTTCAGAATACCATATCTAATGTTTCCACATGTGGACTCTGGACATGGCAGTGGATCCCATTGTTGAACCTTTAATTATACATGTAAATTCAATTGAGTAGGATAATGATAGTTTTTCAAGCATGTCGGAGATAGAATATTGGTTATACTTTTTTCGTTGTTGTTTGATGTCCTCATTTGTATATTTTTTAATTAATAATGTTTCATTATAAAATGTTATTTTTTTCTAATAAATGTTTAAACATTATAAAGCTATAATTCATACTATTCACAAATAATACGTATACGCTCAGGCGCACCAGCACTGGTCAGAACTATTTCAGACTATTTAGCCCCAAACAACAAAAAAAGTGTCGTTTTCCTATTGTATTCAAACATATGTTAAGAGATTGCGAATATTAGACCGATGTCAGATGGAATTCCAATAAAGTTGTCTGCTGCATTTCAGATAAAATGTAGGTGAAACTGTGAGGCCCTTACTACTGCTTGATGCTAACTTACATAATTCTCGATGACTTATTTTTTATCACTTTCAAATAAATAGAGTATAAAAAAGTAAACTTTTTGTTTTTCAGTTGTTTATAGAAGCAAATATTCCCCAAAAACTCCCTTATATAAATTAAATTAGGACGATGTCGACGCGTTTACTAAATCTTTTATATCTGTCTTCGGATACTTAATTGACTGCAGTGTTTGTGTTCTTTTGAAGTCCTTTTCAACCTGCCTAGAGCCGGCCTGTCTGTTTATTTTTGAACTTCTGTTTTGATAAAACATAAAAAGAATTAGAAAAAAGGACGTGCTAAGCGTAGATGTTGCGCCATTTCGCTCGTTTGCTGCTGGTGAAACAGATGTTGCAATATTTTAAACTGAATTTAAGAACGGCTTAGTTTGTCCAGGAATATCAAACAAAATTAGGAGTAGGAAATTCATTTTAGTTATTTTCGCTAGTTGCATATAACTGATTTTTAGATTGATAGAGTCGGCGAAGGAAATTCAAAAATTACACTGGTCAATCAAAAAAAAGAAAATTGCTTGTTTCCTGTGATTTTTTTTTTGTTTCTATCTCAAATTGACGCGTATTTTTTAAATATGGCAACAATTTTTCTCTAACAGCTTTTGTTTTTGAGTTATAGGTAACTACCCTCATTTACTATTTTTACTTAGATTTTCGTTTTTTATTGGACACTAAAATATATTTTGTTGTTGTTTTAGATATGACTTCGTCAAGAAGATGTTGTGTGCTTAATCCCGATTGTTTTTGCTATATTTGTGGTTAATATGTATTTGCAAATATCGAAAACCTATATCGGACTTTGTGAAAACTGCGTATCATCAATACTTTAAAATAAAATTGTGTAATCAGGACAAGCCATGGGTTCCTCATATTGTATGCCAGAAATGTGTGGTATGTCTACGGTTATGGTCCAGTGGAAAAAGATGGCAATAATGTTCGTAACACCCATGATTTGGCGAGAACCTCGAAACCATCATGACAATTGCTACTTCTGCGTTGTGAAAATAAACGGAATTAACCCTGGAAATCGAAGTAAGTGGTCATATCCTAACTTATCTTCTGCTCAACGACCTCAATTAAAATCACAAGAGGTACAACCCAGCACATCTAAATCTTCTGATGATCCAAATCTCTGTGAACCCGAACGAAATACATCAAGTGAAGACTCTGATTCAGAACTACAAATGTAGCCTTTCAGAACCTCAACCATTTAATCAGAAAGAACTAAATGACTTAGTAAGAGATCTGAACTTACCAAAAGAAGCTTCTGCAATTTTAGCATCTCGTTTAAAAGAAAAAAAAATTGCTTACTCCGGAAACCAACATTACAATTTTATTCGTACCCGAGAAAAAAAATCTGTTACCGTATTTTTCCCAAGAGAAGGATTTAGTTTTTTGTAACGATGTTGGTGGTATTTTGCAGCAGATGGGATTAAAACAGTACCAACCTAGTGATTGGCATCTTTTCATAGACAGCAGCAAAAGAAGTTTAAAGTGTGTTTTGCTTCATAACGGTAACAAGTACGGATCTATACCTATTGCACATTCGACGACTTTAAAAGAAGAATACGTAAATGTTTCTAAGGTTATGGAAAAAATTTAAGTATCAAGACCACAAATGGGTCATTTGTGTTGATCTGAAAATGGTTAACTTTCTTTTAGGTCAACAAGGGGGGTACACAAAGTTTCCTTGTTTCATGTGTTTCTGGGATAGTCGTGACAAACAACACCATTGGTCACAAAAAGTTTGGCCAGTGCGGGAAGAGCTAAAAGTTGGTACAAAAAATGTTATAAACGTGCCTTTAGTTAGCCGAGACCGCATCATACTTCCACCACTTCATATTAAACTCGACATAATGAAACAGTTTGTGAAGGCGCTTGACAAAAGTGGCGAATGTTTTAATTTTCTTTCACGCAAGTTTCCAGGATTAAGTTCAGAAAAATTAAAAGCTGGTATTTTTGATGGGCCACAGATTAGGCAACTCGTGAAAGATCCTAATTTTGTCAAATCAATTACTGAAGTCGAATCCAAAGCTTGGAATTCATTTGTTTTGGTTATGAGTAGCTTCCTAGGCAAAAAAGAAATCTGACGACCATGTCGAGCTTGTTGAGTGCATGCTATCGAACTTGCAAGAGCTAGGGTGCAACATGAGGATAAAAATCCACTTCCTGCACTTGCATTTAGACCGATTTCCACAAAATCTGGGTGATTTTAGTGAGGAGCAGGGGTGAAAGATTTCATCAGGATCTTCGGATAATGGAAGAGCGTTATCAGGGGCGGTGAGACTCACCTATGATGGCAGACTACTGCTGGAGTTTACAACGAGATCTACCTAAAGTCGTTCATTCAAGGAAATCTTATAAAAGATCATTTGCTAGTGTTCAATAGAAATTTTGTTAACATAATGTATTATTATTTTTTTTGTATTTTTTTGGCAAAATAATAAAACTGTATATTTCAAAAGGTAAAGCTCTTAGCAATCTCCCAGTATTTTTTTTCATAGTTAGGGCCATAGAAATACCCAATAACAGAAAAAAAAATAAAGGAAACAAGACTTGTGTTGACCAGTGTTATGTAACTAACGTGTGGAGAAGTTTCTACCTAGCACAGTCCGTATTTTGGCTGTTTCTGTTCAGAAACGCAAAAAAAAACCTCAGAAATTCTCAACCTGTCTGCCTTGGTTTATGGTAGTATTCAGAAATACTGCTTTGGGCAAAAAAAAATTTAGTTTTTTCTCCTTTTTTCCCATCTGTAAATAGCACAAATACTAACATGGGGTGAAAAGTCCCGAGACTTTCCAAGAGATGGCAGCACAAACAAAAAACCATATGATTTCCAATTCGTGTTTACTCTCAGAATATTCGTGTAAAATTTTCATGACATTTTCTCTGTTAGTTTGCCAGTTACAGCTGAACAAGAGGAATTTTGTGGGCTGATTAAACATTGCTTTTTGAATGGAAAAAATACAGCTAGAACCCCAGAATAGCTTGAGAAGTATTATGGCACATCTGCTCCGTTGAAAGCAACTGTATGTGGATGGTTTCTTCTTCTGAAAGTGCCAAGTTCCCATGTTGGCAATCATTCTGGTTACTGTACTTTATCCGTTGCAGCTCTGAAAAGACTGGTAGTATTTGTTGAGAACCAATTTCGCAGATTGTTTAGCTAGGAGTTACGTGTGCGTTCTGGTTCCCTTTTTCCAAATACCTTTCCTTGGAGTATTTGCTGTTGTAATCCATATCTGTGGGAATTTCTCATTATATGTCCTAAATACTCCAGTTTTCCTACTTTAACAGTTTCCACAATTTCCAGTTTCTTGTTCATGCGACGTAAGACATCCTCGTTGGTAATATGGTCAGTATAAGAAATTTTCAAAATTCTTCGATATAGCCATAATTCAAATGTCTCAAGTTTCTTAGAAGTGACTTCAGTCAGCGTCCAAGATTCCACACCACAAAGAAGGACCCTGAACACATAACATCTTAGGAGTCTAATTTTCGTGCTTAATTTTATTGCTGAGCTTTTGAAAAGTGATGTCATTTTGAGAAACACTGCTTTTTCGATACGGCAACGAATTTGCGAATGATCCCATTGATCGTTTATCATGGTAAAGTAAATCCCAAGATATAAGATCCTGCCTTTTTGCTTTTTTAATGGGGCAATAAACGACCCTATTAAGGTTTTGTGCATAGTTGCCAGGTATTACGATAAACGTATATATATTTTACCTGCTTTGTGTACTGCCCTTACTTGCACCTGCAATCATATTGGATCTATTTTTACCTATATATTTACTACTTGGCAACCCGGTTTGGAGCCCTTTAAATATTTGATAATATAGACCTAATGACCACAGGACCCCATTAAGATTCGAAAGATACTTTTTATTTAGAACTTACAACATAACAATTCTATTTTAATTATGTGGCGTCCGTGGAAAAATTGCAATAGTGGCTCTCGCAAGAGGAAACATTTATCACTTGACGCTAAACAAATAATGAAAAATGTTTACGACAGTTTGATAAAAAGAAATTTGAATAAACAAAGTGCTTTGCAAAAAACCAATGAATTAACAAAAAGGCCAATTTCTACGATTAAGGGTATTGTAGGAAAACCATCACTCAGCAACAGGAAAAAACGGAAAGATTTTCAAATGCTTCATGTAGACGATCAACCCTTCACAGAATTTTCTTAAGAATGGGATTCACGTTCCGAAAAATCAACAAAAGGCAAGTAGTGATGGAGTCACAAAGATTACGAATCTTGCAACATACTTACTTACAAGAAATTAAAAAGTATCGATCAGAGAATTGGCCAATAATTTACCTTTACGAAACATAGTTCGATACCCATGACACTGTGCAAAAAGGGTGGGTTGACAGCAGTATAAAATGTCAGACTAACGCACCTTCAAATAAAGATAGACAAATAACCATTTTGCATGCTGGATCTGAAAAGGGTTGGGTTTCAAATTG
Organism: Pachyrhynchus sulphureomaculatus; assembly: GCA_019049505.1. Taxonomy (NCBI): domain Eukaryota; kingdom Metazoa; phylum Arthropoda; class Insecta; order Coleoptera; family Curculionidae; genus Pachyrhynchus; species Pachyrhynchus sulphureomaculatus. The sequence goes on along the minus strand of CM032452.1, from coordinate 82,896,572 downwards.
TCTACTATTATCTGCAAAAAACATAAAAGGTTCTAATTTGGACTATCACGAAGACACGACTGCAGAACTTTTTGAAAATTGGTTTCAAAATTCCCTTTTGCCAAATGTTTCCGAAGAGAGTGTTATAGTTATGGACAATGCAAGTTACCATAGTCGCCTAATAAATGCAGCCAACACCAAATCGGAAATGTAGGAATATATGTTAGAAAATGACATTTATTTTGACTTTAGTTATAAAAAAGTGATCTTTTGGAAGTTCTGAAAGACTATAAATTGAAAAAGAAATATGTTTGTGATAGTATGGCTGAGAAAATGGGACACACTGTTTTGCGGCTTCCTCCGTATTATTGTGTGTTTAATCCAATTGAACATATTTGGCATCAAGTTAAATCAAAAATAAGGGCACAAAATGTTTCTCCTACTTTAAGCGTGTCAGTGGTTGAATTTGTAAAAAAGTTATAAATGATATACCTTGTGAAAGCTGGAAGAATTCCATTCAGCACGTTGTTTAAGTTGAAGATTCATATATTTATGTAAATAATACAAAACCACTGATAATTACCTCAGCTGATGACAGTGATAGTTGTGTGATATAGTTTTATTTATATAATATGTCCCCCCTTGTAAACCTCATTCATTCAAACTGTATATTTGTACTTCTTATCCATTTGTTTTTTACATGCATCTATAAAAATAAACATCTCCAAAAACACTCATAATTTTATTTATTTGCATTAATGAATAAATTTTTAAGTCCATCTCTGCAACCTATCATAAACAAAAGGTCAGAATTTTTATATTGCCCACTTTAAAACGGCAAAAATCAGGATCTTATATTTTGGGACAGGCGAGATCTAGATATGAATATTGTGGAATTCTTTGTATTTGTTGATTGTTAACCATCAATAAGGTAGCAGGAACCGGAGACTTGCTAATTACCATGTACTTTGTTTTGCTGATATTAAGTTTGAGGCCGTATCTATTACTGACATCGTTTATTTTTGTCATAAGATGTTGTAGACCCTTCAAGTCATCAGCCATAACCGCCATATCGTCAGCATAACAAATATTATTTATTCACTCCCCATTAAACAGTATTCCTTCATCAGCCTCTTCCAGAGTCTCTCTGGAGATTTGCACAGAATATATATTAAACAATAGTGGAGACAAAACACAACCCTGCCTTACTTCACGCTGAACCAAATTTTTTTTCTGAGATGTAGATGGTTTAGTGAACTTAAATGCAGTCGTACAAGAACCGATGATGTGTCACGTTTCGGACATCCACATGAGGCAGTCACTCCGAAAAAACACAAAAAAATCCACTATGTTGTTCTGAATGACTGCACAGTTAAAGTGAAAGAGATAGCTGACATTGTGGAGATATGAAGAGAATGCATGAGGCATATTTTGCGTAAATATTTGGATACGAAAAACCTATGTGCCTGATGGGTGCCGCGCACTCTCACGATTGATCAAAAACAGCTTAAGAGCGCTGTTTGGCATTGTTTCGGCGTAATCTAAAGCAGTTTTCGTGTCGACTCGTAACTAGGGACGAGACGTGGATCCACCACTACACGCCTGAGCCCACCCACAGAGGGGCTGGAACCTCATGGAAGCCGAAGCGTCCAAAAACACAAACACCATCGGGAAAGGTTTTGGCAAGTATTTTGTGGGACGCCTGTGGAATAATACAGATCGACTATCTTGAGAAGGGACAAAGAATAACCGGAGACTATTGGCTTGGCTGATTGGACCGTTCGAAAGGTGAAATCAAGAAAAAACGGCCGCATTTAGCGAGGAAAAAAGTATTGGTTCACCAAGATAATGCACCAACTGACAACTCCATAAAATCTATGATGAAATTGGACCAGTTGGACTCTGAATTGCTTCCTCATTCACCGTATTCACCAGATCTGGCCCCCAGCGATTATTACTTCTTTCCAAATTGGAAAACGTGGCTCAAGGAAAAACATTTGGCTCAAATAAAGAAGTCGAATGGAAACTGAGGCTTCTCGTACTTGTGAACCGTATCTAAATGTTCAAAGATCATCGCTCTTGAAGGAAGTTATGTTGAAGAATAAAATCGATTTTTGGCGAAAACATTGTTTTTTCTTTAAAAGTCTCGGGATTTTTCACACCAGATAGCAATTTTAGCTTCTTGCCCAGTTCTTTCTATCTATAAATAGAATAAATAAAAGGGTAAAACATTACCAAGGGAAATCCCCCAGCAGAACCAATAAAAACGTATGTTAAAAAAAAAATTCCTTACCATTACACATTCTCTCTCGTGACTGACATCTAACACGTGCTCGGGACATTTCTGAATATTTATGTTGTGTTAAAAACGACATCCGAACCTACCTCTAGCATCCCTTAATCGTACGCCTTCAAGATTAATTACCTATAAAGTCGTTTACAACCAGTATCTAATCCGAGGTTAGACAAGATTAGCTTGCGGTCTCTCTTTAACGTATTTAGTAACAGGAAGAAAAAGGTTATTCGGAGTGATCTTTTGTTATTCAAAAATAGTTTTAAATATAAAGTGAATTTGAAGAAATTAAAGGCATTTTGGGGGGAGAAATCCTATTTAGGGATTTAGAGATGTTTTATACCTGAACCGAAATGTTTAGACGGTTGAATGTGGCTGTAATTAGAACTAAACCGTTTTGGAACGGCTTTCTAGGGGTGATTAGGTGATTTAGGGTAATTACAATGTTCTCATTTTGGTGAACGTTATTTAAGTTTAATACATAGGTGAATAAATTTAAATTTATTTGCAATTACTGTCGCTAAAATAATAGGAATTCACTTTTAATTATCGCAAAGTTTGAAAATTTAAGTAGCCTGTAAAATTGATAGATTTCTTTAGTTGTTTTTTGGATTTAAATATACGTAATTATCTAAAAAATGTTCCCTTTTCTCATGTCACGGCATCTGTTATGTAGCATCTGAACCCTCTTTTAAAAGTAAAGATATTTATTAGATAGTTCAGAAACTTGGTTGAAACGTGATTTTAACTGCAATATGACTTAAAAATTGATTTCGCAGTTTTACGCATCATATTTTTTCCTTCTTCTTCTTCTAGCCATTCTCTATCTTCTAGACAGAGGCCTCTCTTATATGCTTCCATGTGTCCCTGTGTTGAGCAATTTAATACCAATTTAGCCTCGCTGATCTTCTAATATCGTCTTGCTAACGTTGTTGAGGTGTGCCAGTACTTCTTTTTTCCCTCCAGGGTCTCCATCTAGTCACTTTTTCGCTCCAGTTATCATTATTTCTGGCCACAAAGCCAACCCAGTTCCACTTAAGGGAAGATATCCTTTCAATTATGTCGTGAACGTCTGTTTTTTTCCTGATTCAATCGTTTGGTTCGCAGTCCCTAAGTGATATACCTAGGATTTTTCTTTCAATTGCTCTCTGGTGAAATGCAATTTTCCGATAATTTTGCATTCATTGTATACTTTACATAGTTTTAAAGGCAATTTGGACTGAAAGACTTGCTTCATTTTACCGTAAGCCACACATCCCAGGCGTATCCTTCGATTGATTTCCAGTTCTTGATTCACTTTTCCGATTGTAACTTCCTGTCTCAAATATACATATGAATTCACCCTTTCCACTTGTTGCCCGTGTATGGATATTTCGTCATTAATGGTTGTTTGTTCGTTTTTCATGAATTTTGGTTTTTGTGATGTTCATCTTTAAACCGACCTTTTTTGCTTCAGTTTGTAATTCTTGGAACATTTCTTTCAATTCCATTTAATTTTCGGCAAAAAGTGCGATGTCATCAGCAAATCTTAAGTTCTTGAGACTCTCTCTTGATATGTTAAGTTCCCTATTTCCCCAAGGCTCTTGAAAAATCTTCTGGTACCAGGGTGAATGTTTTGGGTGATATGATTTCATCCTGTCTAACACCTCTCTTTATTTTACTTCCTTGGTATCCTCGTATAATCTCACTTTCAGTTTTGATTGTTCATTGACTTTTGTCAGTAGGTTAATACACCTTTGATCGACTCTTGCGTTTTTTCATCGCTTTCTCAGGTGCCCAGTATTCCACTATGTTAAAAGCTTTTCAGAAGTTGACAAGTGCTATTAAAGGATGTATTCAATTACCTTTTCTATAAGTTGCCTGACCGTGTGTAGCGATTCGATTTTGCTAAATCTTTTTCGGAAGCCTGCTTGTTCTTTGGGTTGGTAATGTTCAAATTTCTTGTCTAATCAATTTGTGATTATGAATAACACGTAGGCTGAAAAATTTCTACTTTATTCATCAACATATCTTCAAGAGCGATACAATCAGTTCAACGCTTTTTCTAACATTTCTTTACCTTTCTTATAGAAAAATTTGTCTTTGCCTTTAAAACGACGATAACTTCTTCGCTGGAGCCAAATCTCTTGCCCGTGAGCATTTTTTTGAGATCTGCGAATAGATAATAGTCGCTGGGGCCAAGTCTGGAGAATACGGTGGATGAGGAGGCAATTCGAACTTCAATTGATGCAATTCTGCCATCGTAAACACTGACTTGTGACACGGTGTATTGTCTTGATGAAAGAGCACTTTTTTCTTTTTCATTTTGGGCCGTTTCTTTGCGATTTCTGCCTTGACACGCACCAATAACTTTATACTCGTATAATATTCGCTATTGATGGTTTTTTTTTTCCCTTCTCAGCATGGGTCGATGAAAATTATTCCATGCGCATCCCAAAATACTGTCTCTTTGGTCGCTTCGAGCGGCTTTCACCGGCTGCTATCTACTCAGCCGACTGCCGATTTGATTCCGGTGTGAGTGATGTTTCATCCATTTTTACATATTGTATGAAAAAATCATTTCTGTTGCACTTAAACAGGTCCAAACAGAGCTTAGAATCATCAATACGTTGTTGTTTTTAGTCCACTATGAGCAAACGCGGTACCCATTTCGAACAGAGCTTTCTCATATCCAAATGTTCATACAATATATGACCAACACGTTATTTTGATATCTTTAGAATGCTATCTCACGCAATTTCACTTTACGGTCATCCAAAACAATTTTGTGAATTTTTTTGATATTTTCCGGTGTAACCACCTCATTTGGGCGTCCAGAGCGTTCAGCGTCATTTGTGTCTATACGACGGCGTTTTAAATTCAGCGTACCAATAAATAATGAGCGATTTTTCCCGGGGCAGAGACCCCGTAACACTTATCAAGCTATTGTTTTGCTTAAACGGTATTTTTCCCCATCAAAAAACAGTGTTTAATCAACACACGAAATTTGATTTTTTTTTATTGTTTTGAAAATACCAAAAGTAGCGTCACTAAAACCACTGTAACTTGTAAACTAGTCACGTATTGTTTGAAGGTTGGTACTTCCTAAAAATCACATGGATTTTTTGAAAAGGGCGACATCTATGTGTCAGACTAAAAACTTTTCAGCCTACGTGTTAGTTTGTACATTTACGATAGTGCTATCGCATCATACTTGGATGGATTGAAAAGTTACTTTTTCTACTTCTTATTACATAAATTACAAAGGCTGGAAAAGCTGGTCCTATGTCTTTCGCTATTACTAAGAAATTTTCCTAAACTAATTGTTTTGATATGTTTTAATCTCCATAGTCCGAACTTGTCGACTTCGATAATTCCCATATGCTAGGAAGATCACAATAAACGGTTAAAGTTAATATATCGTGCGATAGGGCAACACGGCGCAATAAATAACACTAAACACGCCCGAATTTCAAAACAAGAGGGGTTTTGTAAGATCTCGTAAAAGTGCTATTAATATCGAGTTACGAGAAGTTCATTCAACGGAACAGTTAAAGTTGATAATCGATTAATTACTGGCTGTAAAAGAAGAGTACATGCGAGAAATGTTTTTAAAAGAGCAACAGCAAAGAATATTTAAACAAATAACACCCTAGGATTGTATTCAGTCCATCTGCAGAGAAAGTGTTTAGAAGTACAAGTTTTCCTGGTTTCCTGGTACTTTTCAGCAGTTCATTAATGTAAATGAGAAGGAGAGTAGGCGACAGTATGGACCCTTGGGGCACAGCGGTACTGATAGTGGAGGTATTAGAAAGAAATCCTTCGACTGCGATTCGTAAAGAAAGCTCTCTGAGGGAAGACGAAAGCGATAAACAAATCTATTCAGACATACTGCTCGAGGTTCTCCAAAGTGTTCAATTGCGCTGTTCCAAACATGTGTTACATAAGTTAGTAGAACTCTTCTTGATCTTTGCTTACGAAAGCCATATTGATGATCGCTAATTATCTTTAGTTCTTCAAGATATTTTGGAAGACTCTAATTGATAGCCGCTATTGATGGTCGCTAATAATGTCGAATGCTTCTAGATATTTTAGAAAATGATTGGTAGCCTTTGCCATAACATTCGATATTATTGAAAGCAGTACGACTGACTGGTATATAGTTGTTTGGCAAGATCTGAAGTGCATTTCCAGAAGAAAAGAAAATATTCCTTTTCTGTGGGATGGGTTGAAACGTTTACAGAAAATTGATGTTAGTTCCCACGCGCATTTTTGGAATACTATGACGGGTATTCCATCAGCACCAGAAGTTTTTTTGGTTTCTAGCTTCATTAAAATACATTTTATGATACGCTGTCTGAAGACAATGTTGGGCATCCTTAACTGTATTATGGGAATAATGGGTGATGTTTTTCCTTGAAATTCGACAGAATGTGAGGCAAAGAGTTCAGCTAACAAGTTGGTTTTCTCAACTGGTGTTGTTACAATAATATTATCTGGCTGTGTGAGTGATGGTATAGAGAATTAAGTAAAATTTTGACTAATGTCCTTAGCGACTGTCCAAAAGAAACTGGAATTGGGTTTTTGAATAAAAAATAATTATAGATTTTTTAACTTTATTTTAAAACTTTGTCATAAATAATATTGATAATCCATGCGAAAAACTTTTTAAAAAAATATTTACAATTAAGTAAAAATAAATTAAAATTTATAAAATTCAAAAAAAAATCATGTGACTACGGAAGCGCAACGATTGGCTGCCATGTTCGTTACGTCATTCTGTTAAAGTGTCTTCACATAAGTAGTGTCAACAGCCTCTACCTGTGTACTGTCAAAATTATTGAAGTTAAGTGCAAAAAAAATTATTGTTGGTTACTAATTTAATTCAGTAATGTGTGACAAAGGGTTCATAAAGGCCAGTTCTGATAATATACCTGCTGCGGATAGTTTTATGGTCACAGATTTTCTCAAAAATGACATTCGGTTCAATTCAGCTGAAGTTCGAGATGCTAAAGCCTCAATGTGAGTTTTTTAAAAAATAATAATGTAAATGTAAATAAGAAACAAAATATTTTTATTAAATATAATTAAATTATTTGTAGGGTGTCACGGGAAAGTTACGGTGGCAAGGCTATAGGTTATGTTCAACTTAAACGCAAAAATGATTATTAAATACATTATTATATCGAAATGATCTTCTTAACAAAAAAAATTTCATGTTTTTTTAGGATTAACATCTTTTGGCACATTTAAAAACATTTTTCTGGGAGTTGTTTTTGTAATATTCGTACAAAATAGTACAAAACAGTCACGATAACTTTTTAGATTAGACTTAAACTAAAATACTTGTATCAGCTGTCTGTGATGTTAAGGAGAAATAAACATTGTGACGTCAGACGCGCTCGGGTTTTTTCGGGAACTGTCGGCGCGTCATCGGTACTAAGTTTAAAAATTTATTTTCAATTCGATATAACGTTTTAACTATAACGAAAAAAAAAAACAGTTTTGTTATAAAAATTTATATATGATCTTCCTATTTATGAAAAAAAAAAATTCTAAACCCCAGTTGTTGAGTACATTCACGAGTGAGTTCCTAATCAATAGAAGCATTTTCTTCAGTTGTGCACATGGAGACTTTTGATCGAAAACACTAGTACTAGAACTTGGCATAATTTTTATAGCAATTCACCGAAACATATTTTCGATTTAAAATGTGCGCAGTCCTTTCAACTTGTTTATGGGACACCATATACTTAAGAAATATTGAGAATAATTTGATTTGTTACCCCTTTTTTATAGAAAACAAGTAATTTTTGGTCTCCAGTAATATGTTAGATGTGCATATCCACCACCTCAAGACTAATACCCGCTCCTTTTGTATGAGAATTGAATATAAACAGAACAACATACATAAACTTGTATCGAATCGAACATTTGTTTTTTACAGTGTATAATACATTGTTCAAAATTATGGCATGATCAATGAAAAAACGAAACAAACTTTTATAAAGCAGATTTACGAGGCTGGTTTGAAAAGTCCGTGCAAAGTCCGAGAGATGGCACCACCGGCGCGTATCGAGGTCATGTTTAGTTAGTAGCATCTCTTGAATCAACGCACACCAAGTTTTAGCCATATTGGTCTATTTCTTTGTGTTTGGCATTCGTGTGAATCAAGGAAGTCGAGTGATTTTCAAGAAATGGACGAAAAAGAATTTCGTGTGGTGATTAAACATTACTTTATGAAAGGCAAAACGCCTCAGGAGGCTAAAGAGAAGCTTGATAAACATTATGGTGACTCTGCACCTTCGATTAGAACAGTTTATAAGCGGTTTCAAATTTTCGGACTGGCCATATGGGCACAAGTGACGCTGAACGTTCTGGACGGCCTGTGGAGGTTACGACTCCAGAAATCATTGATCAAATCCATGATATGGTGATGGATGACAGAAGAGTTAATGTGCGTGAGATTGCTAGTGCTGTGGGCATCTCGACTGAACGGGTACATAATATTTTGCATAAACATTTGGACATGAGAAAGCTATCCGCAAGATGGGTGCCGCGATTGCTCACGCTTGACCAAAAACGGAATCGTGTGAAGTGTTGCAAGGATGGTTTTGCAGCTGTTCCAGAAGAATCCGGAGGACTTTAAGCGTCGTTTCGTCACTGTGGATGAAACATGGATACATTACTATACTCCTGAGACCAAACAACAATCTAAACAATGGGTTACCAAGGGGGAATCTGCACCAAAAAAGGCGAAGACCATTCCTTCGGCCGGAAAGGGTATGGCGACTGTCTTTTGGGATTCGCAAGGGATAATCCTCATCGACTATCTGGAAAAGGGTAAAACTATTACAGCTGAATATTATTCATCGCTATTGGGACCGTTTGAAAACCGAGCTGCAAGAAAAACGCCCGCGATTGGCCCACAAGAAAGTCCTTTTCATTCACGACAACGCACCAGCACACACCTCAGCAGTTGTGGTCGCAAAATTAATGGAAATAGGATTCCAACTCGTTTCACATCCCCCCTATTCTCCAGACTTGGCTCCCTCGGACTACTATTTGTTCCCCAATTTGAAGAAATGGCTGGCGGGACAAAGATTTTATTCAAACGAGGAGGTGATTGCAGACACTAATGGATATTTTGCAGACTTGGACAAATCCGATTATTCGGAAGGAATCAACAAACTAGAACATCGTTGGACGAAGTGTATAAGCCTAAAAGGAGACTATGTCGAAAAATAAAAAAGGTTTACCCCAAACACATAAGTAGTTTTTTATTTTTGCACGGACTTTTTAAACCAGCCTCGTATATTTAAGAACAAAAATCTGGCTTGTCTTGAAGAAAAAGAATTATGGCTTCTGGGACAAGATTCGAGAACTTCGAGCAATCCGCCGAAACATATTTTTGATTTAAAATCTTCACAGTCGTTTCAACTCGTTTTTGGGATAATATATACTTAAGAAATATTGAGAATAACTTAATTTGTTGCCTCTTTTCTGTAGAAAACTAATAATTTTTGGGTCTCCCATAATAGATGTGCATGTCCACCATCTCAAGACTAATGCCCGCTCCTGTTGATGAGTTGAGTATAAACATAACAACATACATAAATATGTATCGAATCGAAGATTTGTTTTTTACAGTGTAGAATATATTGTTCAAAATTATGGCATGACCAAGCAAAGAACGAAACAAACTTTATAAAACAGATTTATATTTAAGAACAAAAATCTGGCCTGTCTTAAAGAAAAATAATTATGGTATCGGGGACAAGATTCGAGAACTTCAAGCAATCCACCGAAACATATTTTCGATTTAAAATGTTCGCAGTCCTTTTAACTTGTTTTTGAGACACCATATACTTAAGAAATATTGAGAATAACTTGATTTGTGTAGAAAACAAATAATTTTTGGTCACTCATAATAGATGTGCATATCCTCCACCACAAGACTAATACCGGTCCTGTTGATGAGTTGAGTATAAACATAACAACATACATAAACATGTATCGAATCGAACATTGTTTTTTACAGTGTAGAATACATTGTTCAAAATTATGGCACGACGAAGCAAAAGGAAAAGAACAAAACAAACTTTATAAAACAGATTTATATTTAAGAACAAAAATCTGGCCTGTCTTAAAGAAAAAGAATTATGGCGTCTGGGACAAGATTCGAGAACTGTAACTGTGACATTAGGATGTAATATGATATATTGCGTAAATCTGCCATATAATGTTCAAGTTCTGAGGAGGGGTCCGCTATAATGTAATTTCGCATGCCTATTCGGTGTAGAAATTAAATTGTGTTATTCAAAATAATTGTGCAAGTGAAATTTTCTGCTTATTTAACAATATTGTAACAATTTTTTGGCGAATTGTTATATTGGGTGACTAGAAAAGTTCGTGCCCGATTTTCATAGGTGGCAGAAGCATGCATTTTTGACTGCTGATGGTTCTTTTATAATCATATTATTAACTGACAGTTATCTAAATGCGTCGTCAGTTAATATAATCTTAAAAAAAGTTTATTTAAATTGTTTTGTGTGCAAGGTTAATATTCAAAATGGAAAATGAAAAGTTACGTTTTCGTCATGTTATGTTATATGAATTTAAAAACGGAGTGAGTGTTAGAACTGCAACAAAAAATATTCAAGTGTTTATTTTGATCGTGCTCCTGCTTTTAGGACAGTTAAAAAGTGATTTGGTTGATTTCGAAATGGTAACTTCAATCTAAACATTAAACTTCGCTCTGGGTGATCTTCCCGCATTGATAATGCCTTTATCCGTGAATAATAATCCACGGATTATCACTGAAGAGATTGCTGAGAGACTAAATGTTGACAAATCGACTGCATTTAGTCATTTAAAGCAACTTCGATCCAAACTCGATATATGGATTCGGCACGTTTTGACAGAATGGAACAAACTGAACCATGTTTCCATAGCCACTTCTCTCCCCACCCGTCAATAAAACGAACCTCTCTTGGATCAAGTCATAACTGGAGATGAAAAATGGGTTGTGTATAATAACACAATAAGAAAAAGAAGCTGGAAGCATGGAAGTGAAAAAGCAGAATCTATAGTAAAGGCTCAATGTTGTTATGTGTCTGGTGGGATTGCAGAGGAATATTTTTTTATGAGCTTCTTCCACGTGGCCGAACAATAACAGAGAAGTACTGTGAGCAACTCACCCAATTTAATGTTGAAATCCAAGCAAAACATCCAAATTTGGTCAATCGAAAAGACATCATCTTTCAACATGGCAACGCTAGACCACATATCGCTTAACAGATACTGGAAGAACTTAGGGAGTCAAAATGGGAAATCTTCCAGCACCCGCCGTATTCCCCTTTTTCGTTCTCTGCAAAATAATTTGAATGGCAAAAAATTTGATTTTTATGGAAGAAGTCAAAAACTACCTTACGACTTTCTTTGAAGAGAAACACGCAGTTTCTACAAAGAAGTAATTAAAAACTTGTAAAACGATGGGAGAAAGTTATTAATTGATTATTGATTAATAAATGCTATTTTTTCATGAAAAGGTGTTGTATTTAATTTGGTTTCTAATTGGGTACGAGCTTTTGCGATCACCCAATATGTTTTTTTTTTCTTATTTCTTGCGTAAGTTACACGGAAAGAAATCTATTACGGAAATTTTAGACAAAATTTTGGACCATATTTGTAGCACTCTATACTTAAATCGATGAAAAATTCTATGAAATGATAATTTTCTTTTTCCACCGTTTTACCAAATTACTAATGTTATACGAGGTGCGGCAAAGTACTAAAGTTGCCTAATATTTTTTTCAGGACTGAGGGTTGATAAAAAGGTGCGGTTGAACTTAAAATGAGCAGGCATTACTTGTTAATCCTGGAGACAGATGGTAGCATCGTATGGCGCATAGACCTCCTATAGCGGCTGCTAGAGAAAGGCGCGTTTTCGATATTTAAAATAGCGAATTTAAGTATAACAGAACAGCATGTAATCATTCGTTTTTTTTCCATTTACTGTGTGTAACTCCGATCTATATTTATTGTCATTTGAGTAAAACGTGAGGTCATAGTGTTATGGTTGTAAAAAACGCGTTCCCGAATGCTGATCGACACACACAAGGCTGCGCGGATGGCAATTTGTCAGGCGATATTGACGTGTAATGACTGCATGAATAGTGTTTTCTTTTCATCAGTTATCACAACGGATAAGACATGGATGACGTTTTTAAATCTGAAATGAAATGGTAATCGGCGCAGTGCAAGCACGCCAATTTATCGCCGCCGAAGAAATTTCGAGTTAGCACTAGCGCTTAGAAAATGATGAGGCCATCCTTTAAGCCAGTGAAGATGTAATTTTCACTTTTTATGTTCCAAGGGACACTACAGTGACAGCTGCATCCTACGAACATGTTAAGAGGGCAAAGCTCTTAACAGCATTGTAGGAAAAACGATCGGAAAATGCTGCGCCTATGTTTTTCCCTCAATAGAGCGTTCGTGCTTGTTGGGCGATCCTGATTCAGGAGTTTCTTAATAAAAATAAGTTTGATGAAGTGGCGTCTCATGTTTGTTACTCACCTGAGATCGCTTCTAGCGGTTTTGGACTTTTTTCAAAAATGAGGAACACTCCGTGGCTGCTGATTTTCTAGTCGAGCCGATTCTTCATCAGCGATTTTTCAGTAGGCAAAAGAGAACCCTACCGAATTATTCTCGATAGATGTGGAATCATGGTGTCCACGTTTTGAAAAATATGTACGTCTACGGGGAGATCAGGTTGAGAAATCTGAGCAATTTCAACTTTCTAGTGTAAGTAGTTTGCACTAGGCCAAAATTAGGAGATCTCAGAACCTGAGCGCAGCTCGTAATTTTAAAGCAGTCTTCTTCGTGTTTATTATTTGATTAATCGGGCCTAAATTAGGATAGGATTTACGACTTGCAGTGACTTTTTCAATGCACTTTTTACCATATAACTACATAATTTATTTAGATTTGCGCCCATTAAAATATTAATTTAATCCCCCATTTGTCTATAAATTTTAATAAACACAAAATCGACACACGTAACCAAAACAGTTCCTGCCCGCAGATGTTTTGTATCAATTTAAAAACCGTTTATACGGTACATCAACACAATAAACAATAGGGTCATAATATGACGCATTTAAAATTACGTTACGGATCATGTAGGGATTAAGGTTTTCAGCCATTTTACCTACCTAGATAACTCAGGCCGACAAAATTGGACGAAACTCCAGACCCTGAGACCAGAATATACTTTCCCACAGGTTTTTGGTGCGCTCAACCCGAATTCAACCTCAGAATTGCTCCATCGCATCAGGTTTTCCAGATATCTTAACCTAAAAATGCAAAAAACGATTTTTCACCTCGAATTAATTTTCCTCCACAAAACTCATTGTGGCATATGAAAGTGCTACTCTTCCCCATCAAAATACATTTGAATTTTTTAGATATCGTATTTCGTCTCGGAGAAATCATCTTTCTAGTAGCAACATTGTTTATTTGTTATAATTGGTGTCCCATTTTAATGTACCAGACTTCTTAATTTTTTTATGTCAACTTTTAATAAAAAAAGTTTCAGACAAGAGTTGAAGGGTTTTGAAGGGGCAATAAAATGATATAATTGTGATGATCTTGGAAGATCATTTTGAAGGTCATTTCAAGGTCAACTTAGATTTTTTAAATGGAAATCCATATTTTTTATGACGGCATCATGTTTCTCTAGCAAGAATACATAACTTTTGTTCGAAAAATTTGTTTCGATAGTAATTTAAACTCTTCAGAATTTCTACCCGTCATATCGGATCCACCATTTTGAATTTCTTGAGGTTAGAGACAAACCATGATTCAATGGGGTTAAATCGACAACGAATCCGGATTCAGCGTCCCAAAAATCATATAATTATACTACTCCCGCCTGTCGGATCAACTTTTTTTTTGTATGGTTATAACGAAAACTCCAAACTAATTAATTTCAACGGACGATTTCTCCGAGAAGAAATAAAATATCTGTGTAATTCAGGTTAGTTCAGATTAGTTCAGTTGTAATATAATCCCGAATATAGCAAAAAAACCGAGTTTTTTGCATTTTTAGGTTAGGATATCTCGAAAACCTGATGTGATGGAGCAATTCTGAGGACGGATTTGGATTCAGTGCACCAAAAACCTTCGAAAAAGTATAGTCTGATCTCAGGGTTTGAAAGATGTTGCCCTGTGTATTTTAAAAATACTGAAAAGTTCCCAGACTGAAGGTATACAGCAAGAACGCAACGTAATATCTACTCGCGCTAATTGGTGACGGTAGATACATCCCTAACAACGCTGTGCGACAAACCTCAGCTTGTTAGTTCCTTCAATTTCTCCTGTATACCTGTTTTCATAAAGGTCTTATTGTGTCTCTCAACAATTTTTATAATGGTTACGAAAGGCAGCAGTGTGTCTGTGAAATTCGTTTTAAATTCGGTAAAAGTATATTAAAACATATGAAACGATTTGGAAAGCATTTTGGTACGAAGTCCTGAGCCATGTGGTTTTCGCGATTTAAGGTCGATCTTCAGTGGAAAACTGCAGTCATTCCAGAAGACGTTCGACTACAACCACGCCGGAAGCCATTGCCAAAATTTAACGAATTATATGTAAAAACCGTCATCGGACAATTTCGAGTATTTCTGACGAGCTTTCATGGGTTACAAAACGACCGAGGAGCCAGAAGAGTTTCCTTTTGCATCACGATAATGCACCAGCTCACAGTTCGTTCTGTACACAATCGTTTTTGGCAAGGAATTTCATGACTCACCCCCTTCCCCGTTATTCGTTTGATTTGGCACCCTGTGACTTTGGGCCGTTCCCCCATATAAAGATGAAGTTAAAGGATCATCCCGTCGGGATGATTGGTGGTTGTGAAAGTGAAGTGAAAGCATTGAGATTCTAGAAAATTTTCGATTGGTAAAAAAAGCGCTAGGAGCGGTATTTTTCGTGTGCAGTTAATACGGGAACTTTTAGATCGCACTACGTGGACAACTCATTTTAAAACATCGGCTTAGTCACGCCTATATATTTACAATTTTGGTTTTAAATATTTTTTAGCAATATGACTCAACCAAAATATGACTCTTTATCATTAATACCGATTTCTTTGTTTTCTAATCGTCGGTTAATAGCCCAGTCGTCAGAGGCAAAATTTTGACGAAAAGCTCTCATTAAGTGTTAACAGCCTGCATTTTGGCATACAGGTCATTTTTTTTGTTCGTAGAATACGATAAAAAAAAAGCTTAATGTGTACTAAGCCTACAAAATTGAAAATAAAATGAAAAATTCGGTTTTTCGCAAATATCTCTAAAAATAAAAAAGATATCGTAAAACTAAAGCACCACGTGAAACAACGGGAACTTTTACAAAAAAATGGCATATAAATTTTTTTTTTAGTTTTACTGTAATTTAAAAAAAATATTTAAAATAACCCCTTCAGTTGTAGTGGGAATCATGCTTCCAACCTCATTTATGAAAAAATTAACGCTTCTGTATACCGTTAAATATTTCGAAATTAGCTATTAAGCAGTTTCTCGGAGTGCTGATTAAGAATCCGATGACAGATTTGAAAAATTCAAAATGGCAGATCCAATATGACGGCCAGAGAGTACATAATTCATTTAATTTCTTCGTGTAATTTAGAATTTTTGTGTTTCTTTGTACCTGGATGTTTAAACGAAATATAAATATTTTATAGTTAAAGCTTAGACTTTTATCTTTCATTTCCCAACTTTAAATATATATTTTTTTTATTTTAAGTTTAAATTGTATGATTAATAATAAGCAAAAAATACGTTTATCATGAACATTTCTTTAAGAGCAAAATTTAACAAAAGAGATAGTGTTTTCACTTCCGGTCGACAGTTCGTAGAATGCGGACGCATTTTTCCCGGTTGGGGCGTTTTGGAGCTTCGAAGTGTGGATCGGTGGTCCACAAATTGCGTGGTAGGGGTTCGAATCGTATAGAGTTGCTCAGCGCTGTGAGGGGGTGATTCCTACAACGTCGGTTGAGGTTAGGTGATTTGAGCAGTAGGTGAACATGTGAGGCCGTGTTTTTTGTGTCAATCACGTAATCAGACGGGCGGTCTGACAGAAAAGGATATACCCAAAACCAGTAGCAGTTCCCGAGGAGATCCTTTATCAGTGCCAAAAAAGAAATTAAGTTTTAAAGACAAATAAATATTTTTTTTTGGGGAGTAATATCGCCTAGAGCGAGACTACGTTGCTCTCCACCTGTAGAACGGATCCAAACTCGAGAATGTGTAACGCATCACCGAAGGGTCGCCGGTGTTCTGCCTAAGCACGAGACGGATTCAAAGCTGAGTAAATTATCCAAAGAAGGATAGAGCTCAATAAAAGAGAAAGAAAGAAAGAGATAGTGTTTTTAAGTTTTTAATGATTTTCTAATATCAAGTATACTTTTAACTGCACCTAAAAAAAAAATGGTTCGACTTTTTTTGACCATTTCGTACTGGTTTAAATGTAAAATTGCCGGCGGCGCACTACAGCAGGCAAATTGTCATATTTTAAAGCTCATTGTTTAAATAACACAGACAATGTGGGTATTTTTAATTATTCTTATATTGAAACTTAAGGTATAATAAGGATTTTTTTAATACTATATTTTATTAAAAATTCGTAATTTTCTGTATGCCCGTTAAAATCATGCAAACAAAAATTTCGTTTTAAGTTTAACAAATTATGAAACAACAAAAATAAAAACTATTAGTATCATCGGAAAGCTGAAAGTCTCCTCTTCAAAAAGCTATCCTATAATTTGTTTACACTCTGAAAAAAAGTCATATCGATTAATCTTCGAGCGGTGCACGTAGACTTTCAAATTAACTTGTTTGGCGTGCACTTTTTGAATCACCTATCCGAATTTTTAATAAATTCTCACGCTAATAAAAAATCTGGAAAAAAACTATATACTATTTTTTTTGTAAAATTTCCCGCTCTTTCATGTGGTGTTATTAGTTTTTCGATATCTTTTTTATTTTTCGATATATTACCGAGAAACCGAATTTTTGATTTTATTTTGGATTTTGTGAGCTTAGCGTAAATGAAACTTTAGCAAACTTTTTTTTATCGTATTCTACGTCCAAAAAACTACCTCTATGCCAAAATGCAACCTGTTAACATTTAATGAGAGCTCAATACTCTTGGCCATAAACAATTAATGAGCTAAATATGACTAATAAGTTACTAAGTTTGACGCACCCTGTATATACTCAAACGGGCAACCTTTACTGTTAGTAGTATATAAAATATAATTTTCATTAGCTAACCCCATTGGAAATGCTGCGGTAAATTGAATCGTAGCAAAACAAAAAAATATATTCAAATCGAATAAAGAATGAAGCAAAAGAACACAAAAACTAATATTATGTTCCTTTTTATACGGAAACATGGGGGGGGGGTTTCATACTCAGTGGATATTGTTCATTTCTGTATTCATTTCCCCACTGAATTTTCTTAAGAATAAGAGGGTTATCGGGACTAATCTTTCCGTATAATCTTTGGGGTGCGCGCACGCCAAATTGGAGTTGTAATTTTCCAGTTTTCGCTCATATTGTGTTTAATAGCTTGGAAACAACTTGGGCCCGCAATTGGATATACCAGTGATATTAAGCAATATTAGGGATGGTTTACAAGAGGAAAACGTTATTATTCTTAAATTTGTGTGTTTTGTTCTTTAAATATTTTTGTGCTGCAGGTTGTTACTTTGTAATTACATTTTTCAGTTTTAAATTTGAAGTAATTTAGTCAAATTAGTCTTTAAATGGTGTTTTTTGGAATAGAGCACGTGCTGCCGGGAAATTCTTAAAATGTTACGGGAGCGTCGTGTAAGCGGAAAAAGCAATTCATGCTGGGGGCGAACATCTCTTTTGAGTAAAATCCAATATATCCAGTATATGTTTGGAAGCAAAGCCCAAAACATTGGAGCACTATTCCATCGTTGCTCGAATTTGAGCTTTGTACCCAGCTTTTGAGAAGATCTCTTCGCTATGCATGCAACATGCTCATGCCAAGACATATTGTGACGTTGCTGGAGGAATGGAGTCCCGACATAAATATGTTGAGTTCCGCATCGTTAACTTTTTTAGAAAAAAAACTGCCGCCTGGGTTTTGGAAGCGTTAAATTCTACTTGGTTACGGTTACTCCAAGATCCAATTTCTTTCAAGTCTTTGTTAAGTTGAACGACTTCCTGCTGTCTGTTGATGAACGAATAATTTACGCAGTTCCAGACGTAGTTTTTGCATTTGAAATCCAGTGCCTCAATGCTGCTTCGCTTTCGAGACTATATTTTGAGGGTAGGGAAATGAATATTACTTCATGCGATGCTGCTATGCTGTAATGCTTCTTTAGGATTAAGACTTCTCCACATAAAAGTGGCGGGAAATAGTTTGAATTTGAAACTAAAACTTGAGATACTTATTTCTAAGGTCGAAATTAATTTTTACACCGAATATATTTACTTCACAATTTGTATTTGAAAAGGAAGTACTGAGTATATACAACCAATTTGCTTAATTGTAAATCTCCAGACATCCACACAAGCTTAGCACTAACGTCTCTAATTTAGGTTTTTAAGGTATTTTTTACGAGTAACTGTTAAAAGTAGTTTTGGTTGAAATTTTGAGAAATAATAGATTTTAGCATCATGCATTCACTGCTTCAATATAAAGATGGTGTGCCGTATTGCCATAATTAATTGTAAAAGTTTTAGATATTTAAGACGTAAAAGATAGGAATCCATATTTTTTCTTCGATCAAAAGCATGCGTTTTTTTACAATATTTGTTGACTTATGTGCATTAAAAAGTAAAAAGTCGCAAAAAAAATATAAACATAAAAAAATTACTTAGGTTTCGCTTGGTAAAATATAAAGGCAGTTTACCTCCTAGTTGTTGCAAAAAAGTATTAGAATATTACTTTTTAATGTATTTTATGAAGTATTTTCGCTGTGGCAACGTAGCATGAAGAAGACTGTGCGCGCGGACGCAGGCGTTCTTTCAAATTTTGAATTACATATACGCAATGCACTGATCGGACTTTCTTTTAAGAAGATACTAGAATAAACGCGTGCCTCTCACGCACATTTATGCAGTTATCAATACTTAATATTCGATATATTTTCAATAAATAATCCAAAGTATCGTTTTAATTAATACATCGATACTAAATAAAAATAAATGACACGTGATTGCGTGCGGCGGGAAGCAAGCGCGAAGCTACGTTGTCACGTTCATTATAACCTGAAAACCAAATTATTTCGCGTAAAATAATGCTCTCTCTGTCTTCTCGAAAGAAATACGTTAATATTTGTTGAGCAAGCGCGAAAATGTTAACACAAAAATAAATAGTAAACTCAGTGATATTAGTAATATAAAATTATTACTACAAACATTAATTAAGAAAATAAAATAAATATAAAAAACACAAAATATGTAAACAAGCTAACGTGTTTTTTTCCAATAACGATGTGCGACTAGTGCTTATCACGGAATATCATTTGACTAGTTTTTTACGAAGTTTTTATAAGTTAGCAGGTATCTTTAGAAATGAGGTGTTGACAGATTGTAGAAAACATATCCCGACACAAAAAATAATAGACAGAGAACGCCATTAATAACATCGTTTCCTGCCAAATTAATAATAATCCATTAGAAACTACAAGATAAGGACAAGCCGAAAAAACGAGTCACCGTTAAAGATTTGAATGATCGCACCTAGCCTGTTAGTAAAACTTGTTGGGAATGCGTCCGATGTTGTCACTTCTATTTGTTGATTTCAATGGCAGGTTATATGTGGTTATATATAACTTATTCCGTACGGAATACTCATAAGATCAGTTCAGTGTCTGTCCGTCTGTCACACCCGATTTTCTCCAAAACTATTTAACATAGAAAGTTAAAATTTGGCACTAGTATAGTAAAGTTAAATTTTGATTTAAGGGAAGTTTTGGGGGGTGAAATCGGAAGTGAGAAAAAATTTACCAGGACATCAAGTGGGGTGTCAAATGAAAGCTTGTAAAGACACGAGTTCATATATATATATATATATATATATATATATATATATATATATATATATAATGTAATACTTTTCTTTGTATTATTTTTAAAAAATTGCGAAAAATCGCTGTCTCCCCCCTTATCTCGAAAAGTACTGATAAAAAAAATTTGAAACAATTCTGGAATATTCTCCACAGGGTGTAGACTGAACGAAAATTATTACGAGTGCATTACCTGTAATAATTTATCTGGTATATAAAAAACAAAAATTTCAGAGTCGTAAGTTTTCAACAAAGATCGGAAACAAACTACGTACGGAACACTAAATACGCAAGTCCGACTTGCATTTGGCAAGTTAATTATAAATATAGTGTTATTTACTTGCTTCTGAATTAACTAAAATTATATACGGTAATTTAACTTTATTAGATTATACTTTTAATAATATAACGAAAGCTGGCGAATCATTGAATATTTTAAATTTTAGACATCTGACAACACTTACATTCAACCAAATCGTAACTCATCGTTTCCAGTCGCCCTGTCTTAAGTCCACTGTTAATCTTGGATCGCGTTTAGAGTAAACAAGCGGAGCCTTGGAAACATAAAATCAAATGTTAAAGATTTTTGCTATCTGTAATATTTTTATACATTTTATTATTTTCTTGGATATACATGATTTTCTATAAGTCTTGGTCCCTGTGTGATAAGACCAGAAAATTTGCAAAAATCCCCCGTAACGTAACAGTTTAATGTAAACGAGGCTTCAAACCCGTAATCTACCCCAGACAATAACCGCTACTTGCACAACACAATAATACAACCCAAAAATTATTAACGGGGTGGATGAAACAATTCGCAGTCAAAATATTTTCATTTGTAGGGGTTGTTTTCAAAAGGATGAAATGGGCTTTATTACTATTATAATTTTCCATGTTTGCGTTTTGTTCGGTTCATTTTCACAATATTGTACGGATCATTTAACATTTAAGTGTTATTTTGTAAATTAACTCCAGATGGTTTATGAACACGCTGAAAATTTATTGGCTTATCTACAGCGTATTTTTCAGTTCCAGTTTACACTAACTCAGAAATAAATCAGTACGGCAATATGACTCAGCTGATAAACCTTTGTATTTTTTTTTGAATTTACATATATATATATATATATATATATATATATATATATATATATATATATATATATATATATATATATATATATATATATATATATATATATATATATATATATATATATATATATATATATATATATATATAAATATATATATATATATATATATATATATATATATATATATATATATATATATATATATATATATAATATATATAGTTTTGTTTATCTTTTTATCAATCAGCCCTCTGCGTCCACTGCTGGACATAGGCTTCCCCTATAAAATTTCATCTCTGTCTATCCTGCGCAATCTTCCACCATTTGTTAACGGCCCTTTTAATACCATCTTCCTTTGCTGCGCTTATCTGCCCTTGGTCTCCATTCCAATATTTTGCGCGTCCATCTCATGTCTCTACGTCTGGCCATATATCCTGTCCATTTCCATTTTAAAGTACCGCGTAATAACATCTCTGACTCCAATGCATCTACGCAGATCTTTGTTGAATATTCTGTCACACCAAACATTGACCTTCTCATGCGCCTTTGCGCATTCCTCAATTTGTGTGCAGATTCTATAGTAAGACTGGAAGGACGCACTGGTCGAATGTTTTCCTCTTCAGACTAATTAGATTGACGTTCTTAAATAAACTCTTTAGAGCTCCATACCACAGTAAACATAAAACACAGTAACGACGCTCAAGAAAATTTTTAGTTTCTGTCTTTTATCACGCATGCGTCCCCTATCATGCCAACAACATGGCTGCCAGCGCAGTAAATGATTCGTTTGACGTTATAATTGAAAATAATTATAAAAAATATATCAAGTAGAAGTTTTTGTTGTGCGGTTAGTACTTTTAAAAATATATGTGGTATCTACAAAGGAGTTAATTTTTTTAGATTTCCCAAAGTTCCTTTTTTTTTTATCGCTCACCTCCAAGCCTCAGTAGGGATTTTACCCTTGTCCATATCCCAAGGATATCGGCGAGGATATCGTAATATCCGTCAACGTTGTCCAAGTGCCGAAACATACATTTTTGTATTTCACGGCATCTTTTAAACAACGCAGTAGTGCTGCCACGGACGTTATTTATATTTCTGCAAACAACTACTCCCTATGACGTCACCAGGCCAAATATACTTGAATAAATTAATAAATAAGTATACCGACCTGCGGGATTGAACCCTCGACCTTCTGTTCAGTAGCAAAGAACTACGCCACCACCTAAAAAATAATTTATTCATAATTCTTTATTTTTGTTTTGCGATATATTAAATAAAGATTATCTTTCATATTAAAATTGTTTGCTAGAGTTAAGTTATACTATCTACTAAAATTCGCAAACTTTTAGAACTCAATCTGGGCATGCAAAAGTAGTAGCAGCACGAATGAGTTTGAACAAAACATTGCATGGATTTAATTATTATATTAGATTTAAGTAATGATAAAATGGAGCAAAACGTGTGTTCACTTCATTTTTAAGTTCAGAAGAATGACGTCCTAAAATGATAATTATAATTATTTTCAATCTCTCTAGTTTACTGGGATTTGCTGAAATATAATGAACATGATTGTTGAATAAGTTGGAAGTGTGGAATCTTTGGCACAATGATACTACTCAGTATATATCACCACTACACCAAACACTTTATTTTTGCACTCGACGCGCGTTTCGCTAACCATCGCTCCTGATGAAGCTAACATGGTTAGCGAAACGCGCGTCGAGTGCAAAAATAAAGTGTTCGGTGTAGTGGTGATATATACTGAGTAGTATGATTGTTGAGATTATATGTGCGAAGCTGAAGGTGTGCAAAGATATATTCTCAAAATAAACATCCCTCCCCCCGACAATACCTCTAATAGTTGAGAAATATAAATTCAACAATGAGATATTTAAATGAATAACGTGCAAAAAGCGTTGTATTTGTTGCCGTTTTCTCTATTTTTTGTATATCTGTTTTAATAAGAACTTGATAAAAAAATAAACTTTTCTCGTTTTTTTTTTCTTCCTTTCGATCAGGAAAATTCATTTTTATTCTACAGAATAGGATTTTTCTTAAAAGAAGGAATTTGAATATTTCAGAAACTCGCGGTCATCATACCAGCAATATGGCGACAATTCATGTGATAATTTCGAAATCGAACCCGTTCAGATCAAAGGTGCCGAGTAGGACTGTCGCTACTGTGTTTTATGTTTACTGTGATATCGTAATGGAAGATCATTCGTGAGATTGCTGAGACGGTAGGCATTTCATATGAATGGGTACATAATATCCTGCTTGAAGTTCAAAAATTGAAAAAGCTGAGTGTGTGATGAGTGCCACGTTTGTTGACTCTAGGCCAAAAACATACGAGGAAAGACATTTTAAAATCATGTTTGGAAACCTACCCTATTTCCCGCATTTGGCACCAAGTGACTTTGCTTTGTTTCCTAACCTCAAAAACTGATTTGGAGAGAAGAAATTTTCGTCGAATAAAGAGGCTATCTGTCCTGTAAACGCGTATTACGGGTATTACGTTCGAAACAATTTTTTTATCCGAGAGAATAAAAAGTTGTAATCTTGCAGGACCAAATGTATTGAGCTCAGTAAAGATTATGTTAAGAAGTGTTTTTGCCAAAAAATATTATTTACCTTGTTATTTACAAGACTTTTCAATCCACCCTTGTATAAGTGACAAGACCGGTTCGCTGGTTTTACTAACAGAACAAGAGATGTCATTCAGGATTTTAGCGGCCCTAGGTGGGATAAGGTAATTTTTTTTTCCATTAGATAGGGTTGGAAATCTCTTCGGTGTTTCCTACTTGACCTTACCGCACACCACATTGAAGTTTCTTATGGATCATTGATTTGGAGAGAAACGATATTATGAATGACATACTCCGTTTACTTTTTTAGTGTTCCGTACGGAATACATAAAATCACTTCGGTGTCTGTACCTCTATTACCCCCGATTTTCTCCGAAACTATTTGACACAGAAAGTTGAAATTTACTAATATAGGAATTGATGGCCATATCAGAGCCTTTGAAAGTTAAATTTTGACTTAAGGGGTTAGTTTTGGGCGGTGAAATTGGAAGTAAAAAAAAAAAATTTAGTAGGTCATCAAGTGGGATATCAAATGAGAGCTTGTGAAAATACGAGTTCATATATGAAATGTAATACTTGCGCACACTTTTCTTTGTAGTATTTTTAAAAAATTGCGAAAAATCGCTGTTCCCCCCCGGTACTGGGAAAGTACTGATCAGAAAATTTTGAAAAAATTCTGGAATATTCTCTGCCGAGTATAGATTGAGCGAAAATTATTATGAGTGCATTACCTTTAATAATTTATCTGGTATATAAAAAAAAAAAAAAATTCTAGATCATCTTTTTTCGACAATCGAAAATAAATTTTGTTAAAAACTCATTTGGAATGTGTTTTGTAAAGTGACTGATCATTTTATACCTCCGTAACAAAATTTTTTATTTTAAAAGCAATCAACATACGGAACATTAATTATGCAAGTTCAACTTGCACTTGACCGGTTATTTTTTTAAGTCACACATCTGTTCTCTGGCCAGGTTTTAGTATATATGTTTTTATATTAGGTAACAATAAGGAATAAGAACACCAATTGCGCAAGTCCGACTTGCACTTGGCAGGTTATTTTATGTTTGGGGTTGATATTCAACACATCATTTTTTGTTGTTGGACCCACCCACTTAAAATGGATTTCTATAACGATCTTCATGTTTCCCGTGACTACACCACTGGTAGGTTATTGTTATTGCCGTTTTTTTTTTATTCCAATAACTTACTGACATCCACATATGGAATTTTTCCGTATATTTACGACATTTCGCGCTAAAAAAATTACCGTCGTTGACTAAACAACTCCATAAAAAAAGCAATAAAAAGGAAAATTAGTGGCGACACATACAAACAGACTCGTTTGCTAAATGACATATAAAATGACGGATCTGCGCTATAAAAACCCTTTTCCAGAGTAATGTCAACAACTGAGGGAGTTTAATGAAGCACTATATTATAGAGGGTAGGGGAGATTGAGGTAAAGGAACATACCTACCAGAAGTCATTCGAGAAATCATAAAGGTGGATTATAATAAAATAATTTTGACAATAACAGAACATCCAGTTACCAAGAAGAACAGATAGAGTATGTCATTCAAAATATCGTTGGCCGCCGAATCAGTGATCCATTAGAGACTACAGTAAGTGCGGTAAAGACAAGTTAATAACACTGGACAACATTTCAACGCTGTCTTATGCAATAACATTACGCGTCCGTACAGCGCCCCTAAGAACCTGAATAATCGCATGCGGCCTCCTAGTGAAACTTGTCGGGAACACTTATCAATGTTGTCACTTTAATCTTAATAGCAGGGTGTATGTGGTTATATATAACTTATTAAAGTACAACTTTACTAAATACTCGATTGTTTCTTATAAATATAACGTTATTTACTTTCTTCGAAACTCATCGTTTTCAGTCGCTCTTCCTCGAGTCCACTTTTTTTTTATGGGTCTAGCACACGTGTTACAAGGAAGTCCCTAAAGCGCTCCAGGCACGGCATGTGTGCGGAAAAAGCGATTCACATTGTTCTTGAATCGCTGTAAACTGTACTCGGTGGGAAATTATTCCAAAGGGATGATGTCCTCTATATAAAAGACTGCTTGAAAAGCGTTGTACGCAGAGTAACAACCTGAACCTCATACGGATGTAAAGTATTAGCGCGACGTGTATTTCTAACATGCACCGCTCTTGGAGAAATTAAGCGGGCTACATCCTTCGAACACTTTCCATGAAAATACTTGTAGAACAGGCTCAAGTCGCCAACCGTTCTTCGATGTTCCAGCGAGCAGTATTCCATAGTTGGTCAAATTTGAGCTTTGTAAAGAATTAACAGTTGTTGTGGAGTGTAACGCTTTCTGGTTTGAAATAATAATTGCAACTTTTGAGAAGCTCTCCTTGCTATGCCTGCAACATGTTCATGCCAGGACATATTTGTTCCCAAATTAACACCTAATGGAGTGCCCCGACATGACTTTGTCGGGTTCAGCAACGTTAACATTTTTAGAAAAACCTGCCGCCTGGGTTTTTGTAGCGTTAAATTCCACTTGGTTACTGTCACCCCAAGATAGAATTTCTTCCAGGTCTTTGTTCAGTTGAACGACCTCCTGCTGTCTGTAGATATTCGCCTGAATAGCCGATGTCTGAGCGTTCAAAGTGAATGAAGAGATAAGCGTACTGTCATCTGCAAAGCTGTATATTGGATTCCCGGTCTTTTCCAGCAGATCGTTAATGTAAATGAGAAAGAGAGTAGGAGACATTATGGAGCCTTTGGCACACCGGCATCACTGTTAATGTTTTATCGCGTTTAGATGTAAACAAGCGGACCCTAGAACCGAACCTTTTTCTATAAGTATACTTCGATAATACTTTTACTTCATATCGTTAAAAGAGATCCAGAGTAATTAAGTTAAAACGTTTTCTGTCTTTTGATTTTATCTCATACTAGGCGGAGTATTGTCGACTATTTTTTTTTCTCCATTTGCACTAGACCATGAACCATAATGTGAGTGGGGAAATCCTCTTGGAGGGAATCATCTTCTTCTTCTTCTCAAACCTAAGTCTCTCCACTCTTGGACGTAGGTCTCTTCTAATCTCTTCCATGCTTTCCTGTCTTTTGCCACCTTTAACCACTGACTGCCCGCTATTACTCTTATATCATCAATCCATCGTTTCTGTGGACGTCCAACGCTTCTTCCTGTTTCTCTGGGTTTCGATTCCGTGATCCTATATACCCATCTGTCTCCGAATGATCTAGTTACATAACCTGATCATCGCCACTTCTTCTTTGCCGCCTCGATAGGTATGTATGGTAAGTGTTCTCCTTTCCGATCTTAATAGTGTGACCTATAGATATACTCGTCAACGCGTTCTATGGAGTTATTTCCTATTTGTATGTTGGTGTCTTCAGGGCTCATAAATTGAGTTTTTTTTAAATTCATTTTAAGACCTTCCCTTGCAGAGGCCACATTCAGCTGGTTCAACATTACTTGTAGCTCATTGGTGTTATTAACTATTACTACTATCTCGCCTGCAAATCTAAGGCGACTCAGTCTAGTGACGTCGATGTTGATGCCATTTTCATCCTAATTTAACTCCTTAAAGATGTCTTCAAGGGCCATCGTAAATAATTTAGGTGAGATAGTATCTCCTTGTCGCACTCCTCTTTTTAATGGTATGTTCATATTGACAGTTGTTTCGTCAATTTTAATATGTATAGATGCTTCTTTATAGATCTATTATTTTTATATGTCTAGCATATATTCTTGCATTCGCTAGGGATTTTAGAACTGGCCGGATTTCAACAGTATCAAATGCCTTATGAAAATCAATGAAGACCAAATGTATTGGTATTACTTTATATTCTGTACATTTTTCTATTACAATACGTACTGTAATTGGGGGGAATAGGTATTAAAAAATTTAAGAAAAAAATAAAATAATTCATAACGATATTGCATATCCTAATAGAAAAGAATGTCTGTCTCTTTTATACCGCCTAACAATTAGACGAGTGACTCAAATATTGTCTTTCTTTTTTTACATGTGACTTAGACAAGTGG
Organism: Pachyrhynchus sulphureomaculatus; assembly: GCA_019049505.1. Classification (NCBI taxonomy): domain Eukaryota; kingdom Metazoa; phylum Arthropoda; class Insecta; order Coleoptera; family Curculionidae; genus Pachyrhynchus; species Pachyrhynchus sulphureomaculatus. The sequence goes on along the minus strand of CM032452.1, from coordinate 82,868,482 downwards.
CAGAGTTACACATGCCTATTTGTCAACATATATCTATACAGTTTTATTTTTTACTATATATTTGTTTTTTTGGGTTACTAGTACCCTAATATTTTAACTGGTAGAACTAACCAACATTTTATATCCAAAGGGAGTCAAACCAGGTAATTCATCTCTTCCCGCCAAATCAATCATTTAAAATTTCAATGAGTGCGGTAAGAATAAGTAGACAACAGTGGAGTAAATTGCAACCGTGTCTTATGCAAAAGTTACCTTACTTCGTTTGTGAGCAACACCGCTAAAAAAACTCAACGGTCGATCACTTTCTTGTAGTAAAATCTACCTGGGATACGTACAGGTGTTACCACCCATAAACTTGGGAATTTTTATATTTGACCGATTCGTTAGCAGTCGGTCCAATCAACCTGCTTTTAGGACAGATGTGTGATCGTGTTTTAATATAAATATACATAGATTTGAGTAAACCTTTGTACTTTATCAACTGCTTGGCTAAAAGTTGGGACTTCGGTAGCCTCAAAAATAAATTTTGTCCGAAAATCTGTTATTTCTTACACCTTTTTACTCTCATCTACCCTACGAAATTATAAATGGGGAAATGGGGTAAACGCACCCTTTCCGTAAACACTTATAGAAGGAAAGGGGTCCTGTTTTAAATATCTGTGTGTATACCTAACCTGAATTAAGTGCATACGCATTCCTTTTCTGTATGATTTATTTATTAAGGAAAGGGTGTGAATTTGGACGTATGATTGCTTCATAATAATATTTGTGTTAGAGTAAGAAAGGCTTTGTGGAAAATTGTGGGCTTTAGATTATGATTGGAAATTGTAGTCACATTATTTGTTTTGTTTTTTAATAAACAGATTGTGAGAGGGTCATTCCAGAATCATTTTCATTATATTCTATTTATTTGAAACTGAAGAGCCGCAACAAGATGGATTGACCAAATAACCACAATATGTAATAGACTAATGCAGGATCTAACTGAGATGACAAGAAATAGAGACTTATGGAGCAGGGAAGAGAGAGAGATTTGAAACTGATTAATAAAAATGCCAGTGAACTGACCAGCGGTCCTATAGCAGAGGCGTGCTATCTATTTCCAGGTATTTTTCAGGTAACAATGCTCTTTTGTAACGAAGTTTTATTGTCGATCCAACCATTTTATTTACATACCTTCCTGTTGCCCTAACTGTAAATACATATTTAGAGCCGCATGCCCAAGTGTCAAGCCAGTTAGTGACAAGTCAGTTAGTGTGTTAACAAAATGCCTTCTTCAGCGAATCGCCAAAAGTTCGGGCAGCTAACCCATAATGAAAAGCGTATAGTTAAAAATGTATTTGACTACGTTAAAAACATTCAAAATTGTGATTTAAGTGTGGACGATTGTGTGACAAAATGTTCCTTAATGTCCGGAGTTGGTAAAGCCTTAGTTTACAGAATTTTAAGAGAAGAAAAGGAAAGGTATGGACTCTTCAAAAAAGAAACCAGGCAGAAAAGAACTTCAGCTGATAGACAACACAAAACAAGCAGCAAGGCGTATTGTTCATGACTTTGAACTTTGGATATGATCCTGCAGGCTGCGACAAACCACCCAGAAATACCAAAACTGAGTTGAGTAAAACCATGGAGTGTTTTAAAAGGTATAAATTTTTATTGGAAAAAGTGTGAAAGAAAATCTTTATTGATACAGAGTGGAGAGATTGTACACTGGAGAAGAGACTACTTAAGGAAAGTCAGAAAAGCTCGCTCTGAAGGAAAAAGGATATATTACTTAGACTCATCGTGGATAAATGAAGGATACACAGTCAAGAAATTTTGGCAAGATGGGAATATCAAAAATGGTCGCCAAGCATTCTACTAGTCTTAAACCGCCATCCGGTAAGGGATGTGGGTTAATTATTACGCATATTGGAAGCAAAAGTGGTTTTGTAGACGGAGGTCTTTTAACATTCGTATCCAAGAAAACAGGAGATTATCACGAAGATATGATTTCCGATGTATTTGAAGATTGGTTTTCGCAGACGGTTCTGTTATTCTAATGGATAACGCAAGCTACCATTCTAACCAATTAGCACGAGTTCCAACCTTGGGTTTGCTGAAAAAGGACATCCAGTCTTAGATGACCGAGAAAAACATTTCATTTCCAAAAGACAGTGTTAAGAGAGAATTATTAGAACTTGTAAAGTTTGAAGTTCTCAGAAATAAAGAAAAGTATATAAGTTTCGTCATCGACGAAATGGCAAAAAAACGTAATATTGTTTATCGCTGGCCACATTTTTCCAAATATATGCTACATAAGTTAGAAGATCTCATGTCCATCTTCTCTGACAAAAACTATATTGATGGTCACTTGCTTAGTAACTGAAGTATTTATTATTAACTGTTTTTTACAAAAAAATACATAGGGCAGACTTAATCTCTTCAGATTACCATCTTTCCGATCTCTACAACATTGTCTGGCTTCTCAGTTCAAGTCAATTGAACAGGTGGAAAACACCTCGATAAGTTGATCATTTCAAAGCGGAAAGGGAAGAATCTATAATATATATAAAACTAGCCGGGCCCGCGGCTCCGCTCGCGTAGACTTGATTCACTACTATCGTCACTGCTTATTCCTTATGTTACCCAACGTAATAAAATATCTCCTATTATTTCTCCTTATCTCCCAATATTTCTCCTTATTTCCCATTATCTTTACATAATTTCCATTATCTAGGCTTATCTCTGCTCATCTCCCATTATTTCTCCTTATCTCCCATTATTTCTCCTTATCTCCCATTATCTCACCTTATTTCCCATTATCTAGGCTTATCTCGACTTATCTCCCATTATTTATCCTTATCTCCCATTATTTCTCCTTATCTCCCATTATCTTAGCATAACTCCCATTATCTAGACTTATCTCTGCTTATCTCCCATTATCTCTCCTTATCTCCCATTATTTATACTTATCTCCCATTATCTCACCTTATCTTCCATTATCGAGGCTTATCTCGACTTATCTTCCATTATTTCTCCTTATCTCCCATTATCTCACCTTATCTCCCATTATCTAGGCTTATATCGAATTATATAGAACATATGTATAAATTTATAAAAACACGTAAATCGGATAAGTGGTTCTCGAGTGATAAGCGCACTAACGGGCAGACAGACAGACAGAGAGACGTTGCATTTTATATATATTGTATTCTTTGCTACATGATATTGTTCCATATTTATTGCTTTAGGGAGTGTATTGCAAGAAAACGCGCTAGCGGCAAATTTTTCTCCGACTTGATTCACTATTATCGTCACTGCTTATTCCTTATGTCACCTAATAAAATATATCCTATAACCTGGCCAGAGAACATACGTATGTTTTAAAAAAAAAGCACGTAAATCGGATAAGTGGTTCTCCAGTGATAAGCACACTAACGGACGAACAGACAGACAGGCAGACAGACGGACAGAGAGACATTGCATTTTATATATATTATAGATATTCTCTGTTACATAATATTGTACCATATTTAATGGTTTGGACTGTATATTGCAAGAGAACGCGCTAGCGGCAAACTTTGCCCGACTTCATTTACTATTATTGTCACTGCTCATTCCTTATGCTACCTATCGTAATAAAATATAGCCTATAACCGGGCCGAAGAATATATGTATGTTTTAAAACAAAAGTACGAAAATCGGATAATTGGTTCTCCAGTGATAAGCGCGTTAACGGACAAACAGACAGAGATACGTTGCATTTTATATATATTATAGATGTAATAAAATATATACCTATAACCTGGTCAGAGAACATATGTATGAATTTAAAAAATCACGTAAATCGGATAAGTGGTTCTCGAGGGATAAGCGCATTAACGGACAGACAGACAGACAGACAAACATTGCATTTTATATATATTATAGATATAGATTATTATTATTATTATTATATAACCTGGCCAAAGAATATATGTATGAATTTAAAAAAAGACAGGTAAATCGGATAAGTGGTTCCCGCGTGATAAACGCACTAATGGACAGACAGACAGACAGAGAGACATTGCATTTTATATATGAAGGGTCCAGGGGAAAAACAACTTAAGTCCACAAAATCTAATTTCGAGAAAATTGAAATTTAGCGTTCCAAGTCTCTAAAATGCCAGTAAACTGCCGAATTAAGTTTAAAAAATTAATAGATATGGTTCATAAAAGTGTTTCCTGTGTAATTATTCAAAAAATTTCCTGAAAATTTATAAACAGGGTCCACAGAGGCATTTTTTGTAAAAAACAGCTGGACTTACGTTGTTTTTTCCCTGTAAGTTGGGTACCTATAAAAAAACTAATAAATTAATGTTTATCACAATTTTTCTTTATTAAAAAACAGAAACTTTACTGTATTACATAAATAATCTAAAAGCTAATTATTTTTTGTATCAACCAAAATAATGTTATTTATTATTTATAACTTTGTTTTATAAGTTTTATTTGTTTTAAAAAAGGCAAGCAAATAAAGTTGCTTATTTATTTAAAAAGTTGAAAAAAAATTATTTATTATTTTAAAAGTTAAAAAAAAATCACTCATTGATCAATGTCAATAGGAGGATCATCGATATAATCGTCAGCGTCATCATTATCTTCATGATCATCATGTGGCAACTCCATATAAAATTTTTTTGATTGCGGCCGTTCTACAAATTTGGATAGGTGGAGTAAGTCCCTATATTTGGCCTTCTTAATGGGTACTTTTTCAGTGTATAAGCTCTTCAGTTCAATATTTTTTTCGGATTCAGAATTAGTACTATTCTCTTTCTTTCCCTTCGGATTTCGAACGGCTTTTCTTTTCTTTACAATGGGCTTATTTTCATAAGGGCCGAAATAGGTGGACTTGTAAAATATCGCATCTTGGTTTTTGTCTTTTAAAACTTGCATCATGCGAATTGGTCTTGTCTGAAATGGACACTTTGGTTTATATAAAGGTGACAAATAATCAGTCCAATTTTGAAAAACAAAATCTTTTCCACAGTCTATAACTTCAAAAGCTGTTGGTTTATCTCGAGATGTACATAAAACCACTCTCCAGTCGTCTGGGTGCTCAACGTATGATTTTTGGTTAACTAGCCCCATATTTTTATCGCACTCTAAGTAAGAATGCCCTCTAATCGGAAATACCACCTTAATGGAATCAAACCTTTCCTTTTTTGTTACTAAAAAGTGAATCATTCTAAACACTGTGTAGTTCTTATTTTGGCCGGCACAGGAGTCACAAAAGATTACTAGTTCTTTGACATCCAAAGGCAAAATTTTGTAAACAAAATGGTATAGCATTGAACATACATCGTCTGCACCTTTTTTAGCCACAGACTCGTCGTACGTATAGAATATAGATCTTGAATTTGACAATATGTGAATGTTGAAGCTGATAAAGTTCAGCTGGCGCCTGTAATATACGTCATTAGTTGTTATATTAGGGCAAGGTAAATTTTTCTGAAAATCCATTGCAATAGCTTGGATAGCTGAATTCTTTACTGATTTTTTGCGATAATGTCGTTTCAAGGAATAGAAACGATCAGCTTTGGTTAAATGAAGCTTATATTCTTGTTCTTTTTGTGCAGTTTGTGCAGTTAATGACTCGGTCAATCTTAAATCTTCATCACCAGACTTAATTTTTTCTTTCAATACTTTAATTTCACTTTTCAGGACATCACAAGTACTACAAGTGTCTTTCCTTGGATATCCAAAGGAAATATTAAAATTGTTTTCGAAAATCTGTCTAAATGTTTCGTACGAAACTTTGTTTTGGGGAAATTTTTGATCGTACATACACCAGACTTTTTTAATATTCAAGTCATCCGGTAGATATAGCTTTTTAGTGTCTTTCAATGAGTAATGAGATTTTCTTCCCCTCAAATTTTTAATGAAATCATTGACTTGATTTTTGGTACCTTCTAAAAGTTTGTGGGGACGGTTATTGTGTTTACCACGTTTATCTTTGGGCGACTGGCCAGTACAAATCAAACTTTTTTTAATAGTTTTAATTCTTTCTTCTGTAACTCCATGTAACGAAATAAATGCTTTTTGGCAAACTTGTATATCTTGGGTATTATTGTTTTCCCCTTGTACTAATCTGACACGATAATTAAAAGATGCTGCCTTAGCCATGGCAATATCTTTTTGTCTGGGACGCCTTCGGATTACAGGAAGAGTTGTCATTAGACCGCATAAATATGAGTTTTGATCATTATAGCTTTCTAATTCATTAAATTCACGAATAATTCTCATACGTTCGGCATTAGATATAATATCAAAACAGCGAAATCTTTTACATTCACAGTTAGGGCCAGTTTCGTGAGATGCTACTCTAAGTTTTTTCATAACGTCTGTTATCCTACCTGTTTTTTTTCGTTTTTTTGTAGGTCCATGATTTGATTTTAGCTCTTTGTCAGATGAACTATCACAATCACTTATCATAATTTTTAATAATAAAAATGTTTATTTCAAAAGAAAACTGATTGTAAACACACTAAAACCTTTGCATAAAGAACTTTACTAAAATAAATCAATCAAAACACTGACTGACTGAAGTGACAGAAAGTGTCTGACGCAATACTTTAAAGAATGTCATAAGGCGCCCGCCTTCAATAGATAGCAGCACTAACTCGATTTTGAAATAAAATGGACTTAAGTTGTTTTTCCCCTGGACCCTTCATATATTATAGATTATACATTACAGATATTCTTTGCTACATAATATTGTTCCATATTTTATCATTTAGACTGTGTATTACAAAGGCACGCGCTAGCGGCAAACTTATTTCCGACATCATTCACTATTTTACGTCACTGCTCATTCCTTATGCTACCTATTGTAATAAAATATAGCCTATAACCTGGCCAGAGAACATATGTATGTTTTAAAAAAAAAAGTACGTAAATCGGATAAGTGGTTCTTCAGTGATAGGCGCACTAACGGACAGACAGACAGACAGAGAGACGTTGCATTTTATATATATTATAGATGCAACGTCTCTCTGTCTGTCTGTTCGTTAGTGCATTTATCACTGGAGAACCACTTATCCGATTCACGTACTTTTTTTTTTTAAACATACATATGTTCTCTGGCTAGGTTATAGGCTATATTTTATTACGACAGGTAGAATAAAGAATGAGCAGTGACGATAATAGTGAATGAAGTCGGAAAAAAGTTTGTTGCTAGCGCGTTCTCTTGCAATACATAGCCTAAACCATTAAATATGGAACAATATTATGTAGCAGAGAATATCTGTAATCTATAATATATATAAAATTCAATGTCTCTCTGTATGTCTGTCTGTATGTCCATTAATGCGTTTATCACGCGAGAACCACTTATCCGATTTACATGTTTTTTTTTTTAATTCACACATTTGTTCTCTGGCCAGGTTATCTATAATCTATATATAAAATGCAACGTCTCTCTGTCTGTCTGTCTGCCTGTCTGTCTGTTTGTTCGTTAGTGCGCTTATCACTGGAGAACCACTTATCCGATTTACGTGCTTTTTTTTAAAACATACATATGTTCTCTGGCCAGGTTATCTGTCTATAATATATATAAAATGCAACGTCTCTCTATCTGTCTGTCTGTCCGTTAGTGCGTTACGTGCTTTTTTTTAAACATACATATGTTCTCTAGCCAGGTTGTAGGTTATATTTTATTGTGTTAGGTAACATAAAGAATAAGCAGTGACGAGAATAGTGAATCAAGTCGGAAAAAAGGTTACCGTTAGCGCGTTCTTTTGCAATACACTGCCTAAACCATTAAATATGGAACAATATCATGTTGCAAAGAGTATAATATATATAAAATGCAACGTCTCTCTGTCTCTGTGTCTGTCCATTAGTGCGTTTATCACTTGAGAACCACTTATCCGATTTACGTGTTTTTATAAATTTATACATGTTCTATATAATTCGATATAAGCCTAGATAATGGGAGATAAGGTGAGATAATGGGAGATAAGTATAAATAATGAGAGATATGGAGAAATAATGGGAGATAAACAGAGATAAGTCTAGATAATGGGAGTTATGGTGAGATAATGGGAGATAAGGGGAAATAATGGGAGATAAGGAGAAATATTGCGAGATATGTCGAGATAAGCCTAGATAATGGGAGATAAGGTGAGATAATGTGAGACAGGGCTGTCAAGGTCATGCACAGTTCGAGCCAATTTCGGAGGTAACGCCTCCCGCTGCCCCCACCACAGCTGTTCGCGCAGTCTCAGGAGCGGCTATGAGAGACATAGGAGGAGCGCATTGTGTTTGGTAAGCGGCCGAGCCGCGATTGGCGGCTCGACCGCTTAACGTCTAGCAGTGGTGGGGGCAGCGGGAGGCGTTACCTCCGAAATTGGCTCGAACTGTGCATGACCTTGACAGCCCTGATGTGAGATAAGGGGAAATAATGAGGGATAAGGAGAAATAATGGGAGATGAGCAGAGATAAGCCTTGATAATGGAAATTATGTAGAGATAATGGAAAATAAGGAGAAATAATGGGAGATAAGGGGAAATAATGGCTGATATTTTATTACGTTAGGTAACATAAGGAATAAGCAGTGACGATAGTAGTGAATCAAGTCCACGCGACTGGAGCCGCGGGCACTGCTAGTTATAAATAAATGTAAAATTTGGTTATCAGGGCTGAGAATTAATTTGTGCACTAAATATACAGACATTCTTATTTTTAAAGTACTTTTTCTCGTTTATTACCTCTAGAGTAAATTTTGGCTTTAATTAAATCCCATCATTACCACTTTATATGCCTCTAATATACCAACGTTCGCCTCACTAATAAATTAAAGTCATATTAACTGGAATCGACTGTAAATATGAAGTGTCCCCTCAAGCGTCAGAGTGTGTACTCAAACCACTCGATCATTTTTAATTTGCCCTGGTGCAGCGAAACGCCTTGAAAATTTATTGAATTCAATTAAACGAATTTATACTACTTTATTAGATTATAAAAGAGAGTTAGAGAAATAGAGAGCTGATAAACTTAGCTCTAGTAATAACAACGTAATAAAGAATCGTAAATAAACTCATATTTTCTTCTTTTTCCATTTCAGTCTTCATGATTTATTACAATATAACTAGGTTGTCTTCCACAGCATGGCTACATATGGTCGCAGCGTCTATAGCCAATTGTATAGCCAGTTCTTCCTTCACTTTTTCATATTGACATGTAGCCGGTATTCGCAGATCGCTTTCTGACTATCAGAAATACTAAACAGAATAGGTCATAGTACGTATTCCGGATGGGACCTTTTCAATACACCGAAAATTTCTGTTGAAAGATCACTATTAATGCGGTCCGGACTCTTTCTAGTATAGCTTTTATATTGCCCTGATCATCAATTTCAGTTTCTTCAAGTCTTTCCTGCAAATGTTCGCCTTGGAGGTTGTTAAAAGCTTTCTGATAGTCTATAAATCAGATAAATAGATACATCTTGCCTTTGCTCGTAGAATTTCTCTACCAATAATTTCACAGAAAATCGAGCTTTCCTACTATCAATTCCTTTAATGAACTCAAATTGTGTATCGCCACACCTATTTTCACACTATTTATATCTCAGACACAAAAAAAGAATAGACATAGTACAGTCTGTCAAATAAGAACGTGTCCGCGGTAATTCATTTTTGGTAGATGCGATTCTAGCTATTCAACAAAAAATCGGTAGATGGAACCTTTGTCTACAACGCATTTTAGTAAAAGTATCACCCTATTCCGAACTTTTCTCGAAATCACGTAAAATCCAAAATGAGTCACTTGTTTGACCGTCGATTCGAGGCAGTCTTTTATTGTTCCCTTCCGAAGGGGCCTAAATGGCACATTCCGCGGTCGCTAAATATATTAAAAAGTCGGTATTGTTTGTGAAGAAGTGGGTAAATCATTTTAACGAGACGAAAAATATCGACTACTTGGCTCGATAGGCAGAGTCACTCCGAAAGTCCAAAAAACGAGTATTGTCTTTGTTTTCACATGACTCAAAATTGACGCTGCGTCAAGGAGTGACAAAGTTAAGGAAATCGGTTTTGAATGTGTCCCATAAGACCATTTGACAACATCCTCGCGCTTATGATGTCAAATTCCGAAGCACGTTCAAGAAACCTTAACTGGGCGAAAATCACGTCGCTAAGCGTCACGCTTGGGCTCACGATACTAGAGTGGCCCTCACAATCGCGAAACGCCAGCCCTATTGAAAACCTTTGGTCCCTTGTAAAGAGAAAGCTCAGAGGAAAGACTCTGAGGACTATAACTCAGTTGTCTCGCGAGATACCAAAAATTTGCAGAGTATGCAGAAAATCTCGTCGACAGCATGCATCGAAGATGCCAGGCGACTATTGATGCAGGAGGAGATTGGAGAACTTACTAAGGTAATTATGCCGTTGTTAGCACACCAAAGAATACATTGATGGTAAAAAATGTTCTCGAAACACATTTTTTCAAGGATAAGAGCGGTCACGTTCTTACTTGACAGACTGTATGTACTTCGTAACACCGTTTCACGTCAAATCAGAAACTTCAATAAGGATAAGAACAAACAGCAAATACTGGACAGATTTCCAACTCCGTTTTATGAAAAAATAACCGGTCAAGTGCAAGTTGAACTTGCACAATTAGTACGTTGATTGCTTTTAAAATAAAAAAATGTTGTTACGGTGGTATAAAATGATCAGTGATTTCACAAAAAACACCCCAAATGAGTTTTCAACAAAGTTTGTTTCCAATCTTTCCTGGAAATTGATGACCTTGAAATTTTTTTTTGTTTTTTTTTATATACTAGATAAATTAATTAACTCGAGATAATTTTCCTTCAATCTACACCCCCTGGAGAATATTCCAGAATTTTTTCAAAATTTTTTGATCAGTACTTTTCGAGATAAGGTGGGGGACAGCGATTTTTCGCGATTTTTTAAAAATAATACAAAGAAAAGTGTGCGTAAATATATTATATATATATATATATATATATATATATATATATATATATATTTTACTCGTGTTTTCACAAGCTTTCATTTGACACCACACTTGATGACCTACTAAAAAAATTTTTTTCACTTCCGATTTCACCCCTTAAGTCAAAATTTGACTTTCAAAGCTACACGGCTTTGATGAGGCCATCAATTCCTATATTATTACCAAATTTCAACTTTCTATGACCAATAGTTTCGGAGAAAATCGACAGACAGACAGACATCGAAGTCATCTTATACCGTACTAAAAATACCGTATACCGCGTTCATGCAGAGCCACTAAAAACCTGAATGATCGTACGTGTTCTGCTTGTAAAACCTGCTGTGGATACGTACCGGTATTGTCATTTAATAGCAGGTTATATGTGGTTGTATATAATTTATCAAAGTACAAATTTGGAAAAGGTTCAGCTGTTTCCTATAAATATAGAGTTATTTACTTTCTTCTCGATCAGCTGAAACATTGCACAATAATTTTACTTCATTAAATTAGACTTACAATGTAGCGAAAGCCGGTGAACCATTGAATATTTTAAATTTTGAAATCTGACCAAGTTACCATAATGCTGCTAAAATTAGTCAAATTAGTTAATGTGTGCACTTTCATTGCCTAGACACCGTGTGGGTGAACTTATCACCGACGAATCTAATTTGAGCTTCGCGATTTTCAATATCCGGAGTGTTCCATGTTTGTTCCATACACGCGAAAATATTAACCCAAAAATGCTCAATGATATCATTAGCATAAAGTTATTACTAAAATAGTAAATTAGTAAAAATAAAATAATTTTAAAACACGAAAGATGTAATTAAACAAGGGTTTTTTTTTTCAATAATGATGTGCGACTAATACCTGTCACGCAACATCACTTGACCAGTTTTTTGCTGAGTTTTTATCAGTTGGCAGATATCGTCAAAAAAGCGATGTTGACAAATTGTAGAAAACATATCCAGGTACAAAAAAGAATAGACAGAGTATGTCATTTATAACATCGGTTCCCGCCAAATTAATAATCCATTAGAAACTGTAATGAGAGCGGTAGAAAACAGTGGACAAAATTTAAACAATGTAAACCTGAATGATTGCACATACGGGAATGCGTACTGGTAGTGTCACTTATGTTTTTTATAAATATGTTGTTATTTCCTTTCTTCTCTATTAGTTAAAAGTAAGCGCGATAATTTTACTTCATTACATTAGACGTTTAATAATATAGTGAGCCACTAAATATTTTAAATTTTTGAAATCTGGCAACACTTACTTTCAGCCAAATCATAACTCCTCGTTTCCAGTCACCCTTCCTTGAATGCAAGTAGCATATTTGTGGAAATGCAAAGAGCAAAATTTCGCCTCCGAGAGGGAAGATTTTTGCCTCCGAGCGGTGAAAATTTGCCTCCTCCTCTGCTTCCCATCAAGATTCCCACAAATTCCCTCCCAACACATAATACCAAATTCCTCTCATAAAAATAAAATTCGTAAATGCATGGAAGTGGGGGAATAGAATTTAGAGCTATAAGAAGATCCAGAACTATTAGTTCATTCACTTCTCTTCAATAACCTAAGTATATAATGTTTACACAATTTTCAAAAGATATCTAAGGATGGGTATATCGAATTAACGCTAGAGTGAATGCAAATATGGTTATTTTACTCTAAAATGTTATCAAAACACATTCTATTCCCCTACTTTCACTCATTTGCAAATTTTGTTTTTATGAGACCGATTTGGTATTATGTGTTGGGAGGAAATTTGTGGAAATGTTGATGGGAGGTCGGGGAGGAGGAAAATTTTCACCTTTTGGAGGTGAAATTTTGCCTCCTCCTCCGCCTCCTCTTTACATTCCCATAAATACACTACTAATGCACCTTTAATCTTGGATCGCATTTAGATGTAAGGAGTCTTGGTTTATATACCCTTGAATTAAAATTTTTATTTAAAAGCTTATTAACGTAAACTCCTCGCAATTTTTACGATTTATTTTTTTAAGAGTGATAACTTAAGTTAACTGCAGCCCTTGCTCAAAGTCGTATATGATTTCATATACTATAGATTTGTTATCTACCCCAGCCCATTGTAACTACGTAATATAATTGCAATAAAAACAATCATTTCTCTTGCATTATCTATTATAATCGTATGTCTCTGACGTACCCCCTTTAATCTCTCTTCATTTGGAGCAACGCTCCGTAATCTCACAAATGAGAACGCCGTTGACACGCCATGGGGAGTTGCCGGCTGAAAGAAATTGTTATAAAGATGAGTTAGAAAAAGTTACTCCCTTGTATATTTAAGTAAAAAATATATTTCTAAATGCATTCGAACTAATTTTTAAGTAATTTAGTCTATAAATTTAGCATTTAGGGGTACTATAATTTTATAAGGTTTTTGACCCATCATACTGCTACAAAAAACGAAATTTCTACCTACGTTAGCCGTTTCTTTTATAGAATTTCGGATGAAGGGGAACAAATAAAGAAAAGGTGATGGTGTAAATAAAAGTGCAGCTCACGTATCACTCGGGAACAGAAATGGCTTCAAATAACGAAGGGAGGGTAAACCACACGAAAACTTTCGAATGAGAGTAAAAAGTTTTTCGGGGTTTAAATGTTTTTTTCGTTGAAAAAAGTGCTTACTTGCGGAAAAAACGAATTGTGTAAACATTGTCAGTACCCCAGTTTTAATGTACAAGAGGAGAATGTTTTGAAATACCTAATTAACGTTTATATAATAAATGAATTTAGGTGGAACTTTTTTAGCTTATCAGGTCAGTCAATAAGTTTTAAAAGCGACACCTATGGAGCATCACTTGAACCAAATATTGAACACCATTTTGAAGCTTCATCTGTCACATAAACACATTCTAAATTTCAAGTCGATCTGTCAAGTCATTCATTGTTTATCAGCTGGTTAAAGTAAACGTGATTGAGTATTTTTTAAAAGTGAAAAAATTCTTTGTTTTGGAAGCTTTATCGGCAACTGAAATCCATGCAAAGTTTGTGAAAATATTCTGCTGCTTCATAGATTGACTCTAGAGTTTAAGCGTGGCCGTACAAGCGTTAATGATGATGACGTTGAGAACGCCCAAAAACTGCTACAACTGAAAAACTGTTGTGCAAGTACAAGATATGGTAATGGACGACCCTTAATTAACCATGGATGATTTAGCTGAGGCGATAGGCATTTCACATGGATCAGTACATGAGATCTTAACTAATGTTTTGGATATGAGAAAGCTGTTCACAAGATAGGTGCCGCATTTGCTAACATCGGAACAAAAACGCTCTCGAGAGAAACTTTTAAACAGCAGGCTCGTTTCACAAAGTATAAAGCTGATTTTTTGAGTCGATTTGTAACTATGGATGAGACTTGGATTTGCCAGTATGATCCTCAACTGTGACAATAAATCGCACTGCGAACTGAGCCCGGCTGTTTAGCTTCAAAGCAACCAAGGTGGAAAAAGTCGTCCAAAAAAATTATGGCTTCAGTTTTCTGGGATAAAGTTGATAATGAAAGGAATCGTATTAGAAATATAACTAGCGTTAATGGTTATGACTATGACTTAGTAAACAAGTTAATAAATAGATATAAGTTCAGGTTAAATATTCAGAATTCCACCTTTTTTACACGCGAAGAAAATAAGACCAAGTTGTCTCTATACCATATAATCCGACTCAATAAGGTATTTAATGAGGTAGGCCTCACCTTAGTCTATAAGTCATCAGATAATCTGAGGAATATCTTAGGAAATCTCAAAGATAAGATTCCTAATTGTAAGAAAAGTGGAATTTATGAAATTAGTTGTAATGATTGCGAAAAAAAGTATGTTGGGTAAACTAAAACGTCAATTAAAACACGATTTAAAGAACATTTGGCACACTTAAAATACAATAGAACAAAAAAGTCTAGTATTGCCGAACATGCTCTTGAAGCTGATCATACTGTAACGTTAGATAATCTAAGATTAATTAAAAATGTATCTGATAGGAGATTGTTGAACGCGTACGAAAGTATAGAAATTATAAAATATAAAAGTAGTTTTAATAATGACAGAGGGCCTATTCCTTATGTTCCCCACTTCTAGTTACTTGTCTCAAACTGATGGCCTGGCCTATGCCATTAGTTTCGCCTGAGTAATTCAAGGATTAGGCTAAGTATAAATAGGGTAGATTTGTAGTTTAGCTTTAGTCAATCATCTCTCCTGATAAAGCTAACATGGTTAGCGAAACGCGCGTCGAGTGCAAAAATAAAGTGTTTGTTGTAGCGGTGATATATACTGAGTAGTTTTCTGGGATGCAAAAGAAATTTTGTTTATTAATTACCTTCAAACGGGTTAAACAATCACAAGATAGTATTATTACAACCTTTTGGACTAGTTAGATAAGAAAATGCATCAGAAAAGGACCGATTTGCAGAAGAAAAAATCATCTTTCATCATGACAATGCACCTGCTCACAGAGGGGCTTTCGCAAAGGAAAAATTGGTCTGATTAAAATACGAATTCTTGGAACATCCACCCTGTTCGTCAGATCTGGATTCGCCTGACTGCTATCTGTTCCCAACCTCAAAAGATTTCCACGTGGAAAGCGTTGTTCACCAAATGATGTGGTGATCCTATCTGTAGATGGGTATTTTGAAGGTCTTCCGAAAAACCACTTCAGAGATTGGGTTAATGAATTGGAAAATGGCCGGAAAAAATGTATTGAGTTTAAGGGAGATTATATTGAAGAATAATTAGACTCATTAATTCATCATGTTTCATTTCCGCTTTCAAAACTTATTGGCTGACCAGTATTTTTCTTTATACGGTCATATTGATTAAAACGGAACAAGACAATAACTATTTAATATAAGCTTTCATCAGGAAAATACGTAAAAGTAAAAACACAACGACAAGAGAATTAAAAGAGAGTTTCTTGATGCTGGCGAGATTTGAACCTACGATCTCACTGCACTTTACCAACTAAACCCCAGTGCCAGCGTACCTTGACTTGCTAGTCGGAGATCTGTTTCGTTGAAAATATGATATTAACATTTAATACAAATTTTATTTTCAGTCTATCGATACTTTAGCCATTTCCTGTCTAAGTCTTGCTATTACTGGCCAGCTAATTTATAATATGTACGGCCTAGGTTCTTATCATCCACTTTATTTCCGTAAATTTGTAATATCGTACGTAATTCAGGTGTAATAACACTGTTGATATAGTTACTTTTTTGTATTGCTATATGCTTAAGAACAATAGTTTTTTTAGTGCTTGCTAATAAAGCGTGGGAATCCACATGTATTTTATATTAATACTGTATCTCAGTGACTTCATAGGGTTCGTTTTTTCATTAGAGACAGTAAACATCCTAAATTTGTTCTACATTCAATCATTCTATGAGAAACACATACCACAATACAATATAAAAATTATGTTTTTATTTCTTGGTAATTTTTTTTACTGATAAGAAATTACTTGTTAAACTTACCAAAAATGAAGTAAATGTCATTTTTAGTGTTCCGTACCGAACACTTATAAGATTACTTCTGTGTCTGTCCGTCTGTCTGTCTTTCTATCTGTGCGTCTGTCACACCCGATTTTCTCCGAAACTATTTGACATAGAACGTTGAAATTTGGCACTAATATAAGAATTGATAGCCCCATCAGAGCCGTGTAATTTTGAGAGTTAAATCTTAACTTAAGGGGTTATTTTAGGGGGTGAAATCAGAAGTGAAAAAAAAATTTACCAGGTCATCGACTCAAATGAAAACTTCTAAAAATGAGTTCAAAAATATTTATAATGTAATATTTGCGCACACTGCGAAAACTCGCTGTCCTCCCCCCCCCCTTATTTTGAAAAGTACTGATCAAAAAATTTTGAAAAAATTCTGGAATATTCTCCACAGGGTGTAGATTGAACGAAAATTATCACACCTTTAATAATTTGTCTGATATAAATTAAGGTCATCAGCTTTCAGTAAAGATCGGAAATAAACTCTGGTGTCTTTTCTGAAGTCATTGATCATTTTATATCCCCATAACACTAATTTTCATTTTTAAAGCAATCAACGTACGGAACACTAATTGCGCAAGTTCGACTTGCACTTGGCCAGTAATTTTTAATACTTGTTACGGCAGTAAAACCTGAAAAGAAAAGTGGCTTTTCAAATAATTTTACCTTATCGACTTTGCAGCATGTAACCAGAGGTATTGGGAGTAGAGTAAAATGGCGTCGGCTTGCGTTCGATTTCAGAAAAAGGAAACAGAAACTTACTCATAGGAGAATTTTCTAATCCAAAAATGACAGAAAAAATTGCTATTTTGGGATGTAGCGTTCTCAAAAAAACAGGTGCACAGAATTAACATAGAACACCTGTTGTTCGACGCTCTCTATCTAAAACTGATTTTGCTCTGCAGTCGACCTGCCTGCTGAGAATCTGTCGTGTTGGTTCCAACGTTCAAATGAATTTGAGATGGTCGCACTATTAACAAACTCTTGTTATAAACTGATATAATCCTGTAAAAGAAAGAAAACTATAAAACATAAACGCTACAACGTCATTTTCATGCTAGGTAGATAATATAAAAAAAACACGTCGTGTAGATCTTTTATGTTCAATACAAAATTAAACTATATTTTTACATTTTCTCAAGACCCATCCCAAAATAAACAAAAATAAATAATTTTCACGCCTCTCCTTCTAAGGAATTTATTCTTTTTCCAAAGAAAATAAGCCGCTATAAGCCTTGTTACAGACATTCGAACGTGCCTCTTTGGCCTTTCAGTATAGAAGGGGAACCGGGGGGTGATTAGTTAACTAAGTTACTCAATTTCACCCCTTCCTGCTTACATAGCACAGTCTAAATTGCTCTGCGGCCCATGAGATTAATTGGGCCACTGTTTCGTTCAGTTTTAACGGGTTTCCTGTATTTTGAATTAATTAAATATTGGCTTGGCGGTTGGATATCAGAAAATTTAATACATCTGGTCTGCTATAACAAATGATTACTTCACACTGCTTCGTGTATACTATATTACATTATATGATAAAACTTTTACAAACTTCTTTGTTTTCCAATTACTTACTAAAGAAGAGCATGCATACAACGCTGCCAACATTGCAACAATGAAATTATGAGCTGAGAAAATATGGTTTGTTCGCGTGTATAACCAGAAGGTATTTTCTTCTTTTATTTGTTTAGGTTATTTAACCCCTTTTAGATCTCTATCTACGACTGAATATCTCGAATTTACTGACGTGTTTAAAAGATAACTTGACAGGACAGCCATTTTTTAAATATCTTTACCATATATTACGGTGGTGATGATAGGGAATTTTAAATCATTGTTTAAGTCTATCGCTCGTCAAACCTGAGAATAATGATTCAATGTTTATTTCTATATATTAGCAAATGCGAACTCTCTGTCTGCATGTCTGTTCGTTAGTGCGCTTATCATTATGTGTATTTATTGTTCCGTACGGAACACTTATAAGATGACTTCGGTATCTGTCTGTCTGACTGTCTGTCACACCCGATTTTCTCCGAAACTATTTGTCATAGAAAGTTGAAATTTGGTAATAATATAGGAATTGCTGGCCTCATCAAAGCCGTGTAGTTTTGAAAGTTAAATTTTGACTTAAGGGGTTAGTTTTGGGGGATGTGTGGAGTCACATGAAAGCTTGTGAAAACCCGCGTAAAAAATATATATACGAGGCTGGTTTGAAAAGTCCGTGCAAAAATAAAAACTACTTATGTGTTTGGGGTAAACCTTTTTTATTTTTCGACATAGTCTCCTTTTAGGCTTATACACTTCGTCCAACGATGTTCTAGTTTGTTGATCCCTTCCGAATATTAGGATTTGTCCAAGTCTGCAAAATATCCATTAGTGTCTGCAATTACCTCCTCGTTTGCATAAAATCTTTGTCCCGCCAGCCATTTCTTTAAATTGGGGAACAAATAGTAGTCCGAGGGAGCCAAGTCTGGAGAATAGGGGGGATGTGAAACGAGTTGGAATCCTATTTCCATTAATTTTGCGACCACAACTGCTGAGGTGTGTGATGGTGCGTTGTCGTGATGGAAAAGGACTTTCTTGTAGGCCAATCGCGGGCGTTTTTCTTGCAGCTCGGTTTTCAAACGGTCCAATAACGATGAATAATATTCACCTGTAATAGTTTTACCCTTTTCCAGATAGTCGATGAGGATTATCCCTTGCGAATCCCTAAAGACAGTCGCCATAACCTTTTCGGCCGAAGGAACGGTCTTCGCCTTTTTTGGTGCAGATTCCCCCTTGGTAACCCATTGTTTAGATTGTTGTTTGGTCTCAGGAGTATAGTAATGTATCCATGTTTCATCCACAGTGACGAAACGACGCTTAAAGTCCTCCGGATTCTTCTGGAACAGCTGCAAACCATCCTTGCAACACTTCACACGATTCCGTTTTTGGTCAATCGTGAGCAATCGCGGCACCCATCTTGCGGATAGCTTTCTCATGTCCAAATGTTTATGCAAAATATTATGTACCCGTTCAGTCGAGATGCCCATAGCAATAGCAATCTCACGCACCTTAACTCTTCTGTCATTTATCACCATATCATGGATTTGATCAATGATTTCTGGAGTCGTAACCTCCACGGGCCGTCCAGAACGTTCAGCGTCATATGGCCAGTCCGAAAATTTTGAAACTACTTATAAACTGTTCTAAAAGAAGGTGCAGAGTCACCATAATGTTTATCAAGCTTCTCTTTAGTCACCTGAGGCGTTTTGCCTTTCATAAAGTAATGTTTAATCACCACACGAAATTCTTTTTCGTCCATTTCTTCTTAAAAATCACTCGACTTCCTTGATTCACACGAATGCCAAACACAAAGAAATAGACCAATATGGCTGAAACTTGGTGTGCGTTCATTCAAGAGATGCTACTAACTAAACATAACCTCGATACGCGCCGGTGGTGCCATCTCTCGGACTTTGCACGGACTTTTCAAACCAGCCTCGTATAATGTGGAATATTCTCCACGGGATGTAGATTGAACGAAAATTATCACGAGTGCATTACCTTTAATAGTTTATCTGGTATATATAAAAAAAAATCAAGGTCAACAGTTTTCAGTAAAGATTGGAAACAAATTTTGTTGAAAACTCATTTGGGGTGTGTTTTGTGAAGTCACTGATCATTTTATACCACCGTAATAATTTTTTTTTTGTTTTAAAAGTAATCAACGTACGGAACACTAATTGTGCAAGTTCAACTTGCACTTGACCGGTTATTTTTTTAAGTCATACATGTGTTCTTTGGCCAGGTTTTAGTATGTATGTTTTTATGTTAGGTAACATAAGGAATAAGCAATGACGATAATAGTGAATCAAGTTAAATGAAAGTTTGCAACCAGCAAAAAAAAACCTAAACAATAATTCTGTAGTCCATGCGAGCGGAGCCGTGGGTCCAGCTAGTAAATTATGCTACTCAGTATATATCACCACTACACCAAACACTTTATTTTTGCACTCGACGCGCGTTTCGCTAACCATGTTAGCTTCATCAGGAGCGATGATTGACTAAAGTTAAACTACGAATCTACCCTATTTATACTTAGCCTAACCCTTGAATTACTCAAGCGGAACTAATGACATAGGCAAAGCCATCAGTTCCGGTCAAGTAACCAGTAGAAGGGACTATAAGGAATATGCCCTCTGTCTTTATTTAAACTACTTTTACATTTTATGATTTCCATACTTTCGTATGCGTTCAACAATCTCCTATCAGATACATTTTTTATTAATCTTAGATTATCTAATGTTACAGTATGATCAGCTTCAAGGGCATGTTCGGCAATGCTAGACTTTTCTGTTCTATTGTATTTTAAGTGTGCTAAGTGTTCTTTAAATCTTGGCAGTCAAAATTTCACCAAATCCACCATACCACCACTCACACGGCCAGATAATTCTATTGCAATGACACCTGTTGAGAAAGCGAACTTGTTGGCTGAACTCTTTGCTTCACATTCTACTGTCGATTTCCAAGAAAAAACACCACCTACTATTCCCATAGTGCAGTCAAGGATGCCCGATATTGCCTTCAGACAGCATATCATAAAACGTATTCTTATGAAGCTATACACCAAAAAGGCTTTTGCCGCTGACGGAATACCCGCCATAGTTCTCAAAATCTGTGCGAGGGAACTAACACCAGTTTTCTGTAGACTTTTCAACCTATCCTACAGAAAGGGAATATTTCCTTCCTGCTGGAAATGTGCCACAGTTCAGCCGATACCTAAAAAAGGCAAGAATACCTTGCCAAATAACTACGGACCAATCGCACTGCTTCCAATAATATCGAAAGTCATGGAAATGCTATCAATCAGCATCTTCTAAAATATCTTGAAGGATTCAACATTATTAGCGATCACCAATATGGCTTTCGTAAAAATAGATCATTAGGAGATCTTCTGACTTATGTAACACATGTTTGGAACAACGCAATTGAACACTTTGGAGAATCTCGAGCGGTTGCTCTTGACATATCCAAGGCTTTTGACCGTGTTTGGCACGATGGGCTGTTGGCCAAGCTACGTTCTTATGGTATGTCTGAAAAGTTCTGTTTGTGAGTCTCATGTTTCCTCAGAGAGCGTTCTTTACGAGTGGCAGTCGACGGATTCCTTTCTACCACCTTCACTATCAACGCCGGTGTATCCAAAGGCTCCATACTGCCTCCGACTCTCTTTCTCTTTTATATTAACGATCTGCTGGAAAAGACCGAAAATCCAATCTACAGCTTTGCAGATGACAGTACACTTATCTCTTCATTCACTTCGAACGCTCGGACATCGGCTACTCAGACGAATATCCGCAGACAGCAGGAAGTCATTCAACTTAGCAAAGACCTGGAAGAAATTCTGTCTTGGGGTGACAGTAACCAAGTGGAATTTAACGCTACAAAAACCCAGGCGGCAGTTTTTTTTAAAAAAGTTAACGTTGCTGAACCCGACATAGTTATGTCGGGGCACTCCATTTCTCTAGCATCGTCACTCAATTTGTTGGGCATTAATTTGGAAGCAAATATGTCCTGGCATGAACATGTTGCAGGCATAGCAAGGAGAGCTTCCCAAAAGTTGGGAATATTATTTCGAACCAGAAAGCTTTACACTCCACAACAACTGTTAATTCTTTACAAAGCGCAGATTCGACCAACTATGGAATACTGCTCCCATGTTTGGAGCTCCGCTCCCAAACATACACTGCATTTGTTGGATTCTATTCAGAGAAGAGCTGTTCGTCTGATTGGAGACCTGAAACTGACCGGCGGCCTTGATTCGCTAGAACATCGAAGAACGGTTGGCGACTTGAGCCTATTCTACAAGTATTTTCATGGAAAGTGTTCTAGGGATGTGGCCCGCTTAATTCCTCCTAGAGCAGTGCATGTTAGAAGTACACATCGCGTTAATACTTCACATCTGTATGAGGTTCAGCTTGTTACTCCCCGTACAACGCTTTTCAAGCAGTCTTTTATTTGGAGAACATCATCCCTTTGGAATAATTTGCCCAGGATTGTGTTTCCTACCGAGTACAATTTGTAGCGATTCAAGAACAACGTGAATCGCTTTCTCCGCACACGTGCCGCTCCTATAGCGCTTTAGGGACTTCCCTGTAGCACGTGTGCTAGACCCATAAAAAAAATACGTTAGGTAAAACAAACAATATTTCTGTAGTCCACGCAAGCGGAGCCGCAGGGATAGCTAGTTTTGAATAATTTTTGAATGCTCGTAGCTCGAAAACTATTTAATTGATTTTAATGAGCTTTTCAGATTTCGAAAGCTTTTTTTATTTAGATGTTCCTCAGTTGTAGTTCCTGTTTTCTTCACATATTTTGATGGTCCGAGATAGCTTTTGTATTACGAGACCTGTAACGTCCTTCTTTTCACTTAAAACCAAGTGTGTTTATTTGCCTTGGCTTCTACGAACAATAATTTATTAATCACCCTTTTAAACATGGGACAAGATAATTTGGTATGAGATGACCGTCTTTACTTCGTAAAAGGAATAATATTAAAAGTACTTATACCAAATATAGTTACACTGCATTTTTCGAACACATATGGTACTCTTTGGCCGCGGTAATGACAATAAGAAGTATTGATGCGATATAATGATAAAACTTAAAGGTGATGGACATGCTGTAGTAAAGAATTGATTTTAATCATTGAAGTGTTTATTGATTGATGGAGAAAAATTATCGGTTCATTGATAAACTGATTGTAGTGTGTGTAGTGACTGTTTTCTTAAGGCAAATCTATTATGCGTGGTATATATATACATATATAAATACATACATATATATATATATATATATATATATATATATATATATATATATATATATATATATATATATATATATATATATATATATTATATATATTATATATATATATATATATATATATATATATATATATATATATATATATATATATATATATTTATATATATATATATATATATATATATATATATATATATATATATATATATATATATATATTTATTTATATATATATATATATATATATATATATATATATATATATATATATACATATATATATATATATATATATATATATATATATATATATATATATATACACTTGATTGGTTTTTCTTGGGTACTTAGGTTCTTTTGGCAAATACAAATTAGTTTATTTGACGTTTCGCCTTATTTTTTTTAGGCATTTTCAAAAATTTCTTTTAATTTTTTATTGTTCATTCTAGAATTAGAAAATACAAAGTTAAAATCTTTTAGGTCAATTTACAGGTTTAAAAAGATATAACCTTTTACGCACGCTCGGACATTTAAAATATTTACACCATAATAACAATATAAAATAATTAAACAAGTCAACTTGAAAGTCAACTATTTGTGTGTTTGTGAATTTCAAATTCTATATTTCTTATCAACATATCGTGTCTCGTAATTTGTATTGATTTTTTTTTAAATTTTATTATCTGTAATGGGTGTCTTAACCAAAAAACTGTGATTGATGTTAAGTACATATACCATTTTTTATTATTAAGAGGATATGCATGCCACCATGTTTATTTTTTAATTAGGTTTGTGTAGATATGACTGATTCCTCTTATCTCAGTCCTATCATTCACAGTATTTTCATCTTTTTTTATTTCAATCATCTCTTTGATTTGTAGTTTGCCATAATCCCGGTCTTTGCAGAGGGCCTTGGTTTCTTCTGCTTCGTGTTTACTAAGGGCAGTGGAAGCATTCCTAGTATATTTGTTTCCATTCAGACTGTTTTTTAGTAACTGAGAAGTCATTCCAATATATTTCATTCATTGTGGAGATATGGCTTTTTAAGTTTGTAAATAATGAACTTAGTTCATTATATATATATATATATATATATATATATATATATATATATATATATATATATATATATATATATATATATATATATATATATATATATATATATATATATATATATATATATATATATATATATATATATATATATATATATATATATATATATATATATATATATATATATATACCCAGAAATAGAATTAACGGAAAAAAAATTCAAGAGTATTAATTTCTTTGTTGAAACATAAGCAAAAAACAAGATTGAGGCCCAATATGGCGGTTAAAAACAAAAAAATCAGGATAAAATACAAACAAATGATGATTTCTAAGCGCAATTAAGTTAACTGAACTTCAAAATTGGAACAAAATATAATATTTACGTAATATAATTAGAGTAACTAACATAATTTTATGTAATACTAACATAGCACAAAAATCCGAAAATTATACGAAAAATTATAGAGATTTCCCAGTGAGATAGCACTTTTTCTTACCGAAGCATTATCGCTAGCTCATCATATAATATAAATTAACAACCTCTCGTAACCTAACCAAGCCTAACCTACTCCAAAGAAATGCAACATAACCTAACAAACTTAATGCGTCATACCTTACACAACAGAAAGGAAAAATATCGTAATAAAACTTTAGGCGTTATAACGTACAAAACAGCAAAGAAAGCTTAACCAAACTCAACCTAATTAATTAATTACCTATTATTTATAATACTTAAGTAATCAGATACCACAGACCGCCACGTCCTCGTCGTTGATCCTGGGTAAAGCTAAGCGGGTACCAGAATAAAGTACACACAAATTTTCATTATGAATACATATTATGCACGCCTATGTGTCAAATTATTGCTTAATAACATTACGTCGATCTCTCAACAATATTCAAAAAATATTCTATACAGTATGTGCCATAATGCCTTAGGCTATTTTAGGTTAAGATGCCTTAGGCAGTGCTAGGTTAAGCTACCTTTCTGTCTGCCTTATGTTATGTTAGTTTAAGCTGCCTTAGGTTAGGTTAAGTTAAGCTGCCTTTTGTTAGGTTAAGATAATTTATCCTTCTGTTGTGTAAGCTATGATGCCTTAGGATATGTTAGCTTAACTTGCCTTCCCGACGTCTAAGCTATAAAGCTTTATGTTTTTTTCATTTAACATACCTTAGGCTAAGTTACGTTAAGGTGACTTAGGTCAATTTGGGTTAAAGTGTCTTAAATTAGTTTAGAATCTGCTGCATTAGGTTAAGGTAAGCTCTCTTTCCGCTTTGTAAGTTATGACGCCGAGGATGTATTAAGTTTTGTTAGGTTAAGTTGCCTTTCTTTGGAGTAGTTTAGGCTTGGTTAGGTTACGATAAGTTGACTGCGAAATCGCCATAATTGCTCATTTTTCGTATAATTTTCGGTTTTAGGCGCTATATTAGATCCGCCATGTTGGTATTACACAAAATTATGTTGGTTACTCTAATTATTACATCAATATTACATTTTGTCTCAGTTTTGAAGTTCCGTTAACTTAATTCCGCTTAGAAATCATCATTCGTTTGTATTTGATTTTCTTGTTGCATTTGAAAACCTACGTTTCAGCGAAAAAATTGACACCCTTGAATTTTTACTTTCGTTAATTCTATTTTGGACTATGGGGCTGACACCGTTGACGCGAAACGTCAACTAAAAATGAATAATAGATTACGTATAATAAAAAAATAGTGTCTGACCAACATAATATAGCCTTCAAACCCATCAGAACCTAGCGAAAAAATCATAACTCATAAGGTTAAATATCTAAAAATTCTACCTGTACAGTTCAAATTGGTTCAGAAACAGGAAATATTGCAAAAACTATATGAAAACATTTTTTTTTTTTCAAATTATTTAAAATCTATGACATAATAACAAGGTATATGTAGATGATGCCACATATACTTTATACCGTGATAGTGTACAAATTATATATTATTATATATATATATATATATATATATATATATATATAATAATTTGTATACTATCACGGTATAAAGTAGATGGTATGGCATCATATACATATATATATATTAATATATATCATAGATTTATAAATATATTGAAAAAAAAAAAAATATTTTATATAAATATATTTTTGCTATATATATTATATATGTTTCTAAATAATTTGATACCAAATAGTGGAAAATCTGTACAGGTAATGTACGTACCTGCCTAAGTTATACCCGGGCATCCATACATCCAAATTTTATATATAATTGTAGAAAGAGAAGTAGACAAATTAGATGAATTTAAACTATTCCTCAGGTATTTAAAAGCTAATATTTTATTTCTTTATTTCACTTACGGCAGCTGGAAATAGATTTATATAGTCTGTTTAAAATAAAAATGTTAATATCGATTAGAGCTACTGGACGATCCAAATTTATGTCAATATAAACTTTAAAATTGGACAAAGTTAATTTTTTTAACAGTTTTTGACTGTTCTTTCGTCCGTCAATCCATCTCGAGACACGTTTGGCCGTATCACAACTCTTCAGCCGAGCTAAGACCAACGGTGAAACAGTACCAATTCTTTACCGGTCGGAAGTACCAGTTGTGTATGTGTTTAATCAGCCGAAGTTACAGTGAAGTTTGGATATATGGTTAATATTTCTACAGACAAAAATATTAATTTTTGCTGTTGTAAGAAATCTAATTTATCGTGTCGTTCAGCATTTTTGCCCCAATTACGATAACCCGAAAACTGAACATCCCTGCTGTTAAACAAGGAAGTGCTGCTGATGATCTAAATTTAATCAAAAGTGCAGCCACAAGATCATTGATTGCGCTGTGACTTTGCTAATTCGACAATGAGTAATTAAAAACCGATAATCACTTTTTTAAAAAATAGTGTTTAGTTATTGGTGACATGATTTTATCAACAAGCACTAAAAAAGATACACATTAAAAGCTTCATTCCCTCTGTTTCAAGAAGCAGCACTAAAGGCTACTGCAACCAAAAAAAAAAATAGATGTTGTATGGTACGGATTCCATGCTGGTGGTTACGGGATCTTATAGGGTAGAAAAGCAAATGATTGTCAAAGCAATCCACAACAAGATTTTGTTACGACATGATAGCGTAACATGCTACACATCACACGAAACAATTTACTTATTAAAATCGAAATTTAATGATCCGATTATCTCCAGACATGAACCAGTGAATTGGTCTCCAATAATTTGGTAGATTACGCAATTAGATTTTTTTTATTGTAGATATATATAAAATCTACAACAACAAACTATCAACTGTTGCAGTACTGGAAATAAAAAAATTATATGTGTCCAGTGTGTGGTTTGGAAACTACAGAATGGTGTGATTGGAAATTAAATTATATTGTACCTAAAGAACGATTTAAATGGTGTAAAAAGTGTTTCCAATTGGTACCACACTTACAATCTGCTCAAAAATATTTTAAATGAACTAATAGTGCTACTGGAGAACATCTTGAATGGCATCAATGTATCCTCTTCGGATCTCCCGAATATAAATGGTGAGATGATGAAGATAATGAAGAAAGTACAATTATTCGCCATATATCTGATAGAAACAATGTGAGAATCCGAAATGGAGCATTTACAAGTGGTGGATGACTTTCAAGCCCAATAAAGCAGTTGAGATGGACATTTAAATGATGTTATGTTCCATAAATAATGCCATGGATTGTACTTCAAAAATAAATTCTTCAAAACCGCCTTTAATTCACAATATAGAGGTAAATTACATTCTAAATCATTGAAAACATCAATTGTTTGGAATCAAAATATGAAAATTACTGAAAATTTTTTTAATTAGTTTATACCTATTTTAAATTGAATAATAAGTTGAATACATGTATGATGACAAGAAAGAAAAAATAACTGTTTCTTTCTTCTATTTTAGTGGTGTTATTTTTATTTAAACCATACTATACATGTTTAAAATACGCATCTGCTTTATGCCTGTGCAATAATTGAAAGATGTAGTGTATCTAAAAGTTAACTAAGTTAATGACCATAGTCTAAATATAGTTTAGTAGGAGGAAAACATGAAAATAGTGTTAGTGAACTTAAAAATACTACTTTGGAGGACCATGAAGATGTTTTAAAATGTCTATAATTGTGTAAACCAATAACCAGTTATCTCTGGGTTATTTTTACATTAAATTCCATATTTTCTTGATATGCATAATTTTACTGTTAATAGTTTTGAGAAAATCAAATTTTAATATGTACGAACAGCAAAGTTTAGGGACATTACTATGCAATGTAGAATGAACAAAATATAACTTTTTACCACTGCAATACAATTGAATTGCAATAAAAAAAACGTTCCCTTTTATATATTTTTTGCAATACAAAAAAAAAAAAAACGTTCCCGACCCAAGATCGCATCTATTTCATTTTATATTTTTATATATATATATATATATATATATATATATATATATATATATATATATATATATATATATATATATATATATATATATATATATGTATATATATATATATATATATATATATATGTAGTATATATATATATATATGTAGTATTATACATATATATATATATATATATATATATATATATATATATATATATATATATATATATATATATATATATATATATATATATATATATATATATATATATATATATATATATATATATATATATATATATATATATATATATATATATATATATATATATATATATATATATATATATATATATATATATATATATATATATATATATATATGTATATATATCTTTGCAATTTGCGGGCTCATAGAGAAAAAAAGTAAATGATCCTTTACTTGACCCAAGGAATCACCTATTTGAATATAATAACCGATTTTTACCACATCCTATATATATATATATATATATATATATATATATATATATATATATATATATATATATATATATGTATTTCGCCGTTTCATGGCTTATCAGCCGAGCTGGGATCGATAAGAGAGAACAAAACTTCGAATACTTATTCCCGTACTGGCGTAACATCGTGGTAAAATACAATAAATTGTACCTAAAACTGAAGAACATACCTGCCTTCATTGAGAGACGTCTACGGCCACTAACCAACACAATAATGGTCAACAAATAGCCTACTACTTTGGAGGACCAAGAAGATGTTTTAAAATGTCTATAATTGTGTAAACCAATAACCAGTTATCTCTGGGTTATTAGTGTTCCGTACGGAACACTTATAAGATCATTTCGGTGTCTGTCCGTCGGTCCGTCCGTCTGTCTGTCCGTCTGTCTGTCCGTCTGTCTGTCCGTCTGTCTGTGCGTCTGCCTGTCCGTCTGTCACACCCGGTTTTCTCCGAAACCATTTGTCGTAGAAAGTTGCAATTTGGTAATAATATAGGAATTGATGGCCTCATCAGAGCCATGTAGTTTTGAAAGTTAAATTTTGACTTAAAGGGTTAGTTTTGGGGGGTGAAATCGGAAGTGAAAAAAAAAATTTTTTTTACTAGGTAATCGAGTGTGATGCCAAATGAAAGCTTGTGAAAACACGAGTAAAAAATATATATATAATGTAGTACTTGCGCGCACTTTTCTTTGTATTATTTTTACAAAATCGCGAAAAATCGATGTCCACCCGCCTTATCTCGAAAAGTACTTATCAAAAAATTTTGAAAAAATTCTGGAATATTCTCCACGGGGAACGTGAACGAAAATTATCACGAGTGCATTAAAATTTCAAGGTCATCAGATTTCAGTAAAGATTTGAAACAAACTTTGTTGAAAACTCATTTGGGGTGTGTTTTGTGAAGGCACTGATCATTTTATATCTCTGTAACAATTTTTTTTATTTGAAAAGCAATCAACGTACGGAACACTAACTGCGCAAGTAAAACTTGCACTTGACCGGTTATTTTTTTTGCATTAAATTAGGGACATTACTATGCAATGTAGAATGAACAAAATATAACTTTTTACCACTGCAATACACATTGAACGTTGCAATAAAAAAAACGTTCCCAGATTGCTTTTATATATTTTTCTTGCAATTTGCGTTGTCATACAAAAAAAAAACTAGTAAATGATTCTTTACCTGACCCAAGAAATCATCTATTTCATTTTAATAACCGATTTTTATAACACCCAATATATATATATATATATATATATATATATATATATATATAAATCTATAAATGTATATATATATATATATATATATATATATATATATATATATATATATATATATATATATATATATATATATATATATATATATATATATACTTGCAATTTGCGGGCTCATACAGAAAAAAAAAGTAAATGATCCTTTACTTGACCCAAGGAATCACCTATTTCAATATAATAACCGATTTTTACCACATCCTATATATATATATATATATATATATATATATATATATATATATATATATATATATATATAGAACAAAACTTCGAATACTTATTCCCGTACTGGCGTAACATCGTGGTAAGATACAATAAATTGTACCTAAAACTGAAGAACATACCTGCCTTCATTGAGAGACCGTCTACGGCCACTAACCAACACAATAATGGTCAACAAATAGCCAACATTTACAGCAGGCAACGCGATTGGACCATGGGTTCCACCCCATTGCATATGTGGTTCAATGTAAACCACTTTAAATGGACTAAGTCCATATTTCAGCAGTCTCCCCGCTGGTTCTAGCTCAACTGATAAGCAGTGGATACGGTGAAATATGTCTTGAGGTGGATTAACAAATGAGAGAACAGTGTGTAGACTGAGGAAATATGAACTTGGTCCATTTTCAGTGGCTTTACAATGAACCACGTATGTATGAGGTGAAACCGTCGGGGAATCGCGTTGCCTACTATAAATATTGGCAATTTGGTGCTTTAAATGAGAAATATTTCTGCATTCTTAGTATTATAGACCCTTTTTAATTTATCCGGTCAAATTATTTAACGGCAACAAAGGTTTCAAAAAACACCGTCGTCAATACGTCAAAACATTTTCTGGAAAATATTGCTAACACATCGGAAAAGTTAATTTCCTGCTCAGCTAATTAAGGGTTTTAATAAACGAGACGAGACATGCCGTGGCAGATTTTCACTTTCCCTGGAACTTTTTGGGGTCGGCTGAGAATTACAGATGGAATACTTAAGACAACGAGGTACGAGTCGTTGTTTGAGAATAATGAAGTTTTTCTTTTATTTCCTACCCTAACGGAATTCAGTGTATATATATATATATATATATATAATATATATATATATATATATATATATATATATATATATATATATATATATATATATATTTATTTATGTATATATATATATATATATATAAACTCAAACAACCAAACGCAAAAAAATACATAGCATTACCTGTCTGAAGAAGTAAAACACACACTAAGCAAATATGACATAACTGTTTGCCACAAATCTTATAACAAGCTGAATTATCTATTCACGAAACTAAAAAGTAACACCTTCATAACAAAAAGCTCTAACGTAATATACTCTATTCCATGTGAAAATTGTCCAATAAAATGCATAGGTACAACTAGCCAACTACTAAAAAATAGATTGAAGGGCCACAAATACACAAAGAATGAAATAACTGCACTTAACAAACACGAAAACGAAACAAATCATACATTTAATTACGAAGAAACTAAAATCTTAAACAAAGACCACAACTACCATAAATCAGTAATTAATGATAAAAATAAGAAAAAGATAAAATCGCAGTGAATGACAGAACAGATATTAACGATCTAAGTTTAATATATAGCAACATCTTATCTAATTAGCTATCAAGTACTTAAAACTAATATTAAA
>CM032452.1:82719915-82836143 GCA_019049505.1 Pachyrhynchus sulphureomaculatus | reverse complement strand
CATGGTTTTGGAAGGATTCGACATCTTCTTGAGGTGATGAACATCGCTACCCATGCATTTTTTTTGACATTCGGGAACAAAAAGAGGTCGTTAAATGATAAATCAGATGAATACGGACAATTCCGTCAAATAATTAATTGTTTGACGTGCTGTGCGAGAGCTGGTATTGTCATGATGAAGAATGATGCGACGTTTTTTGGTTGTTTTTTCCTGATTTTATGGATGACTTCTCGCAAACAAATTGTATACCATTCAGCATTAACTATTCTTAGATCCTCTAAAGCAATTGTTGCAACATGTCCAGTACAACCAAAGAAACAAGCGATCATTTTCTTGGAAGTAATTCGCGAACGAACCAGTTTTGTTGGATTCGGTTCATTTTGAGACACCCAAACAGGTGATTATTGTTTAGTTTCCGGCTCGTACGAATATATCCAAGTCTCGTCTCTTGTTACGATGTTGTATACGGATTTTGCACGTCCTCGGCCGATTTTTTTGAGTATTTCCTTATACCAATTGATACGAGCTTTGTTTTTAAGTTTCGGTCAAATAATGCGGAATCCATCGAGAACAGATCTTTTTCACAGCTAAATGTTTATGCACAATCGAATGTAGTGCAGTCTTCGACATGCCTAAAAATGTCTCCATCTCACGGTAAGTCATATGCTGATCTTCTTCAATCATGTTACACACAGCATCGATGTTTTTTGGAACAATAACCGATTTTGGTCGACCCTTACGAAATTCATCGCTGACGGAAGCACGACCATGACGAAATCCTGCAAACCAATTCTAAACAGTCTTTTCTGATGGTGATTTATTACCAAAAGTTGAACGAAGCGATGTTTAATTGTTGTTGAGTTAGGCTATTATTAAAATCGTAAAAAATAATCCAACGAAAACCTTCACGGGAAATTTCCATTTGTTCACAAAACTGATTTTTTTAAACGCTCACTGTAAACAAACTACTCGACCCATTTCTGAGTTGCTACTGTTGTAACAATAGCAAATGTCAAAATTTATAACAATGGTAGTGTCAAATCTCAATAGCGTCATCTAGTGGTCCTTTGTAAAAACTTAAAAGGCGCCCCTCGTATAAGAAAATGTTCGATCAAAGTTAATTAACACTTATTTAATACTTAACATGCCTGTCAGTAACATGAAACAATTCGATATTGCTAATACAAGGCGAAAAATAATACGTCATCCCGTCAACAGTAATTCGTAACCGACGCCCCTACACATATTACCCTAAACTTCCTAATTATATCATCGGAAAAAATCTCTAGCTCAACAGGCGATCCATCTACGATGTATCCGCATTAATCAAAGTACTCCGAAAATATCTTTCGGACTATTTTGGGATATTTAATTCTTTCTTACGAAGTTGTATTCGAGTAAATAGTATTTATGTTTTTTAAAAAATAACAATTAAAAATCCAAAGACGTAGACTCGTGTAGACATGAAATGGGGTTAACCAACCCCTTATCTCGAAAACGACTGAAGGTAGAAGTATGTGTTCGTGGTGTTGGCCGCAGTAAAATAGTGCCTGAAAAAACATGGTCTTTGGGAGTAGACAGTATCAAACTCAAATGAGTTTCCGACGTTTCGCCTACGATTATACGCGTGTGTCTTGTAGGGTGCTAATGTTTCTTCTTCTTCGGGTACCATAACAGTTCAACGAACGTTGGTTGTCATGTCGGCTACCCTGTTGATGATTGTTTTATTGACAGCCTCTGGAAAGAGTTGAACCGTAGACTTTCCGTATTAAATCCGCCTTAAATTCTTCAACCACGATGTTCTCCTCCTCTCCGAACCACATCTACCTGGAATCTTTTCCTCTCCTTTTGGATATCTCATACTTACTTACTTAATCCTTATGCCTTTCTACCCCTTGTTAGGAGTGTAAGGCCCGTGGAGTTGAGTTATTCTAGATTTGTCTTTTCCATATTTCCTTCTATATCTTCCATCCTGTTTAAATTGCCGATTGCCTCTTTTGTTTCTTCTCTTTGTATGAGTTCTGAATCTTGTTCCGGTATTATGTCTCTATGTTGATTTTTGTATGCTTTTCCTTCTAATTTTTTGCATCCATTTGCTTTCCACTCCGTTTCAGTGATTCCTACACATTCCTACGCATTTGTTGTTCTTCTGTCAGTTCATCCGCTTTTCCGTTTATACCCCTATTATTCCGTGTTCTCAATCTAAAAACTCGATAACTATTTCCCATTTCTTTCTTCCTATCTATTTCTTTGATTCTCTTCTTATTTGTATTGATTTTACTAGTCCTCTCTTCCGTATTTTTTATCTTTGCCAGAGTCGTAGTCAATCTACCTATCTCTCTCCTTTTTTTCAAATTTTTGACTTGATGGTCGTAGTATTCTTTGTTTGTTCTCCCAGTTTTTCTTCCTCAATGTCCCATTTATATTCTCTTCCTTCGATTACGATTTTTTGATATCTTATTTTCATCCTTTTTCCATTCTTTCTATCGTTCTCTGCTACATGCTTCAATTTCTTTTGAATTTCGCGTTCATCTTTTGTTAAATTCTGGTTTATATAAACTCTCTCTCTAAGGTTTCTCAGTTTGTTTTTATTTTTCATTACAGCTTCCTTATCTCCCGTGTTTCCAAGTTCTATCTTGTATCTAGTCGTTCCCATTTTTATCACATCTTTAATCTGTACTTTTGTGTCCATACTCCTCTCCATAAAAAGTTCTACACCCATTTTCAGATCTGGTTGGCTATTCGCTTCAAAACTAATTTCCGATATTACCATATTATTCTTTACGTTGTCTTTTTCCAGTCTACTCATCTTCAAATCCATAATCCTGATGTTCTCTCAAATTATCTTATTTTCCTCTTTCAATGCTTCATTCTCCTTTCTTAGTTCCTTCAACTCTTGTTGGTATCTCTCCTGATCTTGTTTCATATCCTTTATATCTGACATTAGCTCTCTGATCATTTCTGTCAAATTGTTTATCTTATCTACTCTTTCGTTTTTCTCTTTCTGTGGTGTTCTTGTCAGCTTTTTACTCTTCTTGAATAATCCCATGTGCTCTTCTTTTTCTTCGACTCTTCCTTTTTTCGAGTCGCCTGAGGTATAATCATCGCTATCCATTGTTCTTTCTGTTATAAAAACTTTACGTATGTTTAAAACACTACCGTAATAATGCTCGTTGAACGAGTTGACTATTGCCGGGCGTTCGATTCACGTGTACACACATCGAGATCCGAACCTCAACTCCGATGTCTCATAATGTGGCCAAAATATTTTAATTTTCATCGCTTGATGGTCGTGACCACCTCTAAGTCCTTGTCTATGCGAGTGAGAACGCTGTTGTCACTAATTCTATTCATGTAACTGATTTTCAGCAGTCGTCGATACACCCACATCTCGAATGCCTCCAGACGTTTAAGCATTTGGTTCAGTTAGCATCCACGCTTCCATACCATACAAGAAAACCGGAAAAACATAGCAACCTGCCATTTTCATTCGTAGTTTCAATGATAGGTCGTGACTAGTTAATATTTTTTTTGTTCTTCCTAAAGGCAGCTCGGGCCTTCTGTATCTGATGTTAATTATGTTAACGCCGTTGATGTGTTTTCTTTCAGTGGTACCAGTGAGTGCTTCATTGAATATCACCTCCGAATAGAGGTTGAACAAGAAGGAAGATAGAATACAACCCTGAAACAATTCCAGCTTGATTTTAATTTCATCCGATAGTTGATGCTCCAACCGTACTTCAGCTGTCTGATGCTGATGTTTAACTACAGGTAATTGTGATTCATCTTTCATTACTTCTAGTGAATACTCATACACTGTGCTACAAGAACAAGGAATTGTATAGACACCTTCAATATGCAAATGACTTGTATCTCTTGACAGTCTTAAGATTTGTCCAATTTTCCTAAAATGCTGAGAAGAATTATAGTCTAGAGAAGTCTACATAAGTGTTTTGAAACCTAACTGTTTTCGAGCTGTTAACATTTGAGAAAGACTTTCCGTAATCTTGGACTGACTATAGTATCTATTGGTGTAAGCGAGAGAAATAACATGAAGGCTGAAAAGTTTTTGGTTTGACACACTTTTTAAAAAATCCATATGATTTTCAGGAAGTACCAACTTTCAAACGACACATGTCAAAATTTCATGACATTTCGACGATGAGTTTACAAGTTACAGTGGTTTTAGTGACGCTACTTTTGATATTTTCAAAACAATGGAAAAAATCGAATTTCGGGTGTTGATGAAACACTCTATTCTGATGGGAAAAAATACCGTTCAAGCAAAGCAATGGCTTGATAAGTGTTATGGGGACTTTGCTCCTGGAAAATCACTCATCATTTACTGGTATGCTGAATTTAAACGCGGTCGTACAGATACAAATGATGCTTAACGCTCTGGACGCCCAAACTGGACACCGGAAAACCCCAAAAAAATTCACAAAATTGTTTTGGATGACCGTAAAGTGAGATTGTATGAGATAGCTAACACCCTAAAGATATCGAAAGAACGAGTTGGTCATATTTTACATGAATATTTGGGTATGAGAAAGCTCTGTTCGAAATGGGTATCACGTTTGCTCACAGAGGATCAAAAACAACGACGTGTTGATGATTCTGAGCGCTGTTTGGACCTGTTGAAGCGCAATAAAAAGGATTTTTTCATGCGATATGCGACAATGGATGAAACATGGATCCACCACTACACACTGGAATCAAATCGGCAGTCAGTTGAGTGGTCGGCAACCGGTGAAAGCCATCCGAAGTGACCAAACAGTCGGCTGGGAAGGTTTTGGCCTCTGTATTTTGAGATGCGCACGAAATAATTTTCATCGACTATGCTGAGAATATTATATAATGTTATTGGTGCGTTTGAAGGTAGAAATCGGAAAGAAACGGCCCCAAATGAACAAGAAAAAAGTACTCTTTCATCAAGGCAATGCACCGTGTCAGAAGTTAATGGTTACGATGGCAAAATTGAAGTTCGAATTGCTTCCTCATCCACCGTATTTTCCAGATTTGGCCCCAGCGACTATTATCCATTCGCAGGCCTCAAAAAAATGCTCGCGGGAAAGAGATTTGGCTCCAATGGAGAAGTTATTGCCGAAACAGGCCTATTTTGAAGACAAAGGCCAATCCTTCTACAAGAAAGGTATAGAAATGTTAGAAAAGCGTTGGACTGATTATATCGCTCTTGAAGGAGACTTTATTGATGAATAAAATCGAATTTTGCAAAAAAGTGTTTTAAGTAGTTAGACCAAAAACTTTTCAGCTTACGTGTTTGTATAAACTAGCATTGCCTACATTTATAAATATTTTTAGAAATTCAATTACTTCAGTAGTTTTCCGTACCCAGTAAAAATTATTTTAAAAATTTTTAAACCCAAATTAAGATGATATTAGCCACTACATAAAATCCGACACCACTGGGTAAATAGTGTATTTATAACACATAGTATAACGCGGCCATTACGGTTTCAAACAGAAAAACAAACTGTTTGGAAATTTGTTTGGATAACCCCGACTTTATCCCTAAAATCGACTTTATTTGGTTTTGATATTTTCACCGAGACCTTTTATTTTCGTGGTAGCGCTGAAATGAAAAAGCTGCTTTGATTTACTTTTCCGAACAGGTTGAAAATAACTACTGGTTTATGATTGAAAAATTGGTTATAAAACTCACATGCAGTTGAGGTCGTAAATGCTCTCCAGAAGGATTTGTAAATGAGAAAATGAAAGAGACGTTATTTAAACACAAATTGACGCTCATATGCTCCGATTCTTTAGATCATCTTCTGAATGTTAACGTCTACCAGTTAAAACTTATACAAAAATAATTTAGTCGTGTTTCGGGGTTTCCAGATCAAGAGAAACAGGCTGTAGGTCTCGTCGACTGTTGATGCCATAACTCTTGAGCGAAGTGTGGTATCGATTTTGCAGTTGGTACACATATTCAAGTCGAAAGTAACCTCTAGTTTTTTAGCTATATCGCTATAAAGGGAAGGGGGTGAAAGTGGGGTCGATAAATTCTTCGTAGTCCAATATACGGTTAATACTAAACGTTACCAACAACAATTGACCGATTTGAACCGTTCGCTGCTTGAAAAAAGGCCAGAATACCGAAAGAGGCAATACCAAGTCATTGTTCTTCATGACAATGCTCCATCACATACGGCAAAACCAGTTCGCGACACGTTGGAAGCACTCAGCTGAGAAATTCTACCCCATGCGGCTTACTGACCAGACTTGGCTCCTTCCGATTACCACTGGTTTGCATCGATGGCTCACGCACTTGCTGAACAGCGCTTTGGTTCGTACGAAGATGTGAAAAAATGGCTCGATGAATGGTTCGCAGCAAAAGAGGAAGATTTTTACTGGCGTGGTATACACAAATTGCCCGAAAGATGGGAAAAATGTATAACAAGCGATGGAGCATACTTTGAATAAAGTACTTTTTATCATTCTTCCGAATTTAACATGTTTTTTAGAAAAAAAAATCCGCATTCTATACTTGTACACCTGGTATATTGGATCTCAAAATATATACATGTTAGGGAGCTAATTAACTTAACCTAGGTAAGAATTCTATTTTATTTTAAAAGCAGTCAGCTTAGGGAACACTAGTTGTGCAAGTCTGACTTGTATTTAGTCGTTTTTTTTTTTGTCTAAAATGGTGCGATAAATAAAGATTTTATGAATGAATTTTATGGTAAAATGATATGAACGAAAATTTTACTAAATCAATTTTAGTTTCTGGAGCAGCATTTACCAAAAACTGAGTAAACCATTTTCGATATACTGGCTGTTCAACAAGACGGTGACAATTTTGAACATTCACTTTAAGGCCGGACTAAGTATTCCTTAAGACGACCGTTAAAATAGCACTTTTTCAACACTTATATACAGGCTATATCTAGCGAAGTTCCTTGGGTATGTGGGTTCTCATTAATTAAACGAGTTGTAATGTCTAACAAACCTATCTTAAGGTAGTAAAAGACATTTTTTACTGTTTAAATTAGACAAAATCAGTTGTTAAAAACAGTTTAATTTAGTTTCTGATGACATGAAATTAATGTCTGTTTTTATAGTCATTAAACTTAACTAAAATTAAATTTAAATACCAAATTACTAAATATATTCCGTATATCTTTACCCAAACCAATTAGCTAACCAATCTTTTCCATCTGACAGTTAAACGTGCCAAACGCATTTAACAACCTATAAATCAAAAATAGCGCTTTCAGATCGGGCTATAAATTTTCAAACAGTTTCGTTGTTGATTAAATAGAATAGGTAATAATCCATTAATATGACATAAAATGAATTGTTCATTACGTTTGATGTATTTCATATTACGATTAAATTTTATTCATTATATGTATGTTTTGTAATCAATATTACGTACCCACATTTGTTTTACCTAGAGAAACAAAATTATTTACATTCATAGTAAACTTTTTAAATGAAATTTTAAATATTTTTTAGTGTTCCTTACGCATTTATAAAATCACTTCGGTGTTCGTTCGTCTGTCACACCCGATTTTCCCCGAAACTATTTGACATAGAAAGTTGAAATTTGGCACTAATATAGGAATTTATGGCCCCATCAGAACCGTGTAGTTTTAAAAGTTAAACGTTGACTTAAGGTACTTCACTCGTGACAATCGGAGCCAAAAGTATAGTCCGATGGCACAGTATACTCAATGGCACAGTATTTTATTTTTGTCGGAGACTGTATTCGATAGATGGAAACTTTCATATGCAGACACGCACTAATGCAATCACACTATTAATGAAAATAAATGTGGCAACGCTGCCAATGCGTATACCGAATGCTTTTTAGACCACATTACTTCTGTTTTAAAATAAAAAAATATATAATTTAATAAAAAACGCCTTTTGATTATAATCATTTGCGACATAAAGGCGAATTTGCAAAGGAAAAGCTCATCAATAAACGCAAAAAAAGTATTTCGGGAATGAACGACGCGAAAAAAAAAATTAAAAACTGAAGAGCCTAACCTGTGTAGTGGTCGACGGATCGAGTTAGATGAGTTAGGAAAAAAAAATTAAAGTGTTGTCTGTGTAAAAAAGTCCATTCACTAGAAAAGATAACGCATGAGAAACGTTTAGGTCGTAATTACAAATTACGTATCGTATAAAGATTGCGTCATCTTTAATGCATTTAAAAAGTGTTATTTCAGATCTTATGATGAAAAGATTAAATTACATCCTTTGGAAGATCTACAAGGTTTTTATGATAAATTGGGGTTCTACAGGAATAGTGCACTTATCTAGTCGAAAAGACAATGGGAAACCACGTGTAACCAAAGATACGCGAATATTAAATAAAGTAATTAATTATTTTACAAATAGTTTATAATACTTTATTTATCATTAGTATCCTTAATTATTTATTTAGTTTAACTGAGAAAATTTATAAAACCTTTTTTTAATATATATTTAATATTGTTATCAACTGATATGTAACAATGTTGATAAATAAACATAATATTAATTTGAAAGATTATCGAAAAATTATTGAACCTACAAACATGTTTTTGTTTAAATACAAATTTTTTAAATACTAAAGAAAAAATAATAAATATCAAGATACAAATTCAAATTTTTAATTAATAGATTTAATATTTTTATTTTATTATTAAAGATTAAGTTGATAAATATATTGTGTTTATTTAACAAATTATTTAACCTACAAATGAATTTCTCTTAAAAAGTTAACCACTTTAAATGTTGTTTGAATATTGGCGCGTAAAGTATGATGATATACAGCGTTGTCAAATTGTGATATATGTTCCTCACTACGCGGTTATTCTTTTAAACAAATATCACCTTTAAATATATTTATATCTTTTTAACAAATCGATAAAAAAAATTATTTTTATTTCAAAATTTTTCTAATGTTTTTTTTTTACTAAATATTAGTTTTTTAAAAAATTTATAAGACTGGTTCTTAAGATATACATGAAACTATGCTTTTTTTTATACTTCACTGGAATATTGCATGTTAATTATGTGCACTTTAATTATGAATACATCGCTTCACAATCGGTAAATTTTTTTTTTTTTTAAATAAAAAACATTAAGATTAACATCATATTTCAACTCCATCAAATTCTGAAGAAAAGTGGATAACCTTAAAGCGTTAATTTTGGGGGGGGGGGAAATCGGAAATGGAAAAAAAAAATTACCAGGTCATCGAGCGGGGTGTTAAATAAAAGCTTGTGAGAACATGAGTTAAAAAATATATATGATGTTATACTTGCGCACACTTTTCTTTGTATTATTGTTAAAAAAATGCCCCCCTTATCACGAAAAGTACTGATCAAAAAATTCTGGAATATTCTCCACAGCGTATGCTTTTTCATCATTTCCAATTTTCACGGAAATAGTATGTGGAGGGGATTGAGATCGGAATATAGAGTGTCCTAAAATAATGGCAAGTCGATTAAAGAACAAGTTATAGAAATACAAACAGTTAACTTGGTCGCAATTTACTTACCTTTGACACAGTAGGTAAATTACTGTTTTTACTTGCTAAAGGAAAGTATTGTATTTGTGAAAAAATACCCTCCGCGATTTTTGTGTTTCTTTACGGTTTAGGGTTCTTAGATCACGAATTTCCGTTGATGTATCTATCTGACTGTCGGTCTGTCGATCTGTTGGCACCATAACTCAAACAAAATAATATTATAATATTTGAAGTAGAAATGAAACCTAGAGTTTGTGAGCTATATCGTTAGGGGAGGGAGTGAGAGGGGAGGGTTTCAATATTTGTATGGATTTCTTTGTATTACGGAAATTTATTTTCCCTTCACTTGAAAAAGGCAGATTCGTTACTTGTTTTAGAACTGTACGTTTGTAAGAAAAGTTATTGATTTTTTTATGCTGCATTTAAACACAAACTGAACAAGGTTACCTCCTTTAATTTATTTTTGCCTTCGAATTTTCTGATTTAAAATAAAACAAAGCACATAAAAAGTAAAAAAATGTAGTTAACTACAAATTTTTAAAAAAAGTATTACTAACAACTTAGCCCTTCTAACTTCCGGAGATGTTGGCAAAACTCCTAGATTTTCTTACACCAGAATTACTATTTCCCATGATTACTAAGTTGGCACTTCACTAATAACTTTATTCTTTACAAATATCACATAAATATTATAAGAAATCACAAACTGCCACAATCGATTTCAGTTCACAAAATAATTGCGTAAATGTATCTATTTTTACTATGTTTACAATAAAAAATTCGCACTTTCTCATCATTATTATCGATTGGTTATTCCATCACACACTACACTATCTTAACTCATCTGAAAGTCACCCTCATTATGAATGACCCTTTTTTAGCCATCGGCAGGACCCGATTGCAGGATACTTTTACCCACCCTTGTATAATTTATACACCCTACTTTTCAATCATCTCATTTTGCTCAATAGACTGAACATTACACATTATTGATATAGTTTCAGAATTGGACCTCCGAATGTCGTAGCGAGAAGTTAAATGATGAAGTTTGGGATAATATTATTATTATTATTATAAGAAAATTACATTCATTTGCAGGAAAATAATGCTTTCCAGACAGGTCTTTTTTCATTCTCGCTTCTTTTGTCTGTTTACGATTTGAAAACGTCTGAAACCAACAAAAGTTTAATTGAATATTAAATTTGAAATACCAAACTCATCAATGAATGTTTATAATTTGTAACCCTATTCTCGCGTTCGTTTTTTGGCAGTGAAAAGTTTGTAATGCAATTATAGTTTTTGATTTTCATTTCAATCTAGTTTTATGATTATTTAAATAATTTTTTAATTTATTATTATTATGTTAATTTTTAATGTTTATGATTTCGCGCGAACGTTTATCGCACCGCGTAACTACGTGAGATCGCGTAATGTTTGTAAACTTTCTACGGCATCGATGGATGTTGGCACGTGTAGCCGCGTAGCGGACGATTTTCGGATTGTCCTAAAATGCACTCGATTTCGGCGTGTGCCACCCTAAACATTCGGTGGGAATGGGATTTTCTACAGTGTTGCC
Organism: Pachyrhynchus sulphureomaculatus; assembly: GCA_019049505.1. NCBI lineage: Eukaryota > Metazoa > Arthropoda > Insecta > Coleoptera > Curculionidae > Pachyrhynchus > Pachyrhynchus sulphureomaculatus. The sequence continues at coordinate 82,825,074 of CM032452.1, read as the reverse complement.
ATCATCGCTGGAAGAAAATTCTTTTAGAAATGGTAATTCACACAGATTTGTTTCATGTAGATTGCTGAGGATCTGAAATTACCACGTACAATAGAATAGCCAGCATATTGTAGGGTTCTGCTTTTGATGCTAAAAATAATAAAGTTGCACAGGCTGTTTTTCTCTTAATTATTCTGTGGTTCCAAGCATAAAACAAAGTGCAGAGTTGCAGTCCCTATGTACTCCAACTAATCGTATTAGGTTGAACTAAACTTATTCGGGTCCTGGTGCAAGTCTGTGTATAATTAGTTGCAGCAGCTCGTTGGCGCAAATTTTTAAATATCCGTAAGAAAAAAATCACTTCCCAATTGTTCGCATGGAAAAGTTACGGTAATATCCGATATATGCATTAATGCCATTTTTTAGTGTTCTATACCGAATACTTATGGGATCACTTCGGTGTCTGTCTGTCCGTCTCTCACACCCGATTTTCTTTGAAACTATTTGACATAGAAAGTTGAATTTAGCACAAATGTAGGAATTGAGGGTCCAATCAGGACCGTGTAGTTTTGTAAGTTAAATTTTGACTTAAGGGGTTAATTTTTGGGGGGGGGGGGGTGAAATCGGAAGTGAAAAAAAAAACCAGGTCATCGGGTGGGTTATCAAATGAAAGCTTGTGGAAACACGAGTTCAAAAGTATATATGATGTAATACTTGCGCATACTTTTCTTTGTACTACTTTTAAAAAAATTGCCAAAAGAGGGGACTGCCCCTCTTATCTCGAAAAGTACTGCCTTAAAAATTTTGAAAAATTCTGGAATATTCTCCAGAATTCAGATATCTATATCATCAGAATCAGAATATCCAATATTCAGATAATTTATCTATTCAGCACAATACTGTTTCCGAGTGGCGCGTCGCGTCGCTCCGGTAGAGAAACATAAATTTATTTTATTTGTTTATGATTAAACAAATATTTAGTTAGTACAATTTTATTAGTCGATTCTAGATTGATTTATGGGATATTGGGTAGCTAAGATGCTATAACTATTATGCATTATTGACTAAGAAAAAACGTGAAAATACATATTGGATATTAAAACATCAGGGACCTAATTAACTAAGTCTAGGTAAGGATTTTAATTTCTAAAGAGATAAGTTACCTATAGTAAGTCTGCTAGTTATGAGCACCTACAAAACCATGTGGGTGCTCAGTTCCCTGAAAAACTTGCAGAAACCCCCATATACAGTTACTGCAAACAGCCAAACCAACCCTTTCTTAAGAGCAAAATTTTTGAGGGTTCTTCAAAAATTTTTTGAAAAAACAACTTAAAAATTTAATTTCATCGTTTTTTTAGGGGTAAATTAGCGATTTATTGTACGTTTGACAACACAGCCGGTGCTCAATTGGCATTTCCCCTTCTGATAACCGACTGCATTGCTGCCGTATTCGAAATTTCGGATATCTAGTGTATCCGAGCAACACGCTCTTTTCCACAAGGATACTAGTCAATTCGACATTACATTAAATAATAAAATACGAGTAGTTTGGTCTGCCAAACGTGTTGTTCTAATGAATGTGACCGATGGCGGAGAACATATAATTTGTTCTTTAAAAATTTGACTCTGTAATAATATATGAACAGTTTCCTTCTGGAAGGAATCAGAAATGGTATTACGTTTTAGAAAAATTGGTTAGGTATTGACGAATTTTATTCCCTAATAACAGTTTGTAAGAAAAGTCACTGGAGTAAATATGGCGTAATTGATAATAGGCAAAAAATAATGAATGGAAGTAATAATAATCATGGTTTGTCTCTATTTTTTTTTTCACTTCATTTTGTTATATTTCAAGTAACAACTGTTAGGGCAATTTACTAAATCCAACAGAATTTCAATTATTCCTGAACACGTTTCTACGTTTTCCCAAAACTGGATGAAAAAGATCGAGGTGTCATAAGGTTTTTAACTTTCATCTCCCTCCCCATTCTCTAGATAATAATGAGTGCCTCTTAAATATCAAACAAAAATGTTTAATTTTATAACTGGCAGGTTCAGGCTGAAGGCTTTTTAAACTATTTGCTCAAAAATGTTACGTATCTATCACAATTTAGAACAAAAAGAGCACCCATGTCGAACCTGGCAATATTTAAGACTTTAGAGACCATCCATAAACTACGTCAGACAAATTTCGTGCTTTTTTCACCCTCCCCCTTCCCCTGTGTTACAGGTTGTCACATTCTGGTGACCCTCACCCCCTTGTTATGACATTACATTTTTTATAAATTTTAACCTATTACTGCTTGCAATGCAGCCGTAGTAGGTACCCATAGGTTGTTTTTCATGTCATGTCCACTTCCCTTACATCCTGTAACATTTTGTAGACTCCCCTCCCCCCTCAATGTGTAATGTAATTAATGGACGATTCTTTACGAGAATCGAACTAATCTGACCTCATTTTTTTTTACGAAAATATACTTTCACACATTACCGTCGGTTTCTCCATCAGACTGTTGCTGAGATAACTTTTTGAATGAAATTTGAGGCAGTTTCTTTGGGCAGCTACACAGCAGCGCAGACGTTGTTTCTATTATGCGTAGCAGCGCTAGAAGGCTTCTGCTGAAATACTTATTAGCTCGTCGCATAAGCTCTTCTAAATATTAGTCAAAGTACCACAATGGCGTACTTTCAAGTGATTTGTGAGCCGGGTAAATAAATTGAAATCACAGGTATTAACATGCGACCAATGCGAGGCTGGTAAACCACAGGAAATATTTTTTAGCGAAAATTTGACCGATAGAGGCTGCAGTGTGACATGGGGGTTGTCAAGTTCGAGCATCCAAGTGAGTGCAATGCCTGGAAGCACCAATGTCACCCTCTTTAAGGATTCCCAGATTGACTGACAGTTTACCTTGGAGGTTCAAATTTCTTGTGGACAATCCTTTGACTGTCAAAATAACTAATGATCATAGATTTGGTTTTTTATTTGCTCAAATTAACTTCTTGGGGCCCTGCAGAGTTATCTTAGGAACATACTCGAAAATCTACGATCCATTATCCTTCCAAGGCCGTGCAGATCAAGATACACATCTCTCCCATTGATCTTCTGCTCAGTCGTAAAGTCCGTTGGAACAATCTTGGCGCACGCTCTTATCAAGACCAAATCGTCTGCTAAAACTGGTGCATGATAAACTGGTTCAAATTTATCTGACCACTGATCATTGTCAATATTAGTCAACGATCTGACATTACAAACGCCTTCAGTTTGTCCACATTGTTGTCTGTTTTTGAAGCGAAAGTCTTCTCCCATAAGATCCACTTCTTCCCGGTAGTCTATTTCTTCTGCCGGGGAAATAATTAGTCAGAGAACTTTTTGGACTGACGGTGTAAATAAGTAAAAGGTTGTGAGATTATACGAGCAGACTAAGAATAAAACGATGTAAAGGTAGACCGAGGCATTTTCCCTTATACAGTCTGTCAAGTAAGTACGTATCCGCGATAATTCATTTTTGGTAGATGCGATTCTAGTGATTCAATAAAAAATCGGTAGAGGGGACCTTTGTCTACAACGCATTTTAGTAAAGGTATCAATCGATTCCGAAAAATCGAGTTAGAATCTGTCCCATGAGACCATTTGACATCTTCGTACTCATGATGTCAAATTCCGAAGTACGTTGAAGAAACCTCTGCTGGGCGAAAATCACGTCGCGAAGCGGCTCGCATGGGCCCACGATAAGATACTAAAGTGGCCCTCACAATCGCCGGACGCTAACCCTATTGAAAACGTTTGGTCTCTTTTAAAGAGAAATCTCAGAGGAAAGACTCCGAGGACTTTGACTCAGTTGTCTCATGAGATTCGAAAAATTTGCAGAGTATGCAGAAAATCTCATCGACAGCATGCCTCGAAGATGCCAGGCGATTAGTGATGCAGGAAGCGATTGGACAACTTACTAAGGTTATGGCGCCGTCGTTAGCACACCCAAAAATACATTGATGGACAAAAATGTTCTGGAAACATATCTTTTTCAAGAATACGTTCTTACGTGACAGACTGTATTCCTATTGATTTCTAAACCGTATGGAACAATTTTATTGGATCTTCAGTGCTGTACATACTTAAATTGCTAGCACAAATATGACACTTACCGGCGAACACAAAAATTTGAAGTATACCTTTTACCGACGATGGGTAATCCCGCCTACGCTCTTACTAAACAAATTTTGTTTATTAGTTCAAATCTATAAATTAAACATCTAAACTGTAACAAATCTGTCAAATTCTCATATAATCGTAGTTAACCGTGTATATTTATCCAAAATCTTATTGCAATATAAATCAATACTCAAGACGTTTATGTCTGTCATGGTAGACCCCAACATATCAATGACACTGCTGTTTGTTTTGACGATATTAAATTCGGCATAGTTTTGTTTTATTTATTTTGTCTCGTAAATCTTATGGAACCTTGAAATCTTCAAGGGTAACATAATATGTTATGAATGAAATAAGTACGAAAGATATAAGACACGGAGTTCCATTTTGTTGGTAGCGTTAATGGGAATACAAAAGACTATTATGCAGTTAAATAAGATGAAAAAAAGGGATAAACCTCAGAATGAAAGTTAAAAAGCTGAAAATTTGCATAAATCTTTATTTTGACTTCCTAAAAGTTAGCTTAAAAGTCTCATAGAGTCTCGTGTCCGCGAGTCAAGATATTCATTGCGAAAATCGTTTTTTTTTTGCAAATATCTTGTTTCCTATGCTTCGAATGATGTTTGAAGCTATTACAGAGTATAAAATTCTCTACAAATTTGATCTCAAGAGATAGTTTATATAATTAACCATTCTCGAGATAGAGCGCGAAAACTGGTAAGCGCCCATCCGTATAGGACAGGGGTCGGCAACCTATGGCACCCGTGCCATCTCTGGCACGCCAAGCAATTTTGAATGGCACGCGTACCTATTCAAAGTTTACACATTAATTCTGTAATCTGTGACATGTTTCGAAATTAAGTAAATAATCGAAGACAGTATTACTTTAACGATACAAACAAAAACGATATATTATATAGGTCACTAGGTATTATTACCAAAAACTACAAAATATAGATTTTGTAATTTATAATTGGCTTTAATTTTGGCAAGTATTAAAGACGGCAAGCCTCAAAATATAAGCCTAGCCAAAACCACAAATAAACGAACTCAATTCAGATCTAAAGAGCCGCTATAAGGCGCTTTTTGTTTGACTTGACTTCAATCGTTCCGACGCGCGCGCCGGACCTCTTTTTATCTTGCCGAACTTTAGTTTTTGTTAGATTTAACTTCTAGGTGGCCCTTTGATTGCAATGGACGCGTTGTAGATAATAATTTTTCTTCTAAGAAATTTAATAAACGTAATTATTGGAATTTTCTGGAAACATTATTTTTCTATATATAGCAAGCGGCTACACGTTTGGATCATTTAGTATAGAAGTAACATCCGTTCCAGTCAATAGTCGTCGAAAAGTTTAAAAATTAAAATTACGTTGCGTTATGGCCGCGCGAAGAAACAGAAGGTAGACGTTTGATCATTTCAAACTTCATGGACAACAGATTACGGTTTTGTACAGCAAAACGATCGGCCATTTGTGTCCTATGCCGGGAAAGCGTAGTTTTCCGGACATCTAGTGTTCAACGACATTTCCAGATAAAACATGAATCGTCATTTAAAGATAACGCTGATAAAAGGGAGGCAATACAAAGAGCAAGTAAACAATATGAGAAACAGTCAACATTCTTTAGCAAAGTTTTCCAAGGAAAAAAATCAGGTAACTGAACGCAGTTTCAAAATTGCACATTAGTTGGCACAAAAGGGTAGGCCGTTCACTGACGGAGAATTTATAAAGCAAACGTTTTTGAGTACTGGAGAGATTTGATTCGACGACTTGCCCAATAAGGATACAATATTGGCCAGGATTAGGGATATACCGGCATCAGCGCGGACCATCGAGAGACGAATTACCGAAATGACACAAAATGTTCAAAAACAGCAGAGAGACGCTATCAAACGGAGTTTTGTATTTAGTGTAGCATTGGATGAAAGTGTCGATATTAATGACATTGCCCGTCTGGCAATGGTTGCGCGATACTTCGATGATGGCAATGTGTATGAAGAGCTGATTTGTCTGTTCCCATTGCAGGGAACTACAAGAGGAGAGGATATATTTTCAGAATTTGTTAAACATTTTGAAAGCTGAACATTGATTTAAATAAAATTTTTTGCGTAACGACAGATGGCGCTCCTGCTATGATTGGGAGACATAAAGAATTTGTTTTCCTTCTTATTGAACGCATGGGTCGATCAGTTTTGAATTGTCATTGCATAATTCACCAAGAGAGTTTGTGCGCTAAAATCTTCGCTGGAAGTTTAAAATCCGTGATGGATAGGGTGGTTAAAATAGTTAACTAACTACATTGTCGGTCGTTCTTCACTGATCCATAGACAATTTAAGGCGTTTCTGCAGGAATTAGAAAGTGCATATTCAGATATACCATTGCACAGTAATGTGCGCTGGCTCAGCCGTGGTAAAGTGCTCTCTAGATTTGTGCAATGTCTGGGCGAAATTAAATCGTTCTTGTTGGAAAAAAATCAAGTGGATGCTTATCCTTAACTAGAAGATAAGAACTGGATCTGTATGTTAATGTTCCTTACTGATATTACAAACCATCTCAGTGAACTCAGCTTAAAGTTACAAAGTTCAGGCAAAACAGTTCTGGATTTATACGAATCCTGGAAATCATTCAAATTAAAAATAGATTTATTTATCAGCGATATTACTATAAACACATATAAATATTTTCCAAATTTAAAAACTTATAAATCCAGTGCCGACAATGGTGCACTAATAGACGAAATTCTTAAATATATGACTAATTTAAAAGAGGAGTTTATCGAGAGGGGTCAGGATTTTGATAAACATGGTCCTATGTTCGCTTTTTTAATCAAACCAGATTTAATGGATTTTTCCAGCAGTTGTTTTTTCTCATGGATGGACATTAATGATTTTGATCTTCAATATATTGAATTTATAAGCTCCGAGTTATGGAACACGAAATTTGCAGAATTAAGAAGGGTATTAGAAGGTGACTGCCAGAACCATTCAAACGAGATACTCAGTTGTTGGATGAGTTTACCAGAGAAATTTAATTGTCTTAAGAAAGTAGCGTTTGCCATGCTTACAGCTTTCGGATCATCCTATATCTGTGAACAAGTTTCTTCCCATATGAGAGTGATTTTAAACCCGTACCGAAGCAGGCTGACAACAGACAACTCGGAAGCATGTGTGACACTGAAAATAACCAGACATGAACCGGATATAAGAAAACTCTCTAAAGAACTCCAAGCACAGGGTTCACACTAGGTCCTAGGACTAGTATAATAAAATTATTTGTTAAATGTTAAAATTTTTTGTAATTAAACCTTCTAAAAGCAATATTTTAAGTTAATTTAAGTTAATTTTTGCTAAATTTTTAGTTGTAGTAAATACCTATGTCGGCACGCAAAATGTTGTATGGATGAAAACTGGCACCCCTTAGTTAAAAGGTTGCCGACCCCTGGTATAGGATAACGCTACTGTGGCACCAAATGCATAGTACAGTTTATAAAACTAATTATTTACAAATATTATAATTATTAAGAAACTTGAATTATTTATTTATTTATAAATGATATTTATAAATATAATGAAAATCGAAAGCGGAAGCCGTATAAAGAAGGAAACAGGAGAGAGAATGATAAACGGGAAACAATAATAGGATGCCTAAATTCTATCATATGGTCAAAAAGGGTTTCGCGTGAATCGAATCTCCTATATGAGTCAATAATTTAAGGTAATAGTACTGTATGGATCCGAAACTTGGCCACTAACAGCAAACTTGCAACGGCGGGTGCTTTCTGCCGAAATGGACTTCTGGCGTGGAGCGGCAGGAAGATCAAGGATGGAATGAATAACAAATGAGGAAATAAGAATACTATGAACACCAAAACAAATAGAAGAAATTCAGCGAAGACATCTGGTGTGGTACGGACATGTAGAGAGAATGGATGATATACGAATCCCAAAACAAATGGACACTGACAGAGAAAAGAAAAAAAGGAAGACCAAGGACTACATGCATGAGTGGAATACATAGAGCCATGTTGGAACGAAATCTACAACCAGGGAACTGGGCAAATAGAAGAGGGTGGAAGCTGCAAGATGCCATAAAATTAGAACTCTTATAAATACTGTTACAATGAAAACATTGCCTAAACATGTAATTTCTATGAAAATGAAAACAATTATTAGAAATTAATTCATAGATTCATGACAGAACTAATTTCACATTTACTCAAAATGCCCCCCTTTTGCTTTTACACAAGTGCTCAAACAATTAAGCCAATCGTCTATTTTTTTTTTTATGGGTCTAGCACACGCGCTGCAGGGAGGTCCCTAAAGCGCTACAGGAGCGACACGTGTGCGGAAAAAGCGTTTCACGTTGTTCCTGAATCGCTGTAAATTGTACTCGGTGGGAAACACAGTCCTGGGCAAATTATTCCAAAGGGATGATGTTCTCCATATAAAAGACTGCTTGAAAAGCGTTGTACGAGGAGTATCAAGCTGAACCTCATACGAATGTGAAGAATCAGCGCGACGTGTATTTCTAACATGCACCGCTCTGAGAGGTATTAAACGGGCCACATCCTCGGAACACTTTCCATGAAAATACTTGTAGAATAGGCTCAAGTCGTCAACCGTTCTTCGATGTTTCAGCGAATCAAGGCCGCCGGTCGTTCCAGGTCTTCAATCAGACGAACAGCTCTTCTTTGAATAGAATTCAAGAAATGCAGTGTATGTTTGGGAGCGGAGCCCCAAACATGGGAGCAGTATTCCATAGTTGGTCGAATTTGAGCTTTGTAAAGAATTAACAGTTTGGTGTGGAGTGTAAAGCTTTCTGGTTCGAAATAATACGAAATAATATGGCAGCACGTACTTGATCCAATGGAAAACTATCTACCGCTTTTATTAAAGCTCGTTTTAAACAGTTAAGATTGGCAAGACTTTTAGTGCAAATCATACCCTCTAAGAGGGACCATAGCTTATAATCTAAAGGATTTAGATCATGACTTACAGAAGACCAATCTTCTGGAGTAATAACTAAAGGCACATTTTTTGTTGTTTTAGCTTTGTGACTTGGTGCTGAATCTTACTGGAAGACCCAATGCTTATTTTTGAAAAGAGTATGGTTTAGGAGTTTCACGATGTTCTCTCAGATAGTGTCTTGATATATTTTAGCAGAAGTCTCTACACTTTTCCTTAGAAGATTTGACGTAAATCCAGTCATTTTGCTTATTGAAAGGTTGTTCTACGGTGAAAATTTTTTCGTCGGTAAACAAAATTTTTCTGTTTGCCATTAGCGTATTCCCTCAAAAAACTTTTAGATTTTTGCCACCGTTTTCGCTTTAAATCTTCCGTTAGCAAATGATCAGTGTGTATTTTATAAGCACCAGGTCTTAGATTTTCTTTTATAATACGAGACGGAATTTTTCGAAATTTTCATCTCACGAGACAAAATTTTTTGTTTGTGGAGAAGATTTTGGTAAATTCGCGCTTTTACAGCTTTAACAGCTTGTGGCGTTCGAACTATCTTTGGTCTTCCTGAAAGTTGCCTGTCTTTTGTGTCTCCCATCTCAGTAAATAGCCCGGTAAACAAACACGACTTGTTTTAAGTGGTTTTAAGATCTTAAAAATGTCGCTTAAATAAAGCTATAACAGCAGTCCTCTTCGATCACCCACTGCATTGTTTAAAGAATTCAAATTGTAAATATGTTTACACACAATAAGTGTATAACAACTGAGTAACATAACCTATAAATAATTTCTCACCAAAAATGTTTATAGAGGGCGTACGCGAAAGTTTGTAAGAGTATTTTTGACAGTACTATGTATATATATATATATATATATATATATATATATATATATATATATATACATAGGTAAATTAGTTGCTCGATTACCTTATTTTTAATTTCAGGTACGTCATCTCGATCTTGATTCATCGAATATGGCAAAAAATAGTTTGAGGTCTTTATTAATTTGTAAGTAAGAAGTTAATTACAAATATAATCACGTCTTGCCTAATTTTAAAAAGTAGCTTTAATAATAATGTCTTGTAAATGGCCATCCATGACAGTAAAATAAAATATTTAAAATTAAAAAAAAAAAATCTACACGCCTACATTATTGTTATTAAAATTTCCTTTATGTATGTAAAGCCTGTTTCGGCAGATTTTTCTACATTTCACCGATAAAACTTTTTATCTCTCTTTGGACAGAAAAGTTCCAGACAGTAATATTACCATAATCTAAAACAGCCGTGCGTGCAGAATCACTTCGGACATTGGGCCATTTATCTTGGTTGGAAAACAGTGGCGTAAAAACAATATTTCATCGCACTTTTCTATACTAGTGGTCCAAGAGGGGACAGAGAAATCATTTTTTGCGGATAGTAATGCACCTCGACGCAATTAGTTTCACGCAGCAATTTATTTACATCTACGCACCGGAAAACATACATTATCTGAGTTACTACTGGATATAATGAAATATTCACATGATTTTCGAATTCCTTTATTTCAAAAGCCGTGAATGTGACCAGAAACTACCTCCCACTTTTTTCCTGTAACCATTATATGTACGACGTAAACTGTTTACAGTTAACCACTGACCTGTAGATAATGCCAAAGGAGACTTTTCGCGACTATCAATTCAAAACAATACTAATAAACGATTGACCTCCCGGATCTACAAGAAACTAGACATATATATATATATATATATATATATATATATATATATATATATATATAAAAATAACTGATGGTTCTAGTGCAGTATTTGCAACTTATATATATATATATATATATATATATATATATATATATATATATATATATATATATATATATATATATATAAATAACTGATGGTTCTAGTGCAGTATTTGCAACTTCTATATACTGTGTACAAAGTACTATTTCGCCCAGGCCATTTGCTCAAACATGAGATGCACCACCACACCATAATACTGTCGCACCCGTGTTTTACAGAGCATATTACCCAATCGGAGATATACTCTTCTCCTATTCGGCGCCTTCCATAGCCAGCACCAGGAGTACCAAAAACAAGGGAAAAAAACAGACAACACTTTCGCGTTGCTCATTTACTAAAATGATTAGTTTAAAGAAAATCCAGATTTAAAAAACAATACATACCTCGAAGTTAGACTTGTCCACCCACACGATATTAGACCGATCCTGTTCATTAAAAAATGTATGTTTCTGGGTCCATGCTAAGCGCATCTTTTTATTTTTCTCTAATAACCCGGGGTTTCTTCTAATTTTACAGCTTGTGAGCCGAGCACCTTTAAGCCTGCTCACTATTCGAAATTTTCTTTCGAATGTCTTCAGAAAATTCAGTATATAGCCCAGAACACGTCTTTTTGCAGTTTTTCAAAGAAACATGTATCTTTCCTCTTATTTATGTTTTTTGTACGTACTATGTGATCAATTTATTATTTTTGCAATGTCTAATTTCTTTTTTCCACTTTCACAAAAAAAACTGTATTTTCATAAGTTCACAATTCACATCTTTTTGTCATTGTTATACAAAAATACACTTGACCTTAATATTTTTATTATTAACCATGTGTACACTACGAGATCTCGAAGTAAACTAAATAATTACAAGAATAAAGCAAGTCCGCCACAATTGACTTCCAAGAATCTGTTCTTTTATTTTTTCAATGGGATTGGTTAGTTTATTTGAAGAACCAGTTCAGAGAAAAAAGCATAAGTGCGGTGAGAAATAAGAGATATCTAGTTTTTAAGAACGGAAGGGGTGGCAAATACTTTTAGCCAAGGCTATATATATATATATATATATATATATATATATATATATATATATATATATATATATATATATATATATATATATTACAGCACGTGGTAAAGGTTATCTTTTGCGTTGAATACAAACCAATTTTTCTCTCTGCAATCCTGCTATTAAGCTATATAATCGCCGAAACAAGAGTGATGCAATATCCTCAGTAAGCGGCGAGACGCGTCTCAGGGTAGATTTGACGAAGAAAACAGTGGAACGCTGAAATATGGACTTCGCCCGTCTTCAGTTGTTTTACATTTATGCCTGAAGAGGGTCTCTCGAAAAGCTCTACCTGGTTTTAAGCGTTGATTGTGTCAGCCACTCTGTCGGCTTGAAGTTGCTGTACCAGCTTTCGATGGAGTAATAGATATGCGTATTTAATACAATTTGTTGTATTCTAAAAAAACCTAGAAAATTTAATATCTTTCTCTTCCATATCATACATTATTCTGTCAACAACTTACTGCAAGAAAATTGAATGTCGACAATGTTTTTCACCCCGCCACTGTTTTTCTCCACTTTATTCTTTATTACCAAAGTTTGAACGTTTTTTCCACAACGGTTGTAATGTAAAATTTCGAGCCTGTGTTTGGCATCCGCACACAGACACTCGTATCCCTTGACACTTTTTCCCCTTTTTCTAATAAAAGTGTTTCTGCGATATCGCGCGTGAGGTGTTTACTATATCAAATTTTTCCTGGGGGAAACACGCCTGGCACCTGCTGCAAGGCTTTTAAGTCCTTCAACTCGAGAAATATTAAATTGTGTTGACATCATGGAAAAGCACTTATTTGGCGAAAGGTTTATTGGAAAATCTTATTTAAAATCAAGCAAATATCTTAATTTTTTCCTGTTATTTTTCGTCAGTCTTAAATACTGCACTGTACTATTAGTCCAGTCGTCTGAGGCAAATTCTGAAGAAAAGCTCTCATTAAATGTTCACAGGCTGCCTTTTGGCATACAGGTGGTTTTTTAGATGTAGAATACGATAAAAAAAAAGTTTGCTGCTGTAAAGTATATGCTAAGCTTACAAAATCGAAAATAAAATGAAAAATTAGGTTCGCAAATATCTCTAAAAATAAAAAAAAAAGTCGAAAAACTAATAGCAACACGTGAAAGAATGGGAAATTTTACAAAAAATAGTATATAGATTATTTTTTTTTAGTTTTACCGTAAATTAAAAAAAAAAATGTAAATAAAATGGCTGGTTTAATGCCTTCAGTTATAGTAGGAATCATGTGTCCAACGTCATTTATGATTAAATTAACCTTTCTGTATACCGTTAAATATTTTGAAATTGGCTGTTAAGGGGTTTCTCGGGGTGCTGAAAAATTCACAATGGCGGATCCAATATGACGGCCAGAGAGTACGTAATTCATTTAATTTCTTCGACTAATTTAGAATTTTTGTGTTTTCAGTAACTGTTTTCTTTGTACCTGGATGATTAAATGAAATATAAATACTTTATACTTAAAGTTTAAACTTTTATCTTTCATTTTCCACCTTTAAATATTTTTTTTATTTTAAGTTTACGTTGTATGATTAATAATAAGCAAAAAATACGTTTATCATGAACACTTTTTTAAGAGCAAAATTACAAAAAAAGAGAAAGTTTTTTTAAGTTTTTAATGTTTTTCTAGTATTAAGTATACTTTTAACTGTACATAAAAAAAAATGTCTGACTTTTTTTGACCACTTCGTCCTGCTTTGAACGTAAAATTGCCGACGGCGCACTACGCACATATTTTAACACTCAATTTTTAAATAACACAGGTATTTTTAATTATTCTTATATTGAAAGTTAAGGTATAATGATGATATATGCACAAGGATTTTTTTGCAATACTATATTTTATTAAATATTTGTTTTTAGTATATGCCCGTTAAAATCATCTAAAGAAAAATTTCGTTTTAAGTTTTACAAATTATAAAGTAACAAAAATAAAAACTATTAGTATCATCGGAAAGCTGAAAGTGTCCTCTTCAAAAAGCTATCTTTTAATTTTTTTTACACTCTGAAAACAAGCAATATCGATAACCTTCGAGCGGTGCGTGTAGACTTTCAAATTAACCTGTTTGGCGTGATACACTTTTTGAATCACCTATCCGAATTTTTAATAAATTATCACGCTAATCAAAAAAAAATCTGGAAAAAATCTATATTTTCTTGTAAAATTTCCCGCTCTTTCACGTGATGCTATTAATTTTTTCGATATATTTTTTTTTATTTTTCCAGATATTTCCGAATTTTTGATCTTATTTTGGATTTTATGGGCTTAGCGTACATCAAAGTTTAGCTAACTTTTTTTTTATCGTATTCTACGTCCAAAAAACTACCTGTGTGCCAAAATGCAGCCTGTTAACATTTAATGAGAGCTCAAAATCCCTGGCAATTGAGCAATATATCTATATAGGAAAATCTTGCAAATTTGTAGTTTTTATTAAGACAGGTGGTGCGAAAAAAAACGCGCGAGCTAACTGTCACCAGTTTTCTGTAGATTTTCTAACCTAACCTACAGAGAGGAAATATTTCCATACCAAAAAGAGGCAAGAAGACCTTGTCAAACAACTGCCAACCAGTAACACTGCTTTCAATAATATCGAAAGTTATGGAGGTTATCCATCAGCATCTTCTAAAATATCTAGAAGGGTTCGATATTATTAGCAACCATCAATATGGCTTTCGTAAGCAAAGATCAACAGGAGATCTTTTAACTTGCGTAACACATGTTTGGAACAACGCAACTGAACATTTTGGAGAATTTCGTGAGGTTGCACTTGATATATCCAAGGCATTTAACCGTGTTTGGCATGACGGTTTATTGGCTAAGCTAAGCTCTTATGGAATGTCTGAAAAGTTCTGTTTATGGTTCTCGTGTTTCCTCAAAGAGCGTTCTTTACAAGTGGCAGTCCGCGGATTTTTTCTAATACCTTCACAATTAAGGCCGGTGTGCCCTAAGGCTTCACATTGTTTCCTACTCTTTTTCTTATTTACATTAACGGACTAAAAATCGAATCTACAACTTTGCGGATGACAATATGCTTATTTTTTCATTCATATGGAATCGCGAACATCGGTTTACTCATGAAAAAAAAAGCAGATAGCAGGAAGTCGTTCACCTTAACCAAGATCTTCAAGATATGCTGTCTTAGGGTGATACTAAACAAGCAGAATTTAACACTACAAAAATCCAGGCGGCAGTTGTTTCTAAAAAAGTGAACGTAGACCATAAGCCCCACAAATTGATGTAATCCAAAGTTTAAATTTTTCTTTTGCTCAGGAAATATTCTAAAAAAAAATGTTTTTTTCTTCAGAGCATGCAAATACTAAAATCGCCTTAAAATGCTTACAGAATTTTTTACAGACGAAAGTAACAATTTTGTGCTTCATATTTTAATTCTCTTCAAAATAATTATATAGAGAACTAAGAAAAATGCATATAATAAGCAGGTAAAAAAATATATTAAAAGCAAAAGATCAAAATCGGACGGTGATACTGTTAAATAAATGCAATCCTTGCTGTATCGAACATAAATTTAGTAATACCTACATATATATCATAAAAGACACAGAAAACATTCTTTCACGTCAGAGAAAATTGGGTTACTCAGATTTAAATTGCCGACAACTGCGTTTAATAATCACCGGAAGTATTGCGAATTCATGTTGCCAGATTTTGCACAAATTATGCAGAAATATACATTCGAAACTTACATAGCCCGGAATCACAGAGTGCCAAATCAAACCAATAAGTTAGGTAGGGAATTCATAGCTAAAAACTGTTGTATACAGAACCCATAGCACCATAAGAAAATTCATTAAAGATTTCCAGATTTTCCCGACGACGGTATTCACGAGTGATCTATTGAATTTTGACATGATTTCAGGCGTGGTTGCGGAACGTTCGTCGTCTTCCACTGAAGTTCGGCCGAGAAAACTACTCGAAAATTTACGCAGGGCTCAGAGTTTCATGCTCTAAGCATTCCGAATCATTTAATACGTTTCAGGAGCACTTTTCCCAACTTTAAAACAAAATTCTTTAAATACATCGTACTAATTTTAAAGCATTCTTAAATTCCTAACTATTTCGAATGATACACTGTTTTGCTGCACGTATCCACAGCAGGTTTTACTATCAGTCCACGTGCGACCATTTAGTTTGTAGCGGTGTTGTACGAAAACATAGTAAGGTAATTTTTTGCATAACACAGGGTTGCAGTTCTGTCCGGTGTCTTTTATTTATCCTTACCGCACTCATTGAAGTTTCTAATGGATCACTGATTTGGCAGGAAAGGATTTTATGAATGACATACTTTGCCTACTGACAGAATGTTTTTGATATCTTTTAAGTAGGATCTCGTTTTTTTAGTGTTCCGTACGGAACACTTATAAGATGACTTCGGTGTCTGTCTGTCTGTCACACCCGATTTTCTCCGAAACTATTTGTCATAAAAAGTTGAAGTTTGGTAATAATATAGGAATTGATGGCCTCATCAGAGCCGTGTAGTTTTGATAGTTAAATTTTGACTGAAGAGGTTAGTTTTGGAAGGTGAAATCGGAAGTGAAAAAAAAATTTTTTACTAGGTTAGAGTGTGGTGTCAAATGAAAGCTTCTGAAAACACGAGTAAAATATATATATATAATATATATATATATATATATATATATATATATATATATATATATATATATATATATATATATATATATATATATATATATATATATATATATATATATATATATATAATTTTATATATATATAATTTTATATATATATAATTTTATATATATATATAAATATATATATATATATATATATATATATATATATATATATATATATATATATATATATATATATATATATATATATATATAATAATTTTAAATCAGTCAATAGCAAACATTCAGAATCAGTTTCGAACTCATGATGTCGAACAGAGGGTTTTTCCTGACCCGTCACATACTCTATTTAGAACTCTTCCCCATATTAGTGGCCTAACTCCTAAACTGATTAATATCTTCAAAGGCCAAAATATCAAATTTTCCACACGCATTTGTAACACCACCAAATCTTTGTTTTCTAAACTTAAATACCCAGTTCCCCTGCTTCAAAAATCCGGTATAGTTTATAAGATTTCTTGCCTAGACTGCAACATGGCATACATTGGACCAACTTCCAGGTCCTTGAAAGGCAGAATTACTTCACATAAGAGTGACTGTCGTCGCAATATCCAATCTTGTGCTCTTTCAAATCATTTTACCAATCAGGACCACAGAATAAACTTCGAATCCCCTCTAATAATTTATTATGAAAATAATTACCACAAGAGAAGGTTCCTAGAAATGGTAGCGATTCAAAATTTTCCAAATTCGATGAATGTAAGATCAGATGTCGAGGACCTCAGCAGTGTTTATTCCTATCTTCTACACTTGTCCAACACTTAAGACAATTGTTCATACACCTCGTCCCCCCCCCCTCCCCCGCTCTCCTTATGTCTATTGCTGTGTCTCATCCATCACATTTTGTTCCCGTTTTGATCTCTCATAACAACCCCCCCCCTTTTTGTGTTTTCCAATGGCGTGGTTTTGTCAATACCTTCCTTGACGAAGCCTACGTTAAATTCGGTACCAGGTGTATCACTCCCACATTAGATGTATTATTTTATATTTTTATTTATATTTCTTTTCCTTCCAGGCGATTCCTAAAACATTAGTTTATTCTGCCCCTCTCCCAAAATGGTTCGCCACTTACGACTGTATGAAGTGATTTCCCCTCGTATTTCATTTAATAACTACTACTGTTTTACATTTTTGAGCTAACCTTTTTAAACAAAATAAAAATTCCATGACCCTCAGTGACGTCATCACGAACATAACCTACCTTTATTTTGTACTTTTCCTGTCACTTTTGTTACGACATGCATCGTATGAAAATGTAAATCAATGATCATCCATATGAATTTGCTGATTTTTCCGGCGATTCCGATGAAAATGCAATGTTCTTTAGTTTAGGACTCATGTGTTGTAAGTAGTTTTTAATTAGTTAAGTTTTTTTAGCTTAATTTTTCATAATGTAATTATATAGCATAGTTTTAACGTTAATATTTAATATGCATTTTGTACTGAAAATGAGTTTTCTAACACACATCATTGCTTCCAGAAACGTGTCTTTGAAGAAGATAATAAACATTATCGAAAGCTTGACAGTGAACACCAAGAGTTTAATTTCTACCTTCATTTAGACCGCATCCCCCATAAAGTTTGATAATTTTTATTCTACAAATCGGTCAAGATTTATCTCCTGTGTATATATATATATATATATATATATATATATATATATATATATATATATATATATATACATATATATATATATATATATATATACATATATATATATATATATATATATATATATATATATATATATATATATATATATACATATATATATATATATATATATATATATATATATACATATACATATATATATATATATATATATATATATATATATATATATATATATATATATATATATATACATATACATATATATATATATATATATATATATATATATATATATATATATATATATATATATATATATATATATATATATATATATATATATATATATATATATATATATATATATATATATATATATATATATATATATATATATATATACATATATATATATATATATATATATATATATATATATATATATATATATATATATATATATATATACATACATATATATATATATATATATATATATATATATATATATATATATATATATATATATATATATATATATATATATATATATATATATATATATATATATATATATATATATATATATATATATATATATATATATTATATAATTAATAATTCTTCACGGGGTGTAGATTGAATGAAAATTATTACGAATGCAACAAACTTTATTGAAAACTCATTTGGGGGGGTGTGTTTTGTGAAGTCACTGATCATTTTATACCACCGTAACAAAATTTTTTATTTTAAAAGCAATCAACGTACGGGACACTAATTGTGCAAGTTCAACTTGCACTTGACCGGTTATTTTTTATTTGTTTTAAGATATGTTTTACAGGCCATCTGTTTTATTGCTTATAAAACCTCTGGCTAGCCGCAACAAGGTCTACATTTTATCATTTCCCAAACTAAATCCATAAAAAGTGAAAAAAAATATATCATTTCGGAAACTAATCAAAATATCTCAATTTTACCCTTCAGCGCTTCCCCATATAAAATGGATTCCCAAATTCTCGTAAAAAAGTCATAAATTCTTCGCCAGATGTTCGACCAGGGACCTGTTTTACTTTTGAACGTTTTTAAAGCTTTTTCTCAGTTTTTTTTTCCTTTTATTTTCACGATGGTCCGTTTTAAGGGCAGATTAGGTTCATTTTTTACCTTAATTAAGCCGGTGCTCGACACTAGAATAAATCTTTACGGCTTAACTTTTTATCTTTGCCTTAATCGGGGACAATATTTAAACGATAAAACCTGCGATTACAGGAAAAATATACAAAATATAGCAGAGAAAATATTGTTAGCAAAACTTTTTTTGTATTTACCAGGTGTATAAGTATGAAATGCGGATTTTTAAAAAAAAAAAAACATGTTAAATTCGGAAGAATGATAAAAAGTGCTTTATTCAAAGTATGCTCCATCGCTTGTTATACATTTTTCCCATCTTTCGGGCAATTTGTGAATACCACGCCAGTAAAAATCTTCCCCTTTCGCTGCGAACCATTCATCGAGCCAATTTTTTACATATTCGTACGAACCAAAGTGCTGCTCAGCAAGTGCGTGACCCATCGATGCAAACAAGTGGTAATCGGAAGAAGCCAAGTCTGGTGAGTAAGCCGTATGGGGTAAAACTTCCCAGCTGAATGCTTCCAACGTATCGCGAACTCGTTTTGCCGTATGTGATGGAGCATTGTCATGAAGAAAAATGACTTTGTGTTGCCTCTTTCGATATTCTGGCCTTTTTTCAAGCAGCGAACGGTTCAAAGGTCAATTGTTGTTGGTAACGTTTAGTATTAACCGTTTCCCCAGGTTTTAACAGCTCATAATAGACCACGCCCCTCTGGTCCTACCAAACACAGAGCATCGTCTTTCTGCCAACGCGATTCGGTCTTGCGGTCGATGTGGATGATGCGCCTGAGTCTACCCATGATTTTTTGCGCCTGGGATTCTCAAAATAAATCCACTTTTCATCCCCTGTAACTATACGTTGCAAAAACGACTTCCTTTTGTACCGAGCGAGCAAAATGTCACACGTGTTTTTGCGCTTTTCCATTTGCCTGTCGTTCAACTCATGTGGTACCCATCTACCGGCTTCTGAATCTTTCCCATCTCTCGTAGCCGATTGGAAACAGCTTGTTGATTAACGTCCAATTGTTCGGCGAGTTGTTTTTGTGTTTACGAATCATCTTCGTCTAACAATGCTTGCAATTCCACATCTTCATACTTTTTTGGCGGTTTTCCACGTTCCTTGTCTGCAACATCGAAGTGACCACTTTTGAAACACCGAAACCATCGTTTACACGTATCTTGCGATGGAGCATATTCACCATAAGCTTCTCGAAGTAATCGGTATGATTCAACAGCAGTTTTCTTCAAATGAAAACAAAAAATTAAAGCTGTCAGCGAATACTCTTTGTTTGGTATAAATTTCGACGTATTGAACACAACAACACAACACTATGCACACACTTTTCCAATTTATCACTCGTGCGCGTCTGACACTTGTTGATGACACAACAAAATGGCGCAGTGTCAAATATTTATAGCACAAACTATATTGGTGCACCATCTGTTGTCTGAAATCCGCATTACATACTTGTACACCTGGTACTTAGTAGATGAAAACTTTGAAATAGATATAGACGCTCTCGGAAAATCTAAAAAATTGAAAACGATATTTTAAAAAATTTATTACATGAAAGTTACCAGGCGCTTTTTGATACCTTGGGATACGCTCTTCGTATGATCTCTAAGATTTTTTTATATGCAGGACTTCATTCCTTTGGAATGAACTGCCTAGGACCATGTAACTCATCGAATACAACTATCTGTTTTAAGTGCTTTATCTGGGAAAATATCGAAGGTACAGACACATTTTTAATATTGCTACATTCGTCCCTGGTTCTTAAGAACACCACAGTTACGTGGTGCGAACCAAGAGTTTTCGGACTAACGCTATATGGCAAGAACACGAAATAGTAGCGCTCGCGCAAATTGGTAGCAGTAGGTAAATCATTAACAGCGCTGCATGGTAAATTTCGTCTTACTAGCTGGTTCAGTTAATTCTTATATACATATTATCTGTTGGAAGGGTTTTTTAATCAAAGAGCTATCAGCTTGTATGCTGCTGAATATGATATATTCGGTCATCTTGAAAAAAAAAATTGAAATTTTTTTATCACATCTTGTAGAGAATCAAGATATTAAAAAAAAATATATTTTCGTTAATGTGAAAATGATCACAAAAACGCATTTGTTGTTATTTGATTAATAAACAAATGTAAAAAAAACGGTTAAAATGATTCCAAAAAAAGTTTTTTATAATAGCATCGGAAAGCTGGCAACGAGACCTACATTTTGAAAAAAAAAATCCATTTTGGATAACAAATTCAATTGTGCCCATTGGGTTCAATATTTTTGTACCAAAATTTCAGGGTATTTTTACTATAACCAAAGGTATATTTTCTAAAAGTTTCAAGCCGATCGGTTCACTTAGCCGACCTGAAAAAAAAAAGTTTTTTGCCTGTTCTTTCACTTTTGTAGGTTATGTACGTACTTGAGCGACCTAAGATATTTCTTACGAGAAGACAGGGCATTATGTTAGAGAAAGACGCGAAATAATTTGGTTTTCAGGGTATAATGAATGTGGCAACGTAGCTTCTCTCTTGCTTCCCGCCACACACAATCACGTGTTATTTATAATAACCTTGATACTTTTACATCATATACAATAAAAATTATGTATAATTAATTAAAACGATATTTTGGATTACACAGAAAAAAAATATTTTTTTTCATGTGCCGAAGACTAGACCAGGTTTCTTATATATTTTCGCTGAATTCGGTTTTAGTTTTGCTCCTTCACCTCTCATTTTTCCCTAACCTCAAAAAACGCAATTTTAGAAGTTGTGATGCACGTGTTTATTTTAGTATCTTTTAAAAGAAAGTTCGATTAATGAAATACATATTATTTATATATATATATATATATATAATATATATTATATATAATATATATATATATATAATTCAAAATTTGAAAGAACGCTCGCGTCAGCGCGCGCAGTCTTCTTCAAGCTAGGTTGCCACAGCGAAAATTCACTTCATAAAATACATGGAAAAGTAATATTTATCTAATATTTTTGCAACAAAAATTGTAAAAAAAGCATGCTTTTAATCGGAGAAAAAGTATGGATTCCTATCTTTTACGCGTTAAATATCTGAAACTTTTACAATTAATTATGGCAATACGGCGTGGTAAACTATCTTCATATTGAAGCAGTGCATGCATGATGCTAAAATCTATTATTTCTCAAAATTTCAACCAAAACTACTTTTAACAGTTACTCGAAAGAAATATCTCAAAATCAACGAGGATTTGTTGGAAATTTCATTGCGAAGAATTTGATTATTTTTTTCTCGATCCGACTTATATAACCGAAGTTATTCACATTTTAAGCTTAAATTGTCTATAAACAAAAGAACACAAGTTTTTCGAGGTCCAAAACTAAGGACAATACTCCTGGTGATACCTCAGAGAGGATAAAATCATAATATTGCTGTATCTAAACTATGCCTATCTCATCATTATTTTGACCTTTTTTTACCTGCACTACATGTGCTTGCCCTTCCCTACCTACAAGCATTTAATTATAGTACGGATAGTAACTTTATACACCATATCGGGTTTTATACAAAAGCAGTTCCACATAATTAAGGTTGAGCTTTTTGAACTAAAGCCCAGTTGTTTACTATTTTCTCAAATGCTCTCCAAACTTAATTATCCAGAAAACTTACACTCCGTAAACTTGACGCGCGTAATACACATTCCTCTACGCTTAAAAGGGCTAAGGGATGAAATACACCCTGAAACTTGCACATTAAAGCTTCGAAACGGCATCACTAATCATAATTTGCCCTCTCAAGGGATAAATAAATAAAATTTAACGATCCCCTTTGGGGGGAAAAGGGAACGGGATCTCATTACTTCGCAGCTGCCTGTGGGGGGATGTTGGATTCGACCCTTTCGTTTAAGACTTAAGATAAGGCGTCTTTTAATGATGAAGGCTCAAAATGAGGGCGATTAGATTACAAATAAAAAAAATATGGAAAAATGCCATTTTGAGTGTATACAAAGATCGTTGTTTATTACTTCTTATATAATTGTTATACAGGGTCTGTTCACAAAGTAATGTCACCGATTTTATTGTGAAGCGACTGTACGTCGAAGCGCGCCCTAACCGCTGGGAATCAGTGGTGGGGGAAAAATCAGCTACCGAGCGAGTGCTTGCTTGTTGTCTCCAATCTTCGGAAGACCGGAACAAAAATACGCGATAAAATTTTGTGAGAAACTCGGCAAGTCCGCAGTGGATACTTTTCCATAGTTCAGCAGGCCTTTGGGGATGAGTGTTGATCCAAAGGCAAGTCTACAAATGGCACACGGCGTTTTTAGAAGGCCGTGAAGAGGTCGACGACGAGGCCTGCGCTGGACGCCCGTCAACCTTCTCAAACGAAGAAAATGTGACTCATGTGAAAAAACTTTTGCAAATAGACCGTCGAATGAGTGTTCGTTTAGTGGCCGATACGTTAAATATTCCAAAAACTAACGTCCACGAGGTTGTGTCCTACGATTTGCACATGAGAAAAGTGTGCGCGAAGCTTGTCTCCAGAATTTTGACCGACAACCAGCTATCTGGCCAGATCTAACATGGCAACGCTACCCCAGCCACCCTACAGTCCTGACGAGGCTCCCGCAGACTTCTTTTTGTTTCCCCTCTTGAAATCCTCCCTTAATGGACATCATTTCAGAATTGACGACGTGAAAGCAGCTTGTACAACGACTTTAAAAGCAATTCCTCAACAGACCTTTCAGGACGCCTTCGCAGCTTGGAAATCGTGCTGGCAAAAATGAATCGACGCAAGAGGAGACTATTTTGAAGAATTTTAATGAATTATACCGTCAATAATTTTTTTTTAATCGACTTGGTGATATTACTTTCCGGACAGACCATGTACTTTATATAAGAGCTGTCAAAATTTTCTCTTTGTATTTCTCCTCAGGCTGAAAACTTTGCCTCCTTAATGTCAAAGTAAATTGAGGCAAAAAAGCTCAAATAAATGTTTTTTTTTTTTTCATTACTTAAAAGTGTTAACCAACGCGAATTATTTTTTTAGTTTACTTTACCCAGGGAATCGTCCATTTCAATGTAACGTACTATTTCCAGTATATTTATTGTTTATTGCATTGAAATGTGTGATTATTTGGGCATTCACTAAGTTTCTTTGTTTGTTTCTCAATTTTTTGGACGACAGTGCATACTGTTCCTCTGTTTTAGGCTCTACTCTAAACATTCATTACACTTGTCAGATTCCATTCAGATTCCCCAAGAACAGGCAGGTTTTATGCCCGATAGATAAGTTCTATGAATATAATGTTCCTGCCGTGTTCTGTTTCCTTGAATATACAAAGGCCTTCGACACAATACTCTGGGATCACATATGGAGAATTCTTCAAGAAATGGGGACACCAGACCACTGGTCTTCTTAATCCACGAATTATACAACAACATCCCTTATGTTAGAGTTGAGAAAAATCTGTCTAAGCCATTCCAAGTCGGAAAAGGGGCGAGACAGGGTTGTATTCTGTCTCCACTACTCTTCAATATATATGGTGAATGGATTCTCCTCAAAGCGACGGAAGAGTGGAATGGAGCAGTATCAGTAGGAAACAAAAAATTCTCGAACTTACGATACGCTGATGATACTAAAATAATGGCCAGCTTCGAGGAAGAAATGGTTAGCGGAAATGTCGGCATCTCACTAAATCGAAAGAAATGTTCTCTTCTTCTAGTAGATCGAGCTAAAATTTTGCCTCTTCTCAATAAAATCAACGATATACTACTGAAGACAGATATTATATACTTCGGAGCCAGAATTTGTAACAAGAGGGGCTGCGAAGGAGAAATTAAAAGAAGGATAGCGACGGCCAAAACAGCAATAACAAGCCTAAGCAAAGTATGGAAAGATCACAGAATAAATAAAATGACTAAAGAAAGGCTAAATTCACTATTATTCCCTATAGCCACACACAGAGCCGAAACATGGAAGAAGAAAAAGGGGTAGTTCTCCCAACAAATACATCGATCAGACAGCCTGGAGAGCTGTAAATTCTGTGTAACAATGCAATAGACATAACGACGCTCGGAGCCGAGCATCGATGCGAGAGAGATTCAGAAGCGAGCTGTTCGCGTGATTGGAAACCTAGGACATCGAAGAACGGTTGGCGACTTGCGTCTATCTAGAAATACTTTCATAGATAATGTTCGAAGGATGTAGCCCGCTGAATACCCTCCAGAGCGGTGCATGCTAGGAATACACGTCGCGCTAATACTTCACATACTTATGAGGTTCAGCTTCTTACTCCTCGTACAGCCCTTCTCAAGAATTCACTTACATGGGGACCCTCATCCTTTTCGAACGATTTCTCCAGGACTTTGTTTCCTACCGATACAATTAAGATCGATTCAAAACCCACGTGAATTGCTTTTTCCGCACCTGTATCGCTCCGGTAGCGCTTTAGGGATTTTCCTGGGGCACGTGTACTTTGCCTATAAAAAAATATTACTAAAGGATTAGAAATCGCTGTTATAGCCCAACTAAGTGGAGAATGGCTCCTTGAAAAATTAGAATTGTCTCGACAAAAAAAAATTGTTTTCATACTTTTTAAAATAGAAAGAACCTTTTACTCACAGTGGTCTACATAATAACAATACACAAAAGGCTTACAGACATAATATAAAGATATAAAATATGGGGACGTTATACCACAAAATAAGAAAAGAACTCAATATTATGATTCCAAAAGCGTGTTTGCTAGCTTCTGGAAATAAAACAGCATATTCCCTAGAAAATACAATTTTGAATAATGCACACAAATAAAAATGAACCGAAATTTAAATTTGCATTTAAAATGCCCTCTGGCATAGGGCGTATCAATAGAAACTTGGATATAGTTACGAAGATTTTATTTATTTTGCAAATTTAATTTTTAATATTAACTACAAATTACAAAATAATAATAAAAAACAGGCCAAATGCTTTTAAAATAAAAATATTTAATACGGAGGTATAAAATAATCAGTGACTTCACAATACACTCCAAATGAGTTTTCAATCATCTAGAATACGAACACAAACTTATTTGGGATGGCTAAAAAAATTTCTATAACGTGATTCTATATCAGTGATTCCCAAAGTGGTTCAGGTTGACCCCCAGGGGTCCACGAGAGACTCGACGGGGGTCTATGTTGGTGTGAAAAAAAATGGGGGTTCACAAGTTGTAAGTGGGGGTCCACGAAAATTTATCTGGTTTCGATAGTAAAGAACAAAAATGTTGGCTTGGCTTTACCTATTAATGTAGGTAGATAATACACAACTCAAAAAAATTAAGGGAGCAAAAAAAAATTCCAAATATTTTGGTGATTTTTGACGGGCTTTTCGGTGAAAAATTGTTTTATTGAGACTTTTAAAAAAAGCATTTTGAAGCTTTAAGATTCTAATTTTCAGATTTTTTGGCTAAAATTTTTTAGGAGCTACGGTTCTCATGCAATTCTAACAGATAGCGCGAAAAAATAATATTGCAAATATTTTGCTTTTTTTTTGGTCCACGGGCTTGAAAAAAATTTTCTCAGTTAGGCCGGCATATGGATCAGATAGCCTGTTTATTTAGCATTAATTTCCTTGTTTTAAAACCTCCCTTAATTTTTTTGAGTAGTGTATTTTAAGGTCAGCGGATTGTTACTTGTAAAAACTTGCATATTCGATATTCAGTACAACGCGCGTCGAGACTTGCAAAGCGCCGCCCGCCCGCCCGCCCGCAACGCAACCCGTTCAGACGTGCAAAGGAACGAAATACGACTTGTGCTGTGCTTGCAATCTTGCATGAACTTGTTTGATTCTTTACCTATATAGATACGAATGTCAAGGACAAACGTTACTCATTTGTTTCCGGAATTTTGAAAAGAAAAGTGTGAGTGAATCGATGTCAGTGTTTGCCAGTGCCGGAAAAAGTAAGTACCTGCCTATTTGTTATTTATACTTTTATTTTATATTGTAATAATATTATATTTGTTATGTTTGCGTGTAGTAGGTACGTAATAAAAATTAAATACTGAACAGGACCATTATTCGATACTTCTATAAAAGAACAGAAAGCCGAGAAAGATTGAACTTTTACTACTTTTTATTATAAAATTATTTATTTACCCGACTGTGGTGATTCACTAAAGGAGAGATATATGATTGACGTGCATGTTTGTACATATTTCAGTGCCCTCGTAGTTGCTAATGCTAAATGACTAAAAAAATATTTTCATAAATTGTACGTGTCTCTATGTACCACTCGTAACGTACATCAAAGTACTCGTAATAAATAAATCATTAAAATCGAGGAGTTTTGATGTCAAAATATTCTTTTAAAGTATTTTCTCTCGAATTTACAGAAATGTATCTAAATATAATTAATCAAAACATATTTATATATTACATTAAAATAGGTTCAGCTGTTTTGTGAAAACCTCTATATGGGTCTTAGCAGTTTATTGCTTTTAATAATTAAAATGAGTTTTGCCGCCGGCATTTTGGTTTTTTCATTGCAATAATTAATTAATCCTATTTTATTCTGTTAAATAGCCATATCCTGTTAAAGTCGCCTTATGATTACTAAAACAAACATTTTTTTCTTTACAGGTAGGTAACTGATACGAAACATGGCTGAATCTAAGAAGAAATGTCGACAGTACAGTGTTGATTATTTGAAATTTGGTTTTCTTCCATCAAAGGCAGACAAACGATTGCCCATATGCCTTTTATGCAACAAAGTTTTGAGCAATGACTCTATGAAACCATCGAAGCTCGAATATCATCTAAGAAGGTGTCACCTGACAAAATAGGTAAAGATTTAAAATATTTTCAAACATTAAAGGAAAAATATGAAAAGAGACCCATCGTGTACAGTATGTTCGCTTCAACGTCTCAAAGTAACGATGATGGCTTGCGGGCATCTTACAATATCTCATTGCTTATAGCGAAATCTGGAAAACCGCATACCATCGGAGAACAGTTAATTTTACCCGCTGTTGAAGAGGTAAAAACTGTTCTGCACAAACCTCCATTTGACGTACTCAAAAGAATTCTTTTGAGTAACAACACTGTACAAAGACGTATTGATGAAATGAGCCTGATAATGAAAGCTTCTTGTGTACTTATCTGCAAACAACTCATTTTTCTATTCAACTGGACGAGTCAACTTTACCTGGTAATGAAGCATTATTATTAGCATATGTTCGATTTGCTTTGGACGAAGAAATCCATGAAGAGCTGCTATTCGCGAAAACTTTGGAGACGGACACTAAAGGCGAATCAATATTTAATGTCCTGAGTGATTTTTTTAAGGAAAAATCGATTCCATTTACAAACATTATTTTGGTGGCAGCAGATGGAGCTCCTGCCATCTTCGGGCGATATCGTGGGTTTATAAGTCATCTTAAAAGAATTATACCAGGAGTCACTGCAATTCACTGTGTCATCCACCGACAACACCTGGTAGTGAAAAATTTGAGTGATAGATTGCACCAATCGCTTCAATTTGTGATTAAAGCAGTTAACAAAATAAGAAGCAATGCGTTGAATACCCGTTTATTTGCACAATTGTGCGACGAAAATGACGCAGACTTCCAACGATTGCTCTTACATACTGAAGTACGCTGGTTGTCGAAAGGTGCATGTTGAACAAGATTTTACTCACTTTTTGAATCAGTTTTAGAATTTCTGGAAAGTAAAGATCCAAATTTAAAAGAAAACCTGATCAAATTGAAAACAGAAATCGCGTATTTGACAGATTTGTTCAAAAAATTTAACGACATTAACTTGCAGTTACAAGGGGACAGCCTAAATTTAATAAAAACAAAGGGTGTAATTTCGGTTTTTTTTGGAAAATTGAAATTTATGAAGCAAAATATTAGTCGGCGCGAATTCTCCCAGTTTCCAAACTTGTCACAGGCAGAATGTCTTAATGATGATATTCAGACATACGTTCAACATTTAAATGCCCTGCATGATGACTTCAAAAATAGATTTGAAGATATTCTGACGATGGAAATACCACCATGGATCATAATTCCATTTGATGAAACGGAAGTGGCGAATGTGGTATTACAAGAGGAGCTACTCGAGCTTAGCACCAATGAGGAGCTGAAGGTGAAATTTAAAAAAGGCTATCAAACATTTTGGCTGCAGGCAGAAATACCCGAAAAATATCCTGGACTGTGGGAAATTGCGAGAAAACTTTTGATAGCGTTTCCCTCGTCATACCTTGTCGAAAAAAGTTTTAGTGTCGTTACAAACCTATTAACAAAAAAAGGAGCAGATTGAACATCACAGAACGGGGAGATTTGCGGTTATTCCTTACAAAACTGAAGCCAAATATTGATAATTTGCTGTCAATCCATCAAGTACATCCCATTAAAATTATGACTTTTTTTTTTTAATTGTTGATATGCATTGTTGAAGTTACAGTACGTTATTAATGTTTAATTTTAATTCTATTAAGTCTGTAATCATATTATTTTAATAAATAGAACACAAGAAAATATATTATTTTTCTTTTTATTTTTACCACTCCGAATTTAGGGTTGGAACTCAGCCACGACGCAAATTTCCATCGTTAGATCTAATCTTCACATTTTTTGACGAGTTTTGGGAATATGGTAGAAATGTAGCAGCAGGGGGTCCACCGAAATCAGTAAAATTTTGAAAGTGGTCTACGAGAAAAAAAAGTTTGGGAACCTCTGTTCTATATCATTAGGAAAATTGCCATTGTCTATCAAGGTTCTGTCTCTACTAGAACTAATATCTTTCATCATCTGTATAAACCCAATGCAATTCAAGTAGGTGACATCCAAAAAATTTATATTCAAATCTCTCACAAGAATGCTCTTACATCTTTGCTGTGCTTGTGTTTTTACATTTTTATCTATACATTTTTATTAAACAGGATGGGGGGGGGGGGGGGTATACAAGTATGAAACATATGTGAAACAAAGTTTGTTTTCAATCTTTGTTTTTATATACATAAATTATCAAAGGTGTGTGACACTTGTGACAATTTTCATTTAATTGACACCTTATGGAGAATATTCCAGAATTTTTTCGAAATTTTCTGATTAGTATTTTTAGAGATACGGCGAGGGGATAGGGGGATAAGTCAAAATTTAACTTTTAAAACTAGATGGCTGTGATTAGGCTATCAATGTGACAAATTTCAACTTTCTATGTCAAATGGTTTGGGAGAAAATTGGCTCCGTTTTTCAATATTGATGTGGAACACAAAAATACCTAGACAATAGAATGGACATAAATATAAAAAAAGTGCATCTACAGCCTTACATAAATACGAAGCAAATGACACCCAAAAGAGAGATTACCGTAAATTTCTGAAAAAAGAAATGATTTGTATGAAAAAAGAACAATCTATTGTCAATGACAACCAGGATATTAGCAATTTAAGTAAGATTTATTATAATTTACAACAATATATATTGCACAGTTCAGAAATAAACTTTAATACAACTTTGTCTAATTTTAGATTCAGTATCAATTAAACCAGTAAAAGTAGACAGCCCTAAAACACTTCCTTTTTCCCTTTTATATCATAGTTTCGAGGAGTGTAACTTATGTTTAGATTCAATATTCATTAAATAAAATAAATTGTTTGTTATTAAGTGCTGTGGGTTCATAAAATGTTCAACATCTTTTAATTTTGTACGTAATCTATGTAAATATAAAAATAACAATTAATAAAGTTTAATACAATGGACGAAACGTCATTAAAATTTGTCTTTTATATAAATAACCAGAAAAACTAAACCTATACCCAAGAATAAACAACCAATATATATATATATATATATATATATATATATATATATATATACTAAATATTTCGTTATTGTTCTTCAGGAGTAACTACAATACGAGTATTAATACACGGATTAAATACATTAAAAATAATGTTATTTTTCGTCTAGGTATTAAAATGGTAAAATATAAAATAATTACATATGAACAAACGAATAAATAATTAAAACAACGTACGAAAATGCGAGTTAGTTTTCGAAATCAAAATTCAACATCTTGATTTTTCTACATAAACTACGTAAACAGCCTCGGTGCATATGTACTGACGTGAATTTCAAATGAACGGAAAAAACAGCAAAAGAAAAAGACTTTATTTACTTATTTTATACCAAGAGGTGGCAAAATTTTAATTATTAATGTTGTAATTGTGAATGATTAATAAGCACTGATTATGTTACTGTAAATTGATGTGTCTAATTTGTAGTTAATTGAGTGACCCCTACTGTTTATGTGGTAAATTTCCTTAAAAAGTCTCCCCATATAGTTATTGTCGTGAGCTAAAATTTTAACGTTGTTATAGTTAAAATTATGACCTGTTTTCAAATGATGTTTCACTACGGCAAATGAATTATTTTCCAATCGGCAGTCACTCCTGTGCGGTGTGAGCCTCTCTTTTAATCACTGCGATGTCTGTCCAATGTAACAAGCCTCACATTGCAAACAAGACAATTTATAAATTACGCAGTTATTGTATAGAATAGGCGTTCTATCCTTTATTTTTTAAAACAGTTCAGGTTAGAAAGAAATGTGCCACATAAAGAGGGACCTCCAACTCAAACAACTACAAATCAGACAATAATCAACTTAGTAATATCTACAGCAACATAATCAATGCTTATTAATCATTTACAATTACAACATTAATAATTATAATTTTGCCACCTCTTGGTGTAAAATAAGTAAAGAAAGTTTTTTTCTTTTGCTGTTTTTTTCGTTTATTTGGAATTCACGTCAGTACATATATACCGAGGCTATTTACTCTCAGTTTATGTCGAAAATTCGAGATGATGAGTTTTGATTTCGAAGACTAACGTTGTTTTATTTATTTATTTGCTCATATGTATTTGTTTTATATTTTAACATGTTAATACGTAGACGAAAAATAATATTAGTTTTAATATATCTAACCGGTGTATTAATATTGTAGTTACTTCTGAAGAAGTTATCAAACGATAAGGAAATATTGCGTATTAAAGAAGAAAAGAATTGTATTTAGAGTCCAGACCAATAATCAAACACACATCTAATTGACGTACGGTCGATAACAGATTACCAAATTATATATATATATATATATATATATATATATATATATATATATATATATATATATATATATATATATATAGAGAGAGAGAGAGAGAGAGAGAGAGAGAGAGAGAGAGAGAGAGAAAGGGAAAGAATTAAAAGTGTTACTCTCCTAACTGCCTATTAAAGTCGCTCAAAGTGCTGCCAAAAAATTTCTATTTAAATTAGCTACTTCTTTTTTTATCTTAATAATATTTACGAAAGTCAAGTTAATTATTTATTCATTGTATACGACCTTCAAAATTAGTACAAATAGTACATTCATTCTAAGATAATTCCCGCTAGAATGGTGAAGGTAACCATAAAAAACACTCCTAAAATAACAGAGACGAGTGAATCGATAAATCCTGCAACTAGAAGTGCACTCGTAAAATATGCTGCCTACCTATTAGGAGTCATTTCCTGCTGTTGTTGCTGTTGTCTGGCTTTAGTTGCCTGCTTGTGCCGTGAGAGGGAGAAAAATAGCGCCAAAATCGCTTTTAGTTTTCCATCGCGGAGTTCTTGTGCCGATATACCTTCGATGCCTTGGATATGCTGAGCATGGAGAGTAGCGAGGCATAGGTTGATGTTGTCCAACTGAAAAAAATATATTTCATAAAATATGTATTTAAATTAAATTTGATGTTTTTATAATGTGGTAATTCATTTTTTCCCCTTGAATTTCAATAAATGTTACATTTTAAAAAATTTCAATATTGAGAACCTAGATACAAATAACCGGTCAAGTGCAAGTTGCTCTTGCGCAATTAGTGTTCCGTACGTTGATTGCTTTTGAAATAAAAATTTTTGTTATGGAGGTATAAAATGATCAGTGACTTCACAAAACACACCCCAAATGAGTTTTCAACAAATTTTGTTCCAGATCTTTACTGAAAACTAATGACCTTGAATTTTTTGTTTTTTATATACGTGATAAATTATTAAAGGTAATGCACTCGTGATAATTTTGCTTCAATCTACACCATGTGGAGAATATTCCGCAATTTTTTCAAAATTTTTTATTCAGTAGTTTTCGAGATAAGGGGGGGACATCGATTTTTTACGATTGTTCTAAAATAATAGAAAGAAAAGTGTACGTATTACATTATATGAATTTTTGAACTCGTGTTTTTATAAGCCTTCATTTGACACCCCACTCCATGACCTAGTAATTTTTTTTTTATTTCCGATTTCACCCGTCTAAAACTAACCTCTTAAAACTACACGGCTCGGATGAGGCCATGAATTCCTAGATTAATACCAAATTTCAACTTTCTATGTCAAGTAGTTTCGCAGAAAATTGGATGTGACAGACAGACAGACAGACGGACGGACGGACGGACGGACGGACAGACACCGAAGAGTGTTCCATACGGAGCACTAAAAAGAATAGAGAGGATATATCATAGATAACATCGTTTCTTGCCAAATCAGTGATCCACTGGACACATTTTCAGCGGTCACTTCTATTTGTTAAATTTAATAGCAGCTTGTATGTGGTTATATATAACTTATTACTGTATCAATTTAGAAAATATTCAGCTGTTTCTTAAAAAAATAATGTTATTTACTCTATGAAGTAAAACTATGCATGATAATTTTAAGTCAATAGATGCGACTTTTAATAATGTAGCGAAAGCCGGTGAACAATGGAATATTTTATATTTTAGAAATCTGACAACACTTACATTCAGCCAAATCGTAACTTATCGTTTTTAGCCGCCATTCCTCGAGTTCACTGTTAATTTTGGCCTGCGTTTAGATGTAAACAAGCAGGATCATGATCGACAAGAATTATTCCGTTTCCTTGTCAAAAAGTCGCGGACAAAAGGTGAGGAGGTTGAAGGATGGAGAAGTTTTGAATACGTCATACTGAAGTTCTTTTTAAAGATTTTGGTGTCTAAATATTCTGGTTGTTGCTGATTATAACAAATTATTATATGCGCTATACAAGTTTGAGATAATAACCTTTACTGCTTTTGAAAAGTCGTATTTGTACCAGTTGTTGCAATATTTATTCTAATATACCAACCACTTTTCTTATATCTCAAGAACATAAAAATTTATATGATTTTTTTTATTTTTCAAGACAATAAGCCGCATACACACTACACAACTCCCAATTTGGTTTATTATCATACTACAAACCCGTATAAAAATAAAATCTACTTTTGTTCTTTCTGCCGGCAATACCAGACCGTATAAGTTCAAACGCGGTCGTCGGTTTAAAGCCTTTGGGACTTGGACATTTTCACTGTTTCGTCTTCCATCTTAGGAAGGTGTAGTAAAGTTTAAAATAAATTGAAGCACTTTTTGGGTGTTTTAAATAATTTAGTTGGTGCACTAATTTTCCGGTAGTAGACGCTAATTTAGATAAAATAAAACCACTTAATAAAAAAATCTGTACATGGGTAACAAGCTTTAGTTTCATAAATTGGGCTCTCTAACTTTCCCAGTTCAAAACTGGAAAAGATACTCGCGCAAAATTAGTGTCTTAGTCTTTAGTTTGTGTAAGTAGATTCAAGATTGCGATACGATATATGCTTATGAGGAAATTATCGATGCACAAGACAGTGATTCGACATCATCGCATTAATTGACAGTATCAAACGCTGTTTCGAAGCTAGGCGAAGCTATATCGATTGAAATAAATGAGTTGAACAATTTTAATTGGTGGATCGTAATATTATCTCTAATTAGCAACGACCTTATGCAAAAGTCGTAAATAACTATTTAAATTTACTGGAACAGAACAGTTTAATATTACAGATTGCGCGGTATTGCAACTAATATGTGTGGGAAATATCTGATATGTCAATTTATGGGTAAATTTATCGGTTGCGCCACTTAATAAAATGTCATTTGCCATACAACATAATTGCGAACAGATTGAATTGTTTATAAATCTATATTAAAATGTTGCATACAACTTTATGCCTATTACATGTTAGTAATAATAAATGGATTTGAAACGTATTATATATATATATATATATATATATATATATATATATATATATATATATATATATATATATATATATATATATATATATATATATATATATATATATATATATATATATATATATATATATATATATATATATATATATATATATATATATGTATATATATATATATATATATATATATATATATATATATATATATATATATATATATATATATATATATTTATATATATATACATATATATATATATATATATATATATATATATATATATCTTCCTATTTACAGCGATGTCTTCCTATGTTTCATAGATCTAGAGAAAGCTTTCGACAGGGTATAACATGAAAGGAAGAGGAAGATTGCGAATCTGTATTGGCGACAAACTGCTAATTTGAAAGTGGAAAATCGAGCAATTGAAAACATTGCCATTAAGAGTGGTGTAAGACAAGGGTGCATCCTTTCACCGTTACTGTTCAATTTGTAGTCCGAAGCTTACAAGTAGGCTGAAAAGTTTTTGGTCTGACATACAGATGTCGCCCTTTAAAAAAATCCATATGATTTTCAGGAAGTATCAACCTTCAAACGACATGTGTCAAAATTTAATGACCTTTCGACGATTAGTTTACAGGTTACAGTGGTTTTAGTGACGTTACTTTTGATATTTTCAAAACAATGGAAAAAATCGAATTTCGTGTGTTGATTAAACATTGTTTTTTGATGGGAAAAAATACCGTTTAAGTAAAGCAATGGCTTGATAAGTGTTACGGGGACTCTGTCCCTGGAAAATCACTCAGCATTGACTTGTATGCTGGATTTAAACGCGGTGGCACAGATACAAATGATGCTGAACGCCCTGGATGCCCAAATGAGACCGGAACCGGAAAACATAAAAAAATCCACAAAATTGTTTTGGATGACCGTAAAGTGAAATTGCGTGAGATAGCTGACACTCTAAAGATATCAAAAGAACGTATTGGTTATATTTCGCATGAAGATTTGGGCATGAGAAAGTTCTGTTCGAAATGGGTACTGCATTTGCTCACAGTGGACCAAAGACAACAACGGTGGTGATTTTGGGCGCTGTTTGGAATTGTTTGAGTGCAATAAAAAGGATTTTTTCATGCGATATGTGACAATGGATGAAACATGGATCCACCACTACACACCGGAATCAAATCGGCAGTCAGCTGAGTGGACGGCAGCCGGTGTGAAAGCGGCCTGTAGCGACCAAAGGCACGACAGTCGGCTAGGAAAGTTTTGCCCTCTGTATTTTGGGATGCGTATGGAATAATTTTCATTGACTATGCCGAGAAGGAAAAAACCATCAATAGCGAATATTATATAAAGTTATTGGTGCGTTTGAAGGCAGAAATCGCAACGGCCCCAAATGACCAAGAAAACAGTGCTCTTTCATCAAGACAATGTACCGTGTCACAAGTCAGTGGTTACGATGAAAAAATTGCATGAATTGAAGTTCAAATTGCTTCCTTATCCAGATTGCGTATTCTCCAAATTTGGCCCCCAGTGACTATTATTTATTCGCACACCTCAAAAAAATGCTCCCGAGAAAGATATTTGGCTTCAATGAAGAAGTTATCACCGAATGATCTGCGTATTGAATCGTAGACACTCACAGAAAGCACTACGAAAAAGTTTGAAGTTTTTGAACTCTGGACATATAGGCGGCTATTGAGAATAAACTGGATGGACTATGTCGAGGTAATGAATAGAATGGGAAAGAGAGAGAAATAGCCAATGCCGTGAAGACCAAGAAACTTTCGTAATTCGCTACGTAATGAGACCCCCAAAAACATATATCTTGCATCTGGTATTGTAAGGCAAGACAGAAGGTAAACGAGGGCCAGGAAGGAGATGCATTTCCTGGCAAAAGAACTTATGGCAATGGTGTGTCCAAAGAACTACATAACTATTTATATATATATATATATATATATATATATATATATATATATATATATATATATATAAACTGATCACTAATAAAGAATAGAAATAGAGACCCACTAAACCGAATTAAAATTTTTATCCTTTATGTTTCATACAAAACCATACAGGAGTCGTTAAGCGTCTAGTATAGCAAAACAGATGGTAAAAACAATAATCAACAGATAGTCATATCTGCAACATCTAGATCGTTGGTTCGCAACATCAGACCAAAGACATGTTAGGGACATTTTTTTCTTGTGGTTTTTGGAACTTAACGCCGGTAGAACTTCGGTGGCAGACGACGAGCGTGCCGGAAGATTTTTGTCTGCAATTACACCTCAAATCATCTTCAAAGTTAAAAAAATCATTCGTGAACGTGAACACTGGACAATTTTAAGCATCTCTGACGGACATCGAATAGCGGCAAAATTGGAATCCTATGCCTTCGCTGTGCCTCCTATAGAAAAATTAAGTTAAAGGGTTGCCGGGGAAGATAGATTGTGAATCGCAGGCGGTACTAGGGGCAGTGACAGCGTGGACCTAGCGAAAACAACGGTGGGGCCGTTATAATCCGATGCAGGGGGACTACTCTAAAGGTAATAGGGGTCAAGAAGCCTAATAAAAATTACGTTAGCGTTAGTCTGGGAACTTTTGGATCACACCTTGTATTATCCCTTCAAATAATATTTAGTATTTTTATACGTAGTTTAATAGCTATAATATCAAGTTTTCTTTATTGAAATACATTTGAAATTTGAAAATTAGAAAAAAATGCATTTTTAAAGTTGAACTTTTTATTTATCAACATCGTATTTTATATATACAAGTCTAACACCAATGTTTTTGGCTGAATGATTCAAACCTTACAGTCATTTGAAACAACTGGTACTAAAAGGCCTCAGATGCAATGAATCACATGGAGTTACTATACAAGACTGAGAGTTATCACTAGAATTTTGGTTACTGATATAATTTTGAGTCTGATAGGCATTTTCCCAAGTTATCCCAGGTGCGTAACTTGAATACTTTTTCAAAACTCCGGCCTTTTGGTGCTGATACTTCCAGTTATAATTATGAACGTCCTTAAGCATTTTGGTAAAAATTATTAGAGCTATAAAAAATCTAAAACCACCAGGGAGATATTCTATCAACCACATTATAGGAAACAACATAGTTTTAAGACTGATCATATTTCTTTCTTCAAAAATGCATTTAAAATTTTGCTATTTATTTTTTATGGTATTAATTAACTGACATATTATCTGACAGTGTCAAAATATTTTAAACGTCAACAAAAACCTGTTAAAGATAAAGGTAATAAAATAGTTACATTTTAACCTAAAGAATTTTCGGAATGTAGGACAATGCCAAAAACCAATTAAAAAAACTTCATTTAAAACTAATTGTTATGGAATTAAAAAAATCAATATTTATTTGTTGGTAAATGTAAATGTAAATGTAAATTAAATAACCGGTCAAGTGCAAGTTGAACTTGCACAATTATGGTTCCGCACGTTGATTGTTTTTAAAATAAAAAATTTTGTTACGGTGGTATAAAATGATCAGTGACTTCACAAAACACACCCCAAATGAATTTTCAACAAGGTTTTTTTCCAATTTTACTTAAAACTGATGACCTTGAAATTTTTTTTTATATACTATATAAATTATTAAAGGTAATGCACTCGTGATAATTTTCGTTCAATCTGCATCCCATGGAGAATATTCCAGAATTTTTCCAAAATTTTTTGATTAGTACTCTTCGAGATAAGGTGGGGGGATAGCGATTTTTCGCTATTTTTTAAAAATAATACAAAGAAAAGTGTGCGCAAGTTATATATACATTTTTTACTAGTGTTTTCACAAGCTTTCATTTGATATCACAATCGATGACCTAGTAAAAAAATTTTTTTTTCACTTCCTATTTCACTCCCCAAAACTAACCCCTTAAGTCAACATTTAACCCTCAAAACTACACGGCTCTGATGAGGCCATCAATTCCTATATTATTACCAAATTTCAACCTTCTTTGACAAATAGTTTCGGAGAAAATCGGGTGTGACAGACAGACAGACAGACACCGAAGTCAACTTATAAGTGTTCCGTACGGAACACTAAAAAGTCGGTTATTTTAATCTTATAAATTGTAAATTAGAAAATATCATTTTAGGTAGTTTTCCACATACAGTAGGTCAAGTAAGAACGTGTTGCCTATAAATCGTAGTCGGTACAAGAAATTATTATTATTATTTTTTTTTGAGGTTACTGTTCGCACCCTTCCAAACAATGTTTTGTGGAAAGTGACTCATTTGTAACCTTATTTACGGATAAATAGTACAATATCGAATATGAGTGCTGTGTACGCTTTGCGGCCCGAGGCTGTGTTCCTATGTAATCATCCAGCAGGTCCGAAAATGACGCCTACAGCGGATGCTAAGTATATGGGCACGTCGAGCGTATTCACTAGCAAGTGGGTGAAACGAGACTCAGTTAAAAAATGTTGATGATCTACCAGCACGTGATTGGAGAGGAAAAGTGTCGGACAAGGACGAGAAAATCATTATTATTGTTTTCCCGAAATCCCCAATTAACTTTTCGTCAAGGGGTGCAAAAACTAAAGCGGAAATGTTTGGATATATCGTATCGAATGATTCGCATTGATCTCCGGGCTAACGATTTATAGTGGCGGAGTATTATCAAGAAACCATTGTTGAGTGAAAAACACCGAGAGAAACGACTCGCAGGAGGAGAGGAAAACATATATCGAGATTGGAGCAATGTAATTTTTTCCGATAAAGCTTCATTTTGGGGTTATGTTATCATCCCATGAGCTTGGTCAATTTCCACTAACTCTTTGAAAATCTATGTTTGGGGATGTCTTTTGGAAAAATGTTTTGGGAGAGTCTTCATCTTTACCTACAATTTGAACGCTGAAAAAATGCTCCAGATTTACAAGAAGGCGTTAGTATCGACTGCCAGACGGTGGTTTGTCGAAAATGAGGAGTGGATGCTTCAGAGGATAACGGCCTCAAATATCAGAGTAAAGTGTGTAGCCAGTGGAAAGGGGAATTTGGTCTCGGTACACTAGAAATAACCATCCTAGTTGTCCGATGCAATCTCAAACGAGAATGTGTGGACGAACATCAGCAGAAGCTTCGTAGCAAAAAAGTATAAATAGTGAAGCAGTTGTCAAGGCAAATTCGGGCAATTTGGAAACCTTTGTTCCAAGAATACGCGGAAAATCTCGGCGAAAGTATACCTCGAAGATGGCGATCATCGACGCTGATGGGGACTGGACGAACTACTGAGTCATTAGCATTTTCAACTGTGTTGAGAATGTGGAATCTTTGGCACAATGATAATATTCAGTACATATCATCACTACATCAAACACTTTATTTTTGCCACGGCGCGCGTTTCGCTAACTATGTTAGCTTCATGAGTCAATCATCGCTCCTGATGAAACTAATATGGTTAGCGAAACGCGCGTCGAGTGCAAAAATAAAGGTTTTAGTGTGACATATATATTGAGTATTAGCATTTTAATGGCAATCTTTTACTGTCGAGTGAGGTAAAATTTTTTTAAATAAATACATTTATAATGAACAATGCGCGATACACTCTTACTTGACTGACTGTACGTAATGATTGAATATTCAACTTGGCATAGAATGTGTAGTAACCCACGTATGTACGATTTCCACGTGAAGTTTAAATTGAGATGACCGGGTATTGTTTGATTAAGGTAGTATCGTCGGTCAAGTAAGAACGTGTCCGCCATAATTCATTTTTGGTAGATGCGATTCTAGCGATTTAACAAAAAAAAAAATGATAGAGGGAAATCTTTATCTACGACGCATTTTAGTAAAAATATCAGTCGCTTTCGAACTTTCGTCGAAATCACGTAAAATCCAAAATAAGTCACTTGTTTACGCGACGGTTCTAGACTGTCTTTCTTTGTTCCCATCCAAAGGGGCCTAAAATGGCACATTCCGGGGCAGCTAAATATATTAAAAAGTCGGTGTCGTTTGTGAAGAAGTGGGTAAATTGTTTTAACGAGACGAAAAATGTCCGAAAGTCGAAAAACGAATCGTGTCTTTGGTTTCACGGGAGCGGCAAATTTAAAAAAAATTGGATTTCAATGTGTCTCACGAGACCATTCGACAACATCTTCGTGCTCCTGGTATCAAATTCCGAAGCATGTTGAAGAAACCTTTGCTGGGCGAAAATCACGTCGTGAAGCGGCTCACTTGGGACCACGATAAGATACTAGAGTGGCCCTCGCCGGACGCCAACCCTATTGAAAACGTTTGGTCTTTTGTAAAGAGAAAGCTCAAGTTGTCTCGCAAGACTTGAAAATTTTGCATGCAGTATGCCTCGAAGATGTCAGGCGATTATTGATGCAGGAGGCGATTGGACCAGTTACTAAGGTAATCGCGCCATTGTTAGCACACCAAAAAATACATTGATGGCAAAAAATGTTCTCGAAACAAATTGTTTCAAGAATCCGAGCGGCGACGTTCTTACTTGACCGACTGTATATAGTTATTTTCATTTACCTCGTAGGTGTACAGATTAAATTCCATTTTTAATTCTATTCTCACGAAATGCAATTTACCAAAATGTCATTTTCAGTCCCGGTGCGATACGGTAGTCGTTGACATATGGCAGTTATTAACAGGTACATGGTGCAGGACATGCGGTCATTACCGTTCTCGGCGATCGGGCAATGGGAAATTTTACGGTTGGCCAACGGGCAAAATCGTGTATGACCATAAATGTGTCTGTACGATCTGAATGTGGTTAATATTATACGGTGTTTTATTTGTAGAATTAAACTTTATTTGTTGTTATTTTATTTTTTTATTGAACAATAATTTATTCTAATGAACATTAACCACTTTAGAATTTTGAAGCAGTCACTTATGCAGTCGATATTCCTGCAACCTCACGGGAAATATTTGTGTCTCTTTACCTGGTGCCATCTAAAACTTCACGGATTAACGCTATATCGTAAGAATGCGAAATAGTATCGACTCGCGCCGATAGGTGGCGGTAGGTACATCCTTAACAGCGCTGCTTAACAAATTTTCATTTTCTTTTCTTACGAGCATAGCACATGCGCTGCAGGGAAATCCCGAAAGGGCTACAGGAGCGACGCGTGTGCAGAAAAAGCGAGCTATGTTGGTCTTTAATCGCTGTACTCGGTGGGAAACACAGTTCAGGGCAAATAATACCAAAGGGATAAGGTTTTCCATATAAAGGACTGCTTGGAAAGGGTTGTACAAAGAGTGACAAGCTGGGCCTTATACGGATGTGACGTATTAGCGCGACGTGTATTCCTAGCATGCACCGCTCTGGGAGGAGTTAAGGGCTAGATCCATCTAATACTCTCTGTAAAATTATTGTAGAATAAGGCTCCAATCGTTCTTCGATGTTTCACGGAATCAAGAATGATAGTGAGTTAGAAATCTGGAATGAATAGAGAGAGAGAAGGAGATAATATGGAACCTTAGGGAACATAGGCGTTGATAAAGAAGGTATTAAAAAGAAAAGGTAGCTTAGCCAACAATCCGTCATACCAAATCACAGTCAAATGCCTTGGGTATATCAAGCACAACCGCTCGAGATTCTCCAAAATGTTCATTTGCGTTGTTCCAAACATGTGTTACATAAGTTAGATGATGAGATTGTTGATCTTTACTTAAGAAAGCCATATTGATGGTCACTAATAATGTTAAACCTTCTAGATATTTTAGAAGATTTTGATCGATAGCTTTTTCCATAACGTTTGATATTATTGACAGCAATGTGACTGGTCGGTAGGTGTGTGGCAAGGTCTTCTTGCCCTTTTTTGGGTATCGGCTGAACTGTAGCGTATTTTCAGTACAAAGGAAATGAACCTTTGCGTGAAGGTCTCCCATATGAAGATGAAGTTATAGGGTCGCCGCTTCAAGATTGTAGAGGCGTTGCACCTCGAATTGCAGACGGCGCTGTATGCACTAAAATAATCGACCTTTCAAAATAGATTCGACCAGTGGAAACATCTGTGAGACTAGTGCATTCCAGTGCAGGACGGCTACTTTTAAGGTGACTGGCACTGCGAAGCCTAAAAGTGACTACTTTAGATTTTATAACTTGGTCTGTAAACTTTTTGATCGCATCACGTATACACAATGGAAAAAAAGGGAAACAGCTGACACTTATACAACGCAACCTGGAAAACTGGAATTCTGAACAAAAATAAGGAAAGATAGTGTCAAAATAAGGATCTTTTGTCTTTGTTGCTTCTGCTAAATGCCACAAGTTTATCATTCTCTTGAAAGAGATAAGGAAAAGAAAACTTGAAAAGTGTGCTTACAGAATCGCATTTCTGATGTTCTATTTTACTATTTTTAGTCAATTCTCTTCTGGTTCTGGTCCAGTTGGATATTACT
Source organism: Pachyrhynchus sulphureomaculatus (assembly GCA_019049505.1). NCBI lineage: Eukaryota > Metazoa > Arthropoda > Insecta > Coleoptera > Curculionidae > Pachyrhynchus > Pachyrhynchus sulphureomaculatus. Next base: position 82,781,199 of record CM032452.1, on the reverse strand, counting down.
TAGTTCTTGTAGATCTTTGCTGCGGATTTTGTCATGGACAGTTTTTCCATATGTCTCTAATTATCTTCATTTCTGTTGTCCTCATCATTTGTACTATTTTACACGTGTCAGCTCATGTTTTTACAGTATATGTGAGGATCGGTTTCACTGTTGTCTTATATATCCTTGTTTTGATTTCCATCGTGAAGTATTTATTTTTCTAATCTATATCCTTTAAACAAACTGCTATTAGTGATGCCTTCACAGATTGTTGTTTTACTTCCTGTTTAAGTCTCCGTAGCTTGTTATCATTGTTCCCAGGTATTTAAAATTATTAACCTGTTCAATAACACTTCCTTGGATCTCCAACTCGTATCTTAGTAATTCTTTTAAAGCTACCATACATTTTGTTTTGGTTGTGTCAATAATCATGTTTAGTTTTCTTGTTTCCAAATTGAGGACATGAAAGGTCTTCTGAAGGTTGTCTTCGGGGTCCCTCGACGTAGCAGCTTATGTGGTGTGTGTTGCCCATTTTGTATCCTCTAGGTTTTGGAAGATATTCTACTATTGTGTCCATGACGAGGTTGAAGATAAAGAGACTAAGTGAATCGTCATGTCTTATTCCGGCGTTGATCTTTACTTCCTTGCTCAGTAGATGGCCCAATTATTTGTTTTGCATTCTGTGTTAATCTCATATATGATTTTTATTAGTTTCTGGTTTGTCTGTTTTCTTGTTATATTTTTATTATATAAGTTAACTGCTCTATATCGAAGGCTTAAATCATATCAACGAAACACATATCTGAACGTTAAATTCTTTAGATCTCTCCATTATCTATGATTTTTGCCCTGTCGGTTGAAATAATGATTTTTTTCCTTTTTTTTTATTTTATTAGATAAAATCTTATTTTTTATATTAGATAAAATTAGTTTATTCAAAATAAACTTTATTATTCTAAACACACCAAAATGGGCAAATTAATACATTGTGGTTACAAAATTCCACGCTAACTTAATGATGCCACTTAGTCATTTTCAAACCTCTCATTAATAAAAATTATTATACTAATCACAACTTGTTAATTATATGGCTTTCCTCTAATAACTGTTTGCACATCGGTTTCTTTGAACGTTTACGTATTATAAATAATCATAAATCAGTTTTCCGTTTAATGAAACAACGAGCTTTAACTATATAGATAGATTCTACGTTGATAATTTCAACAAAAAGCGCCATGTTCAAAATATAGGGTTTCCTAGAAATAAGCTCAAATTTGCTATTGTTATTGCGTGAACGCAACAGGCGATCTTTGGAGATCTAGTTGCAATGGAATATTTCACCGGAACGACGCGTGCCTTTTAGGTGCGACAGTTTCAAAAAAATATTACATTTCGTCGGGATTTTCGAAACTTTGAGACAATGAGACCAAACGACAGCTATCACCGCTTGTTTACATCTAAACGAGATCCAAAATTCAAGGAAATGCGACTGGATACGATGAGTTACGATTTGGTTAAATTTAAGTATTCAATGATTCACCGACTTTCTCTATATTAATAAAGTTTAATTTAATGAAGTAAAATTATCGTGAATAGTTTTAGCTAATAAAGGAAATAATAAATAACATTATATTTATAAATAACAACTGAATATTTTCCAAATTTATACTTTAATAAGTAAAACCGCATACAATGATATGTGTGTCTATCGAGGTTATTACGAAAATTTAATAAATAGACATAAGTTTAGGTTAAGGTAAAGCAAAATAAGACGAAATATGTTGCAAACTAAACACCTTTCACGAATCCACCTTAATAATTTCCCACTTTTATCCATTTTTTAAGAAATGCATGTTAACCGAATGGAATAAAGCATGTAACAAACTTGGCAATATAACCAATACACCCCATTTCAAAATTCAGCAAAACATTCCTACATCACATTGATACAACCATAAACATTGCTACAATTATATATTTTTATTTAGATGAGACTTGGGTTAATGAGGGAGACACAGTAAAAAATTCTGGATTGACAAAAACATTAAGAGCGCCAGGCTAATTCTAGCACATATTGATAGTGAAAACGGATTTCTGGTGGCTTGTTGGAATTCGAATCAAAGTCAATTAAAGATTACCATGAGGAGATGACGGCCGATGTTTTTGAGGAGTACTTCCAACAAATGATTGAATGTATACCAGCAGAATCAGTTATAGTATTAGACAATGCCCCATACCATTCTCGATTATTAGAACAACTCCCGATAAATTCATGGAAGAAAGCGGATATTCCTCAATGGATAAGAGACAAAAATCTCAAACATAAAGATGGTATGTTAAAAACGGAACTTCTCAAAATTGCGAAGCAAAATAAGCCACAGTTCAAGAAATACGCAGTCGATGAGATGGCAAAGGAACAGAATATCACAGTGCTTAGATTGCCTTCATATCATTGCGAATTGAATCCCATTGAGCTAATTTGGGCACAAATGAAAGGGACAACACCACGTTCAAACTTCAAGACGTACCATTATTACTCGCCGGAATAGAGGTTATCAAAGAGGATAATTGGAAAAATGCCATTCGACATTTATAGAAGAAGAAAATAAAATTGGAAACTTGACGAATAGATCGAAGAAATTGTGGAAATAGGACCCTTAATTATCAATTTAAGAGAAGTAGAGTCCTCAGATTTTGAAGATGATGATTCGTTCTTTTTGTAATTAAAGTACTTATATATTGTGAATTGTGAATTTGTATATATACATAGATCTATAGACTAAAAAATTTTTATAATAAATCTTATATTTCTATAACTTTAATTTTTAAGATTATTTTATTTATTAAACACTAAGAGCAGGTTACGCTCGGACGGCTATGCTACCGATGAACCCTCATTTACATTTTATGACTCTATTGTATAGCAGAGTTTTCTGCTAAAATAGGGTGAACCTTTAAAAATAATTTAAAACAGGTAGCAAAATCCAGTAAAATGCATAAGAAATCCCTTTTTTTTGGGCGCACCCCAACATGTATTTGCATCTACAATGAGAGAATTCTGCTATCAACTCCAAACAAATACACTATAGTGGTTTTTCGATATTCGGAGACATTTCGCATCTCGTTAAAATTTATCCACTTCTTCACAAACGACACCAACTTTTTAATATATTTAGCGGCCGCGGAATGTCTCATTTTAGGACCCTTTGGATCGGAACAACGAAAGACTGCCTCGAACCGATGCGCAAACAAGTGACTCATTTTGGATTTTACGTGATTTCGACGAAAGTACGAAATCGACTGTTACTTTTACTAAAATGTATCGTAGACAAAGGTTCCCTCTACCATTTTTTTGTTGAATCGCTAGAATCTTATCTATTAAAAATGAATTATCGAGGACACGTTCTTCCTTGACAGACTGTACTACTACAATTAAAACAAATTTATAGTTCTAATCTAGTTAATTCGACTAAATCACTTCTATAAAAATAACGTACTCTAGCCCAAAACTTTATCAGACTCGTCCTTTGCATAACATTTACACGCAGAATGCATAATTTTTATCTCAAACAATAATCACTCTTTTAAGTGTTTACCAGGAAAAATCCGCCGTAGCAAAATTAAAGGAAAATAGAGTTTCCGCTTTTTAATTTAAACTTTTCTGCAGGTCTCTTGTTTTATGCGCAGTTTCATTTAGTTTCTATTAGAAAAATTGTAATATAATCCGCAATTAAGTTTTTAGAAAATACAATATCTACCACGATACTAAAACAGCTCCCGGACGATCATTTCGTACTCCTATTAATGTTATGACGTCTACTAATAGCCCAGTCGCGCACTCTCATTAAATGTTAACAGGCTGCATTTTGGCACACAGGTAGTTGTTTTTTAGACGCACAATACGATAAAAAAAGTTTGCTAAAGTTTGATGTACTTAGCGTACCCACAAAATCCAAAATAAAATACAAAATTCGTTTTTTCAGTGTTCCGTACGGAACACTTATAAGATCACTTCGGTGTCTGTCCGTCTGTCACACTCGATTTTCTCCGAAACTATTTGTCATAGAAAGTTAAAATTTGGTAATAATATAGGAATTGATGGCCTCATCAGAGCCATGTAGTTTTGAAAGTTAAATTTTGACTTAAGGGGTTAGTTTTGGGGGGTGAAATCGGAAGTGAAAAAAAATTTTTTTACTAGGTAATCGAGTGTGGTGTCAAATGAAAGCTTGAGAAAACACGAGTAAAAAAAAATATATATATAATGTAATACTTGCGCGCACTTTTCTTTGTATTATTTTTAAAAAATCGCGAAAAATCGCTGTCCACCCGCCTTATCTCGAAAAGTACTTATCAAAAAATTTTGAAAAAATTCTGGAATATTCTCCACGGGGTGTAGATTGAACGAAAATTATCACGAGTGCATTACCTTTAATAATTTATCTGGTATATAAAAAAAACAAAAATTTCAAGGTCATCAGATTTCAGTAAAGATCGGAAACAAACTTGGTTGAAAACTCATTTAGAGTGTGTTTTGTGAAGTCACTGATCATTTTATAATTCTGTAAAAAAATTTTTTATTTGAAAAGCAATCAACGTACGGAACATTAATTGCGCAAATTCAACTTGCACTTGACGGTTTTTTCGATAGTATCTCGAAAGCTAAAAAAAATATTGAAAAATTAATTTTTGTTATTAGCGTGAGAATTTATTAAAAATTCGGAATGGTGTAGTGCCCCAAATAAGTTAATTTGAAAGTCTACGCACACCGCTCGAAGGTTAATCGATATTATTTGTTTTCAGAGTGTAAAAAAAATTAAAAGATAACTTTTTGAAGAGGACACTTTCAGCTTTCCGATGATACTAATAGTTTTTATTTTCGTTGCTTTATAATTTGTAAAACTTAAAACGAAATTTTTGTTTGCATGATTTTAACGGGCATACAGTAAATTACAAATATTTAATAAAATATAGCATTGAAAAAAAAATCCTTGTGCATATATTATTATTATACTCTTAAGTTTCAATATAAGAATAATTAAAAATACCCATATTCTCTGTGGTGTTTAAAAATTTAGTTTTAAAATATGAAAATTTGTTTGCTGTAGTGCGCCGTCGGCAATTTTACGTTCAAAGCAGTGCGAAATAGTCAAAAAAAGTCGGCAATTTTTTTTTTGTTACAGTTAAACGTATACTTGATATTAGAAAATTATTAAAAACTTAAAAAAAAAAATTATTTTTTTTTTTTAATTTTGCTCTTAAAAAAGTGTCCATGATAAACATATTTTTTGTTTATTATTAATCATACAATTTAAACGTAAAATAAAAAAAAATATATATATTTAAAGGGGGGAAATGAAAGATAAAAGTCTAAACTTTAAGCATAAAATTCCCTACTGAGGCGGGGAGGTATATTTCATTTAAACATCCAGGTACAAAGAAAACAGTTATTGAAAACAAAACTTCTAAATTACTCGGAGAAACTAAATGAATTACGTACTTTCTGGCCGTCATATTGGATCTGTAATTTTGAATTTTTCAAATCTGTCACCAGATTCTTAATGAGCATCCCGAGAAACCCCTTAATAGCCAATTTCAAAATATTTAGCGGTATATAGAAACGTTAATTTAATCATGAATGAGATTCCCACTAAAACTGAAGACGTTAAACCAGCCATTTTATTTTAAATAATTTTTTTAAATTACGGTAAAACTAAAAAAAAATAATTTACATACTATTTTTTTGTAAAATTTCCCTTTCTTTCACGTCATGCTATTAGTTCTTCGATATCTTTTTTTTTTCGAGCTATTTTCAAAAAACCGAATTTTTCATTTTATTTTCTATTTTGTAGGCTTGAGGTACACTTTAGAGCAGCAAACTTTTGTTTATCGTATTCTACGTCCAAAAAACTACCTGTATGCCGAAATGCAGCCTGTTAACATTTAATAAGATCTTTTCGTCAAAATTTGCCTCTGACCACTGGGTTATAAGAAGGGACGGTTGCTTTATTTTGCTCAGGGCAGGGGGAAACATTCACCATCTCGCAAAAAAACAAAAATATGTGCCCGATAAAGTTTAGAGCTAAATTATTCTGAATTATTGTGAAGTCTGTTACCATTTTGGGTTAAGCAAAAAGGCGTACCCCTTCGCACCCTTCCCTCAACATATATAGGTGTCTGTTGATATGATTCACTCACATTACAATTTTTCTTCTGGCAATCGCGACACATCTGATTGTAATATTAACCTGATTTAAACAAGAAAACAACCAAATATATTTATGCAACGATGCAGCATTGCAACAATATAATAATTAACGCAAACCAAACAACAATAAACAAAACAAGCGGAGCAATAAACCTTTTGGTATTGGTACATTAATAGGTACTCAATATAAACTCCCGGTGACTTAATGGGCCCCGGTGGCGCCATGCTGGAGACCGTAAGCCACTTTCTACCATTGTGCAATGGTAATGTAAACAAACGATTTTTTTGTTTTTGTAGAAGAACATTGTGACATGACACATATCGTGGTTTGTGTTTCGTTGGAAATTGAACTTAATTTCAATGTATATTGCTTTGTTGACGAGCAATTAGGTACGTGCACTGACACGACTATTTGGAGTGTTAACGCTTGGGGCTGACTCATTTTCAAATCTAGGAAAGTGCTTATTTACTTACAATAGTTTTGTCTTTTAAAGTATATACGTGGTGCGATCCAAAAGTTTCCGAATTAACGCTATAAAATCTGAAATAATTAACCTTAGGGTTTATGACTCCCGGCACCTTCAAAGTAACCCTCCCTGTACTTAAATGCTTTCCCTTCGAATTATTCCTACACGTACAGTCTGTCAAGTAAGAACGTGTCCGCGATAATTCATTTTTGGTAGATGCGATTCTAGCTATTCAACAAAAAAGTCGGTAGAGAGAACCTTTGTCTACGACATATTTTAGTAAAAGTATCAGTCGATTCTGAACTTTCGTCGAAATTACGTAAAATCCAAAATGAGTCCCTTGTTTGTCCGTCGGTTAGAGGCAGTCTTTCGTTGTTCCTATCCAAAGGGGCCTAAAATGACATATTCCGTGGCCGCTAAATATATTAAAAAGTCGGTATCGTTTGTGAGAAGTAGGTAAATCGTTTCAACGAGACGAAAAATGTCGAAGACTTGCCAAAACGTGGCTCAGTAGGCAAAGTCACTCCGAAAGTCGAAAAACGAATCGTGTCTTTGTTTTCACGGAATCCGAAATTGGCGCTGCGTTAAAGAGCAGCAAAATTAAGAAAATCAGGTTTGAATGTGTCCCATGAGACCATTCGACAACATCTTCGTGCTCATGATGTCAAATTCCGAGAAACTTTTGCTGGTCGAAAATCACCTCGCGAAGCGTCTTGTTTGGGCCCACGATAAAATACTAGAGTGGCCCTTACAATCGCCGGACGCCAACTGTATTGAAAACGTTTTGGTCCTTTGTAAAGAGAAAGCTCCGAAGAAAGACTTTGAGAACTTCGGGTCAGTTGTCTCGCGAGATTCGAAAAATTTGCAAAGTATGCAGAAAATCTCGTCGACAGTATGCCTCGAAGATACCAAGCGATTATTGATGCAGTAGGCGATTAGACAGCTTACTAAGTTTGTGATTCTCAGGTGGACGATACACAGTTCGGTTTCAGAAATGGTGTTGGTACGCGCGAAGCGCTTTTCGCTCTTAATGTTCTAACACAACTATGCAGGGATGTAAACGTAAGTGTGTTTGCCTGTTTCATTGTCTATCGTAAGGCCTTTGACCGTGTCAGTCACGCTAAAATGACAGAGATCTTATGTGCCTCCGGTATCGACAAAGAAGAGATCAACATCATATCCGGTTTGTACTGCTATCAGACTTCGAAAGCGAAAATTGAACAAAGCCTATCGGAGGACGTTTCTATTAAAAAAGGAGTGCGACAGGGTTGCATTTTGTCTCGGCTTCTTTTCAACCTCTACTGGAAGGCTATTTTCGAAGAAGCTTTAACCCAGATTATAACAGAAATTAAAGTGAATGGCATCATGATTTAGAACTCACAGTATGATGCGCTAATTGCAACAAGAAAAGCAAGTAAATACGACATGTAAACGGCCATTTTATATTGTAAAAGTAAAAAATAATACGGCGTTGTCCGTTTTCTTTTATTTTACATTAACCACATATGTCTGAGGAGTATGTCAGCTTTTGGTGGAGTTTTAGTTAGGCGTACTTAGTACAATTCGTTGTATCCTACCATCGTGTTCCGTAACTACTTGGATAAGTATGCAGACAATTCCATTATTGCTCATTCGCATGTTATACATCTTTCCCATCTTTCGGGCAATTTGTGAATAACACGCCAGTAAAAATCTTTCCCTTTTGCTGCGAACCATTCATCGAGCCATTTTTTCACATCTTCGTACCAACCATAGCGCTGCTCAGCAAGTCCGTGACCCATCCATGCAAACAAGTGGTAATCCGAAGGAGCCAAGTCTGGAGAGTGAGCCGCATGGGGTAGAACTTCCCAGCTGAGTGCTTCCAACGTGTCGCGAACTGGTTTTGCCGTATGTGATGGAGCACTGTCATGAAGAAAAATGACTTTGAGTTGTCTCTTTCGGTATTCTGGCCTTTTTTCAAGCAGCGAACGGTTCAAATCGGTCAATTGTTGTTGGTAACGTTTAGTATTAACCGTTTCCCCAGGTTTCAACAGCTCATAATAGACCACGCCCCTCTGGTCCCACCAAACACAGAGCATCGTCTTTCTGCGGTAGATGTGGATGGTGCGCCTGGGTCTACTCATGATTTTTTGCGCTTGGTATTATCAAAATAAATCAATTTTTCATCCCCGATACAAAAATCGTACCGAGCGAGCAAAATGTCACACGTGTTTTTGCGCTTTTCCATTTGCCTATCGTTCAACTCATGTGGTACCCACTACTACCGGCTTCTGAATCTTTCCCATCTCTCGTAGCCAGTTGGAAACAGCTTGTTGACTAACGCCCAATTGCTCGGCGAGTTGTTTTTGTGTTTGCGAATCATCTTCGTCCAACAATGCTTGCAATTCCACATCTTCGTATTTTTTTGGCGGTTTTCCACGTTCCTTGTCTGCAACATCGAAGTCACCACTTTTGAAGCGCCGAAACCATCGTTCACACGTATCTTGCGATGGAGCATGTTCACCATAAGCTTCTCGAAGTAATCGGTATGATTCAACCGCAGTTGAAATGATTTACCCTGTTCTTCACAAACGGCCCCGACTTTTTAATATATTTAGCGGCCGCGGAATGTGTCATTATAGGCCCCTTTGAGAACAAAGAAAGACTGCCTTGAACCAACGCGCAGATAAGTGACCCATTTTGGATTTTTACATGATTTCGACGAAAGCTCGGAATCGACTAATACTTTTATTACAAAGGTTCCCTCTACCGATTTTTTTGTTGAATCATTATCTACCAAAAATGAATTATCGCGGATACGTTCTTAATTCACAGACTGTAACAGCAATGCTTCGAACTTCAACTACCATTCGTTTAGTCTTTTCGTCTTCCTGACCCATATCTCACTTCTACACGTTAGTATGTTTGTAGAGAGTTAGGTTTTTACTAAAGTTGAAAAATATTTTAGTTTCTTGATTTCTATTGAGGTAAAATGTTTATCACATTGATCAAACTCAGTCAGTTAGCTTTCAGATACCAAGTTATATGAGTTGATTTTCAGACAACCGAATATCTCAAGATGCCGGTACTTTTCCTGTGTACTAGCACATCTAGAAAGGAAAGAGCACCATTAGATTCAGTTTCTATTGTAAATGTATGCTTAAAAGTTGTGAATTTTATCGTCCACATATCTAACAAAAATTTCGCTTTAAAAGAAACGGTAGTTACGGCATTTCTTTAAAGAAAAACAAAAAAAATCCTTCAGAAAGTCATAATTTTACAGATGAATGCACAAAAATTAATTTACCGTAATTTTATGTCGAAAAACTAAGGTACCTGTTAAAGTTATAGCAAGTAATTCTTTGCACTGTTTGTCGTGCGTTAAGCCGAAACTTTACACAACGCAGAAAAATTCATTCTCATGTCATGGTAGCACGGGTTATTGTAATTTAAAACTTAACATAAAAATTCGTTATAGATTAAGTGACCCGTTACGGAATAAGTGCTAAAAATAAAAAATATAATGAGCTTTTATTGAATTAGGCGTGATCTGCAACTTCGTTTCTGCGAATGTAATTTGGTGGAAAATTTAAGAACCGTTTGCCAGTGCCGTAGACAACAAGTTATATTTACTCAAAAGTGCTTAAAAAGTCTGTTTCAGACTTTTGCTATTGCAATAGTAATAACCGTACAGTAAAACACGAATTGAATTTTCAATTCTCTTACGAGAGATGGAATTATAAATAGAACTGCTTACTGGCTGTTCAAAAATACGGAGAAAAGCAGGCTGAGACAATTTTAATAGTACCTAATTTTAATAGTACAATTTTACTAGTACCGACGGACTATTGGCTAAGCTACGTTCATATGGTATGTCTGAAAAGTTCTGTTTGTGGCTCTCTAGTTTCCTCAGAGACCGTTCTTTACGAGTGGCGGTCGACGGATTTCTTTCTAACACCCTCACTATCAACGCCGGTGTGCCTCAAGGCCCCATACTGTCTCTTTCTCATTTACATTAACAATCTGCTGGAAAAGATCAAATCTACAGCTTTGCAGATGATAGTACGCTGATCTCTTCATTCACTTTGAACGGTCGGACATCGGCTACTCAGGCTAATATCCGCAGACAGCAGGAGGTCGTTCAACTTAACAAAGACCTGGAAGAAATTCTATCTTGGGGTGACTGTGACCAAGTGGAATTTAACACTACAAAAACCCAGTTTTTTCTAAAAAAGTTAACGCTGCTGAACCCAACATAATTATGTCGGGGCACTCCATTCCCCTGGCATCGTTACTCAATTTGTTGGGCGTTAATTTGGGAGCAAATATGTCCTGGCGTGAACGTGTTACAGGAATAGCAAGGAGAGCTTCTCAAAAGTTGGGAATATTATGTCGAACAAGAAAGCTTTACACTCCACAACAACTGTTAATTCTTTACAAAGCTCAATTTGACCAACTATGGAATACTGCTCCCAAACATACACGGCATTTGTTGGATTCTGTTCAGAAAAGAGTTGTTCGTCTGATTGGAGACCCGGAACTGACCCGCGGCCTTGATTCGCTGGAACATCGAAGAACGGTTGGCGATTTGAGTATGTTCTACAAGTATTTTCATGGAAAGTGTTCGAAGGATATAGCCCGCTTAATTCCTCCCAGAGCGGTGCATGTTAGAAATACACGTCGCGCTGATACTTCACATCCGTATGAGGTTCAGCTTATTACTCCACGTACAACGCTTTTCAAGCAGTCTTTTATATGGAGAACATCATGCCTTTGGAATAATTTGCCCAGGGCTGTTTCCTATTGAGTACAATTTACAGCGATTCAAGGATAACGTGAATCGCTTTTTCCGCACATATGCCTCTCCTGGAGCGCTTTAGGGACTTCCCAGCAGCACGTGTGCTAGACCCATACAAAAACCTATATTGTGTAACAATTGTTGAAAATACTACTTTTTTTTGAAAAAGTATGTATGAATAATAATGGACAACCACAATTGCAGTTAAAAAGTAGGATTCTCGCTGATGTAAGGTTTACGGCTTTAAGGAGAGTAGTTTCAAAGTGGCTAGCTGATTATTCGTCTGTTGATCTATTTTTATCGAGCCAAGCACCAGAACTAACACGTGTTCTGCCATTTTGGACTGATACATATCTTTGGGTAAGTCCCCGTTTTTTTTTTTCATTGTCTCGTTTTTTTTTGACGATTTGCATTGGATTTTCCGTAAAGGGAACCTTTCTTTCCATTTGCAGAAGGTGAAAGCCGACGCAATGTCACTAATTGATTCTTAGAATCATATTGCAAAGTCGATACGGTAAAGTTAATGGAAAAACTTAAAATCCATTCAGATAGTACAATATTCTTTCTTTTGTACAGGGGTTGTCGTCCGCTTTATTTTATCTTTTCTTCGCGACACAATTTTACGCAACGACTATTACTGGCGTTTGTGCTGGACTTCACTGCATAAGTCTTAGGCTACAATTATCAGTTTTATTTATACCAGTTTTTTATGTGAGCTCCTGGGTTACCAAAGCTAGGAATTTGAGTGTACATATGTAAATATCTTCACAGCTTGGTCCAAGAGTACATTATGGTTTAAATGTAAGAGTAGTTTTCTTACATAACTGTTACACCCGTAACGATCCTATTTACAAATTTTTGAAGAGCCACAGATCTGAACCAACGCAACGCTGGTTAGGATAAAAAAAAGTTCATACATGATAAAGGGATTTACATGCCTATCATAGAGTGCAGTAACGAAATACACATGTTTTTTCGCAGGGTTTTTAAATATTATTATTTCTTATATTAATCCTAGGGTGAAAAGTCCCAAGACTTCTGAAGAAAAAAAACAATGTTTTTGCCAAAAATGGATTTTGGAGTCACCTATCAATTTAGAAAAAAGGTAATAATGCCTGGGGGCCAGATCTGGTGAATGCGGCGGATGAGGAAACAAACAATTCATAGCCCAATTGGTCCAATTTAACCATCGATTTTATATACTTGTGGGCTGGTGCATTATCTTGATGAAACAACATTTTTTCTTCACTTAATCCCGCATTTTTTTCTTGATTTCACCATTCAAACGGTCTAATAAACCAACCTAATAGTCTCCGGTGATTGTTCGCTCCTTCTCAAGATAGTCTTCTTCTTCTTCTTCTTCTTCTTCATCTTTATATTAGGCATTCCTGCTTGGTTTTCTTTAATGCATCGTCGTTCCATCTTTTTCTCGGGCGTTCGGACATTCTATTTATGTGTTGGTTTCATTCTTGTTTTCTGTTTCTTATTCACGTGTTATTGTCCTCTACTTCACAGATGTGCCTTATGTTGTCATTTGTTTCTCTATCTCTTCCCGCAATTCTTCTTAAGTGTTTTTATTTCACTTGTTTGTAAGCATCTCTGAGTTTTGCGTGTTTTTGGTCTTATCTCTGCTGTGTAGGTCATAACTGGTTGAAATACAGATTTATATATACGAGATTTCACGTCTGTTCTCAAATATTTATTTTTCCAAGTAGTGTCATTCAAGCATCCTGCTATTCTATGGGCTTTTACTATTTGTTCTTTTATTTATTCTTCTATGTTGTTGTTATATGATAATTTAATTCCTAAATATTTAATTGTCATCACCTGCTCTATAATCTTATTATCGATTTCCAGCTTGCACCTAATTGGTTCTTTGGAGATAACAACTGATTCGGTTTTTTCAGCTCGATATTTTCATATTAGATTTGTAATAATCTTTGCAAGTCATCTTCATTCTCAGCCACTACGACAGTATCGTCGGCGTAACACAATATTTGTATCTCTTTATTGCTCATTTCATAGCCTTTTTTTGTTTTTACCTGTTTAGTTATTTCATCTGATATAATATTAAACAGTAGGGGACTCAGCGAGTCTCCTTGTCTAATACCAGTTGTTACATCTATGGGTTCAATTAACTCCGAATTTACTCTCGCTTTTATCTTATTTCTTTTGTAAATGTTCTCAATTAGTTTTATTATATCCAATGGCATATTCTTGTCATAAAGTATGTGCACTACGTCTTGCAGCTGTACTCTACAAGATAGTCGATCCGTATTGTTCCATGTACATCCCAAAAAATACTTACCAAAACCTTTATAGCTGATGTTTGTGTTTTTGGACGCTTCGATCAGCTTTCATGAGGTTCCAGCCACCCTGCGGACTGCCTGTTGAGCTCAAGTATATGGTGGTGGATTCATTATTACGAATTGATGCAAAAACTCCTTTGGGCCTACGCCGAAACAGTGCGAAACAGCTTTGTGAATCTTCAAGACGTTGCTGTTTTTGATTAATCGAGATAATGCGCGGCAAACACTGGACACATAGCTTTTTCATATTTGCATTCAAAATATGCCTCACGCGTTTTGTTGATATCTTCACGATGTCAGCTATCTCTCTCACTGTGTCTTGGCGGTCATTCAGAACAATATGGTGGATTTTTCTTGCGTTTTTTGGAGTGACTGCCTCATTTAGACGTCCGGAACGTGGTGCATCATCGGTGTTTGTATGACTAAACCATCGACATATAGTTGCTCTCGACGGAACAGATGTGCCATAACACTTCTCAAGTCATTCTTGGGTTCTAGCTGTATATTTTCCATCAAAAAGCAATGTTTAGTCAACAAGCGAAATTCTTTTTATTCCGTTGTATTGTAAAAATCAAAAGCAGTGTCACTCAAACAGTGGTAACTCACAAACTAACAAAATAGACAAAACGTGATGAAAATTTTACAGGAATCTTCTGAGAGTTGACTAGTTTTCTTGTTTGGACTCTCATTTCTCGAAGAGCCTCAGGGCTTTTGTTAGTATTTAATAAATTGTATATCTTTTACTTCAAGGTAGACGTGTTGATAATTTCAAAAGTTTGTAAATAAGATCGCCACGGGCATTATGGTCATGAATGCATATGCACATTTGGCGAAGTGTTTTATTTGGGTGGTTATCATTAAACTACTAAAAATGCTCCAAGTTAAGTATCTTAACCCTGATTAGTTTTTTGTTTATTAATCAATCTAATGCTCTCTTTAGAAGAGCTCCAAACTTTGTAAAAGAAGCTGTGTAATCCTGGTTTTTAACTAAAATTATGTTTGTTAATTATTAACCATACGCACCTTGGCAACATACCTTTTAGTTGATGTAATGTTACAATTTATTTTATTACTTACAGAAGATAATAATATATTGGTATCCTATGGCTATGACATGATATTCGAATAAACAAATTAACTTATATGTGCTATTATAGACACATCATTCGATTTATAACCTTGAAAATTTGCATTTAACCATCTGTAACGGATAATATGTTTGTTTATTATAGACATTACTTGTCTAAATATAGTAATTATTTTGCTTATTTTCTATGAATAATTGATAGATAAGTATTTCCTCTTTTGATATTGAATAGTTTTTATTCATTATGAGTTATGAGACTAACCCATTTTTTCTTCGAAGTTATTACTTGGTATTACGTGGAAAACTATGCGAAAAAATCCAACGACACTCTGGACTGGATTTAAGGCCATCAGAACACTGACAAAAAATTTTAAACCAAAAATTTTGTCTATAAGAGATAGTGATGAAACGACAATAACCGTCCTGGAAGATATTGCAGAAGTATGGAGGAACTATTGCCAAAAACTATATGCCCACATAGAAAACAGACTTCTGGGAAATAGAGACATCGAAGAAGAACCAGAAATTATGATGGAGAAAGTCGAGGATGCCCTAAGAAAACTGAAATTGGGAAAAGCTCCATTAATTGATTTGGTCTCGGCGGAGGTGATCAAAATAATAAATCCCAAAGTGTTAAAAGCAATTCATATGCTATGTAATAAAACTTGGAAAATTTGTGAATGACCTCAAGAATAGACTACCTCGATTATTATTCTACTACATAAGAAAGGCTCGACTGATATCTACGCCAACTATAGCATAATATCCTTGATCACTCATGTCAGCAAAGTCCTGATCTACATAATTCAGTCTCGCCTATCTTACCTCTTTAATCCAAAAATACCCCCAAAACAAGAAGGTTTTGTGAAAAACAGGAACTGGAAAGGACAAATTCTTAATATCCGCAACATAGCTGAAAAATCAAGAAAGGACTACGTCCCTGTAATACTTTCATTCATAGATTTCGAAAAGGCCTGTGATAGTATAAAGTGGACAATTTATAGGTTATATTACAAAGGATTGGAGTCCCAAATCATCTGATTAAACTAATTTAAAGCTTATATATGGTAACATCAGCATAGGTGTAATTAAGATAAAAAATATATACTTAGAGCCTTAGACAGGGATGTATTCTATCTCCGAAATTATATATCATCACGGTGAAAACGTAATGGGGATAGTTCTGGATGAGTGGCATATCTACGGATTTGCGGACGATACAGTATTAATAACATCAAATGTTCGGGAGACAATTATTGCAAAGATTAGAACAGGATGGACAGGAATACGGACTTAAATTTAACTATAAAAAGATTATTGGTTGCGGGAACATGTTAGGCTAAAAAGCCGCCGTTGTCTCTCAATGTGATGTAGTTTAATCGTTTCTCTATCTAGGAACAGTAATATATGAAAACGGCGGTCCAGAACATGAGATTAGACGCCGTATTCAACTGGGCCGAACTGCAATGTCACAATTGACAAACGTCTGGAGGGACAAAAATATTACGAAAACAACTAAAATTAAACTTGTAAACACACTTGTATACTCAGTCTTCGGATATACTTCTGAGGCATGGGTCATTCGCCAAGCAGAAATGTGGTGCTGGCGTAGAATGCTTCGAATACCTTGGAAGGCTAAAACCCAGTGACTGACTATTTAGTATGATATATCAAAGAATATTAAGGTTAAAATCACTGCACATCGAATACAACGTTGAAGAATATTACGTGATAGTACCATAAACTAAAGAATTATGTTCTATAAAATTACAGAACGGTAAATTTTGGACAAACAAAACAGTGTGCAGCATGGTCGGTAAAAACAACCCTGGGGGGACAGTAATAATAGGGACGTCGCTAACACGATATAATATATAGTATGTAGAATTCGACAGAAGATAATAAATAGGCGTGGTTAAAGTTCTCACGCCTTTTAGTGATTTTTATTTCTCGTTGCCATTGGTGATTCAGGACTACATCAGTCCAATGTTAATAATTAATTAAAATGATGATACCATTGCTACTATAGTTAATTCAAACTAATCCCTAGAGGTATAACTTATTAATTAACAATCTGCTTTAAATGATTCTAGCGGAAATATTTTTTGTTATTTAATTTTAGGACACTGCGTTTTATGCTTTATTATTGTTTAATTTGACCTGAATAAATGTTTTTTTAATTATATTTACCTTTAGGAGAAGGTAAAGCAAAATATTTACTCGGCAAACCAACTTAAATAAAGCAGGTAACCCGTGAGACGAAATAATAACTTCCATTGTGTCGTCTATTAAGATAAATATTGACTTTGGCACAAGGTGTTGAAGAAAACTGGATAACACAATAATAAATTATTGTATGTTACACAATTACAGAAATGAGAGATTATTTTTATTCAATTGAGTCAATTTTTCGGGTAAAGATAAATGGTGTAGCAAAACCGTAATGAGTAGCAACTGTATACGAAGTGACAGTGCTGTGCACGCTGCTGCCTCCCAATTCACATACAGTTCCGGCTGTAGAGTGGATACGAATTTGTACCGGCTACAGTTGCTTGTTTGTGAAGTGTGTTACGAAAATGTGCCGGCAAAATATTAAACCACCTTGTGCTATCGAATTTTGTGGCAAGCTTGGCGCAACTCCTACTGTAACTAATAGAAAGTTAGAAGGCAGAAGAACAATTTTTCGTGAAATCTTTGGGTGCACCATTTTTCGAAATTTCTGTACACACTAGTTTTTGACATATATTAATGAACATTTTTTGGTTTTGTGTTCTAGGTTGAAATCTACGGGAGCAATAGTTTAGCTCGTTTCAGGCCTTGTCGTCTTGGATTCTGAAGCGGCCACTCTGAATTAAAAAGATAAAAAAGATATTTTTGTACACTCAAATATTTGTTTAAAGAAGTACTTCAAATAAATTTTCGACTGCTTTTATTATACTCTTGAGAAAAATTCCCGAAATTAGCCTTTCTTCCTGGGTCCTGGAACGGCTTTACTCCTTAAAGGGTTTTATGTAGAATACCCTGTTATTCTATAATAGGATTCAGTGCCTTGCTACTTTTTTTGCCTACCGGTATAACGACAAAATGTTTTTCTTATGAAGGCATAACGATATTTTTAACACAACATTATATAAACTCCTCAATTTTCGCTCGGATTGTAAGAAGTACTTAATACAGTTTAACAATGATTGATACGATGTACGAGGGCTGCCTTTTAAGTTTTTACAAAAACAAAGAAAGAAAAAATTTTTTGTACAAATCGTTTTTATAATTTCTTAAAATATTCGCCTTTTGCATACGTTGGAACTAATTCTCGAAACATTTTTTCTACTCTGAAGTTGGTACCTTAAAAATATGGTTTTGGAAGAATTCAACAGTTTCTTGAGGTTATGAAAATCGCTGCCTACGCATTTGTTTTTAACATTCGGGAACAAAAAGAAGTCGTTAGACGATAAGTCAGGTGAATATGGGCAATGAGACAATAATTCGATGTGCTTGTCCGTCAAATAATTAATTGTTTGACGTGCTGTGTGAGAGCTGGCATTGTCATGATGAAGAATGATGCGACGTTTTCGGTTGTTTTTCCTGGTTTCATCGATGACTTCTGGCAAACAAATTATTGTATACCATTCAGCATTAACTGTTCTTCGATCCTCTAAAGCAACGGTTGAAACATGTCCAGTGTAACCAAAGAAACAAGCGATCATTTTCGTGGAAATGCTTCGCGAACGAACCACCTTTGTTCGATTCGGTTCATCTTGGAATACCCAAACAGTTGATTATTGCTTATTTTCCTGCTCGAACGAATATATCCAAATTTTGTCTCCTGTTACGATGTTGTATACGGATTTTGCAGCTCCTAGGTCGAATTTTTTGAGCATTTCCTTACACCAACTGACACGAGCCTGTTTTTGAGTTTCGGTCAAATTATGCGGAATCCATCGGGAACAGATCTTTTTTACAGCTAAATGTTCATGCAAAAGCGAATATACTGCAGTCTTCGATATGCCCAAGAATGCCTCTATCTCACGGTAATTCACATGCCGATCTTCTTCAATCACGTTGCGTACAGATTCGAATATTTTTGGAACAACAACCGATTTTGGTCGACCTTCACGAAATTCATCGCTGAGGGAAGCACGACTATGAAGGAATTCTGCAAACCAATTGTAAACAGTCTTTTTTGATGGTGATTCATTACCAAAAATTAAACAAAGCGATTCGAAGCATTATTGTTGTATTGCTTTTACTAAAATTGTAAAAAATCATCCAACGAAAACCTTCACGTGAAATTTCCATTTATTCACAAAACTATTTTTTTTTTGAACGCTCGCTATAAACAAACTTCTCGGCCAATTTCTGAGCTGCAATTATTTTAATAATAAAAAATGTCAAATTTGACAACAATGGTAATGTCACATCTCAACAGCGCCATCTAGTGGTCGGTTGTAAAAATTTAAAAGGTAACCCTCGTATCTCTTTGTTATGTAATTAAAACTGTATAAAAAGTGGGAAATATCATAAAAGTTAATCTAAATATAATTCCATAATAACAATTTTAATTTGGGAATGATAAAAATAGAAGTGTGTAATCCAGAGATCGCTGTTACAAAAATGAAGTAATTTATATTTCTGTTCTAAGGTTTTTGTTAAACAGTATTCAAAGACGATAATTTAATTTTAAGAAGCTGAGTAAAAAAAAACAAAATATATTTTTAACTTAAACAATTTTCAAAAACTTAAATTAATTTTTCGTAGCTACGTAAATTGTCCGACGAATTATTCCTGCTAAACCATTCGCAGTTTATTAACATTACTAGAGCCGGCTACATGCTACAGTAGTATCGTGCAGCAGACTAATAACTTTAAATTTACTCGTTATGAATGTCTGAGAGCTGAGTTCTGATCCTGATACGGAATAGGACTGCTCGCTCTCAGCAGGACATCGGCATTTTGTACAATACAGGAAATAATGAAAGGATTTTGATAAACTTGGTTCTGTTGTGTTAGCTTCCCTAGAATTATGAATAAATTGTGAGTAAGTAAGTTCATGTCAATATAGTCATTATCCGGACTACTTTGCAATAGAAAATAAAATTCGATACCTAGGAGTCTACTTAAACAGAATACTTAAATTGTCTTTAGTGTGAGATATCACAGAACCAAAGGTAATTTATTTAATATAATATAATATAATATAAACCCAACAAGAATATAATATTATATTCTGGTATCGGTGAATGGTGTTACATCCTACTGCTAGTATTCGATACTTAATTTTTAAAAGGTGGCAGTAGATTGACGACCACATTAAGTGGGCAAAACAGATATAGGGAGGGACCTATGGGCATCGATGAAATTTACAGGGAATCTGTTTCTTAGTCTAGACAGGAGTATACAATCTCTTTGCATTTACAACCATATAAAACTTTAGTACAAAAATACTTTTGCTGTGTTGGAATGGAAAAAAAAATTAAACTGGTATATTTGGTTTAAAAAGCAATCCTCTTCTGACGACGCCATCTCCTCACGAAGGTTCGTGATCCATATAGCTAAACGAACCACCTTCTCATGTCCTTCAGCTAAGAATTCTGTCATCTTCCGATTGATCGTTTGCCCCGTTATTTTACGTTCAATAATTAGACGTAGCAATTCGTACTTTGGGCCCCTCATTATAGATCCCAAGTACTGGGTTTTTCTTATTTTTATGATTAGTCATTTCTTCATTTTGTTCATTCTTTTCAGTACTTCTGTGTTTTTTTATTTTCTGTACCCAGAAGATGCGAAGAAGGCTTCTATAAATGTACATTTCAAAAGGGCCAACACTCACATCCATACAATAAAACGGAACATACATACGCTCTCAGCATTCTCATTCGGAGTTCGAGACTGCGAAGGAAAAATTTCTTCATATTCATGTATGTTACTCGGGCCTGTTCAATTCGAGAATATATTTCTTTTCTTGGGTCCCACCTTTCATATTGGTTCCTAAATATTTATATCTGGAGACATGTTCTACAATGTTGTCCCTGATTTAGAGGGATTCTGGTTGTAGATTTTTCTTTGTTATTACCATCCACTTGGATTTTCTTACATTTATAGTTAATCTAAATTTTTCGATGGTTGTTACGACTCGATTGACCAGTTGCTGGAGATCTTTAATATAATTTGCTCATAGAACAGTATCGTCAGCATACCGTAAGTTGTTCAGTGTACTCCCATTAACTGTTATTCCTTCAATGGATTCATAGATGGCCTCATTAAATACAGCATCAGAATAAAGATTGAACAAAAGCGGTGAGAGAATGCATCCCTGTCTTACACCTTAGGTTATTTTTATGCTTTCGGACTTTTCCAGCTCAAATTTAACTTCCACTGATTGATTCCAGCACAGATTTTTAATAGTATTTAGATCTAATCTAATTTCCTTTGACTGTTTATTACCGCTGCAATTCTTTTTGGTAATGAAGAAATTAACTTGTTGCATTCTTCTTGAGAAATAGCGGCCGCTCTTCGAACAAGACGCGTTTGACGGTATTTTTTTGATGATACTGAGTGTTTCTTGATTCTCCGCTGGTGGATCGATCACATATCTTGTATAAGGTTGATATCTGGTGATTGTGGAGGCAACTCCAGAAGCTTTACTCTATTCTCCCAGAACCCCTTGGCTGTCGCTGCTGCCTTGTGATACGGTGCGTTATCTTACTTGAAAAGTACATTTTTCAAGTTTGTATTATCATATAATGTACAAAATGATGGCTTCTATATACTTTTGTGAATTCATTCGATACTCGCAAACTACTATTTCACCCACGCTACTTATCCCATGCCCCATACCATAGCAGTACCGTCCCCCGTGTTTTACAGAGGGTATTATGTAATCGGAGTTATACTCCTCCCCTATCCGATGCCTTGCGTAGGTAGCAACAGTAGTACCAAAAACAACAAAATAAAAAAACAAACAAAAAGATACATTTGGGTTACTTATTTAAATGGTTTAAGCAATATCCAGATTTAATAAACAATACATACCGCGAAGTTAGACACATCCGACCACACGATACGAGTATTTATGTTTCTGATTGATGCCAAGGGCATCTTTTTATGCTTCTCTGATAGTCAGGGTTTTTTTTCTAGCTTTACAGCCTTTATCTCACTATTCGAGTAGAAATTTTTTTTCCAATGTCTTCAAAAATATTCGTACATAGCTTCGAAGACGTATTTTTGCGATTTTTCAAAGAAGCATGTTTGTACTTTTATCAAGTTCTTGTGCGTATTTGCCTTTTTAAAACAATTTATAGTATATCTCATCGTACTATGTGGACATTTCATTATTTTTGCAATGTCTAATTTAGTTTTTTTTCCACTTTTAAAAATAGACAACTAACAATCTTCCTTAACTTCCTAAATAATTTGCATCCTAACATTAAATTCACCTTAGAAACCAATAACTCTATAAATTTCTTAGACATATCTATATCAAAAGTGAACAATAAACACGATTTCTCGATTTTTTACAAGCCTTCACATACTGACACAGTCATACACAATGGTTCATCCCACCCTTATACTCACAAAATGGCAGCTTTTAACTCTTTCATACATAGACTGTTACATATTCCTATGACTAAACTAATTTTAACAAAGAATTCAACATAATCAGACAAATAGCAATTAATAATGGATATTATAGATAATATCTTGAATAAAAAATCGTTTAAACAAGCAATCTCTCTAATTTATCCCACCATTAATGATAAAAAAGGAAAATTTAGCACACTCACGTACACAGGGAAAATAACTAGAACAATTTCAAACCTTTAACAAAAAAGAACAATAAAATAACATTTAAAACCAGTAATACCTTAGGAAATATAATTTTAAATAACAAAACCAAATCTAATAAATCCTTAAAATCAAGAGTGTATTTATTAAATTGGGGATCTTGTACTAAAACCTACGTATGTCAAACTGGTAGATCTTTTGAAACTCGCATTAAAGAACATAAACATAGTTATTTAAAAAACAAGAACAATTCACATTACGCAACCCATATAATAAACGAATCCCATAATTTTGATGATACATTCAAAATCCTACATGTAGAAAATAAATCTAAAAAATTAACTATGCTTGAATGTCAGTAGAAAATAAATCTAAAAAATTAACTATGCTTGAATGTCTTGAAATTAACAAACGGAAAAACTCCAATCTATTATTAAACGAACAGGTAGACCTAAACCATTCACCCTCACTTAATCTTTATTAGTTCTCTGAAATAGTATCACAGATTTGCATCTTTCAAATAACTTTGTCAGTAAATAATATAATAAAACGATTAACATAATCTTATGTAATTAAGGATGGTTTTAAGCACTATATAACCAGTATTATTACCAAACATTTTTTTTTCTAATTCACTTCTGAGGAAGCCATTGTATGACGAAAAAATTGTCAAGTCATTTTAAATATATTGGAAATTAAAACATAGTGTTGTTTTTATATAATTTTATTATGAATTTCCAACAAGTATCGGCTAACACAATCAAAGATAAAAATATACTTAAGCTTTAGTGCAAACCACTAAAATTAGCAGATTATTAACGATGTGTACACTACGAGATCTCGAAATAAACTAAATAATTACAAGAATAGAGCAGGTCATCCATCGTTTACTTCGAAAAATTTGTACTTTTGGTTTTTCAATGCGATTCATTGTTCTGGTTACTTTATTTGATGTGCCAATTCAGAGGAATAAACACAAATGCGGTGAGAAATAAGATACGTCTAGCTTTTAAGAACTGAAGGGGGTGGCAAATATTCTCGGCCAAGGCTATATATCAATACAGCAATAATTCTTGACACAAAGAGGTATAAAGGTAAAAAGATATTTAAATTAGAAAGCTGTCTCGTAAAAGAGCATCCGAAAGTTAATAAAATAGGGCCCGTAATGCCCTTTCGACATGCAACTTACGATATTTTAGGAGGTTTTAATGTCACGAAATAAAGTTGATGTAATAAAATTAGGGTAGAATGTCGTTTAAAAATGCCAGTAGTGTGTTTGCGTTTTACAGTAATCGAGAAACAGTTAGGGCCGATTATAATGGGGGTAAAATATTGAAATATTAAACGTGAAAATATCAGGCTGGCAACTGGTTCGCGAACATACGAGTAACGTTGGAATACTGTTCGCATTTCATCTTTGTATAGAATTAAAAGCTCTTGTGGAGTATACAGCCCTCTGGTACGGGATAATATTCAGAACGCTGAGTGCTAATACTATTTTAGACGAGACTGTTGCTTGGATTTTCTAACAATAAATTCTATTCAGTTATACAAGACATAACTTCTTTCAGATCTATGTTAAGATGCGTAACTTTCTGATGTCTGCGGATATTTGCATGAGCAGCAACTGTTCGAGCGTCCAAGGATAATGAAGAAACAAGCGCGCTGTCATCAACAAAACTATAAAATGATTGTTTGGTCGTTTTCAGCCGATCGTTAATGCAAAGGAGAAAGAGAGTAGATACTATACAAGGATGGATTGAAAAGCAAAAACAAGGTAAATAATATTTTTGGCAAAAACAAAAATTTATTTCCTTACATAATCTCCATTAAGCTCCATACATTTGGTCCAGCGAGATTTCAATTTACAGCACAGATAACCTCTTCGTTCTGCGAAAATTTCTTCATCTCAAGCCACTTTTTGAGGTTAAGACGTAAAAAAATCACCTAGAGTCAAATCTAGGGATTAAGATGGGTAGGGAACTATTACATACCCAAGCTCGTGCACTTTTGCCATTACAACAGCAGATGTGTGAGCAGGCGCATGGGTCTGATGAAGAAGCACCCTTTTGCGTGCTAATCTTGGTCCCTCCTGCTTCAATTCACTACGCAAACGGCCCAATAATGTTGCAGATGAAGAACCAGTCACATCATGATGATATCCTGTGAATCCCAAAAAACAGGTGCCCATAAAACTGTTTTCGCTTTATTCGATACACTTTCACCTTCTTCAATCCACTGTTTTGACTGCCGTTTTGTCTTCGGAGTATAATGATGAATCCATGTTTCATCGAATTCACAACCGTTTCAAGAATCACGCTTACCAACAGTCATGCTTCTTAACAAAATTTCCCGCTATTTTGTCGAAAATTACCAGACCTATCAGTCTATCCCTGTAGAACCCTGTAGGACATCGCAGGTAAGTCACGGAGCGGCCTCTATTAATTTAAATAGAATTATTTGTTTGTGAGATTGCTGAGACTGCGGGCATCTCAACTGAACGGGTGCAGAACATTTTAACAACGCATTTGGATATAAGAAAGCTTTCCGCAAAATGGGTGCCGAGATTGTTTAAAACTGATAATAAACACGCACGTGTGTCAATTTCAGAAGAATGTTTGGCGATGTTAAAGCATAATCGGAATGACCTTTGGCGTCGATTCATAATTGTTGACGAAATATGGATTCATCACAACACACCAAAGACCAAAGAACAGTCCAAACAGTGGGTTTTCCGTGGTGAACCGGAGTCAAAAGAGGCCAACGCGACATTATCGGCCAATAAAGTCATGGTCACAGTGTTTTGGGATGCACGCGGCATAATCAGCGTCGACTATCTTGAAAAGGGCAAAACGAATAATGAAAAATATTATGGCAACTTATTGGATCGTTTCAACTATGCTGTAAAAAAAACGTCCGTATTTGGCGAAGAAAAATTCTCTTTCATCAAAACAATCCACACGTGCACACTTATGTCACCAGCATGGCAAAATTCCATGATGATATGAATTGCTTCCGCATCCACCATTATCGCCAGATTTAGCCCCCAGAAATTATTTCCGAATATGAAAAAAAGGTTCGACGGAAAAAAATTTGGCTCAAACGATGAGGTGATTTATAAAATGAACAAGCGCATGCTTGTTTATTTCATCAATCAGGGTTAGAGAAACCGTATTTTTTAGATGGGCTATAAAAGATAGAAAAACGTTGGACTAAAAGGAGACTATGTTGAAAAATAACATAAATTTTACACATAAAAAATATTTTTTTCTTGTCAAGGCTAGATACTTGTCATACAATCCTCGTAGTTCAAAATTCCCCGTAAAATTCTGATGTAAGCAGTAATTTTCCCTCATTTTTTCAGAATATGGGTTTGGAAGCAAAGTAATGGAAGCCGTTTACAATACTAGGAGGGATTTTTTTTTAGTTCTCTACTTAATTATAAAAGAAAACTGGCAGAGATTAAAACAAAAAATATTTTTTTCTATATAATTACTAACACATATAGTTTTAGCAAGTATAAAATTTACATTCCTGTGGTTAAATTTTCAATATACTTAAATTCGCAATTTTCTGCTTTTCTGTTGCGTTATCTGGCACAGATTTTGTAAAACGTTTAAAAAATTACGCAACTGAAAAAAAATGCAGTTACACAAGCTGATCTCTTTATGCAAATTTAAGCAAGATTAAGACTGTAAAAAAGCCATAAATTAATATTTCGGGTGTAGCAACTTAAATCGATTGACATGACTGTTTTATGCATGGGCCATTTTTTTATATGCAGATAATCTTTGTATTTTTTACATTCTTTTAGCCGGGAATGACATAATTGCTATATAATTTACGTGATAAATCATGGGAATATGCAAGAAGCCATACTGAAAAAAATCTGATCTGAATATGAATTAAGCAGGCGTAAAGTAAAATATTCGACAATATTAAATTAAATTCATTGTTCAAAAACATTGTTGAATAGTTAATGGTAGTTATCTATAGAGAAAATTTCCCTACAAAAAACAGTTACATTTTTATTGCTTCTGTCATATTACATAGTTACGAAATATAAAAAGGGTAGAATTTCATGACATAATTGTAGATCACCCTAAAGAAAAACATACACACATTACAACCATAAAGGAAGTTGTGTCTGTGCCCTGTTTATTCATAGATCTTGCGATCTCAAATATTCAAATGAGGACCCAATATTACAAAGTTAAAAAACACGGTTTTCGTATTTTTCCTGTTCCTTGGCAAAAAAGCTCAGCTCTGTACGATACCAATGCAGTCACGAAGGATAACACGCCTGCAATGGTAAACCTGCTTGCATTTCCAGCAGCATACGACAGACAAAATATATAGCACAGTGAATATTGACTATTTTTTTCAAAGAAATGTCTTTGGTGGTACCGATTTTGTTGAAAATAAAGTAGATCAGTGGTGGGCCATAAGGTATATTCTGTGGCATAGCCAAGACAGGGCCAGGGGAACATATGTCGCCCGCCCCTATAAATGTAGAAAATAGAGTCCAGTTTAAAACAGGGCTTTTTATTGTAGGTTATTTAAATGAAAAATCTTAATCATAATCAATTTTCAAACTGGGTTTAGGTTTGTTAAGTTCTTGTATATATATCGCTGCAAATTGTTTCAGTGAAAAACGCAGTCCTAGGCAATTCATTCTAAAAAAAATTGCCTTCTGGATTTTTGCCGCGTTGAGTTCTACTTGGTTAGTGTCACCTCAAGATAGAATTTCTTCTAGAATAGAATAGAATTTCTTTGTTGAGTTGAACAACTTCATGCTGTCTGTGGATATTTGCGTAGGTGCCTAATGTTAGAGTGTTCAAGGTAAATGAAAAAACAGGCTTACTATTATCGGCAAATTAGGCTAAGCTACTAGGTATATTATAACCCGAAATATTGCTGTGTCATAGAAATAATCAATTATAGTTCGTACTTTGAAGTTGATGTTCACCAGCGAATGGACATTAGTTAGATCTTCTGGATGCTATTTAAGGTCATTTATACACACACCGTACTAATTTAACGACCAAATTTTACTGTTTTCGCCACTACTATTTATTAATTTACAGGTAAGCTATCGATAAACTTTCCCTTTAACAATAAGTGTAAATTACAAATTTTCTCCAATCTAACTCTTGCTGGCGAATGATTTATGTTAATATGGCGTGCCGAATTAATCAGATAATGGAAATTTCAAACCGGGCAAAAACTGCTGTCGCGCATATTGTTCGTGAAATTTAATTTTCAGTTAATTTGTTTGCCCCTGATTGCTGAATGTGTCTAGAATTTCTGACAGGCTTATTTAAATTTATATGTAAGCTCGTTAATTACAGAGCATCGCTTCTCAAATATGGCAGAGCTTTTTTTTATCGGACTATGTACAGGAGGGTTTATCATTACACTTATTTATTTCCTCATAGAACTTAAGGGAACATTACACATTCTTTGGTCGGAAAAATCGACTTTTTAGAAAGTATCATATTTCCATAATATTCTCTGAAAATTTCAGAGGAAAATTTCATATGCTTTCGAAGTTATAGACGATTATAGCACCAAGTGTAAGGCAGGCCAAATTGACCGCGCGGTGTGCCAACTTACCTTTCAGCCGTTTACAAAGGTTTTGCTCTACCTGCATCGAACATCTGCTGCTACTTTTATGACTCTAAGGAAGATAAAAGCATGTAAAAGGAGAGATTACTATAGTGGGTATAATATCTTTTCAGTTTGAGGCAAAACTGTAGCTCTGAAGCAAACGGTACGCTAGAGTACTCAGTTCGAAAATATCGCTCGCAGGGCTAACATCACTCAGTAAACGTCTCGGCTAATATTGTGCAAAATAAATACGGGAAATTTAGTTCGAAGCGAGTGTGCAGGTACCACGTAAAAAACAGTTTTATGGTAATCGATTTTCAAGTGAAAGTAAATTCTAATTTTGCCAGTATATCGGCAGAAAAAATTGTAAAAATTTCTGATTTGAGTCCAAGCACTGATCCGACTTTTAGTTATTGTATAGTACCAATTCTTAGTTTTTACAACTTTGCAACAAAAGGGACGAAAGAACACTTAAGAACGAGGCGTATGAGGAGTCGGCAGGAATTTTGTATGCAGCAGGTATAGCTGATTGCACGTAAGTAGATTTTATATGTGAAAATTCGTTTGTTAAAAGTTTCTCTTCTCGTTTCTCGTTCTTCTCAAGGCAACGTTTTTGTAATCGACATGCACGATAACTTAAAAACCATTTAACCGATAGGTTTGAAATTTTACTATGTTCTTCTACACAACATTAGCATTAGTGTAAACTAAAATAAAAAAGATTGGTTTATTTTTTTCTCAAATTTTTAATGTTTTTTTTTTATGAAAAAAAGTTGGTAATCTGAAAAGAGATTACCAACTTTGGAGGTCCACCATTTTGTGAATTTTTGCTTAAACAAAATAATCGTAGTCTATACTGGGGCCATAGTCATACTTTTTCTAAGGATGTTTTTTTTTCAGACGTTCCAGTGAACCGCAATCGTGCACGCCAACAGATCAAAATTTTCAAAATGCCTTCCATGAGGCTGCAAAAAAACCCCTATAAAAAATTATTTAAAATATTATGTCAAAATTTTTTCTTGTATTTGAAGACTTAAAATAATTACGGACTCAAAAAATGTTTTTTTTTTTTTAATAATCTATCAGTCCCATAAAAATTATTAAAATTTTCGACCGAGAAAATGTAATGTTCCCTTAAACCACTAGAAGGAGTTTAACAAATGTAGGTTTAAAAAATATGTGATTTGGTTTCCAGTTTTTAAAAACTTTTGATACCGGGCCATTAAATTAGTTTAGGTATGAATATCTAAAGCCATCCACTATAGCAACAAACAATTAACTATTAGGGCGTTAAAAACAAACATTCTTCTTGCTATTGACGACATACAGCCCCCGATTTATGTGAAAAAGGAGTCAAACTTGGGTAAAGAGAACGCGTTATGTCACATAAAATAGAGGAGGTCGTTTGAATGATGTTTCATCAATAATGCCATCAGTCGAACTTCACTAAATCGTTAATAGTTGTTCCCTGAATTACTTATTACATGTTTCACATCAATTATACTATTTACTAATTCTTATACTATTACTAGATTTTCGATAAAAGACAAACAAAGAAACAGAAGGCTTGTTTTCAGAGAAAAACATAAAATTAATATATCGGCCTGTACTATTTCCTAGTGGTATCCATGTCCATATACTTATACCAACAAATTCTTTTGAAACAGTGGGCAAGTCACTCAATGTTGTAATATTACGAGGGTGGATGGATAAGTCTATTTCTACAAAATGGTGGGAAATTTTGTTAAGTGGCCTGACTGTTGGTAAGCGTAATTCTTGTAACGGTTGTGTTGAAAGTTTGAAATAGATCTAAAGCGCAGTTGTTTGATAGCAGCTAGAGTAAGTGATTCGTGTTACGCGTTTCGTAGAAACGGTGATAAAACATCTTTATTGAAAAAAGTGGACTGTGGTCCAGATAGAAACTGAACTGAAGTAAGTTCATATGTACTCTGCACCAGCACTCAAGAGAATTTATTATTGGATACATTAATTTAAACGTAGCCATATGAGCACTGCAGATGCTGGACCTTCAGTCGCCCGACGGAGGTTTCCTCTGAAGAAATGGTCGATAAAATGAATGGTATCGTGATATAAGATCGTCACATTAAGCTTCGAAAGAGTGCCGAGATGGTAGGCATCTCATATGAACGGGTGCATAATATCCTGCATAAAGTTCTTAAAATGAAAAAGTTGGGTGCGCGATGGGTGCCGCGTTTGTTGCCTCCAGACCAAGAACGAACGAGGAAAGATATTTTAAAATAGTGTTTGAAAAATTGTAGCCTAATCTAATGGAATTCTGGCGTCGTTTTGTGACGTAGACGAGACGTGGATAGGGCAGTTAAAACAGTGGGTTGGCGAAGGTGAAAATACACCGAAAAAAGCGAAGACAGCTTTATCGGCGGGAAAGGTGATCGCAACTGATTTCTGAGACTCACAGGGTATCATCATGATTGACTATTTCGAAACGGGTCAAATAATAACTGGATCTTATTAAGCAACGTTTGCATAGCCAGTTGCAATAGAAGCGATCAAGATTGGCGCTCAAAAAAGTGTTACTTTACTAGGACAATGCGCCTGCTCACACATTGACCGTTGCAATGGGAAAAGTGCACGAGCTGGTCTTCAAAATAGTTCTCTACCACCCTATTTCCCAGATATTGCCTCGAATGACTTCTTTTTTGTTTTCTAACCTCAAAAATTTGGCAAAAACGCACGAAGAAGTGATTGAAAAAGTTGTAGTGAAATTCAAAGGGCCTTTGGCGTGGTTTTGGCCCCACGCGGTTTTCTAACCTGGTTTGGGGGAAGAAATTCCAAATGAAAAGGTAATCTGCACTGTAAATGAGTACTACACACAGTTGGAATTTTTTTTTTTGAGGGAATAAAAAAAAGTAGAATCTCGCTGAACCAAATGTGTTGAGCTCAGTGGAAATTATGTTGTTGTTAAAAAATGTTGGTTTTTGCAAAAAAATGCTATTTACCTTGTTTTTTATAACACTTTTTAATCTACCCTCGTATGTACCACCAACGAAGGTTTAACCATGTTGCTGTGTACTTTCTGTAAAATATCTATGTAGGTAGATGCAGCAATAATTTTCAATAATGGAGAGTTTACTAAATTATAGGCTACACGTTAGCGGAGATGCAGTTGCTTACGTTATTTCGTATTGAAATTTTAATAACATATAACTTCTAGTTAATAGGTTTTAAAAAAAATCGTACAACAGTACGGAAACAGTAGAATATGGTTCCGCATGAATTTTTAGAAGCTCATAAATTGAGGGCCGCAATTTTCATGTATAGCATATTAACTTAGGTAGCAACTCGGAACATTTCCCTTAGAGTTACGCACAGGGAGACCCAGAGAAGAAGGAAACCAAAAATCACCGCGCGAGATTTTTGGTTTTCTTCACGTTTTAGGATTCTCAGATTGCGAAAAGTCATTCATTTCCGTCGGTGTTTTGGTACGGCAACTCTCGACAGAAATGAAATATTAATTTCAGTATATATATATATATATATATATATATATATATATATATATATATATATATATATATATATATATATATATATATATATATATATATATATATATATATATATATATCTGGTGTGAAAAGGGTGGGGGTTTGATAAATTTTGTATGGTTTTTAACAATAAAATGGTAATTTCTCCTGGTTTTTTTGTTGAGAAAATTTATAGTAAAACATAAAAAAGGGGAGGAAGCAGTGTAGAGGGGTTGTTTAGTATATGCAGCATTATATGTCTATTTCAAGATTTCTGGAATCGGGGAATTCAAAAATTAAGTTGTTTTTAGTGTTCCGTACGGAACACTTATAAGATCACTTCGGTGTCTGTCTGTCTGTCTGTCACATCCGATTTTCTCCAAAACTATTTGACAAAGAAAGTTGAAATTTGGCACTAATATAGGAATTGATGGCCCCTTCAGAGCTGTGTAGTTCAGGTTTAGTTAAGTTAGTTAGTAAAGTTAAATTTTGTCTTAAAGGGTTAGTTTTGGGGGGTAAAAACGGAAGTCAAAAAAAATTACCAGGGCATCGAGTGGGGTGTCGAATGAAAGCTTCTGAAAACACGAGTTCAAAAATATAGATAATGTAATACTTGCGCACACTTTCTTTGTATTATAAAAAATCACTGTCCCCTCCTTATATCGAAAAGTACTGATCAAAAAATTTTGAAAAAATTCTGGAATATTCTCCACAGGGTGCAGATTAAACGAAAATTATCACGAGTGCATTACCTTTAATAATTTACCTGGTATATAGAAAAAACAAAAATTTCAAGGCCATCAGATTTTAGTAAGAATTCCAGGGTCATCAGTTTTCAAGAAACATCGGAAATATACTTTGTTGAATACTCATTTGGAGTGTGTTTTGTGAAGTTATTGGTCATTTTATACCTCAGTAACAAAAATGTTTATTTTAAAAACACGGAACACTAATTGCGGAACTCCGACTTAGACTTAAAGGGTTATTTCTCTTAAAATCTTTTTTTTTTGTAACGGCAGCCAAAAATATTTCAATATCCAGTAAAGCAAAGAATATCAAATTTGGCACACACATACATATCTCCAGAAAATATGTAATTCCGGCTTATAATATTCTAAAAATATAGGATGCATCAAACTTAGTCGCTTGTGAGAAGTATCTGGAGACTTAGGAAGAAGTAATGTTGAGATATTATATCGAAGAACTAACATACGAGGCTGGTTTGAAAAGTCCGTGCAAAGTCCGAGGTCATGTTTAGTTAGTAGCATCTCTTGAATGAACGCACACCAAGTTTCAGCCATATTGGTCTATTTCTTTGTGTTTGGCATTCGTGTGAATCAAGGAAGTCGAGTGATTTTCAAGAAATGGACGAAAAAGAATTTCGTGTGGTGATTAAACATTACTTTATGAAAGGCAAAACGCCTCAGGAGACTAAAGAGAAGCTTGATAAACATTATGGTGACTCTGTACCTTCGATTAGAACAGTTTATAGGTGGTTTCAAAATTTTCGGACTGGCCATATGGGCACAAGTGACGCTGAACGTTCTGGACGGCCTGTGGAGGTTACGACTCCAGAAATCATTGATCAAATCCATGATATGGTGATGGATGACAGAAGAGTTAAGGTGCTTGAGATTGCTAGTGCTGTGGGCATCTCGACTGAACGGGTACATAATATTTTGCATAAACATTTGGACATGAGAAAGCTATCCGCAAGATGGGTGCCGCGATTGCTCACGCTCCAAAAACGTAATCGTGTGAAGTGTTGCAAGGATGGTTTGCCGCTGTTCCAGAAGAATCCGGAGGACTTTAAGCGTCGTTTCGTCACTATGGATGAAACATGGATACATTACTATATTCTTGAGACCAAACAACAATCTAAACAATGGGTTATCAAGGGGGAATCTGCACCAAAAAAGGCGAAGACGGTTCCTTCGGCCGGAAAGGTTTATGGCGACTGTCTTTTGGAATTCGCAAGGGATAATCCTCATCGACTATCTGGAAAAGGGTAAAACTATTACAGGTGAATATTATTCATCGTTATTGGACCGTTTGAAAACCGAGCTGCAAGAAAAAAAAACGCCCGCGATTGGCCCACAAGAAAGTCCTTTTCCATCACGACAACGCACCAGCACACACCTCAGCAGTTGTGGTCGCAAAATTAATGGAAATAGGATTCCAACTCGTTTCACATCCCCCCTATTCTCCAGACTTGGCTCCCTCGGACTACTATTTGTTCCCCAATTTGAAGAAATGGCTGGCGGGACAAAGATTTTATTCAAACGAGGAGGTGATTGCAGACACTAATGGATATTTTGCAGACTTGGACAAATCCTATTATTCGAAAGGGATCAACAAACTAGAACATCGTTAGACGAAGTGTATAAGCCTAAAAGGAGACTATGTCGAAAAATAAAAAAGGTTTACCCCAAACACATAAGTAGTTTTTATTTTTGCACGGACTTTTCAAACCAGCCTCGTATATAATAATATGTTTGCAGTTTAGACGTTATAGCCTGTCAAAAATTTTAGTCCAATCTTGGCTCAAAAATAGTTTTTATAAATTACCCCCGATATTGTCTTAAGACACAGTATCATAAAAGGTATTTTTATGAAGCTAGACAACACAAAAGCTTCTTGCGCTGATGGAATACCTGTTATAGTACTCAAAAAAGCGCCAGCGAACTAACACCAGTTTTCTGTAGACTTTTTAACTTATTCTACAGAAAGAGAATATTTCCTTTCTATTGGAAATGCACTACAGTTTAGCCGATACCAAAAAAAGGCAAGAAGACCTTACCAAAACACTACCGGCGAGTCGCGCTGCTTTTGATATTAACAAAAGTCATGGAAAAGGCTAGCAATCAGCATCTTCTAAAATATCTTGAGGGATTGAATATTATTAGCGACTATCAATATGGCTTTCGTAAAGATCAATAGAGATCTTCTAACTTATGGAACACAAGTTTGAAACAACGCCATTGAACACTGCTGAGAATCTCTTGATATATCTAAGGCATTCGACAGTGTTTGGCAGGATGGTTTGTTGGCTAAGCTACGTTCTTATGATATGTCTGAAACGTTCTACTTGTATGTTTCGTCAGAGAGCGTTAATTTGACAGCAAATATATCTTGGCATGAACATGTTACAAACGTAGCAACGGAGCTTCTCAAAAGCTGGGAATAATATTTCGAACTAGAAAGCTTTATACTTCACAAGAACTGTTAATTCTGTACAAAGCTTAAATTCGACGAATGATAGAATACT
The DNA here is from genome assembly GCA_019049505.1 of Pachyrhynchus sulphureomaculatus. NCBI lineage: Eukaryota > Metazoa > Arthropoda > Insecta > Coleoptera > Curculionidae > Pachyrhynchus > Pachyrhynchus sulphureomaculatus. The sequence continues at coordinate 82,746,206 of CM032452.1, read as the reverse complement.
GCTCCCATGTTTAGGGCTCTGCTCCCAAACACTGCATTTGTTGGATTCTATTCAGAGATGGCGCATGACATTATGGAATGTGAAAACACGTCCAGAAGCTATATGCACGTTCGATCACGAGCTTCTATCTGCGGTAATGGCGATAAAACTCCAAACCTAAAAAAAAGGTAGACCGCAGAGACAGGGATGCTTAAAAAAGGAACTCAAGGCGTTTGAGATGTGGTGTTATCGCAGACTATATACCGCGTATACCATGGACTCCGCGCAGAACCAGCGTTTCGATTCTGGAAGAACTAGGAGTAGCAAAAAGAATAACAGACACCATCCATGAAAAAATTTTGCAATACTTTGGCCACGCAGCTAGGCGGAATAACGACATGGAGCTTATAGTCATAAAAGGAAAGGTAAACGGCCGCAGAGGCCGGTCTCCACGTCGCTGGTCAGATCAGGTCGGATCAGGTTCGGGAGCTCACCGGAGTTGTAGTGCATGGTGCAGTTCATCTTGCTGACGATAGGAACCAGTGGAAGGACTTAGTGTCATCGGTAATAACCATACCTCTGCTAAGAGGTTCGGACTGAGAAGAAAGGATTCAGAACAGAGCTGTTCGTCTGACAGGAGACCCAATACTGATCAGCACCTTGATTTCTTGGAACATCGAAGAACGGTTGGCGACTTGAGTCTATTATACCAGTATGTTCATGGAAAGGGTTCGATGTAACCCCCTTAAATCTTCCCAAAGCGGTGCACGCTAGGAACACATGAAGTTTAGCTTGACACTCCTCATACAAGCAGTCTTTTATATGGAGAACCCCATCCCTTTGGAATGATTTCCTCAGCACTGTGTTTTCAACCGAGTACAATTTTCAGCGAATCAAAACGTGAATCGCTTTTTCTGCACACGCGTCACTCCTGTAGTGCTTCGGGGATTTCCCTGCAGCACGTGTGCTAAGCCCCTAAAAAAAGTAATTTATTGATCTTGAGCGTGTGTACTCAAGCAACGTTAAAAGGACATTAAAATGAATATGCAATAACTCCCCACAACATTATGCCATCTCAAAATAAGCATAAATAAGTAGTAGATGGGACACTAAAATAGAAATTAATATTAATTTTGTCTAGCAAGAATACTCGTGTCGAAATAGATTCCTTGAAATTATTATTAGACGCCCATGGACCATGGTTTGTACTGTAATAACCTATTGTGAATATGAAAAAAGTATGATGGTACATTATTCAACAGGAATAAGTCATATAACGCCTTCTGATGTAACAAAACCTTATATGTGGTCGTCAAACTTTGATTATGGTCCTTAAAAATTAAATAAATTAATAAAAAAAAACACTGATTGTATTTTACGACCGGGAGAGCTCACCTTAAAGACGATACCAGAAACGTCTGGTATAAAATTGACATCCTCTCTACAAAGGTGCAATTACACTGGTCAACAAAAAAAAGAAAATTGCTTGTTTCCTGTGATTTTTTTTTGTTTCTATCTCAAATTGACGCGTATTTTTTAAATATGGCAACAATTTTTCTCTAACAGCTTTTGTTTTTGAGTTATAGCTAACTACCCTCATTTACTATTTTTACTTAGATTTTCGTTTTTTATTGGACACTAAAATATATTTTGTTGTTGTTTTAGACATGGCTTCGTCAAGAAGATGTTGTGTGCTTAATCCCCATTGTTTTTGCTATATTTGTGGTGAATATATATTTGCAAAATGTCGAAAACCTATATCGGACTTTGTGAAAACTGCGTATCATCAATACTTTAAAATCAAATTGTGTAATCAGGACAAGCCATGGGTTCCTCATATTGTATGCCAGAAATGTGTGGTATATCTACGGTTATGGTCCAGTGGAAAAAGAGATGCAATGATGTTCGTAACACCCATGATTTTGCGAGAACCTCGAAACCATCATGACGATTGCTACTTCTGTGTTGTGAAAATAAACGGAATTAACCCTGGAAATCGAAGTAAGTGGTCATATCCCAACTTATCTTCTGCTCAACGACCTCAATTAAAATCACAAGAGGTACAACCCAGCACATCTAAATCTTCTGCTGATCCAAATCTTTGTGTACCCGAACGAAATACATCAAGTGAAGACTCTGATTTAGACTACAAATGTAGCCTTTCAGAACCTCAACCATTTAATCAGAAAGAACTAAATGACTTAGTAGGAGATCTAAACTTACCAATAGAAGCTTCTGAAATTTTAGCATCTCGTTTAAAAGAAAAAAATTTGCTTACTCCGGACACAACATTACATTTTATCGTACCCGAGAAAAAAATCTGTTACCGTATTTTTCTCAAGAGAAGGATTTAGTTTTTTGTAACGATGTTGGTGGTATTTTGCAGCAGATGGGATTAAAACAGTACCAACCTAGTGATTGGCGTCTTTTCGTAGACAGCAGCAAAAGAAGTTTAAAGTGTGTTTTGCTTCATAACGGTAACAAGTACGGATCTATACCTATTGCACATTCGACGACTTTAAAAGAAGAATACGTAAATGTTTCTAAGGTTATGGAAAAAATTAAGTATCAAGACCACAAATGGGTCATTTGTGTTGATCTGAAAATGGTTAACTTTCTTTTAGGTCAAAAAGGGGGGTACACAAAGTTCCCTTGTTTCATGTGTCTCTGGGATAGTCGTGACAAACAACACCATTGTTCACAAAAAGTTTGGCCAGTGCGGGAAGAGCTAAAAGTTGGTACAAAAAATGTTATAAACGTGCCTTTAGTTAGCCGAGACCGCATTATACTTCCACCACTTCATATTAAACTCAGCATAATGAAACAGTTTGTGAAGGCGCTTGACAAAAGTGACGAATGTTTTAATTTTCTTTCACGCAAGTTTCCAGGATTAAGTGCAGAAAAATTGAAAGCTGGTATTTTTGATGGGCCACAGATTAGGCAACTCGTGAAAGATCCTAATTTTGTCAAATCAATGACTGAAGTCGAATCCAAAGCTTGGAATTCATTTGTTTTGGTTATGAGTAGCTTCCTAGGCAAAAAGAAATCTGACGACCATGTCGAGCTTGTTGAGTGCATGCTATCGAACTTGCAAGAGCTAGGGTGCATCATGAGCATAAAAATCCACTTCCTGCACTCGCAGACCGATTTCCACAAAATCTGGGTGATTTTAGTTAGGAGCAGGGTGAAAGATTTCATCAGGATCTTCGGACAATGGAAGAGCGTTATCAGGGGCGGTGGGACTCACATATGATGGCAGACTACTGCTGGAGTTTGCAACGAGATCTACCTAAAGTCATTCATTCAAGGAAATCTTATAAAAGATCATTTACTAGTGTTCAATAGAAATTTTGTTAACATAATGTATTATTTTTTTGTATTTTTTTGGCAACATAATAAAACTGTATATTTCAAAAGGTAAAGCTGTTAGCAATCTCCCAGTATTTTTTTTATAGTCAGGGCTATAGAAATACCCAATAACAGAAAAAAAAAATAAAGGAAACAAGACTTGTGTTGACCAGTGTTATCTAAGCAGATTTTGCGAGTGAGTTTACCAGGAAAATAATATGGACGAAAGTTATGCACCATCAATTTTAGTTATCGCACAGCAACTTGTACTAGAAATCAGCAGTACAAAATACCTACGTTCAACGGAAGGACCACCTATTAGTCCATTTCTATTACGTGGACTCCCAATTACACAGGTATACGAAAAAAATTCTGTCTTTTAAGTGAGACACGTGTCTTCTTAAGTATTTTTTTATGCTGGATCCAAAAACATCATAAAAAATACATCCACCGTGAGGTTTTTTTTTAGAAAACTATTAAATTGAAAAAAGATGCAATTTAATAAAAAAACCAAAAAAGAAAAGAAAATTATCCCTAATAAATAAAAAAATTCTGATAAAAAATAACCGGTCAAGTGCAATTCCGTACGTTGCTTGCTTTTAAAATAAAAAATTTTGTTACGGAGGTATAAAATGATCGGTGACTTCACAAAACACACCCCAAATGAGTTTTCATTAAAGTTTGTCTCCAATCTTTACTGAAAACTGATGACAGAATTTTTGTTTTTTTTTTTTATACCAGATAAATTATTAAAGGTAATGCACTCGTGATAATTTTAGTTCAATCTACGCCCCGTGGAGAACATTCCAGGATTTTTTCAAAATTTTTTGATCAGAACTTTTCAAGATAAGGGGGGGACAACGATTTTTTAAAAATAACACAGAGAAAAGTGTACGCAAGTATTACATTATATATATACGAGGCATGTTTTTTAAGTAAGTACCGTTTTGGAATTAAAAAAAGACGTGCAAAGATATCGCTATAATTTTATTTTTACATGAAAGCCTGTACCTTAATCTACTTTTCTACATAATTTCCGTGAATATTGAGGCACTTGTCATAACGTGGCACCAGTTTTTGAATACCCTCCTCATAAAATTCTGCCGCCTGAGAAAAAAGTTCTCGGTCACAATGCGATACAAAACACTACGAGAATATTGAGGAAAGCAGTCGCACAATGATGAAATTGTAAAGCGTCTGTTTTCTCTCACCTTTTCGTCCACTTTCTGCACCAAATCTTCATTAACGACCGAAGGACGCCCACTCCGTTCTTCATCATGCACATTTGTGCGGCCATCTTTAAATGCTCTCACCCATTTCCTTACCATTCCATCACTCATAATGTTTTGTCCGTAAACTTCACAGATCTCACGATGAATATCGATCGGTTTTACGCCTTTAGCACTAAGAAATCGTATAACAGCCCGTACTTCACAATCGGCGGGACTCACGATTGTCGGAGGCATCTTAAACACTCAGTAAACAACGTATACAATGAAGAATCAGACTGTAATGGCGTCAGTGCGTAGACATGAGATGTAGGTTACGAGTGCGCATGCGCGGAACGCCGACCGTATCGCTGCGGCGGCGGAATCGCAAAACGGTACTTACTTAAAAAACATGCCTCGTATATATATATATATATATATATATATATATATATATATATATATATATATATATATATATATTACTCGTGTTTTCACAAGCTTTCATTTGACACCACACTTGATGACCTAGTAAAAAATTTTTTTTTTTTTCACTTCCGAATTCACCTCCCAAAACTAACCCCTTAAGTCAAAATTTAACTTTCAAAAAATATATGATTCTGATGAGGCCATCAATTCCTATATTATTACCAAATTCCAACTTTCTATGACAAATAGTTTCGGACTAAATTGGGTGTGACAGATGGACAAATAGGTAGACAGACACTGAAGTCATCTTATAAGAGTTCCGTACGAATCACTAAAAACGAAAAAAAAAAAAAAGAAAATTAAAAATAGAATTTATAAACGAAAGATTTATTTAAATTTTATGTAAAACAGTTAAAATAAATGGTATATAAGTAAACAAATCACTCACATACTCAAATACTCGCACAGTTACTCACTCGCATATTATCATACTCACTAACTCCCTCAATCACATACTTACCAACTAACACACACACTCACTCACTCGCTCGCTCAGTCACCCACACACTCACTCATTCACATATTCCCATACTCTCACTCACTCACTTCTACACTTACTCACTCACTCGCTCGCTCACTCACTCACTCACTCACTGCCTTACTCACCCACTCACATTCCCCAATATTTACTCAATCCATTTATTCATAAAATTGACTCTAAACCTGTCAAGGGATATACATTACAACGCATGTTGCAACCTTTTGTTCCTAAATAGTAAACGGTTATTTTTTTTCAACACTATTCCTCATGTTTTAATATCAAATTAGAATTTGAAACTTAAAAAACTACTAGAAATGATAATTTTGTTCGGAAAAAAAATTCTTATTTAGCTATTGCATTTATTTACTTAAAAAAGGATTTTACCAACCACATAGCACCCTTGTAAGTGTTAAAAGCGAGTTTTTTGTTGAAACTGAACATAAAACTTTATTTTTTCATGTCAAGTCAGGATTAAGAACTTCAAATAAACTCTTAAAATAATAGTTTTTATTCAATATTAATAAAAATTAAATCAATTTTTTAATTTAGCGGTTGCATATATTTATTTTAAACAGCATTTTGGTATGTAGCTTAGTTAAACGTAGTGTATGCGTGTTTTTTGTTAAACATGAACACTAAAACCTAATATTTATAAGTTTTTATGATAAATGCAGATTCAGAACATTTAAAGATGTCCGAAATAATAGTTTCATTCTATAATTTTAATGATTATACAGTTTTACATTACTAAAATGTATTTTTTTTCAATTCAATCATCAAGATCTGCAATCCCTGCTATTTTTATCTCTGAGATTACATGAAAGTTCTCTCGGGCGGGGCTTTTTGTATGTCAAAACGGCGGAAATTTTGAACATTTACTCTAGCAATGGACATTACATTTTGAAGGCGAGTTCTGAAAATGGCTTTTTTTGAGGATTTAGCTATATAACTTAAAATTTCCCAACTCTTAATTCCGCACGTTAATCATGTTCATAATATTTTGTATGATTTTTCTTGTCTAGTAACATCCTAACTGTATTAATATAAAGTTGTAACAAGAAATTAACATTTATGCAAAACAGTTTAGTCGTTTTTATTTTAATTTAAATTTTAAACTCACTCAACGATACCATCTGGTCACGTCAAAACAGTTATTGAATGAATATCGTCAAACTGAAATAAGATAGTTGTTAAGATATGTCTGATAACCTTGTACGATGTAGATATGTCCAATAATTATTCATTGATAGTCGTTTGTATCTTGATGACAAGATACACTGACTTATTATAAGTAGTTTATGCCGGATGGCGTAAATGCGTCCTTACTATATGGGTATGGTTCTGACATACGAAACGCTATACGAAATATAGTAGTCCTCAGAACCCTAGTGGATTTTATACGTGTAATTCTTCTGGTTTTTTCTTCTTTGTCAATTGGAAAAGTGATGCTGACGTTTCGCGGATCATCCTACCTACTTCTTCAAAGCTTGTTCTGAAGAAGTCAGTTCTTTAAAGAAGCTGTGAAGGATTTGGCATGAAGATTGAAGAAAAGTCAGCATTAATTTTTCAATCGACATAGATGAAATCCAGAAGAATCACGCCTATAAACCTTGTAACCTGTGGAAGTTTCTCATCAAAACATATAGTTTTGTAAGTTACGTATATATATATATATATATATATATATATATATATATATATATATATATATATATATATATATATATATATATATATATATAGATATATATTAAAGAGGCGTCTAGACCTAGCTGTATAAGTACAGACCTAAATCTTTATGAAGAATACGTTATAACGGACTCATAGGTACTTGATTGTTTGCGTATTGAGAGTGCAGAATGCTCGCGAACTAACGCTCGTATGCCACGTTTACAACAATGCTTGATGTATTTAATCGTTATGCTCTAGTTTTACTTCATAATATATCTAAAATATTTTTAAAGCGCAAGCAAATTGAATAAGTCATTCAGGTAACAAAGCCAAGCTTTCAGAGTACGACGTTTAAATTCGAACATAAATTCAGTGCACGTACAACTGCAATTAAATAAGCCTCATGTACTCGGTTTCTGTAAAACCAAGGTCAGTTTAATGTCAATTTTCTCTACTCTGGGTACGACTTCTATTCCTGGTTTACGCGTAACTTTGGAATCTGTCTCTTCCTCAGAAACGATCTCTCTTGCCAACGAGAGGAGATCCTGGAGCCCCGAAACTTTGATGTTTTGTGGTTAAAAATAACGACTCCTTAAACAACAAGGTTTATGTGCTGCCTTTATCGACCACCAAGCGATACTGACTTTAAAATACTTTTCGATTCTCTTGCAAACACCATCAAGCATTTACAGATTAATTATCCAAGTACCGAAATTGTTACCCTGAGCAACTTAAATGTCCACAGCATCAACTGGCTTAAGTATTCAAATACGACCACCGAACAAGACCGTGAATCATTCTTAATCAGTTGTGGCTTTACGATGAACCAACACGGATCCCTGATCGAGACGGAGAATTCGCCAGTCTTGACCTATTTTTGCCCATCAATCCAGAGGTTTACAAAGTCACCGTAAATCCGCCGTTAGGTTCTTCCGATCATAACTTGCTTTTGACATCGAGTATTCTCCCAGTGACAGAGAGGCGCCTAAATCGCGCAAAATTTGGCACTACAAATCTGCTAAATGGAAAGAACTTATCGAATATTTTGGAACTTTTTCTTGGTTAGACGGTTGTTTTAGATCTCACGATCTATCTAAGTGCGCTAAGGAGGTTTTCAATCTTATTCTGGCTGGTATGGAAGCTTACATCTCTTTTTCGAAGAAATGACCTTCCAACGGTAAGTCTTGGCTCGATGGACAATGTAAAGAAATTGTTGCTTTTAAACATCATACCTACCTACAATGGCGTGAACATCTAAACGTTACAAATTGGAACATCTTTGTTCGTATGCGGAACAGATGCAAAGAAATTCTCGACGAAACCAAGGAGGCACACGATCAAAGAATTAAAAACAAACTTCTAGCCTACCTGAACAACTCCAGGTCCGTTAGTCGCTAAGGCCGTTTGTCAAAAGTTCACTGTTCTTCTTCTTCGGGTACTATCACCGTTCAACGATCGTTGGCTATCATGTTGGCTACCACGTTGATGATGATCGTTTTATTGACAGCCGTTCGGAAAAGTTGAACCGTAGATTTTCCGTACCACTATCTCAAATTTTTCAACCACGATGTTTTCCTTCTCCCTGGATCACGTCTGCCTGGAATCATTCCCTCTATAATCAGATGCAAGATTTCGTATTTTTCTGAATGTCTCATAATGTGGCCAAAATATTCTAATTTGCGACGTTTGATGGTCGTGACCATCTCCAAATCCTTATCCATGCGATTCAGAACGCTGTTGTTACTGATTTTCAGCAGTCATCGATACACGCACATCTCGAATATCTCCAGACGTTTAAGCATTGCTTCAGCTAGCGTTCACGCTTTACGCGTACAAAAGACTGAACAGACATAGCAACCTCCATTTTCATCCGTTTTTTCAATAGGTCGTGACTAGTTAACATGAGAAGAATACTTCATATGCCTGAGGATGATCCCTCGAAAAGCGCTATCTGCTTTTAAGCGTTGACTGTAGTAACCACTTTGTCAGCTCGAAAGCTGCTGTGTCAGTTTTCGATGGAGTAATAGATATGCGTATTTAGTACAATTCGTTATATCCTACCATCGTACTCCTTAACTACTGGGATAAGTACCAGTAAATTATGTTCTCTTGTTTGTCAATTCTAGCCTGACTGACGAGCCGTGATACGGCGAAACGCGTCTCAGGATGGATTTGACGAATAAGAGAACAGTGGGTAAACTGCTGAAATGTGAACTTCCTCCGTGTTCAGTTATTATACATTAACTAAGATTTTTTCTTCTTCATAAATGCAATTCGGGCCTCCTCTATTCAAATTTTGACATTCACAGTCGAGTTCCAGTGGTCGTTGATATTGCTACCGAGATACATCAATTTATCAACTTCCTCTATCTTTGTGCCACTGACTGTAATACCACCATCTGCAATATAAGATTTTTTTGCTTATAATCTTATATTTTGTTTTATTTGCCTTAAACCAAACCGTGTACAAGTGTCAGTTATTTTATTCATGAGTTTTTGTAGATCTTTTCCGTTATTAGTGATAACTAATGTATCATCGGCGTATCTGATGTTATTTATGTTAACACCGTTGATGTTGATTCCTTTAGTGGTACCAGTGAGTGCTTCATTGAATATCACCTCCGAATAGAGGTTGAACAACAAGGGCGATAGAATGCAACCCTGACGCACTTCCTGCTTGATTGTATTTCAGTTGTCTTATGCACATGATACAAACTGACGATCATACGAATGTCTTTGCCGTCTATAACGGTCGTTTTAAAATCTCTAGAAGCTTTTCGTGGCGTACCTTGTCAAAGGCTTTTTCAAAGTCAATTGAACAAAGAAACACATCTTGGTTGACGGACATCAAGTGGATACCAAACAGTGCCTCTCTAGTCTTTAATCCGTTTCGAAAACCAAACTGACTGTTTCCAATTCTTTCTTCAAGTTTATTACAAATCCTGAGAGCTCATGAGACTAATTATTCGATCCACTATATCGCCACTCACTCCCCGAGCGATGGATGCTAGGAATACACGTCGCATTAATACGCAATTCGTATGAGGTTCAGCTTGTCACTCCTAATACAATCCCTTGCAAGCTGTCTTTTATATGGAGAACCTCATCCCTGAACTGAATGATGTGCCCAGGACTGTGGTTCCCATCGAAAACAATTTACAGCGATTCAAGACCAACGCGAATAGCTCTTTTTACACAGGCATCGCCCTAATAGCGCTATAAGGTTTTCCCTGTAGGGCGTATGTGAGTGACTAAAGTTTATAAATCTCCATGTAATTCGCCGAAGGAAATTTAATTAATTAAGCAATTTAATTGGCTTCGAGAACGGATACTGTGATCTTAAACAGACAAATAAAATATTTTGATTTAAAACAGTGTTTGGAAACAACTTTGATGATCTTAACGAAAATATAAACATACATAAATAAGTCAAAATAAACTTGGGAACAAAATATTAAAATAGAAAAGTGGGACAAAAGGGAAGTATTTTTAGTTCATGTTTACAGTTGCGAAAATTAGCTTCTTATAGGAAGTCTATTTAGTAATTTAAAACTGGTGGTAATTAAATTAGCTTTACAAATAAGTTGTGCAAGACAAAAAACTGATGAAATAAAGAGTTTGATGCAGTGAGAAATAAGGGAGATCTAATTTCTAAGAGTAGTATATTTTTAATAACAGGTCAGTTATTAAAAAGACACTAAATACGTCTGTAGATATTGACTCAGAGATCTAAGTCAACTAGCCAAAAAAGTGTCGAAAGGGCCGCGAGTTTAATATGTGGCGGCCCGGGGCTCCCTGGCGTAGTTCTTGCTTGCTGTGCAAAAGGTCTCGAGTTCAATCCCGACAGGTCAGTTACCTATTTATTAATTTATTTAAGTATATTTGGCCTGACCATGTACAGGGTGATCAATTTATAGATGTCCGACCCCGATTTATGGAAAACTGTTGGATATTTATTAGTGTTCCGTACGGAACACTTATAAGAACACTTCGGTGTCCGTTTGTCTGTCTGCCTGTCTATTACACCCGATTTTCTCTGAAACTATTTGATATAGAAAGTTGAAATTTGGCCCTAATATAGGAATTGATAGTCTCATCAGAGCCGTGTAGTTTTGAGAGTTAAATTTTGACTTAAGAGGTTAGTTTTTGGGGGTGAAATCGGTGAAAAACATTTTTTTTTCCAGGTCATCGAGTGGGATGTCAAATGAAAGCTTACAAAAAGACGAATTCAAAAAATATATATAATGTAATACTTGCACATAGTTTTCTTTATATTATTTTTAAAAAAGTGCGAAAAATCGTTGTCCCTCCACCTTATCTCAAAAAGTACTGATCAAAAACTTTTGAAAAAATTCTGGAATATACTCTACAATGTGTAGATTGAACGAAAATTATCACGAGTACATTACTTTTAATAATTTATTTGGTATATAAAAAATAACCGGTCAAGTGCAAGTTGAACTTGCGCAATTAGTGTTCCGTACGTTGATTGCTTTTAAAATAAAAAATTTTGTAACGGAGGTATAAAATGATCAGTGACTTAAAACACACCCCAAATGAGTTTTCAACAAAGTTTGTTTCCAATCTTTACTGAAAATTGATGACCTTGAAATTTTTGTTTTTTTTATATACCGGATAAATTATTAAAGGTAATGCACTCGTGATAATTTTCGGTCAATCTACACCCCGTGGAGAATATTCCAGAATTTTTTTCAAAATTTTTTGATAAGTGCTTTTCGAGATAAGGCGGGTGGACAGCGATTTTTCGCGATTTTTTAAAAATAATACAAAGAAAAGTGCGCGCAAGTATTACATTATATATACATATATATATATATTATATATATATATATATATATATATATATATATATATATATACAGTAATACCCCGCTTAGCGCGACCCCGTTACGCGCGGTTTCACTATAACGCGAATTTCAAATTTCGCGCTCATGTAGTCATTAACTTCTCTATGGTCGCGGGGGGATCCCCGCTTTCTCTGAATATTCTCTTTGAAGAATTGGGAATTCCCTGTCCTTCGACTTTGTTCTATGGGGATTTCCTCGTTCGTTTCGTGTGTTCATTTGTTCCGTAATGTTAGTTCGGTCGGCTGGCAGTTTTGTTTTAATATTTATTGGAGATACATACATACATAATTTAACCCTACGTTAAAAATGCCGCCTGTAAAGAAAAAAAGAGCGTAAAAGCGTCACTTTGGAATTGAAGATGAAAGTGTTAAGAAGAATGGAAAATGGAGGCAAAGCAACAATTGTTGGGAGAGATTTTGGACTCTCAGAATCGACTGTGAGAACGATTTATAAAAAATCGGGAAAAAATTAAAATCTCCAGCGAAGGTTCAACACCTATAAGTGCAACAAAACTTTCTCGTTCGAGATCATCTATCTTAGAAAGAATGGAGAAATTACTGTCAGTCTGGATCGAAGATTTGAATAAGAAGAACACACCACTAAGTCAAGATCTCATATGCACAAAAGCAAAATCTTTGTATGAGATGCTGAAAACAAAAGAAGGAGAAGGGAGTGCCACTCCGACTTTTGCTGCCAGCAGAGGCTGGTTCCATCGGTTTCAAGCAGCGTTCTAATCTTCACAATATCCACATAACAGGCGAGGCGGCCAGCGCGGACATTCAAGCTGCAGCTGAGTTTCCAGACAAGTTTCAAGACTTCGTTAGACGAGAGAAAATTCCTGCTTGTCTCATCTTCAATGTTGATGAGACCGCACTTTACTGGAAAAAAATGCCATCTCGAACATTCATTTCTAAGGAAGAACGTCAAGCCAGTGGTTTCAAAGCTGCGAAAGATCGACTAACACTTCTGCTGGGTGGTAATGCCACTGGTGATTTCAAACTGAAACCTTTACTAGTGTACCATTCAGAAACACCCCGTGCAATGCGAGGCACAGACAAGACAAGTCTACCAGTTGTGTGGCGATCAAACAGAAAGGCGTGGGTTACACGGGAAATTTTTCAAGAATGGTATTCTAATAGTTTTTGCCCATCAGTCAAATCATACTGTGACAGAAATGGGCTTGAACCTAAAGTTATATTACTCTTAGACAATGCCCCAGGACATCCAACCTCACTTGATACGCCCAGAGACTTAAAAGTGTACGTAAAGTTCCTTCCACCAAACACTACGTCAATATTACAACCTATGGACCAGGGAGCAATAGCAAACTTCAAAGCTTATTACCATCGCCGCACTTTTAGCCAACTAATTCATGAAACTGACGGGGAAGGAAGACAGTCTATGCGAGAGTGGTGGAAGTCATACAACATTATGAAGTCTATTCACAACATAGAAGAGGCTTGGAAGGAAGTTAAAATGAGTTGTATGAATGGGGTGTGGCGTAATCTTTGGCCAGATGTAGTGGAAGCACCTAGAAGAATTGTCCAGATGCAGAGACAAGTGCTTGAAGACATTGCTGCAATGATTGAGGGGTCTGAACTTGAAGATGTCACGGTAGAAGATCTCGTAGAACTTGTAGCAACGCACGACGATCCTATTAGCAATGAAGATCTGATCGAGTTACAGAATAATCCTATCTACGATGAGGAAGAACAAGTAGAAGAGAAAGTTTTATCTTCAGGGGAAATACAAAATGCACTTTCAAAAATTTATTCAGGTTTGGACATATTGCAGAGTATAGACAATAATGATGACCGTGTCTTGACCGTGTGTCAAACAATTAAAAACAGTGTTGGGTGTTATGAACGTATTTTACAAGAACGTAAACAAAACGTTACCCAAAAGACAATAGATGTATTTTTCCGTAAAAAATAAGAGTATGTATTGCATAAAGTGTTCTTAGAATTAAAGTGATTGATTAAAATGATTTGTATTTTTTTGTATTAAATTTTGACTATGTTTAATCATAAACCTCGATATACGCGAATTTCAGTTAACGCGATTTTTTTCGGAACGTATCCCTCGTAAAGCGGGGTATTACTGTATATATATATATATATATATATATATATATATATATATATATATATATATATATATATATATTACTCGTGTTTTCACAAGCTTTCATTTGACATCACACTCGATTACCTAGTAAAAATTATTTTTTCACTTCCGATTTCACCCCCCAAAACTAACCCCTTAAGTCAAAATTTAACTTTCAAAACTACATGGCTCTGATGAGGCCTATATTATTACCAAATTTCAACTTTCTATGACAAATAGTTCCGAAGAAAATCTGGTGTGACAGACGGACAGACAGACACCGAAGTTATCTTATAAGTGTTCCGTACGGAACACTAAAAACAAAAATTGCATGGTCATCAGATCGGAAACAAAAACTATGTTGAAAACTCATTTGGGATGTATTTTGTGAAATCACTGATCATTTTATACTTCCGTAACGAGAATTTTTATTTTAAAAGCAATCAACGTACGGAACACTAATTGCGCAAGTCCAACTTGCACTTGACCGGTTATTTATTTTTTTTTAATGTGGAATGATTTAGTGCATGTCAAGGAGTATACTGACGTATTTGACATTTGTTAGTGTAAACGATACTTGGCGCCTCGACGCCAAACAACTTTTTTTTTTCATTCGACATACCTTTTGATAAAATGGAATTGGAAAGCTCCAATTTTTCTCAACATTTTTCCTTAAACTGTTTTTTTCTAATTTGTTTTGCAAAAGAGTTATGCAGCAAAAACCTAACTCTAAAATATTATTTTTTGTTCATCGTGGTTGCCATGGATCGTATGCCACGTTTGGCGGTTTTTGAACAACTTATCTAGTAAGCAGCTATCATACTTTTAATTATAATAATATTAGTTACTATGCTGTTGAGGTTTTCGCTTTAATAAAACATCTTTGAACAATAAAAAACAAGAATATATTATTTTTATTAAACCCACAAAAAAACTATATAACTTTTAACATTACGTAACTTATTACATAATTATAAAATTTTTTGAAACTTAAAAAAATAAAACAAAACATCAAAAGAAATTTTATACATGTCTTCTTTCATGCATTTTTCCATTCTTTTCATTAACAATTGATCTCCAGATATACTATTGTACACATATGATATTTTTGCCTTTAAGTGCTCAGTATCATTTATCGCAGTTTTGTTTACAATATCTTTAAGAGTTTCCCACAAAAAAAATTTAACGGCGTGAGGTCTGGTGACTTAGGTGCCCATTGAATTACTGGGCTGCGAAACTTTATCCATCTTCGTTGAAACCGTTCATTCAAATACTCTCTAACAGCGGTAGTTGTATGAGGTGGTGCTCCGTCGCCATATACAGGTATTTGAACGATCTACGCGGCCAAAAGTCAAAAAATCAAAACACAAAATATTGCCAGGTAACCGACTACTAGAGACAGAGGACCCTTCCGAGAACAAAAGACAACCGCTTCCAACCCCACCCGTGCAGTCTTACCTGTTTTATGTCAGTCGGCGCTCCTAAAAATCATAATTGTGAAAGTGGAATTTTATGTCTATAAGTTCTAAAGTAGTGGAAAAAGGGATGGAGTCTCAAAGTACAGGTATGTAAATATGTTATTTCATAAAACTTTTATCATTTACTTATTTGTGAGTCAACATAAGGGACGGTAAAGAAAGGTCTTTTCCACGAGTATTATTTTGTATAAAAAATATGTTTTACTGTCGTTTTCATACTTCCCTGTTAGATCCGGCTATAATTTTGATGATATTCTAAAGTTGGTAGTTTCAGTAAATAATAAATCAAAAAACTGGCCCCGGATAAGTCCGGATAAGATACATTTTGGGACTTTGAAAATTATGGTCAAAATTGTGAGAAAAATAGATTTTGATTTTATCAACTTTAACTTAACGATTCTTTGTTGTAGGTTCACTTGGTACATCGGGAATGAAGGTTGTGACCCGGCAATACTTGTTTGACTGCATGATGAAGGAAAATTTACCTTATTTGGAAGACAAACTAAATTGCTTGAAAGAACAACTTTTGTCAGAAGAATAAAACACAAGAGCAAATACAAACCTTAAAAAGGAATTTTTCTCATTTTAAATCTGAAGTTAAACGTAGATGGATCAAAGCCCATAATAAGGAAGACATATTTGTTCAGTACAATAGTTCATGGCTAGAAGGAACCTTTGAAATTCCAGTGGTTGACAGTCTGCAAAATCGATCTGGTAGACCAAGCAAACCTTTTGAACAATTGAGCGAGAGAAGTAAAAGAAGAAAGACGGAAGAGCTTCGCTCTACCTTGGAAGAGGAGGTGATAGTGCATGCCGCGCAAGTTGAGTTAAGAAAAATGGGAAAGCGAGATGCTTCAAATGTACTCAAAGAAATCATCACTACACCAACTCGGGCAACGAAATATAAAAAAGGTGTATTATCGCACAAAATCATCAAAAAATAAAAGTAGCCCTTTGACTGTCAAGGAAGCAATCCAAATGTACATAGACGCAGATCTAACAAGAGAATAGTATGAAATCATAGAAGGACAAACAAACATATTTTTCCGTGTTATAGCCTCCTACAAAAGGAAAAAAAAGTGTTACCCGCCACCAGAAGCGTGCAAGATAACTAGCACTAGAGCGGAAGCTCAATTACAGCCCTTGGTGGATCTTACTGTTACACGATTGTCCGACTACCTGGAAGAGGTATTGCAAACATTAAATGAACAAAAACGGAATACCCTAACGATGATTCATAAATGGGGTTGCGACGGATCACAACAATCCCAATAGAAACAAAAGTTTGACAGTGATGCGGATTCGGATAGCAATATATTTCAAAGTTGCTTCCTGCCTCTAAAAATTAATGTGTGGAAAAAATAATGTAAAAGCCGTGTGGGAGGATCGGACTCCGTCTTCTCTGCGTTTTTGTCGGCCAATAAGATTTCATTTTATCAAAGCGAGTACTGACGTCACAGAACAAGAAATTAACTACGTGAATAAATCAGTTGATTCTCTCATTCCTACTGTTGATTTGGATGAGAAAAAGTTTATAGTCAAACACAAATTTATCATGACAATGGTGGATGGAAAAGTGTGGAATGCCGCCACTGGAACCACAGCAACAAGACGGTGCTATATTTGTGGTGCAACCTCAAAGGATTTTAACCGATTGGATATAACAAAAGAAGTTAATCCCGAGGCAGTACAATTCGGTCTCTCAGTATTACATGCCAGGATAAGATTATTTGAGAGTGTCCTACATCTGGCTTATAAACCGCCAGTATTTAAAAAAAATATAGAGAAAGAAACACAGAAGCTGAAAAGGAACTCGAGAAAGTGGGGAAACTTGAAAATCCAGATCCGGTTTCGCAATGAAATCCGGTTCTTGGTCGATATGCCAAAGGCAAATTTTGCA
Source organism: Pachyrhynchus sulphureomaculatus (assembly GCA_019049505.1). Lineage (NCBI taxonomy): Eukaryota > Metazoa > Arthropoda > Insecta > Coleoptera > Curculionidae > Pachyrhynchus > Pachyrhynchus sulphureomaculatus. The sequence continues at coordinate 82,728,678 of CM032452.1, read as the reverse complement.
AACACCGATGATAGGAACACCAGTCGAAGATTTTTTGAAGACCCGAAATTGGAAGCAGAAATAACGGGCCTTAGCTATGACCTGTTATATATAAGTTAAAAGTCATTTTGGAGACAATCTCAAGCGGATATAAAGTCGACCCAGAAAAATATGACAAGTATGCATCAGAAACTGCTCGTCTATATGTGGACCCCTACCCGTGGCATCCCATGACACCCACGATGCACAAGATACTTGTTCATGGCGCAGAGATAATAAAAAATGCTTTGTTACCAATTGGGCAGCTGTCTGAAGAAGCCGCAGACGCAAGGAACAAGCACTTTCGGTCTTACCGACAAGATTTTGTCCGAAAGTTTTTACGAGAAAGCTGCAACAGGCTCATTTTTAATCGTTTACTTTTAAGTTCCGATCCTTTGTTGAGCAGTTTGAGGCGAATAAAGAGGATAAAGTCACATTCATTCTTACCAGAGACGCTAGAGATGCTCCTGCCTGCAGAGCCGAACCCACTGTGTTCTTCTGGAAGTGAAGATAAAAATACGTTTGTGGACGACAAAATATGATTGTTTATAGTGTATTTTTAACCCTCGACGCAAAAGAGGGGGTATTATAAGTTTAAATTTTACATTTATTTTGTAAATAAATGTTTTCATTTAAAATTTTTTTTTTGTAAAATTAAGTTTCGTTTTTTTATTTTTTATTACAAATTAAGTAATTTTATGCAAAGTAACTGATTAATTTAACTTGGTAATATAATTTAGCATACAATAGAACCGAAAAATAATTTTGGCCGCGTAGATCATTCAAATATCCCTTTGTGCGTCGTATTAATACCACTTAAAATAAGGGAAACATTTTCTAATAAAAACTGGTAGAGTACTAATCAAGAAATTAAGGTCTCTATTTCCAGTTAGTGTTCCCTAAAAAAAGTATGGTCCAACCAAATATCTCCCAATTGTCCCACCTCATACGTTAATGCCATAATGGCCTTGATTCTGAATTTGATTAACGATGTATGGATTCATGTCAGCTCAGTAATGATAATTTTTTCAGTTAGGTTTGCCGTTGCTGACAAAATGACTTTCATCTGTTCATAATATATGATTCAGAAAATAACATTCTTCGTCATATTTAATCATCATTTTTGCTACAAAATTTAGTCGTCGCCGTCGTTCCGAATTGTGTTAATAACTAAAGATTATGCATGACTATCATGGTATTTGTTAGCTTCAAAAGATTTCTGAATAGCCTCAATCATAAGATACATTCAATTGCCTGCTTGCTTGTCTGACTGAATTATATGGATGGTTTTGAAATATATGCATAATTTCGGCTACTTTTTCATCTGTTTAAAACAGTTTTTGTTTAGAAATACCTTTCTGCCAAGAAGCTTCTCAAATTTCGTGTGTTCCGGGATATACCCGTCGAGGTAACATTCTCGATACAGTCTAACGGCTTCCCGAGAATTTCTTCTTGCTTCTCCATAAATAAGAATCATATCTGGTTTTTCAGCGTGAGAAACCACTTCAATCAGAAGCTACGAGGATGGATTGAAAAGTTCGCGGCCTAGTCAAGAAATCAAATTAAAATGTGTACAAAAATATTTTTATTTTTCGACGTAATCCCTAGCTCTATGCACTTCTTCCGCCTGTTTTCCAAAGCTTCCACACCTGTTTCAAAAAAAGATTCCTTAAGGTCTTCAAAATATTGGTTAACTGCAGCTTCGACTTCTACATTTGATGAAAATTTCTGGCCACCGAGGTGTTTTTTTTAGGTTCGGAAACAGTCCGAAAGTGCCAAATCAGGAGAATAAACCGAGTGAGGCAGCAATTCGACTCCACAGTCACGACTTTGAGCCATAGACTCAACAACAGACGTGTGAACGCAAGCGTTGTCCTGATGGAACAAAAACTTTCTTTCCCAGTAATCCTAGGCGTTTCTCTTTAATTTCTTGATGTAAACGACGCAAAAGGGTGCAATAGTAAGTCGAGTTTATTGTTTCGCCGTTTGGAAGGTAGTCCACCATAATAATATCTTTAGCATCCCAAAAAACTGACGTCATCACTTTTCCAGCCGACAGAATTGCCTTCGCTTTCTTTGGAGTCGGTTTACCAGATTTTTTTTCACTGCTTGGATTGTTGTTTTGACTCTGGAGTATAGTGGTGAACCCTGGTTTCGTCCATTATCGCAAACCTGTTAAGAAAATCTTGCGGATCCGCCTCAAACATCTACAAACAGGCGCAAGAAATCGTGAGTCGAATTCGTTTTTGTTCAACTGGAAGCAATATGGGGACCCACCTAGCGGAAACCTTAGAAAATCCGAGTTCGTTGGCAATGATGTTTTGTGTTCGTTCATACGAGATGCGCATAGTGTCTCCAATCTCCCTGACAGTTAATCTACAGTCTTTCAATATGAGATCACACACTTTGCCGATGTTTTTCTTCAGTCGTAGACGTCGTGGGCCGGTAGGAGCGAGAGTCATCTTCGATGCTCTCTCGTCTACGTTATAATTCTGCAACCCATTTTTTCACAGTGGTATATGACGGAACATATTCCCCTAGTGTTGTTTTCATATCATCGTGCATCTCCTTTGGTGTTAATCTTTTTTTAAACAGGTACTTGATGACTTAGTTGTTCAATTTTTTCCATTTTTCCAAAAATGCCGCACTTGGTCTCACTAAACTCGTTCTAACCTAAAGACCACAAATTCTATAGCAACAAAATTTTATACTGTAACAACCAAAGAAAGTATGAACTTATTGAGGGTAATGATAAAAATATTATAATTATTTTTGGTGAGGCCGCGAACCTTTCAATCCATCCTCGTATTAACACACTCTTTACTTAGTTTAACTCTATTGACTTGAACAGGTGTGCAAACAAGAGCTGTCAGATTAAAGTATGACAGCGGCCTACTAGATAAATTGGTTGAAAAACCGCCAAACGTGGCATACGATCCATAACATCCGCGATAACCAAAAAATAATATTTTAGAGGGTTTTTGCTGCATAACTCTTTTGCAAAACAAATTAGAAAAAAAAACAATTTAAGGAAAAAATGTTTAGAAAAATTAGGGCTTTTTCCAATGTCGTTTTACAAATGGTATGTCTATGGAAAAACAAGTTGTTTGGCCGTCGCGGCGCCCAGCGTCGTTTTCACTGTTTAAATGTCAAATACGTCAGTATACTCTATGAGACGCATTATACCTCTCTACATTTAAAAATAAAAAACCGGTCAAGTGCAAGTTGAACTTGCACAATTAGTGTTCCGTACGTTGATTGTTTTTTAAAATAAAAAATTTTGTTAGGGTGGTATATTAAAATGATCAGTGACTTCACAAAACACACCCCAAATGAGTTTTCAACAAAGTTTGTTTCCAATCTTTACTGCAAACTGGTGACCTTGAAAATTTTTTTTTTTTTTTTTTTATATACCCAAATAAATTATTAAAGGTAATGCACTCGTGATAATTTTCGTTCAATCTATACCCCGTGGAGAATATTCCAGAAATTTTTCAAAATTTTTTTGATCAGTAATTTTCGAGATAAGGTAGGGGACAGCGATTTTTTAAAAGTAATACGAAGAAAAGTGTGCGCAAGTGTTACAATATATATGAGTATATATATATAATATATATATATATATATATACCTATATCCACTATACCGGATATGTATATATATATATATATATATATATATATATATATATATATATATATATATATATATATTTACTCGTGTTTTTCACAAGCTTTCATTTGACACCCACACTCGATAAAAAAAGGACCTAGTAAAAAAAAATTTTTTTCCACTTCCGATTTCACCCCCTCAAAACGAACCCCTTAAGTCAAAATTTATGTTTTACGGTGGTATAAAATGATCAGTGACTTCACAAAACACACCCCAAATGAGTTTTCAACAAAGTTTGTTTCCAATCTTTACTGAAATTCTGATGACCTTGAAATTTTTGTTTTTTTTTATATACCATATAAATTATTAAAGGTAATGCACTCGTGATAATTTTCGTGCAAATCTACACCCCGTGGAGAATATTCCAGAATTTTTTTTTTTCGAAATTTTTTGATAAGTACTTTTCGAGATAAGGCCCGGGACATCGATTTTTCGCGAATTTTTAAAAATAATACAAAGAAAAGTGCGCGCAAGTATAATATTATATATATATATATATATATATATATATATATATAAATATATAATATATATATTTTACTCGTGTTTTCACAAGCTTTCATATGACAACTAAAAAAAAAATTTTTTTTTCGCTTCCGACTTCACCCCCCAAAACTAACCACCTTAAGTCAAAATTTAATTCTCAAAAACTACATGGTTCTGATGAGGCCATCATTCCTATATTATTACCAAATTTCACCTTTCTATGTCAAATAGTTTCGGAGAAAAATCGAGGGTGACAGGACAGACAGACAGACACCGAAGTGATCTTATAAGTGTTTCCGTACGGAACCACTAAAAATATATTCAAACTATTTCCATAAATCGGGACCGGGCGTCTAAAAATGATCACCCTGTACTAGGTAAGTAGTTGTGTGCAGAAATGTAATAGCATCAATGCAGCACTACAACGCGTTGTCTAAAAGGTGCTGTGATACAATACAATAACTCGGTCAAGTGCAAGTTAAACTTGCACCAATTAGTGTCCGTACGTTGATTGTTTTTTTAAAATACAAAAAATTTTGTTCCATCCGGTGGTATAAAATGATCAGTGGACTTCACAACAAACACACCTCACCCCCAAAATGAGTTTTCAAAAAAGTTTGTTTCCAATCTTTACTGAAAACTGATGACCTTGAATTTTTTTTTTATATACCAGATAAATTACAATTTAAGGTAATGCACTCGTGATAATTATTTCGTTCAATCTACACCCGTGGAGAAATATTCCAGATTTTTTTTAAACTTTTTGATCAGTACTTTTTCGAGATAAGGTGGAGGACAGCGATGTTTCGCAATTTTTAAAATAAAACAAAGAAAAAGTGTGCGCAAGTATTACATTTATATATATATATATATATATATATATCTTATAAATCTAATATTTTTACCTCGTTATTTTCACAAGCTTTCATTTAATACCTCACTCGATGATCTAGTAAAAAAGAAAAATGTTTTCGTCCAACGATGTTCTAGGTTTGAGTTGATCCCTTCCGAATAATAGGAGGGATTTGCCAAGTCTGCAAAATATCCCATTAGTGTCTGCAATCACCTCCTCGTTTGAATAAAATCTTTGTCCCGCAAGCCATTTCTTCAAATAATTGGGGAACAAATAGTAGTCCGAGGGAGCCAAGTACCTGGAGAAATAGGGGCGATGGTTGTGAAACGAGTTGGAATCCTATTTCCATTAATTTTGCGACTTCACAACTGCTGATGGGTGTGTGCTGGTGCGTTGTCGTGATGGAAAAGGACTTTCTCTGTGGGCCAAATCGCGGGCGTTTTTCTTGCAGCTCGGTTTTCAAACGGTCCAATAACGATGAATAATATTCACCTGTAATATAGTTTTTACCCTTTTCCAGAATAGTAACGATGAGGATTATCAACAAAACCTTGCGAATCCCAAAAGATTGAAAGTCGCCATAACCTTTACCGGACATTATAAAATCCGACAGGAAACAAAAAACTGTCCTTCGCCATTTTTGGTAGCAGATTCCCCCTTGGTAAAATTACCCATTGTTTAGATTGTTGTTTGGTCTCAGGAGTATATAGTTACTAATGTATCCATGTTTCATAAAACATTACAGTGACGAAACGGAATCGACGCTTAAAAATAAAGTCCTCCGAGATTCTTCTGGTGAATTACAGCTGCAAAGTCCATCCTTTTGCAAACACTTCACACGATTCCTTGCATTTTTTGGTAGTTGATGGGGGTCTGAGCAATCGCGGCACCCATCTTTGCGGACTAGCTTTCTCATGTCCAACCATGTTTGCAGCATGCACAAATTTTATGTACCCTTCAGGGGCAAAATAATAGATGACCCACAGCACTAGCAATCTCACGCACCTTAACTCTTCTGTCATCCATCACCATTATCATGGATTGATCAATGATTTCTGGAGTCGTAACCTCCACAGGCCGTCCAGAACGTTTCAGCGTCACTTGTGCCCATATAAGGCCAGTCCGAAAATTTGAAACCACTTATAAACTGTTCTAATCGAAGGTGCAGAGTCACCATAATGTTTATCAAGCTTTCTCTTTACGTCTCCTGAGGCGTTTTTTTTTGCCTTTCATAAAGTAATGTTTAATCACCACACGAAATTCTTCTTGTTCGTCCATTTCTTGAAAATCACTCGACTTCCTTGATTCACACGAATGCCAAACACAAAGAAATAGACCAATGTGTGGCTGAAACTCAGTGTGCGTTCATTCAAGAGATGCTACTAACTAAAACATGACCTCGATAATACGCGTCCGGTGGGGGAACGCGCGGTGCCATCTCTCGGACTTTGCACGGGACTTTTCAAACCAGCCTCGTATGTTTCGGCACTTCGCAAAAAAAAAAAACGTTGACAGGTGATACGAGCTCCTCGCCGAAATGCTTAGGATATGAAAACTGGGTAAAATCCCTACTCAGACGACGACACGAACGATAAAAAAAATCGTGACTAAATTAAAAAACTTATCACAATTTGCTTTTAGAAATTACTTAATTTGATTGAATTAATCATCTCTTAATAATTATTGAATGCTGTGTACGAATAAATTTATGTCTGCCCCTCACTTACTTAAACGTCTGACCTTTTTAACTTTCAAAATTAGCGTAATTATTCGAATTATTTCAAGAAAAAAATCATTTCCTAAAGAAGCTAAAAATAAAGTTGCGTCACTATTATAACGATAAAATAGAATAAAATGCACTTTTATGGCTAAGTAGGTTGTATCCTTATAAGAATAATGAAAATAGAGAGGTTTAGATGAAATAAATTACTGAAAAGTTTGCTGGAGACCGTTAAAAAATAATAAGTAGTTTCTGCCAACGATTTTCCCTAATTTTTTAAAAACGCAGAAATCTGCAATTTTTGTAAATAGACAAAAGTTAATATAGTTTTACTAAGCGAGCGAGAAAAAAAAATTACTTTTGGTTGTAACACTAAGATTTTTCAAGGTTTAAAATTCGTGCTAGTCGCTAACGTAAACTCCTCTGTTTAACCACGATACCAGTTAAATTTGGACTACATTCCAGCTTCATCAATAATCCCCCGTAATCTAGTAATACGGTCGGATCTTCCTTTTCCCATCAAGCTCAACAGATCTGGATCAGCACACCCAATTTTCCGGCAGTTCCATTATTGTAAGTAGCTTCTGTTGTTCCATCTTGATCACTTTTATTCTTGAGCCTTATTATTCCATTTACTTATATTATTGTTATTGTTATGATAAAATAGAAGAAAAAGTGTATGAATACAACGTTTTTAAGCTATGTTCTGCTTTCTTATTTACAACTACACCAAAGCGTTCGACACAGTACAATGGGACGACTATAGAACATTCCTGGGGAGAGATGGGTTTCCGAAAAACACCTGATCCACATCACCAAGTTTCTGTACTGTCCCGACAACTTAAACACAGATAGAAAATATGGGGGCAATACTCAGCAGATTTCAGAGTCGGAAACGGTGTCAGGACAGGGTTGTATCCTCTTCCCCGCATTCTGTTTAACATCTACGGAAAATGGATTAGTAGGACGGCTTTGGAAATCTGGAAGGTGTAGTCTGTTGGGGGGGAAAAAAGTATCAGATATTACAAATATGCAGATGACACCGATCGTGCCAGTGGCTCAAAAAACGAGTAAAGAAATGTTTGAGTTTCTCTAGCGGGGGTAGCTGCACGTTCGCAATTGGTCTGCGTCTGTATGGAATCAAATGCCGTGTTGATGATTGTGAATAGATTTCGAACAATATCATTCCCCTGCAACTTAGCCAGGATAATAGAGACAAGCGATAGGGCTATTTATCTCGACACACAAATAACGAACAAGGGGGATCCTAGCCAGAAATAAAATGAAAAGAATTGGAATGGCAAAGGAAGCTTTGGGTAGCCTGGTTAAAAATCTATAGAGACCACAATATCAGAAAAATAACTAAAACAAAACTTCTCAAAGCATTAGTTTTTTTCTGGACACTGAACGCAGCACGCCGCAGAAAAAGGTTTGCTGCAGCCACGGTAGGAGTCATTTCGGACCTTCTGGATGGTCGTCATGTTTCGATAATGTACTGTTTAATCATAAATAAGGTAAAAATGAATCTCTTTCCACAAAGCATCGTGTTTGCAGGGGTGCCAAACAATAAATCTTAGAAAAAAAAGAATTTCTTCTACCGACTACAAGTTATAGGCGACCCGTTTTTTACTTGACAACTGTATTCAATTAAATTACGGCCTAAAGTCTATAAAAGCCGTGTTGCTATCGACGTAATGCTCATTGTAGCTCACAAGTAACAGAGTAACCACACATACATTATTTAAACTTTTTTGTGTTCTATAAAATATTAGGTTTCCTGAAACAAACTTACTGCGAATTAAAAAAAAAATAAATAGGCAGCAAGTTAAGCAAAGTAGTATTATGGTGTGTAATTCGATATTTTATTGGGTAAAGAAGTAAACTGAACGATATAAACGATAAATTTTGAATATATGGAGGGCACTGATGATATAATTTGAATTGCGTATCACAAAATGACGCTTGAGAAATTTTTATTACTCAATTTTTTTTTCCAATTTATTTTTTAAATTTG
>CM032452.1:82651421-82719815 GCA_019049505.1 Pachyrhynchus sulphureomaculatus | reverse complement strand
GTCCGTCAAATAATTAATTGTTTGACGTGCTGTGTGAGAGCTGGCATTGTCATGATGAAGAATGATGCGACGTTTTCGGTTGTTTTTCCTGGTTTCATCGATGACTTCTGACAAACAAATTATTGTATACCATTCAGCATTAACTGTTCTTCGATCCTCTAAAGCAACGGTTGAAACATGTCCAGTGTAACCAAAGAAACAAGCGATCATTTTCGTGGAAATGCTTCGCGAACGAACCACCTTTGTTCGATTCGGTTCATCTTGGAACACCCAAACAGTTGATTATTGCTTATTTTCCTGCTCGAACGAATATATCCAAATTTTGTCTCCTGTTACGATGTTGTATACGGATTTTGCAGCTCCTAGGTCGAATTTTTTGAGCATTTCCTTACACCAACTGACACGAGCCTGTTTTTGAGTTTCGGTCAAATTATGCGGAATCCATCGTGAACAGATCTTTTTTACAGCTAAATGTTCATGCAAAATCGAATATACTGCAGTCTTCGATATGCCCAAGAATGCCTCTATCTCACGGTAATTCACATGCCGATCTTCTTCAATCACGTTGCGTACAGATTCGAATATTTTTGGAACAACAACCGATTTTGGTCGACCTTCACGAAATTCATCGCTGAGGGAAGCACGACTATGAAGGAATTCTGCAAACCAATTGTAAAACAGTCTTTTTTGATGGTGATTCATTACCAAAAATTAAACAAAGCGATTCGAGGCATTATTGTTGTATTGCTTTTACTAAAATTGTAAAAAATCATCCAACGAAAACCTTCACGTGAAATTTCCATTTATTCACAAAACTATTTTTTTTTTGAACGCTCGCTATAAACAAACTTCTCGGCCAATTTCTGAGCTGCAATTATTTTAATAATAAAAAATGTCAAATTTGACAACAATGGTAATGTCACATCTCAACAGCGCCATCTAGTGATCGTTTGTAAAAATTTAAAAGGTAGCCCTCGTATCTCTTTGTTATGTAATTAAAACTGTATAAAAAGTGGGAAATATCATAAAAGTTAATCTAAATATAATTCCATAATAACAATTTTAATTTGGGAATGATAAAAATAGAAGTGTGTAATCCAGAGATCGCTGTTACAAAAATGAAGTAATTTATATTTCTGTTCTAAGGTTTTTGTTAAACAGTATTCAAAGACGATAATTTAATTTTAAGAAGCTGAGTAAAAAAAACAAAATATATTTTTAACTTAAACAATTTTCAAAAACTTAAATTAATTTTTCGTAGCTACGTAAATTGTCCGACGAATTATTCCTGCTAAACCATTCGCAGTTTATTAACATTACTAGAGCAGGCTACATGCTGCAGTAGTATCGTGCAGCAGACTAATAACTTTAAATTTACTCGTTATGAATGTCTGAAAGCTGAGTTCTGATCCTGATACGGAATAGGACTGCTCGCTCTCAGCAGGACATCGGCATTTTGTACAATACAGGAAATAATGAAAGGATTTTGATAAACTTGGTTCTGTTGTGTTAGCTTCCCTAGAATTATGAATAAATTGTGAGTAAGTAAGTTCATGTCAATATAGTCATTATCCGGACTACTTTGCAATAGAAAATAAAATTCGATACCTAGGAGTCTACTTAAACAGAATACTTAAATTGTCTTTAGTGTGAGATATCACAGAATCAAAGGTAATTTATTTAATATAATATAATATAATATAAACCCAACAAGAATATAATATTATATTCTGGTATCGGTGAATGGTGTTACATCCTACTGCTAGTATTCGATACTTAATTTTTAAAAGGTGGCAGTAGATTGACGACCACATTAAGTGGGCAAAACAGATATAGGGAGGGACCTATGGGCATCGATGAAATTTACAGGGAATCTCGTTCTTAGTCTAGACAGGAGTATACAATCTATTTGCATTTACAACCATATAAAACTTTAGTACAAAAATACTTTTGCTGTGTTGGAATGGAAAAAAAATTAAACTGGTATATTGGTTTAAAAAGCAATCCTCTTCTGACGACGCCATCTCCTCACGAAGGTTCGTGATCCATATAGCTAAACGAACCACCTTCTCATGTCCTTCAGCTAAGAATTCTGTCATCTTCCGATTGATCGTTTGCCCCGTTATTTTACGTTCAATAATTAGACGTAGCAATTCGTACTTTGGGCCCTCATTATAGATCCCAAAGTACTGGGTTTTTCTTATTTTTATGATTAGTCATTTCTTCATTTTGTTCATTCTTTTCAGTACTTCTGTGTTTTTTATTTTCTGTACCCAGAAGATGCGAAGAAGGCTTCTATAAATGTACATTTCAAAAGGGCCAACACTCACATCCATACAATAAAACGGAACATACATACGCTCTCAGCATTCTCATTCGGAGTTCGAGACTGCGAAGGAAAAATTTCTTCATATTCATGTATGTTACTCGGGCCTGTTCAATTCGAGAATATATTTCTTTTCTTGGGTCCCACCTTTCATATTGGTTCCTAAATATTTATATCTGGAGACATGTTCTACAATGTTGTCCCTGATTTAGAGGGATTCTGGTTGTAGATTTTTCTTTGTTATTACCATCCACTTGGATTTTCTTACCATTTATAGTTAATCTAAATTTTTCGATGGTTGTTACGACTCGATTGACCAGTTGCTGGAGATCTTTAATATTATTTGCTCATAGAACAGTATCGTCAGCATACCGTAAGTTGTTCAGTGTACTCCCATTAACTGTTATTCCTTCAATGGATTCATAGATGGCCTCATTAAATACAGCATCAGAATAAAGATTGAACAAAAGCGGTGAGAGAATGCCATCCCTGTCTTACACCTTAGGTTATTTTTATGCTTTCGGACTTTTCCAGCTCAAATTTAACTTCCACTGATTGATTCCAGCACAGATTTTTAATAGTATTTAGATCTAATCTAATTTCCTTTGACTGTTTATTACCGCTGCAATTCTTTTTGGTAATGAAGAAATTAACTTGTTGCATTCTTCTTGAGAAATAGCGGCCGCTCTTCGAACAAGACGCGTTTGACGGTATTTTTTGATGATACTGAGTGTTTCTTGATTCTCCGCTGGTGGATCGATCACATATCTTGTATAAGGTTGATATCTGGTGATTGTGGAGGCAACTCCAGAAGCTTTACTCTATTCTCCAGAACCCCTTGGCTGTCGCTGCTGCCTTGTGATACGGTGCGTTATCTTACTTGAAAAGTACATTTTTCAAGTTTGTATTATCATTATAATGTACAAAATGATGGCTTCTATATACTTTTGTGAATTCATTCGGATACACTCGCAAACTACTACTAGAAGCATGTTTGTACTTTTATCAAGTTCTTGTGCGTATTTGCCTTTTTAAAAGTTTCAATTTATAGTATATCTCATCGTACTATGTGGACATTTCATTATTTTTGCAATGTCTAATTTAGTTTTTCCACTTTTAAAAATAGACAACTAACAATCTTCCTTAACTTCCTAAATAATTTGCATCCTAACATTAAATTCACCTTAGAAACCAATAACTCTATAAATTTCTTAGACATATCTATATCAAAAGTGAACAATAAAATCACGATTTCTCGATTTTTTACAAGCCTTCACATACTGACACAGTCATACACAATGGTTCATCCCACCCTTATACTCACAAAATGGCAGCTTTTAACTCTTTCATACATTAGACTGTTACATATTCCTATGACTAAACTAATTTTAACAAAGAATTCAACATAATCAGACAAATAGCAATTAATAATGGATATTATAGATAATATCTTGAATAAAAAATCGTTTTTTTTTTTTCTTTTTTATTTTTTAACAAGCAATCTCTCTAATTTATCCACCATTAATGATAAAAAAGGAAAATTTAGCACACTCACGTACACAGGGAAAATAACTAGAACAATTTCAAACCTTTTAACAAAAAAGAACAATAAAATAACATTTAAAACCAGTAATACCTTAGGAAATTAATTTTAAATAACAAAAACCAAATCTAATAAATCCTTAAAATCAAGAGTGTATTTATTAAATTGGGGATCTTGTACTAAAAAACCTACGTATGTCAAACTGGTAGATCTTTTGAAACTCGCATTAAAGAACATAAACATAGTTATTTAAAAAACAAGAACAATTCACATTACGCAACCCATATAATAAACGAATCCCATAATTTTGATGATACATTCAAAAATCCTACATGTAGAAAATAAATCTAAAAAATTAACTATGCTTGAATGTCTTGAAATTAACAAACGGAAAAACTCCAATCTATTATTAAACGAACAGGTAGACCTAAACCATTCACCCTCACTTAATCTTTATTAGTTCTCTGAAATAGTATCACAGATTTGCATCTTTCAAATAACTTTGTCAGTAAATAATATAATAAAACGATTTTAACATAATCTTATGTAATTAAGGATGGTTTTAAGCACTATATAACCAGTATTATTACCAAACATTTTTTTTTCTAATTCACTTCTGAGGAAGCCATTGTATGACGAAAAAATTGTCAAGTCATTTTAAATATATTGGAAATTAAAACATAGTGTTGTTTTTATATAATTTTATTATGAATTTCCAACAAGTATCGGCTAACACAATCAAAGATAAAAATATACTTAAGCTTTAGTGCAAACCACTAAAATTAGCAGATTATTAACGATGTGTACACTACGAGATCTCGAAATAAACTAAATAATTACAAGAATAGAGCAGGTCATCATCGTTTACTTCGAAAAAATTTGTACTTTTGGTTTTTCAATGCGATTCATTGTTCTGGTTACTTTATTTGATGTGCCAATTCAGAGGAATAAACACAAATGCGGTGAGAAATAAGATACGTCTAGCTTTTAAGAAATACTGAATAAAGGGGTGGCAAATATTCTCGGCCAAGGCTATATATCAATACAGCAATAATTCTTGACACAAAGAGGTATAAAGGTAAAAAGATATTTAAATTAGAAAGCTGTCTCGTAAAAGAGCATCCGAAAGTTAATAAAATAGGGCCCGTAATGCCCTTTCGACATGCAACTTACGATATTTTAGGAGGTTTTAATGTCACGAAATAAAGTTGATGTAATAAAATTAGGGTAGAATGTCGTTTAAAAATGCCAGTAGTGTGTTTTGCGTTTTTACAGTAATCGAGAAACAGTTAGGGCCGATTATAATGGGGGTAAAATATTGAAATATTAAACGTGAAAATATCAGGCTGGCAACTGGTTCGCGAACATACGAGTAACGTTGGAATACTGTTCGCATTTCATCTTTGTATAGAATTAAAGCTCTTGTGGAGTATACAGCCCTCTGGTACGGGATAATATTCAGAACGCTGAGTGCTAATACTATTTTAGACGAGACTGTTGCTTGGATTTTCTAACAATAAATTCTATTCAGTTATACAAGACATAACTTCTTTCAGATCTTTGTTAAGATGCGTAACTTTCTGATGTCTGCGGATATTTGCATGAGCAGCAACTGTTCGAGCGTCCAAGGATAATGAAGAAACAAGCGCGCTGTCATCAACAAAAACTATAAAATGATTGTTTGGTCGTTTTCAGCCGATCGTTAATGCAAAGGAGAAAGAGAGTAGATACTATACAAGGATGGATTGAAAAGCAAAAACAAGGTAAATAATATTTTTTGCAAAAACAAAAATTTATTTCCTTACATAATCTCCATTAAGCTCCATACATTTGGTCCAGCGAGATTTCAATTTACAGCACAGATAACCTCTTCGTTCTGCGAAAATTTCTTCATCTCAAGCCACTTTTTGAGGTTAAGATGTAAAAAAATCACCTAGAGTCAAATCTAGGGATTAAGATGGGTAGGGAACTATTACATACCCAAGCTCGTGCACTTTTGCCATTACAACAGCAGATGTGTGAGCAGGCGCATGGGTCTGATGAAGAAGCACCCTTTTGCGTGCTAATCTTGGTCCCTCCTGCTTCAATTCACTACGCAAACGGCCCAATAATGTTGCAGATAAAGAACCAGTCACATCATGATGATATCCTGTGAATCCCAAAAAACAGGTGCCCATAAAACTGTTTTCGCTTTATTCGATACACTTTCACCTTCTTCAATCCACTGTTTTGACTGCCGTTTTGTCTTCGGAGTATAATGATGAATCCATGTTTCATCGAATTCACAACCGTTTCAAGAATCACGCTTACCAACAGTCATGCTTCTTAACAAAATTTCCCGCTATTTTGTCGAAAATTACCAGACCTATCAGTCTATCCCTGTAGAACCCTGTAGGACATCGCAGGTAAGTCACGGAGCGGCCTCTATTAATTTAAATAGAATTATTTGTTTGTGAGATTGCTGAGACTGCGGGCATCTCAACTGAACGGGTGCAGAACATTTTAACAACGCATTTGGATATAAGAAAGCTTTCCGCAAAATGGGTGCCGAGATTGTTTAAAACTGATAATAAACACGCACGTGTGTCAATTTCAGAAGAATGTTTGGCGATGTTAAAGCATAATCGGAATGACCTTTGGCGTCGATTCATAATTGTTGACGAAATATGGATTCATCACAACACACCAAAGACCAAAGAACAGTCCAAACAGTGGGTTTTCCGTGGTGAACCGGAGTCAAAAGAGGCCAACGCGACATTATCGGCCAATAAAGTCATGGTCACAGTGTTTTGGGATGCACGCGGCATAATCAGCGTCGACTATCTTGAAAAGGGCAAAACGAATAATGAAAAATATTATGGCAACTTATTGGATCGTTTCAAACTATGCTGTAAAAAAAAACGTCCGTATTTGGCGAAGAAAAATTCTCTTTCATCAAAACAATCCACACGTGCACACTTATGTCACCAGCATGGCAAAATTCCATGATGATATGAATTGCTTCCGCATCCACCATTATCGCCAGATTTAGCCCCCAGAAATTATTTCCGAATATGAAAAAAAGGTTCGACGGAAAAAAATTTGGCTCAAACGATGAGGTGATTTATAAAATGAACAAGCGCATGCTTGTCTATTTCATCAATCAGGGTTAGAGAAACCGTATTTTTTAGATGGGCTATAAAAGATAGAAAAACGTTGGACTAAAAGGAGACTATGTTGAAAAATAACATAAATTTTACACATAAAAATATTTTTTTCTTGTCAAGGCTAGATACTTGTCATACAATCCTCGTAGTTCAAAATTCCCCGTAAAATTCTGATGTAAGCAGTAATTTTCCCTCATTTTTTCAGAATATGGGTTTGGAAGCAAAGTAATGGAAGCCGTTTACAATACTAGGAGGGATTTTTTTTAGTTCTCTACTTAATTATAAAAGAAAACTGGCAGAGATTAAAACAAAAAATATTTTTTTCTATATAATTACTAACACATATAGTTTTAGCAAGTATAAAAATTTACATTCCTGTGGTTAAATTTTCAATATACTTAAATTCGCAATTTTCTGCTTTTCTGTTGCGTTATCTGGCACAGATTTTGTAAAACGTTTAAAAAATTACGCAACTGAAAAAAAATGCAGTTACACAAGCTGATCTCTTTATGCAAATTTAAGCAAGATTAAGACTGTAAAAAAGCCATAAATTAATATTTCGGGTGTAGCAACTTAAATCGATTGACATGACTGTTTTATGCATGGGCCATTTTTTATATGCAGATAATCTTTGTATTTTTTACATTCTTTTAGCCGGGAATGACATAATTGCTATATAATTTACGTGATAAATCATGGGAATATGCAAGAAGCCATACTGAAAAAAATCTGATCTGAATATGAATTAAGCAGGCGTAAAGTAAAATATTCGACAATATTAAATTAAATTCATTGTTCAAAAACATTGTTGAATAAGTTAATGGTAGTTATCTATAGAGAAAATTTCCCTACAAAAAACAGTTACATTTTTATTGCTTCTGTCATATTACATAGTTACGAAATATAAAAAGGGTAGAATTTCATGACATAATTGTAGATCACCCTAAAGAAAAACATACACACATTACAACCATAAAGGAAGTTGTGTCTGTGCCCTGTTTATTCATAGATCTTGCGATCTCAAATATTCAAATGAGGACCCAATATTACAAAGTTAAAAAACACGGTTTTCGTATTTTTCCTGTTCCTTGGCAAAAAAAGCTCAGCTCTGTACGATACCAATGCAGTCACGAAGGATAACACGCCTGCAATGGTAAACCTGCTTGCATTTCCAGCAGCATACGACAGACAAAATATATAGCACAGTGAATATTGACTATTTTTTTCAAAGAAATGTCTTTGGTGGTACCGATTTTGTTGAAAATAAAGTAGATCAGTGGTGGGCCATAAGGTATATTCTGTGGCATAGCCAAGACAGGGCCAGGGGAACATATGTCGCCCGCCCCTATAAATGTAGAAAATAGAGTCCAGTTTAAAACAGGGCTTTTTATTGTAGGTTATTTAAATGAAAAATCTTAATCATAATCAATTTTCAAACTGGGTTTAGGTTTGTTAAGTTCTTGTATATATATCGCTGCAAATTGTTTCAGTGAAAAACGCAGTCCTAGGCAATTCATTCTAAAAAAAATTGCCTTCTGGATTTTTGCCGCGTTGAGTTCTACTTGGTTAGTGTCACCTCAAGATAGAATTTCTTCTAGAATAGAATAGAATTTCTTTGTTGAGTTGAACAACTTCATGCTGTCTGTGGATATTTGCGTAGGTGCCTAATGTTAGAGTGTTCAAGGTAAATGAAAAAACAGGCTTACTATTATCGGCAAATTAGGCTAAGCTACTAGGTATATTATAACCCGAAATATTGCTGTGTCATAGAAATAATCAATTATAGTTCGTACTTTGAAGTTGATGTTCACCAGCGAATGGACATTAGTTAGATCTTCTGGATGCTATTTAAGGTCATTTATACACACACCGTACTAATTTAACGACCAAATTTTACTGTTTTCGCCACTACTATTTATTAATTTACAGGTAAGCTATCGATAAACTCTCCCTTTAACAATAAGTGTAAATTACAAATTTTCTCCAATCTAACTCTTGCTGGCGAATGATTTATGTTAATATGGCGTGCCGAATTAATCAGATAATGGAAATTTCAAACCGGGCAAAAACTGCTGTCGCGCATATTGTTCGTGAAATTTAATTTTCAGTTAATTTGTTTGCCCCTGATTGCTGAATGTGTCTAGAATTTCTGACAGGCTTATTTAAATTTATATGTAAGCTCGTTAATTACAGAGCATCGCTTCTCAAATATGGCAGAGCTTTTTTTATCGGACTATGTACAGGAGGGTTTATCATTACACTTATTTATTTCCTCATAGAACTTAAGGGAACATTACACATTCTTTGGTCGGAAAAATCGACTTTTTAGAAAGTATCATATTTCCATAATATTCTCTGAAAATTTCAGAGGAAAATTTCATATGCTTTCGAAGTTATAGACGATTATAGCACCAAGTGTAGGGCAGGCCAAATTGACCGCGCGGTGTGCCAACTTACCTTTCAGCCGTTTACAAAGGTTTTGCTCTACCTGAATCGAACATCTGCTGCTACTTTTATGACTCTAAGGAAGATAAAAGCATGTAAAAGGAGAGATTACTATAGTGGGTATAATATCTTTTCAGTTTGAGGCAAAACTGTAGCTCTGAAGCAAACGGTACGCTAGAGTACTCAGTTCGAAAATATCGCTCGCAGGGCTAACATCACTCAGTAAACGTCTCGGGCTAATATTGTGCAAAATAAATACGGGAAATTTAGTTCGAAGTGAGTGTGCAGATACCACGTAAAAAAACAGTTTTATGGTAATCAATTTTCAAGTGAAAGTAAATTCTAATTTTGCCAGTATATCGGCCGAAAAAATTGTAAAAATTTCTGATTTGAGTCCAAGCACTGATCCGACTTTTAGTTATTGTATAGTACAATTCTTAGTTTTTACAACTTTGCAACAAAAGGGACGAAAGAACACTTAAGAACGAGGCGTATGAGGAGTCGGCAGGAATTTTGTATGCAGCAGGTATAGCTGATTGCACGTAAGTAGATTTTATATGTGAAAATTCGTTTGTTAAAAGTTTCTCTTCTCGTTTCTCGTTCTTCTCAAGGCAACGTTTTTGTAATCGACATGCACGATAACTTAAAAACCATTTAACCGATAGGTTTGAAATTTTACTATGTTCTTCTACACAACATTAGCATTAGTGTAAACTAAAATAAAAAAAGATTGGTTTATTTTTTTCTCAAATTTTTAATGTTTTTTTTTTTATGAAAAAAAGTTGGTAATCTGAAAAGAGATTACCAACTTTGGAGGTCCACCATTTTGTGAATTTTTGCTTAAACAAAATAATCGTAGTCTATACTGGGGCCATAGTCATACTTTTTCTAAGGATGTTTTTTTTTTCAGACGTTCCAGTGAACCGCAATCGTGCACGCCAACAGATCAAAATTTTCAAAATGCCTTCCATGAGGCTGCAAAAAAACCCCTATAAAAAATTATTTAAAATATTATGTCAAAATTTTTTCTTGTATTTGAAGACTTAAAATAATTACGGACTCAAAAAATGTTTTTTTTTTTTTTAATAATCTATCAGTCCCATAAAAATTATTAAAATTTTCGACCGAGAAAATGTAATGTTCCCTTAAACCACTAGAAGGAGTTTAACAAATGTAGGTTTAAAAAATATGTGATTTGGTTTCCAGTTTTTAAAAACTTTTGATACCGGGCCATTAAATTAGTTTAGGTATGAATATCTAAAGCCATCCACTATAGCAACAAACAATTAACTATTAGGGCGTTAAAAACAAACATTCTTCTTGCTATTGACGACATACAGCCCCCGATTTATGTGAAAAAGGAGTCAAACTTGGGTAAAGAGAACGCGTTATGTCACATAAAATAGAGGAGGTCGTTTGAATGATGTTTCATCAATAATGCCATCAGTCGAACTTCACTAAATCGTTAATAGTTGTTCCCTGAATTACTTATTACATGTTTCACATCAATTATACTATTTACTAATTCTTATACTATTACTAGATTTTCGATAAAAAGACAAACAAAGAAACAGAAGGCTTGTTTTCAGAGAAAAATATAAAATTAATATATCGGCCTGTACTATTTCCTAGTGGTATCCATGTCCATATACTTATACCAACAAATTCTTTTGAAACAGTGGGCAAGTCACTCAATGTTGTAATATTACGAGGGTGGATGGATAAGTCTATTTCTACAAAATGGTGGGAAATTTTGTTAAGTGGCCTGACTGTTGGTAAGCGTAATTCTTGTAACGGTTGTGTTGAAAGTTTGAAATAGATCTAAAGCGCAGTTGTTTGATAGCAGCTAGAGTAAGTGATTCGTGTTACGCGTTTCGTAGAAACGGTGATAAAAACATCTTTATTGAAAAAAGTGGACTGTGGTCCAGATAGAAACTGAACTGAAGTAAGTTCATATGTACTCTGCACCAGCACTCAAGAGAATTTATTATTGGATACATTAATTTAAACGTAAAAAAATGAGCACTGCAGATGCTGGACCTTCAGTCGCCCGACGGAGGTTTCCTCTGAAGAAATGGTCGATAAAATGAATGGTATCGTGATATAAGATCGTCACATTAAGCTTCGAAAGAGTGCCGAGATGGTAGGCATCTCATATGAACGGGTGCATAATATCCTGCATAAAGTTCTTAAAATGAAAAAGTTGGGTGCGCGATGGGTGCCGCGTTTGTTGCCTCCAGACCAAGAACGAACGAGGAAAGATATTTTAAAATAGTGTTTGAAAAATTGTAGCCTAATCTAATGGAATTCTGGCGTCGTTTTGTGACGTAGACGAGACGTGGATAGGGCAGTTAAAACAGTGGGTTGGCGAAGGTGAAAATACACCGAAAAAAAGCGAAGACAGCTTTATCGGCGGGAAAGGTGATCGCAACTGATTTCTGAGACTCACAGGGTATCATCATGATTGACTATTTCGAAACGGGTCAAATAATAACTGGATCTTATTAAGCAACGTTTGCATAGCCAGTTGCAATAGAAGCGATCAAGATTGGCGCTCAAAAAAGTGTTACTTTACTAGGACAATGCGCCTGCTCACACATTGACCGTTGCAATGGGAAAAGTGCACGAGCTGGTCTTCAAAATAGTTCTCTACTCACCCTATTTCCCAGATATTGCCTCGAATGACTTCTTTTTTGTTTTCTAACCTCAAAAATTTGGCAAAAACGCACGAAGAAGTGATTGAAAAAGTTGTAGTGAAATTCAAAGGGCCTTTGGCGTGGTTTTGGCCCCACGCGGTTTTCTAACCTGGTTTGGGGGAAGAAATTCCAAATGAAAAGGTAATCTGCACTGTAAATGAGTACTACACACAGTTGGAATTTTTTTTTTTGAGGGAATAAAAAAAAGTAGAATCTCGCTGAACCAAATGTGTTGAGCTCAGTGGAAATTATGTTGTTGTTAAAAAAATGTTGGTTTTTGCAAAAAAATGCTATTTACCTTGTTTTTTATAACACTTTTTAATCTACCCTCGTATGTACCACCAACGAAGGTTCAACCATGTTGCTGTGTACTTTCTGTAAAATATCTATGTAGGTAGATGCAGCAATAATTTTCAATAATGGAGAGTTTACTAAATTATAGGCTACACGTTAGCGGAGATGCAGTTGCTTACGTTATTTCGTATTGAAATTTTAATAACATATAACTTCTAGTTAATAGGTTTTAAAAAAAATCGTACAACAGTACGGAAACAGTAGAATATGGTTCCGCATGAATTTTTAGAAGCTCATAAATTGAGGGCCGCAATTTTCATGTATAGCATATTAACTTAGGTAGCAACTCGGAACATTTCCCTTAGAGTTACGCACAGGGAGACCCAGAGAAGAAGGAAACCAAAAATCACCGCGCGAGATTTTTGGTTTTCTTCACGTTTTAGGATTCTCAGATTGCGAAAAGTCATTCATTTCCGTCGGTGTTTGGTACGGCAACTCTCGACAGAAATGAAATATTAATTTCAGTATATATATATATATATATATATATATATATATATATATATATATATATATATATATATATATATATATATACATATATATATATATATATATATATATATATATATATATATATATATATATATATATCTGGTGTGAAAAGGGTGGGGGTTTGATAAATTTTGCATGGTTTTTAACAATAAAATGGTAATTTCTCCTGGTTTTTTTGTTGAGAAAATTTATAGTAAAACATAAAAGGGAGGAAGCAGTGTAGAGGGGTTGTTTAGTATATGCAGCATTATATGTCTATTTCAAGATTTCTGGAATCGGGGAATTCAAAAATTAAGTTGTTTTTAGTGTTCCGTACGGAACACTTATAAGATCACTTCGGTGTCTGTCTGTCTGTCTGTCACATCCGATTTTCTCCAAAACTATTTGACAAAGAAAGTTGAAATTTGGCACTAATATAGGAATTGATGGCCCCTTCAGAGCTGTGTAGTTTTAAAAGTTAAATTTTGTCTTAAAGGGTTAGTTTTGGGGGGTAAAAACGGAAGTCAAAAAAAATTACCAGGGCATCGAGTGGGGTGTCGAATGAAAGCTTCTGAAAACACGAGTTCAAAAATATAGATAATGTAATACTTGCGCACACTTTCTTTGTATTATAAAAAATCACTGTCCCCTCCTTATATCGAAAAGTACTGATCAAAAAATTTTGAAAAAATTCTGGAATATTCTCCACAGGGTGCAGATTAAACGAAAATTATCACGAGTGCATTACCTTTAATAATTTACCTGGTATATAGAAAAAACAAAAATTTCAAGGCCATCAGATTTTAGTAAGAATTCCAGGGTCATCAGTTTTCAAGAAACATCGGAAATATACTTTGTTGAAATACTCATTTGGAGTGTGTTTTGTGAAGTTATTGGTCATTTTATACCTCAGTAACAAAAATGTTTATTTTAAAAACACGGAACACTAATTGCGGAACTTCGACTTAGACTTAAAGGGTTATTTCTCTTAAAATCTTTTTTTTTTGTAACGGCAGCCAAAATATTTCAATATCCAGTAAAGCAAAGAATATCAAATTTGGCACACACATACATATCTCCAGAAAATATGTAATTCCGGCTTATAATATTCTAAAAATATAGGAAGCATCAAACTTAGTCGCTTGTGAGAAGTATCTGGATTTTTTTCCTAACTTTCAAGAGACTTAGGAAGAAGTAATGTTGAGATATTATATCGAAGAACTAACATACGAGGCTGGTTTGAAAAGTCCGTGCAAAGTCCGAGGTCATGTTTAGTTAGTAGCATCTCTTGAATGAACCCACACCAAGTTTCAGCCATATTGGTCTATTTCTTTGTGTTTGGCATTCGTGTGAATCAAGGAAGTCGAGTGATTTTCAAGAAATGGACGAAAAAGAATTTCGTGTGGTGATTAAACATTACTTTATGAAAGGCAAAACGCCTCAGGAGACTAAAGAGAAGCTTGATAAACATTATGGTGACTCTGTACCTTCGATTAGAACAGTTTATAGGTGGTTTCAAAATTTTCGGACTGGCCATATGGGCACAAGTGACGCTGAACGTTCTGGACGGCCTGTGGAGGTTACGACTCCAGAAATCATTGATCAAATCCATGATATGGTGATGGATGACAGAAGAGTTAAGGTGCTTGAGATTGCTAGTGCTGTGGGCATCTCGACTGAACGGGTACATAATATTTTGCATAAACATTTGGACATGAGAAAGCTATCCGCAAGATGGGTGCCGCGATTGCTCACGCTCACGCTCCAAAAACGTAATCGTGTGAAGTGTTGCAAGGATGGTTTGCCGCTGTTCCAGAAGAATCCGGAGGACTTTAAGCGTCGTTTCGTCACTGTGGATGAAACATGGATACATTACTATATTCTTGAGACCAAACAACAATCTAAACAATGGGTTATCAAGGGGGAATCTGCACCAAAAAAGGCGAAGACGGTTCCTTCGGCCGGAAAGGTTATGGCGACTGTCTTTTGGAATTCGCAAGGGATAATCCTCATCGACTATCTGGAAAAGGGTAAAACTATTACAGGTGAATATTATTCATCGTTATTGGACCGTTTGAAAACCGGGCTGCAAGAAAAACGCCCGCGATTGGCCCACAAGAAAGTCCTTTTCCATCACGACAACGCACCAGCACACACCTCAGCAGTTGTGGTCGCAAAATTAATGGAAATAGGATTCCAACTCGTTTCACATCCCCCCTATTCTCCAGACTTGGCTCCCTCGGACTACTATTTGTTCCCCAATTTGAAGAAATGGCTGGCGGGACAAAGATTTTATTCAAACGAGGAGGTGATTGCAGACACTAATGGATATTTTGCAGACTTGGACAAATCCTATTATTCGGAAGGGATCAACAAACTAGAACATCGTTAGACGAAGTGTATAAGCCTAAAAGGAGACTATGTCGAAAAATAAAAAAGGTTTACCCCAAACACATAAGTAGTTTTTATTTTTGCACGGACTTTTCAAACCAGCCTCGTATATAATAATATGTTTGCAGTTTAGACGTTATAGCCTGTCAAAAATTTTAGTCCAATCTTGGCTCAAAAATAGTTTTTATAAATTACCCCCGATATTGTCTTAAGACACAGTATCATAAAAGGTATTTTAATGAAGCTAGACGACACAAAAGTTTCTTGCGCTGATGGAATACCTGTTATAGTACTCAAAAAAGCACCAGCGAATTAACACCAGTTTTCTGTAGACTTTTTAACTTATTCTACAGAAAGAGAATATTTCCTTTCTATTGGAAATGCACTACAGTTTAGCCGATACCAAAAAAAGGCAAGAAGACCTTACCAAAACACTACCGGCGAGTCGCGCTGCTTTTGATATTAACAAAAGTCATGGAAAAGGCTATCAATCAGCATTTTCTAAAATATCTTGAGGGATTGAATATTATTAGCGACCATCAATATGGCTTTCGTAAAGATCAACAGGAGATCTTCTAACTTATGGAACACAAGTTTGAAACAACGCCATTGAACACTGCTGAGAATCTCTTGATATATCTAAGGCATTCGACAGTGTTTGGCAGGATGGTTTGTTGGCTAAGCTACGTTCTTATGATATGTCTGAAACGTTCTACTTGTATGTTTCATCAGAGAGCGTTAATTTGACAGCAAATATATCTTGGCATGAACATGTTACAAACGTAGCAACGGAGCTTCTCAAAAGCTGGGAATAATATTTCGAACTAGAAAGCTTTATACTTCACAAGAACTGTTAATTCTGTACAAAGCTTAAATTCGACGAACGATAGAATACTGCTCCCATGTTTGGGGCTCTGCTCCCAAACACTGCATTTGTTGGTTTCTATTCAGAGATGGCGCATGACACTATGGAATGTGAAAAGACGTCCAGAAGCTATATGCGATCACGAGCTTCTATCTGCGGTAATGGCGATAAAACTCCAAACCTAAAAAAAGGTAGACCGCAGAGACAGGGATGCTTAAAAAAAGGAACTCAAGGCGTTTGAGATGTGGTGTTATCGCAGACTATATACCGCGTATACCATGGACTCCGCGCAGAGCCAGTGTTTCGATTCTGGAAGAAACTAGGAGTAGCAAAAAGAATAACAGACACCATCCATGAAAAAATTTTGCAATACTTTGGCCACACAGCTAGGCGGAATAACGATATGGAGCTTATAGTCATAAAAGGAAAGGTAAACGGCCGCAGAGGCCGGTCTCCACGTCGCTGGTCAGATCAGGTCGGATCAGGTTCGGGAGCTCACCGGAGTTGTAGTGCATGGTGCAGTTCATCTTGCTGACGATAGGAACCAGTGGACGGACTTAGTGTCATTGGTAATAACCATACCTCTGCTAAGAGGTTCGGACTGAGAAGAAAGGATTCAGAACAGAGCTGTTCGTCTGACAGGAGACCCAATACTGATCAGCACCTTGATTTCTTGGAACATCGAAGAACGGTTGGCGACTTGAGTCTATTATATCAGTATGTTCATGGAAAGGGTTCGATGGATGTAACCCCCTTAAATCTTCCCAAAGCGGTGCACGCTAGGAACACATGAAGTTCAGCTTGACACTCCTCATACAACCCTTTTCAAGCAGTCTTTTATATGGAGAACCCCATCCCTTTGGAATGATTTCCTCAGGACTGTGTTTTCCACCGAGTACAATTTTCAGCGAATCAAAACGTGAATCGCTTTTTCTGCACACGCGTCACTCCTGTAGTGCTTCGGGGATTTCCCTGCAGCACGTGTGCTAAGCCCCTAAAAAAAGTAATTTATTGATCTTGAGCGTGTGTACTCAAGCAACGTTAAAAGGACATTAAAATGAATATGCAATAACTCCCCACAACATTATGCCATCTCAAAATAAGCATAAATAAGTAGTAGATGGGACACTAAAATAGAAATTAATATTAATTTTGTCTAGCAAGAATACTCGTGTCGAAATAGATTCCTTGAAATTATTATTAGACGCCCATGGACCATGGTTTTGTACTGTAATAACCTATTGTGAATATGAAAAAAGTATGATGGTACATTATTCAACAGGAATAAGTCATATAACGCCTTCTGATGTAACAAAACCTTATATGTGGTCGTCAAACTTTGATTATGGTCCTTAAAAATTAAATAAATTAATAAAAAAAAACCCTGATTGTATTTTACGACCGGGAGAGCTCACCTTAAAGACGATACCAGAAACGTCTGGTATAAAATTGACATCCTCTCTACAAAAAACAATCAATCTTGGATGGAAGAAGACAATATTTTTTTAAATAGAGAAACATATTTGGTAAAGGTGCAATTACACTGGTCAACAAAAAAAAGAAAATTGCTTGTTTCCTGTGATTTTTTTTTTTGTTTCTATCTCAAATTGACGCGTATTTTTTAAATATGGCAACAATTTTTTTCTAACAGCTTTTGTTTTTGAGTTATAGCTAACTACCCTCATTTACTATTTTTACTTAGATTATCGTTTTTTATTGGACACTAAAATATATTTTGTTGTTTTAGATATGGCTTCGTCAAGAAGATGTGTGCTTAATCCCGATTGTTTTTGCTATATTTGTGGTGAATATATATTTGCAAAATGTCGAAAACCTATATCGGACTTTGTGAAAACTGCGTATCATCAATACTTTACAATAAAATTGTGTAATCAGGACAAGCCATGGGTTCCTCATATTGTATGCCAGAAATGTGTGGTATGTCTACGGTTATGGTCCAGTGGAAAAAGAGATGCAATAATGTTCGTAACACCCATGATTTTGCGAGAACCTCGAAACCATCATGACGATTGCTACTTCTGCGTTGTGAAAATAAACGGAATTAACCCTGGAAATCGAAGTAATTGGTCATATCCTAACTTATCTTCTGCTCAACGACCTCAATTAAAATCACAAGAGGTACAACCCAGCACATCTAAATCTTCTGATGATCCAAATCTCTGTGAACCCGAACGAAATACATCAAGTGAAGACTCTGATTTAGACTACAAATGTAGCCTTTCAGAACCTCAACCATTTAATCAGAAAGAACTAAATGACTTAGTAGGAGATCTGAACTTACCAATAGAAGCTTCTGAAATTTTAGCATCTCGTTTAAAAGAAAAAAATTTGCTTACTCCGGAAACCAACATTACATTTTATCGTACCCGAGAAAAAAATCTGTTACCGTATTTTTCTCAAGAGAAGGATTTAGTTTTTTGTAACGATGTTGGTGGTATTTTGCAGCAGATGAGATTAAAACAGTACCAACCTAGTGATTGGCGTCTTTTCATAGACAGCAGCAAAAGAAGTTTAAAGTGTGTTTTGCTTCATAACGGTAACAAGTACGGATCTATACCTATTGCACATTCGACGACTTTAAAAGAAGAATACGTAAATGTTTCTAAGGTTATGGAAAAAATTAAGTATCAAGACCACAAATGGGTCATTTGTGTTGATCTGAAAATGGTTAACTTTCTTTTAGGTCAACAAGGGGGGTACACAAAGTTCCCTTGTTTCATGTGTCTCTGGGATAGTCGTGACAAACAACACCATTGGTCACAAAAAGTTTGGCCAGTGCGGGAAGAGCTAAAAGTTGGTACAAAAAATGTTATAAACGTGCCTTTAGTTAGCCGAGACCGCATCATACTTCCACCACTTCATATTAAACTCGGCATAATGAAACAGTTTGTGAAGGCGCTTGACAAAAGTGACGAATGTTTTAATTTTCTTTCACGCAAGTTTCCAGGATTAAGTTCAGAAAAATTGAAAGCTGGTATTTTTGATGGGCCACAGATTAGGCAACTCGTGAAAGATCCTAATTTTGTCAAATCAATGACTGAAGTCGAATCCAAAGCTTGGAATTCATTTGTTTTGGTTATGAGTACCTTCCTAGGCAAAAAGAAATCTGACGACCATGTCGAGCTTGTTGAGTGCATGTTATCGAACTTGCAAGAGCTAGGGTGCATCATGAGCATAAAAATCCACTTCCTGCACTCGCATTTAGACCGATTTCCACAAAATCTGGGTGATTTTAGTGAGGAGCAGGGTGAAAGATTTCATCAGGATCTTCGGACAATGGAAGACCGTTATCAGGGGCGGACTCACATATGATGGCAGACTACTGCTGGAGTTTGCAACGAGATCTACCTAAAGTCGTTCATTCAAGGAAATCTTATAAAAGATCATTTACTAGTGTTCAATAGAAATTTTGTTAACATAATGTATTATTTTTTTGTATTTTTTTGGCAAAATAATAAAACTGTATATTTCAAAAGGTAAAGCTGTTAGCCATCTCCCAGTATTTTTTTATAGTCACGGCCATAGAAATACCCAATAACAGAAAAAAAAATAAAGGAAACAAGACTTGTGTTGACCAGTGTTATCTAAGCAGATTTTGCGAGTGAGTTTACCAGGAAAATAATATGGATGAAAGTTATGCACCATCAATTTTAGTTATCGCACAGCAACTTGTACTAGAAATCAACAGTACAAAACACCTTCGTTCAACGGAAGGACCACCTATTAGTCCATTTCTATTACGTGGACACTAAATTACACAGGTATACAAAAAAAATTCTGTCTTTTAAGTGAGACACGTGTCTTCTTAAGTATTTTTTTTATGCTGGATCCAAAAACATCATAAAAAAAAGACATCCACCGTGAGGTTTTTTCAGAAAACACACTTAAAGTTGCCAGAAAACTATTAAATTGAAAAAAGATGCATTTCAATAAATAGAAATCATAAAAGAAAATCAAACATTCGGTCATTTGAAGACACATTAAAAAAACCAAAAAAGAAAAGAAAATTATCCCTAATAAATAAAAAAATTCTGATAAAAAATAACCGGTCAAGTGCAATTCCGTACGTTGCTTGCTTTTAAAATAAAAAATTTTGTTACGGAGGTATAAAATGATCGGTGACTTCACAAAACACACCCCAAAATGAGTTTTCAATAAAGTTTGTCTAAAATCTTTACTGAAAACTGATGACTGAATTTTTGTTTTTTTTATATACCAGATAAATTATTAAAGGTAATGCACTCGTGATAATTTTGGTTCAATCTACGCCCCGTGGAGAACATTCTAGGATTTTTTCAAAATTTTTGATCAGAACTTTTCAAGATAAGGGGGGGGACAGCGATTTTTTAAAAATAACACAGAGAAAAGTGTACGCAAGTATTACATTATATATATATATATATATATATATATATATATATATATATATATATATTACTCGTGTTTTCACAAGCTTTCATTTGACACCACACTCGATGACCTAGTAAAAATTTTTTTTTTTTTTCACTTCCGACTTCACCCCCCAAAACCTAACCCCTTAAGTCAAAATTTAACTTCCAAAAATATATGATTCTGATGAGGCCATCAATTCCTATATTATTACCAAATTCCAACTTTCTATGACAAATAGTTTCGGACTAAATCGGGTGTGACAGATGGACAAATAGGTAGACAGACACCGAAGTCATCTTATAAGAGTTCCGTACGAATCACTAAAAACGAAAAAAAAAAAAAGAAAATTAAAAATAGAATTTATAAACGAAAGATTTATTTAAATTTTATGTAAAACAGTTAAAATAAATGGTATATAAGTAAACAAATCACTCACATACTCAAATACTCGCACAGTCACTCACTCGCATATTATCATACTCACTAACTTACTCAATCACATACTTACCAACTAACACACTCACTCACTCGCTCGCTCAGTCACCCACACACTCACTCATTCACATATTCCCATACTCTCACTCACTCACTTCTACACTTACTCACTCACTCGCTCGCTCACTCACTCACTCACTACCTTACTCACCCACTCACATTCCCCAATATTTACTCAATCCATTTATCCATAAAATTGACTTCTAAACCTGTCAAGGGATATACATTACAACGCATGTTGCAACCTTTTGTTCCTAAATAGTAAACGGTTATTTTTTTTTCAACACTATTCCTCATGTTTTAATATCAAATTAGAATTTGAAACATAAAAAACTACTAGAAATGATAATTTTGTTCGGAAAAAATTCTTATTTAGCTATTGCATTTATTTACTTAAAAAAGGATTTTACCAACCACATAGCACCCTTGTAAGTGTTAAAAGCGAGTTTTTTGTTGAAACTGAACATAAAACTTTATTTTTTCATGTCAAGTCAGGATTAAGAACTTCAAATAAACTCTTAAAATAATAGTTTTATTCAATATTAATAAAAATTAAATCAATTTTTTAATTTAGCGGTTACATATATTTATTTTAAACAGCATTTTGGTATGTAGCTTAGTTAAACGTAGTGTATGCGTGTTTTTTGTTAAACATGAACACTAAAACCTAATATTTATAAGTTTTTATGATAAATTCAGATTCAGAGCATTTAAAGATGTCCGAAATAATAGTTTCATTCTATAATTTTAATGATTATACAGTTTTACATTACTAAAATGTATTTTTTTCAATTCAATCATCAAGATCTGCAATCCCTGCTATTTTTATCTCTGAGATTACATGAAAGTTCTCTCGGGCGGGGCTTTTTGTATATCAAAACGGCGGAAATTTTGAACATTTACTCTAGCAATGGACATTACATTTTGAAGGTGAGTTCTGAAAATGGCTTTTTTGAGGATTTAGCTATATAACTTAAAATTTCCCAACTCTTAATTCCGCGCGTTAATCATGTTCATAATATTTTGTATGATTTTTCTTGTCTTGTAACATCCTAACTGTATTAATATAAAGTTGTAACAAGAAATTAACATTTATGCAAAACAGTTTAGTCGTTTTTATTTTAATTTAAATTTTAAACTCACTCAACGATACCATCTGGTCACGTCAAAACAGTTATTGAATGAATATCGTCAAACTGAAATAAGATAGTTGTTAAGATATGTCTGATAACCTTGTACGATGTAGATATGTCCAATAATTATTCATTGATAGTCGTTTGTATCTTGATGACAAGATACACTGACTTATTATAAGTAGTTTATGCCGGATGGCGTAAATGCGTCCTTACTATATGGGTATGGTTCTGACATACGAAACGCTATACGAAATATAGTAGTCCTCAGAACCCTAGTGGATTTTATACGTGTAATTCTTCTGGTTTTCTTCTTTGTCAATTGGAAAAGTGATGCTGACGTTTCGCGGATCATCCTACCTACTTCTTCAAAGCTTGTTCTGAAGAAGTCAGTTCTTTAAAGAAGCTGTGAAGGATTTGGCATGAAGATTGAAGAAAAGTCAGCATTAATTTTTCAATCGACATAGATGAAATCCAGAAGAATCACGCCTATAAACCTTGTAACCTGTGGAAGTTTCTCATCAAAACATATAGTTTTGTAAGTTACGTATATATATATATATTTTGGACCTTTTTCTTGGTTAGACGGTTGTTTTAGATCCCACGATCTATCTGAGTGCGCTAAGGAGGTTTTCAATCTTATTCTGGCTGGTATGGAAGCTTACATCCCTTTTTCGAAGAAATGATCTTCCAACGGCAAGTCTTGGCTCGATGGACAATGTAAAGAAATTGTTGCTTTTAAACATCATACCTACCTACAATGGCGTGAACATCTAAACGTTACAAATTCGAACATCTTTGTTCGTATGCGGAACAGATGCAAAGAAATTCTCGACGAAACCAAGGAGGCACACGATCAAAGAATTAAAAACAAACTTCTAGCCTATCTGAACAACTCCAGGTCCGTTAGTCGCTAAGGCCGTTAGTCAAAAGTTCACTGTTCTTCTTCTTCGGGTACTATCACCGTTCAACGATCGTTGGTTATCATGTTGGCTACCACGTTGATGATGATCGTTTTATTGACAGCCGTTCGGAAAAGTTGAACCGTAGATTTTCCGTACCACTATCTTAAATTTTTCAACCACGATGTTTTCCTTCTCCCTGGATCACGTCTGCCTGGAATCTTTCCCTCTATAATCAGATGCAAGATTTCGTATTTTTCTGAATGTCTCATAATGTGGCCAAAATATTCTAATTTGCGACGCTTGATGGTCGTGACCATCTCCTTATCCATGCGATTCAGAACGCTGTTGTTACTGATTTTCAGCAGTCATCGATACACGCACACCTCGAATATCTCCAGACGTTTAAGCATTGCTTCAGCTAGCGTTCACGCTTCCATGCCGTACAAAAGAACCGAACAGACATAGCAACCTCCATTTTCATCCGTTTTTCAATGATAGGTCGTGACTAGTTAACATGAGAAGAAGACTTCATACGCCTGAGGATGATCCCTCGAAAAGCGCTATCTGCTTTTAAGCGTTGACTGTATTAACCACTTTGTCAGCTCGAAAGCTGCTGTGTCAGCTTTCGATGGAGTAATAGATATGCGTATTTAGTACAATTCGTTATATCCTACCATCGTACTCCTTAACTACTGGGATAAGTACCAGTAAATTATGTTCTCTTGTTTGTCAATCCTAGCCTGACTGACGAGCCGTGATACGGCGAAACGCGTCTCAGGATGGATTTGACGAATAAGAGAACAGTGGGTAAACTACTGAAATGTGAACTTCGTCCGTGTTCAGTTATTTTACATTAACTAAGATTTTTTCTTCTTCATAAATGCAATTCGGGCCTCCTCTATTCAAATTTTGACATTCACAGTCGAGTTCCAGTGGTCGTTGATATTGCTACCGAGATACATCAATTTATCAACTTCCTCTATCTTTGTGCCACTGACTGTAATACCACCATCTGCAATATAAGATTTTTTGCTTATAATCTTATATTTTGTTTTATTTGCCTTAAACCAAACCATGTACAAGTGTCAGTTATTTTATTCATGAGTTTTTGTAGATCTTTTCCGTTATTAGTGATAACTAATGTATCATCGGCGTATCTGATGTTATTTATGTTAACACCGTTGATGTTGATTCCTTTAGTGGTACCAGTGAGTGCTTCATTGAATATCACCTCCGAATAGAGGTTGAACAACAAGGGCGATAGAATGCAACCCTGACGCACTTCCTGCTTGATTGTATTTCAGTTGTCTTATGCACATGATACAAACTGACGATCATACGAATGTCTTTGCCGTCTATAACGGTCGTTTTAAAATCTCTAGAAGCTTTTCGTGGCGTACCTTGTCAAAGGCTTTTTCAAAGTCAATTGAACAAAGAAACACATCTTGGTTGACATCAAGTGGATACCAAACAGTGCCTCTCTAGTCCTTAATCCGTTTCGAAAACCAAACTGACTGTTTCCAATTCTTTCTTCAAGTTTATTACAAATCCTGAGAGCTCATGAGACTAATTATTCGATCCACTATATCACCACTCACTCCCCGAGCGATGGATGCTAGGAATACACGTCGCATTAATACACAATTCGTATGAGGTTCAGCTTGTCACTCCTAATACAATCCCTTGCAAGCTGTCTTTTATATGGAGAACCTCATCCCTGAACTGAATGATGTGCCCAGGACTGTGGTTCCCATCGAAAACAATTTACAGCGATTCAAGACCAACGCGAATAGCTCTTTTTACACAGGCATCGCCCTAATAGCGCTATAAGGTTTTCCCTGTAGGGCGTATGTGAGTGACTAAAGTTTATAAATCTCCATGTAATTCGCCGAAGGAAATTTAATTAATTAAGCAATTTAATTGGCTTCGAGAACGGATACTGTGATCTTAAACAGACAAATAAAATATTTTGATTTAAAACAGTGTTTGGAAACAACTTTGATGATCTTAACGAAAATATAAACATACATAAATAAGTCAAAATAAACCTGGGAACAAAATATTAAAATAGAAAAGTGGGACAAAAGGGAAGTATTTTTAGTTCATGTTTACAGTTGCGAAAATTAGCTTCTTATAGGAAGTCTATTTAGTAATTTAAAACTGGTGGTAATTAAATTAGCTTTACAAATAAGTTGTGCAAGACAAAAAACTGATGAAATAAAGAGTTTGATGCAGTGAGAAATAAGGGATATCTAATTTCTAAGAGTAGTATATTTTTTAATAACAGGTCAGTTATTAAAAAGACACTAAATACGCCTGTAGATATTGACCCAGAGACCTAAGTCAACTAGCCAAAAAAGTGTCGAAAGGGCCGCGAGTTTAATATGTGGCGGCCCGTGGCTCCCTGGCGTAGTTCTTCCTTGCTGTGCAAAAGGTCTCGGATTCAATCCCGACAGGTCAGTTACTTTTTTATTAATTTATTTAAGTATATTTAGCCTGACCATGTACAGGGTGATCAATTTATAGATGTCCGACCCCGATTTATGGAAAACTGTTGGATATTTGTTAGTGTTCGGTACGGAGCACTTATAAGAACACTTCAGTGTCCGTTTGTCTGTCTGCCTGTCTATTACACCCGATTTTCTCTGAAACTATTTGATCTAGAAATTTGGCCCTAATATAGGAATTGATAGTCTCATCAGAGCCGTGTAGTTTTGAGAGTTAAATTTTGACTTAAGAGGTTAGTTTTTGGAGGTGAAATCGGTGAAAAACATTTTTTTTTTCCAGGTCATCGAGTGGGATGTCAAATGAAAGCTTATAAAAAAGACGAATTCAAAAATATATATAATGTAATACTTGCGCATAGTTAGCTTTATATTATTTTTAAAAAAAGTGCGAAAAAATCGTTGTCCCTCCACCTTATCTCAAAAAGTACTGATCAAAAACTTTTGAAAAAATTCTGGAATATACTCTACAATGTGTAGATTGAACGAAAATTATCACGAGTACATTACTTTTAATAATTTATCTGATATATAAAAAAATAACCGGTCAAGTGCAAGTTGAACAAGTGTACGTTGATTGCTTTTAAAATAAAAAAATTTGTAACGGAGGTATAAAATGATCAGTGACTTAAAACACACCCCAAATGAGTTTTCAACAAAGTTTGTTTCCAATCTTTACTGAATATTGATGACCTTGAAATTTTTGTTTTTTTTATATACCGGATAAATTATTAAAGGTAATGCACTCGTGATAATTTTCGGTCAATCTACACCCCGTGGAGAATATTCCAGAATTTTTTCAAAATTTTTTGATAAGTGCTTTTCGAGATAAGGCGGGTGGACAGCGATTTTTCGCGATTTTTTAAAAATAATACAAAGAAAAGTGCGCGCAAGTATTACATTATATATACATATACATACATATATATATATATATATATATATATATATATATATATATATATATATATATATATACATACATACATACATATATATATATATATATATATATATATATATATATATATATATATATATATATATATATATATATATATATATACTCGTGTTTTCACAAGCTTTCATTTGACATCACACTCGATTACCTAGTAAAAATTTTTTTTTTCACTTCCGATTTCACCCCCCAAAACTAACCCCTTAAGTCAAAATTTAACTTTCAAAACTACATGACTCTGATGAGGTCTATATTATTACCAAATTTCAACTTTCTATGACAAATAGTTCCGAAGAAAATCTGGTGTGACAGACGGACAGACAGACACCGAAGTTATCTTATAACTGTTCCGTACGGAACACTAAAAACAAAAATTGCATAGTCATCAGATCGGAAACAAAAACTATGTTGAAAACTCATTTGGGATGTATTTTGTGAAATCACTGATCATTTTATACTTCCGTAACGAGAATTTTTATTTTAAAAGCAATCAACGTACGGAACACTAATTGCGCAAGTCCAACTTGCACTTGACCGGTTATTTATTTTTTTTTAATGTGGAATGATTTAGTGCATGTCAAGGAGTATACTGACGTATTTGACATTTGTTAGTGTAAACGATACTTGGCGCCTCGACGCCAAACAACTTTTTTTTCATTCGACATACCTTTTGATAAAATGGAATTGGAAAGCTCCAATTTTTCTCAACATTTTTTCCTTAAACTGTTTTTTTCTAATTTGTTTTGCAAAAGAGTTATGCAGCAAAAACCCTCTAAAATATTATTTTTTGTTCATCGTGGTTGCCATGGATCGTATGCCACGTTTGGCGGTTTTTGAACAACTTATCTAGTAAGCAGCTATCATACTTTTAATTATAATAATATTAGTTACTATGCTGTTGAGGTTTTCGCTTTAATAAAACATCTTTGAACAATAAAAAACAAGAATATATTATTTTTATTAAACCCACAAAAAAACTATCTAACTTTTAACATTACGTAACTTATTACATAATTATAAAATTTTTTTGAAACTTAAAAAATAAAACAAAACATCAAAAGAAATTTTATACATGTCTTCTTTCATGCATTTTTCCATTCTTTTCATTAACAATTGATCTCCAGATATACTATTGTACACATATGATATTTTTGCCTTTAAGTGCTCAGTATCATTTATCGCAGTTTTGTTTACAATATCTTTAAGAGTTTCCCACAAAAAAAATTTAACGGCGTGAGGTCTGGTGACTTAGGTGCCCATTGAATTACTGGGCTGCGAAACTTTATCCATCTTCGTTGAAACCGTTCATTCAAATACTCTCTAACAGCGGTAGTTGTATGAGGTGGTGCTCCGTCGCCATATACAGGTATTTGAACGATCTACGCGGCCAAAAGTCAAAAAATCAAAACACAAAATATTGCCAGGTTCCGAGAACAAAAGACAACCGCTTCCAACCCCACCCGTGCAGTCTTACCTGTTTTATGTCAGTCGGAATTCGAGCCTGTTACCTCGTGTACGTTATCAGTTCTCGGCGCTCCTAAAAATCATAATTGTGAAAGTGGAATTTTATGTCTATAAGTTCTAAAGTAGTGGAAAAAGGGATGGATTCTCAAAGTACAGGTATGTAAATATGTTATTTCATAAAACTTTTATCATTTACTTATTTGTGAGTCAACGTAAGGGACGGTAAAGAAAGGTCTTTTCCACGAGTATTATTTTGTATAAAAAATATGTTTTACTGTCGTTTTCATACTTCCCTGTTAGATCCGGCTATAATTTTGATAATATTCTAAAGTTGGTAGTTTCAGTAAATAATAAATCAAAAAACTAGCCCC
Organism: Pachyrhynchus sulphureomaculatus; assembly: GCA_019049505.1. Classification (NCBI taxonomy): domain Eukaryota; kingdom Metazoa; phylum Arthropoda; class Insecta; order Coleoptera; family Curculionidae; genus Pachyrhynchus; species Pachyrhynchus sulphureomaculatus. Next base: position 82,691,332 of record CM032452.1, on the reverse strand, counting down.
GGATAAGTACGGGTAAGATACATTTTGGGACTTTGAAAATTATGGTCAAAATTGTGAGAAAAAATAGATTTTGATTTTATCAACTTTAACTTAACGATTCTTTGTTGTAGGTTCACTTGGTACATCGGGAATGAAGGTTGTGACCCGGCAATACTTGTTTGACTGCATGATGAAGGAAAATTTACCTTATTTGGAAGACAAACTAAATTGCTTGAAAGAACAACTTTTGTCAGAAGGATAAACACAAGAGCAAATACAAACCTTAAAAAGGAATTTTTCTCATTTTAAATCTGAAGTTAAACGTAGATGGATCAAAGCCCATAATAAGGAAGACATATTTGTTCAGTACAATAGTTCATGGCTAGAAGGAACCTTTCAAATTCCAGTGGTTGACAGTCTGCAAAATCGATCTGGTAGACCAAGCAAACCTTTTGAATAATTGAGCGAGAGAAGTAAAAGAAGAAAGACGGAAGAGCTTCGCTCTACCTTGGAAGAGGAGGTGATAGTGCATGCCGCGCAAGTTGAGTTAAGAAAAATGGGGAAAGCGAGATGCTTCAAATGTACTCAAAGAAATCATCACTACACCAACTCGGGCAACGAAATATAAAAAGGTGTATTATCGCACAAAATCATCAAAAAATAAAAGTAGCCCTTTGACTGTCAAGGAAGCAATCCAAATGTACATAGACGCAGATCTAACAAGAGAACAGTATGAAATCATTAGAAGGACGAACAAACATATTTTTCCGTGTTATAGCCTCCTACAAAAGGAAAAAAAAGTGTTACCCCCACCAGAAGCGTGCAAGATAACTAGCACTAGAGCGGAAGCTCAATTACAGCCCTTGGTGGATCTTACTGTTACACGATTGTCCGACTACCTGGAAGAGGTATTGCAAACATTAAATGAACAAAAACGGAATACCCTAACGATGATTCATAAATGGGGTTGCGACGGATCACAACAATCCCAATAGAAACAAAAGTTTGACAGTGATGCGGATTCGGATAGCAATATATTTCAAAGTTGCTTCCTGCCTCTAAAATTAATGTGTGGAAAAAATAATGTAAAAGCCGTGTGGGAGAATCGGACTCCGTCTTCTCTGCGTTTTTGTCGGCCAATAAGATTTCATTTTATCAAAGCGAGTACTGACGTCACAGAACAAGAAATTAACTACGTGAATAAATCAGTTGATTCTCTCATTCCTACTGTTGATTTGGATGAGAAAAAGTTTATAGTCAAACACAAATTTATCATGAAATGGTGGATGGAAAAGTGTGGAATGCCGCCACTGGAACCACAGCAACAAGACTGTGCTATATTTGTGGTGCAACCTCAAAGGATTTTAACCGATTGGATATAACAAAAAAAGTTAATCCCGAGGCAGTACAATTCGGTCTCTCAGTATTACATGCCAGGATAAGATTATTTGAGAGTGTCCTACATCTGGCTTATAAACCGCCAGTAAAAAAATATAGAGAAAGAAAAACAGAAGCTGAAAAGGAACTCGAGAAAGTGGGGAAACTTGAAATCCAGACCCGGTTTCGCAATGAAATCCGGTTATTGGTCGATATGCCAAAGGCAAATTTTGCAAACACCGATGATAGGAACACCAGTCGAAGATTTTTTGAAGACCCGAAATTGGAAGCAGAAATAACGGGCCTTAGCTATGACCTGTTATATAAGTTAAAAGTCATTTTGGAGACAATCTCAAGCGAATATAAAGTCGACCCAGAAAAATATGACAAGTATGCATCAGAAACTGCTCGTCTATATGTGGACCCCTACCCGTGGCATCCCATGACACCCACGATGCACAAGATACTTGTTCATGGCGCAGAGATAATAAAAAATGCTTTGTTACCAATTGGGCAGCTGTCTGAAGAAGCCCGCAGAGGCAAGGAACAAGCACTTTCGGTCTTACCGACAAGATTTTGTCCGAAAGTTTTCACGAGAAAGCTGCAACAGGCTCATTTTTAATCGTTTACTTTTAAGTTCCGATCCTTTGTTGAGCAGTATGAGGCGAATAAAGAGGATAAAGTCACATTCATTCTTACCAGAGACGCTAGAGATGCTCCTGCCTGCAGAGCCGAACCCACTGTGTTCTTCTGGAAGTGAAGATAAAAAATACGTTTGTGGACGACAAAATATGATTGTTTATAGTGTATTTTTAACCCTCGATGCAAAAGAGGGGTATTATAAGTTTAAATTTTACATTTATTTTGTAAATAAATGTTTTCATTTAAATTTTTTTTTTTTTGTAAAATTAAGTTTCGTTTTTTTATTTTTTTTTATTACAAATTAAGTAATTTTATGCAAAGTAACTGATTAATTTAACTTGGTAATATAATTTAGCATACAATAGAACCGAAAAATAATTTTGGCCGCGTAGATCATTCAAATATCCCTTTGTGCGTCGTATTAATACCACTTAAAATAAGGGAAACATTTTCTAATAAAACTGGTAGAGTACTAATCAAGAAATTAAGGTCTCTATTTCCAGTTAGTGTTCCCTAAAAAAAGTATGGTCCAACCAAATATCTCCCAATTGTCCCACCTCATACGTTAATGCCATAATGGCCTTGATTCTGAATTTGATTAACGATGTATGGATTCATGTCAGCTCAGTAATGATAATTTTTTCAGTTAGGTTTGCCGTTGCTGACAAAATGACTTTCATCTGTTCATAATATATGATTCAGAAAATAACATTCTTCGTCATATTTAATCATCATTTCTGCTACAAAATTTAGTCGTCGCCGTCGTTCCGAATTGTGTTAATAACTAAAGATTATTTATGCATGACTATCATGGTATTTGTTAGCTTCAAGAGATTTCTGAATAGCCTCAATCATAAGATACAGTCAATTGCCTGCTTGCTTGTCTGACTGAATTATATGGATGGTTTTGAAAATATTGCATAATTTCGGCTACTTTTTCATCTGTTAAAACAGTTTTTGTTTAGAAATACCTTTCTGCCAAGAAGCTTCTCAAATTTCGTGTGTTCCGGGATATACCCGTCGAGGTAACATTCTCGATACAGTCTAACGGCTTCCCGAGAATTTCTTCTTGCTTCTCCATAAATAAGAATCATATCTACTTTTTCAGCGTGAGAAACCACTTCAATCAGAAGCTACAAGGATGGATTGAAAAGTTCGCGGCCTAGTCAAGAAATCAAATTAAAATGTGTACAAAAATATTTTTATTTTTCGACGTAATCCCTAGCTCTATGCACTTCTTCCGCCTGTTTTCCAAAGCTTCCACACCTGTTTCAAAAAAAGATTCCTTAAGGTCTTCAAAATATTGGTTAACTGCAGCTTCGACTTCTACATTTGATGAAAATTTCTGGCCACCGAGGTGTTTTTTTTTAGGTTTGGAAACAGTCCGAAAGTGCCAAATCAGGAGAATAAACCGAGTGAGGCAGCAATTCGACTCCACAGTCACGACTTTGAGCCATAGTCTCAACAACAGACGTGTGAACGCAAGCGTTGTCCTGATGGAACAAAACTTTCTTTCCCAGTAATCCTGGCGTTTCTCTTTAATTTCTTGATGTAAACGACGCAAAAGGGTGCAATAGTAAGTCGAGTTTATTGTTTCGCCGTTTGGAAGGTAGTTCACCATAATAATATCTTTAGCATCCCAAAAAACTGACGCCATCACTTTTCCAGCCGACAGAATTGCCTTCGCTTTCTTTGGAGTCGGTTTACCAGATTTTTTTCACTGCTTGGATTGTTGTTTTGACTCTGGAGTATAGTGGTGAACCCAGGTTTCGTCCATTATCGCAAACCTGTTAAGAAAATCTTGCGGATCCGCCTCAAACATCTACAAACAGGCGCAAGAAATCGTGAGTCGAATTCGTTTTTGTTCAACTGGAAGCAATATGGGGACCCACCTAGCGGAAACCTTAGAAAATCCGAGTTCGTTGGCAATGATGTTTTGTGTTCGTTCATACGAGATGCGCATAGTGTCTCCAATCTCCCTGACAGTTAATCTACAGTCTTTCAATATGAGATCACACACTTTGCCGATGTTTTCTTCAGTCGTAGACGTCGTGGGCCGGCAGGAGCGAGAGTCATCTTCGATGCTCTCTCGTCTACGTTATAATTCTGCAACCCATATTTTCACAGTGGTATATGACGGAACATATTCCCCTAGTGTTGTTTTCATATCATCGTGCATCTCCTTTGGTGTTAATCTTTTTTAAACAGGTACTTGATGACTTAGTTGTTCAATTTTTTCCATTTTTTTTTCCAAAAATGCCGCACTTGGTCTCACTAAACTCGTTCTAACCTAAAGACCACAAATTCTATAGCAACAAAATTTTACACTGTAACAACCAAAGAAAGTATGAACTTATTGAGGGTAATGATAAAAATATTATAATTATTTTTTGGTGAGGCCGCGAACCTTTCAATCCATCCTCGTATTAACACACTCTTTACTTAGTTTAACTCTATTGACTTGAACAGGTGTGCAAACAAGAGCTGTCAGATTAAAGTATGACAGCGGCCTACTAGATAAATTGGTTGAAAACCGCCAAACGTGGCATACGATCCATAACATCCGCGATAACCAAAAAATAATATTTTAGAGGGTTTTTGCTGCATAACTCTTTTGCAAAACAAATTAGAAAAAAACAATTTAAGGAAAAAATGTTTAGAAAAATTAGGGCTTTCTAATGTCGTTTTACAAATGGTATGTCTATGGAAAAACAAGTTGTTTGGCGTCGCGGCGCCCAGCGTCGTTTTCACTGTTAAATGTCAAATACGTCAGTATACTCTATGAGACGCATTATACCTCTCTACATTTAAAAATAAAAACCGGTCAAGTGCAAGTTGAACTTGCACAATTAGTGTTCCGTACGTTGATTGTTTTTAAAATAAAAAATTTTGTTAGGGTGGTATAAAATGATCAGTGACTTCACAAAACACACCCCAAATGAGTTTTCAACAAAGTTTGTTTCCAATCTTTACTGAAAACTGGTGACCTTGAAATTTTTATTTATTTTTTTTTATATACCAAATAAATTATTAAAGGTAATGCACTCGTGATAATTTTCGTTCAATCTATACCCCGTGGAGAATATTCCAGAATTTTTTCAAAATTTTTTGATCAGTAATTTTCGAGATAAGGTAGGGGACAGCGATTTTTTAAAAGTAATACGAAGAAAAGTGTGCGCAAGTATTACATTATACATGAGTATATATATATATATATATATATATATATATATATATATATATATATATATATATATATATATATATATGTATATGTATATATATATATATATATATATATATATATATATATATATATATATATTTTTACTCGTGTTTTTCACAAGCTTTCATTTGACACCACACTCGATGACCTAGTAAAAAAAAAATTTTTTCACTTCCGATTTCACCCCTCAAAACGAACCCCTTAAGTCAAAATTTAGGTTACGGTGGTATAAAATGATCAGTGACTTCACAAAACACACCCCAAATGAGTTTTCAACAAAGTTTGTTTCCAATCTTTACTGAAATCTGATGACCTTGAAATTTTTGTTTTTTTTTATATACCATATAAATTATTAAAGGTAATGCACTCGTGATAATTTTCGTGCAATCTACACCCCGTGGAGAATATTCCAGAATTTTTTCGAAATTTTTTGATAAGTACTTTTCGAGATAAGGCCCGGGACATCGATTTTTCGCGAATTTTTAAAAATAATACAAAGAAAAGTGCGCGCAAGTATAATATTATATATATATATATATATATATATATATATATATATATATATATATATATATATATATATATATATATATATATATATATATATATATATATATATATATATATATATATATTTTTACTCGTGTTTTCACAAGCTTCATATGACAACAAAAAAAAATTTTTTTTCGCTTCCGACTTCACCCCCCTTAAGTCAAAATTTAATTCTCAAAACTACATGGTTCTGATGAGGCCATCAATTCCTATATTATTACCAAAATTTCACCTTTCTATGTCAAATAGTTTTCGGAGAAAATCGGGTGTGACAGACAGACAGACAGACACCGAAGTGATCTTATAAGTGTTCCGTACGGAACACTAAAAATATATTCAACTATTTTCCATAAATCGGGACCGGGCGTCTAAAAATGATCACCCTGTACCTAGGTAGTAGTTGTGTGCAGAAATGTAATAGCATCAATGGCAGCACTACCGCGTTGTCTAAAAGGTGCTGTGAAATACAATAACCGGTCAAGTGCAAGTTAAACTTGCACAATTAGTGTTCCGTACGTTGATTGTTTTTAAAATAAAAAAATTTTGTTCCGGTGGTATAAAATGATCAGTGACTTCACAAAACACACCTCACCCCAAATGAGTTTTCAACAAAGTTTGTTTCCAATCTTTACTGAAAACTGATGACCTTGAATTTTATTTTTATATACCAGATAAATTATTAAAGGTAATGCACTCGTGATAATTTTCGTTCAATCTACACCCCGTGGAGAATATTCCAGAATTTTTTTCAAAACTTTTTGATCAGTACTTTTCGAGATAAGGTGGGAGGACAGCGATGTTTCGCAATTTTTTAAAAATAATACAAAGAAAAGTGTGCGCAAGTATTACATTATATATATATATATATATATATATATATATATATATATATATATATATATATATATATATATATATTTTACTCGTATTTTCACAAGCTTTCATTTAATACCTCACTCGATGATCTAGTAAAAAATTTTTCGTCCAACGATGTTCTAGTTTGTTGATCCCTTCCGAATAATAGGATTTGTCCAAGTCTGCAAAATATCCATTAGTGTCTGCAATCACCTCCTCGTTTGAATAAAATCTTTGTCCCGCAAGCCATTTCTTCAAATTGGGGAACAAATAGTAGTCCGAGGGAGCCAAGTCTGGAGAATAGGGGGGATGTGAAACGAGTTGGAATCCTATTTCCATTAATTTTGCGACCACAACTGCTGAGGTGTGTGCTGGTGCGTTGTCGTGATGGAAAAGGACTTTCTTGTGGGCCAATCGCGGGCGTTTTTCTTGCAGCTCGGTTTTCAAACGGTCCAATAACGATGAATAATATTCACCTGTAATAGTTTTTACCCCTTTCCAGATAGTCGATGAGGATTATCCCTTGCGAATCCCAAAAGAAAGTCGCCATAACCTTTCCGGCCGAAGGAACAGTCTTCGCATTTTTTGGAGCAGATTCCCCCTTGGTAACCCATTGTTTAGATTGTTGTTTGGTCTCAGGAGTATAGTAATGTATCCATGTTTCATCCACAGTGACGAAACGACGCTTAAAGTCCTCCGGATTCTTCTGGAACAGCTGCAAACCATCCTTGCAACACTTCACACGATTCCGTTTTTGGTCAAGCGTGAGCAATCGCGGCACCCATCTTGCGGATAGCTTTCTCATGTCCAAATGTTTATGCAAAATATTATGTAACCGTTCAGGTCAGATGCCCACAGCACTAGCAATCTCACGCACCTTAACTCTTCTGTCATCCATCACCATATCATGGATTTGATCAATGATTTCTGGAGTCGTAACCTCCACAGGCCGTCCAGAACGTTCAGCGTCACTTGTGCCCATATGGCCAGTCCGAAAATTTTGAAACCACTTATAAACTGTTCTAATCGAAGGTGCAGAGTCACCATAATGTTTATCAAGCTTCTCTTTAGTCTCCTGAGGCGTTTTGCCTTTCATAAAGTAATGTTTAATCACCACACGAAATTCTTTTTCGTCCATTTCTTGAAAATCACTCGACTTCCTTGATTCACACGAATGCCAAACACAAAGAAATAGACCAATGTGGCTGAAACTCAGTGTGCGTTCATTCAAGAGATGCTACTAACTAAACATGACCTCGATACGCGCCGGTGGTGCCATCTCTCGGACTTTGCACGGACTTTTCAAACCAGCCTCGTATGTTTCGGCACTTCGCAACGTTGACAGGTGATACGAGCTCCTCGCCGAAATGCTTAGGATATGAAAACTGGTAAAATCCCTACTCAGACGACGACACGAACGATAAAAAAAATCGTGACTAAATTAAAAACTTATCACAATTTGCTTTAGAAATTACTTAATTTGATTGATTAATCATCTCTTTAATAAGTTATTGAATGCTGTGTATGAATAAATTTATGTCTGGCCCCTCACTTACTTAAACGTCTGACCTTTTAACTTTCAAAATTAGCGTAATTATTCGAATTATTTCAAGAAATAAATCATTTCCCTTAAAAGAAGCTAAAAATAAAGTTGCGTCACTATTATAACGATAAAATAGAATAAAATGCACTTTTATGGCTAAGTAGGTTGTATCCTAATAAGAATAATGAAAATAGAGAGGTTTAGATGAATAAATTACTGAAAAGTTTGCTGGAGACCGTTAACAAAATAATAAGTAGTTTCTGCCAACGATTTTCCCTAATTTTTAAACGCAGAAATCTGCAATTTTGTAAATTGACAAAAGGTTAATATAGTTTTACTAAGCGAGCGAGAAAAAAAAATTACTTGGTTGTAACACTAAGATTTTTAAGGCTTAAAATTCGTGCTAGTCGCTAACGTAAACTCCTCTTTTAACCACGATACCAGTTTGGACTACATTCCAGCTTCATCAATAATCCCGTAATTAGTGATACGTCGGATCTTTTTCCCCATCAAGCTCAACAGATCTGGATCAGCACAAATTTTCGCAGTTCCATTATTGTAAGTAGCTCTGTTGTTCCATCTTGATCACTTTTATTCTTGAGCCTTATTATTCCATTTACTTTTATTATTGTTATTGTTATGATAAAGTAGAAGAAAAAGTGTATGAATACAACCTTTAAGCTATGTTCTGCTTTCTTTACTACACCAAAGCGTTCGACACAGTACAATGGGGACGACTCTAGAACATTCTGGGAGAGATGGGGGTTCCGAAACACCTGATCCACATCACCAAGTTTCTGTACGACAACTTAACACAGATAGAAATATGGGGGCAATACTCAGCAGATTTCAGAGTCGGAAACGGTGTCAGACAGGGTTGTATCCTCTTCCCCATTCTGTTTAACATCTACGGAAAATGGATTAGTAGGACGGCTTTGGAAATCTGGGAAGGTGTAGTCTGTTGGGGGGGAAAAAAGTATCAGATTTACAATATGCAGATGACACGATCGTGCCGGCTCAAAACGAGTAAGAAATGTTTGAGTTTCTCTAGCGGGGGTAGGCTGCACGTTCGCAATCGGGCCTGCGTCTGTATGGAATCAAATGCCGTGTGATGATTGTGAATAGATTTCGAACAATATCATTGCCCCTGCAACTTAGCCAGGATATAGAGACAAGCGATAGGGCTATTTATCTCGACACACAAATAACGAACAAGGGGGATCCTAGCCAGAAATAAAATGAAGAATTGGAATGGCAAAGGAAGCTTTGGGTAGACTGGCTAAAATCTATAGAGACCACAATATCAGAAAAATAACTAAAACAAAACTTCTCAAAGCATTAGTTTTTTCTGGACACTGAACGCAGCACGCCGCAGAAGAATGGTTTGCTGCAGCCACGGTAGGAGTCATTTCGGACCTTCTGGATGGTCGTCATGTTCGATAATGTACTGTTTAATCATAAATAAGGTTAAAAATGAATCTCTTTCCACAAAGCATCGTTTGCAGGGGTGCCAACAATAATCTCAGAAAAAAAGAATTTCTTCTACCGACTACAAGTTATAGGCGACCCGTTTTTACTTGACCAACTGTATTCAATTAAATTACGGCCTAAAGTCTATAAAAGCCGTGTTGCTATCGACGTAATGCTCATTGTAGCCAACAAGTAACAGAGTAACCACACATACATTATTTAAACTTTTTTGTGTTCTATAAAATATTAGGTTTCCTGAAACAAACTTACTGCGAATTAAAAAAAAAATAAATAGCAGCAAGTTAAGCAAAGTAGTATTATGGTGTGTAATTCGATATTTTATGAGTACTGAACGATTTAGAACGATAAATTTGAATATATGGAGGGCACTGATGATATAATTTGAATTGCGTATCACAAAATGCGTTGAGAAATTTTTATTACTCAATTTTTTTCCAATTTATTTTAAATTTGACTCTAAAAATGGTCAGATTTTTTGGGCATTCTGTGCTTTTAAAAAACAATATGGTATTATTTATTTACCCGTTCAAAAATTCAGCTGTCGAAAATTATTTAGGGATCCTTACGGGTTTTCCAGTAAAAGCACAAATGTGTTTCGAGAACATTTTTTGCCATCAATGTATTCTTTGGTGTGCTAAAAACGGGCAATTATCTTAGTAAGTTGTTCAAATGCCTCCTGCATCAATGATCACCTGGCATTTTCAAGGCATACTGTCGACGAGATCTTCGCATACTCTGCAAATTTTTCGAATCTGGCGAGACAACCGAGTCAAAATCCTCAGAGTATTTCCTCTGAGCTTCCTCTTTACAAGAGACCAAACCTTTTCAATAGGATTGGCGGCGATTGTGAGGGTCACTCTAGTATCTTAACGTGTGCCCAAGCGAGTCGACGTGATTTTCGCCAAGCAAAGTTTTCTTCAACGTGCTTCGGAATTTGACATCATAAGCACGAAGATGTCGAATGGTCTCATGAGACACATTTAAACCCGATTTTCTTAATTTTATTGTTTTTTGACGCAGCGTCAATTTCAAGTCCCGTGAAAACAAAGATACGATTCGTTTTTCGACTTTCGACGTGACTTTGCCTACCAAGTCACGTTTTGGCAAGTCGTCGACATTTTTCGTCCCGTTAAAATGATTTACCCACTTATTCACAAACGATACTGACTTTTTAATATATTTAGTGGCCGCAGAACGTGTTATTTTAGGCCCCTTTGGATCGAAACAAAGAAAGACTGCCTCGAACCGACGTGCAAGCAAGTGACTCATTTTGGATTTTACGTGATTTCGACGAAAGTTTGGAATCGACTGATACATTTTCGAAAATGTGTCGTAGACAAAGATTTTTTGTTGAATCGCATCTACCAAAAATGAATTATCGTGAACATTTTCTTACTTGACAGACTGTAAGAGTTGAAAAAAAAATGTATTTTGAACGTAAGTATATCAGAATAGGGCTTTTTAGGCAACTAGCAACTGTATTTATTGAATGTTTACTGAATTTTTAAATGCATTTTAAGTTATAACAAAGGAATATTTACACCTAGATTTCACACTTCCATTTACTCTCATGGTGTTAATTTAAATGATTGTTATTAAGAAATAACTTTTCGGAATTATCGACGAAACTTTACACTTTTAATTACGTACTATCTTAACTATTCCGGATTTCCTGTTCGGCATCAGGACTAATTTTGAGTCCCATATGTATAACGTGCGTTAGACTTCTTACAGGAAAGGCTAAGATGAGTAAAGATCACGTAGGAGATTAATTTTCCTCAATTAGCATAAGGTGCCTAATTAATAAGTCAAAAGAGCCCTACTGTCAGCAAAAAGGCTAGACCCGCAAAGTGTTAAATTGCCTATACTACCTAGACCAACGTCTTGCAACTATATGGAAATCGAAGAATTGTTTGTTATCCCTAGTCACGATGATGAAAGAAAGTATAATCCAACTTATGAACCAAGTAACTCTGAACCTCACTTAGCACAAGCAGATCTTAATGACTTGGTACGAGATTTTTTAAAAAAAAACAGTCAAAGCGTTTAAGATTTACGTTGAAAAAGAATAATTTTTAAGCCATTAAAGAATTAAGATACATTTGAATCCATGATTATAGCACAGAAAATACAGCTATCACTATCGAAAGTCAAACAGGTAGAACAAAACATTGTCGCAAAATGAAGCCGCCTGGCTACCGCCGGATCGTTAAACTGTGCCTCGTCGCGTTTCTCAGAGATGTCGCGCAGTAGAAGTTGTATTATAAGTAACAATAATAGAAAAAAACAAACGCAGCATCTCTGAGAAACTCGACGAGGTCCATCTTAACGATCTGACGGTAGCCAGCCGGCTTCGTTTTGCGGCGACGTTTTATTCCACCTCGAGGCTCCGTTAGTTTACATCTAAACGCGATCGAAGATTAAAAGTGGACTCAAGGAAGGGCGCCTAGACATAATGGGTTACGATTTGGCTGAATGTAAGTGTTGTCAGCTATCTAAAAAATATTCAATGATTCACCGGCTTCCGTTATATTATTAACAGTCTAATCTATTGAAGTAAAATTATCACACATACTTTTAGCAAATAGAGAAGAAAGTAAATAACATTATATTGATAGGAAACATCTGAATATTTACTAAAATTGTACTTTAATAAGGTATATATAACCACATAGAACCTTCTATTAAAATTAACGGACATATGTGACAACACCGGTGCGTATCCACAGCCGGTTTTACTAGCAAAACATGTGCGATCATTCAGGTTTTATGGTAATTGTTTCCATAAAATAAGGTTGAAAATTTGTCCGTGTTTTCTACTTGTTACCGCACTTATTGAAGTTTTTCAGGGATCATTGATTTGGCGGCAAACAATGTTATGAATAAGATACTCTATCTATTCTTTTTGTGTCTTATTTGTCTCACTTTCTGAAGTTAACATGAAAAGTATTCTCTATATACAGATTTCAATGACTTAATTACTACAGTTTCAGTACGCTTTCCATATTGCTAAAAACTGCTTAAGTTACACTTGATGTGATTTTAAGCAAAAAAAAAGTATAACAAAAGAATATAAAAAAAATGAAATCTTTTATTATACCGAACATATTAAATGACATGACACAAATTTGTTTTTATTTTAACGAACAAAAGAAAATTATGGGGCATAAGAATCTATAAAATACGAGGCTCGTTTTTAAAGTAAGTACCGTTTTGATATTAAAAAAATACAAGGCCATTTTTTTTAACAATTTTATTTTTATAAGAACGCCCGGACCTTAATCTACTTTTCAACATATTTTCCACCTATATCAGGGCACTTGTCGTATCGTACGACCAGTTTCTCTATTCCATCCTCATAGAAATCTGCCGCCTAGTTTGGTAACAACTACAGCACGGTTGCTTTGGCGTTGTCGTCGGTGTCGTAGCGCCATCTATTTTCTCGAACTTATTCATCAACTTTCCGCACCAGGTCATATTAATGACAGACGTTCGTGCACTTCGTCCCTCATCGTGCACGTTTGTACGGCAATCTTTAAATGCCTTTCCCATTTTCCTACCGTTCCATCGCGTTCTCGCCATACACTTGACTAATCTGTCACTGGATTTCAGCCGCTCTCACGTCTGCTGTATTTAACAAATAAATTACGGCACATATTTCCCACTCTGCGGAATTTTCAATGGTCTGAGGTGTTTAAAACACGCACAAACAAACATAAGTTGGACGAGTGTTTCTGTAATGGCGGCTGTAGCTAGCCAACGCTGCAGCGGCCATATTTCAAAACAGTACTTACACAACAAATGCGCCTCGTATGAAGTTCATTACGATGAAAATTATAAGCACTAAATAAAGTGTTTTAAAACGGGGAGTAAATTGAAGTTTCATGATGACGCCTTTTCCATCATTTTATATAAATACTAGCCGGGCCCGCGGCACCGCTCGCGTGGACTTGATTCACTACTATCGTCACTGCTTATTCCTTATGTTACCCAACGTAATAAAAAATCTCCCATTATTTCCCCTTATCTCCCAATATTTCTCCTTATCTCCCATTATCTTTACATGATTTCCATTATCTAGTCTTATCTCTGCTCATCTCCCATTATTTCTCCTTATGTCCCATTATTTCTCTTCATCTCCCATTATCTCTCCTTATTTCCCATTATCTAGGCTTATCTCGACTTATCTCGCAATATTTCTCTTTATCTCCCATTATTTCTCCTTATCTCCCATTATTTCACCATAACTTCCATTATCTAGACTTATCTCTGTTTATCTCCCATTATTTCTCCTTATCTCCCATTATTTATACTTATCTCCCATTATCTCACCTTATCTCCCATCATCGAGGCTTATCTCGACTTATTTCCCATTATTTCTCCTTATCTCCCATTATCTCACCTTATCTCCCATTATCTAGGCTTATATCGAATTATATAGAACATATGTATAAATTTATAAAAACCCGTAAATCGGATAAGTGGTTCTCGAGTGATAAGCGCACTAACGGACAGAAAAAAGAGACGTTACATTTTATATATATATATATTATATTCTTTGCTACATGATATTGTTCTATATTTAATGCTTTAGGCAGTGTATTGCAAGAGAACGCGCTAGCGGCAAACTTTTTTCCGACTTGATTCACTATTATCGTCACTTCTTATTCCTTATGTCACCTAACGTAATAAAATATATCCTATAACCTGGCCAGAGAACATACGTATGTTTAAAAAAAAAGCACGTAAATCGGATAAGTGGTTCTCCAGTGATAAGCGCACTAACGGACAGACAGACAGAGAGACGTTGCATTTTATATATATTATAGATATTCTTTGCTCAGTGATATTGTTCCATATTTAATGGTTTAGCATGTTAAAAAAAAGAAGGCACGTAAATCGGATAAATAGTTCTCCAGTTATAAGCGCACAAACGGACAGACAGAGAGACGTTGCATTTTATATATATTATAGATATCCTCTGCTACATGATATTCTTCCATATTTAGTGGTTTAGGTTGTGTATTGCAAAGGAACGCGTTAGCGGCAAACTTTTTTCCGACTTTATTCACTATTTTACGTCACTGCTCATTCCTTATGTTACCTATCGAAATAAAATATAGCCTATAACCTGGCCAGAGAACATATGTAAGTTTAAAAAAAAAAGTACGTAAATCGGATAGGTGGTTCTTCAGTGATAAGCGCACTAACGGACGGACGGACAGACAGACAGAGAGACGTTGCATTTTATATATATTATAGATAGGATATCTTTTTGGGTACCCATGTATTTCGCGTAATGTTTATTAAAAATAAATATATCTACACCTCCTTACGACAATCAGTAACTTAACACCTAAGTAGTCATTTATCGTTAAAAAAAAAAGTAATTTATATACCCATAAATACACCACTTATATAAGTTGTAATTTGATTAGAATTTATCGGTAATTACCAGATGAAAACTAGAAAAACAAGCGGAGTCGGGACTGTTTTATGTCTATTTTGTTACCAAATTTACGATTTAGTTTTTTATATGAGATTTACGTGGATACGTGAAAATAAACCATAAATTTAATTAAAAATTAAAATTTGGGGGTTCTTTCGTAACTAATTCATTAATAATTTTAAGAATTAATTTTCACTTATTTCACTTCATAAAGCAGTAGTCGTTGGTTGTAATGAATATTTACAACTGGAACCTGGAGATTTTGGAAATAAGCAAGAGTTGAACCCTCGCGTTAGTAACTTAACACACCTACGCTGCTTTAGAATTCATTTTATGTCCAGGTATAAATTAAGTAGATTTTATTACTCTTCAGTTCCCTTGCTAAAGGTCAGTCGGTCTATCTATCGATCTGCCTTTCTATCTATCTAGCAGCAGAACTCTAGAGAAATTAAACGTCGAATTCAAACTTAATCTACATACAGTCTGTCAAGTAAGAATGTGTCTGCGATAATTCATTTTTGGTAGATGCGATTCTAGCGACTCAACAAAAAATCGGTGGAGGCAACCTTTCTCTACGACGCATTTTAGTAAAAGTATCAGTCGATTCCAAACTTTCGTCGAAATTACGTAAAATCCAAAATAAGTCACTTGCTTGTGCGTTGGTTCGAGGCAGTCTTTCTTTGTTCCCGTCCAAAGGGGCCTAAAATGACACATTCGGCGGCCGCTAAATATATTAAAAAGTCAGTGTCGTGTGTGAAGAAGTGGGTAAATCATTTAATGAGATGAAAAATATTGACGACTTGCCAAAACGTGGCTCTGTAGGTAAAGTTATTCTGATAGTCGAAAAACGAATCGTATCTTTGTTTTCACGGGACCTGAAATTTACGTTGAGTCAAGGAGCGGCAAAAATAAGAAAATTGGGTTTTAATGTGTCCCATGAGACCAATGGACAACATCTTCGTGCTCATAATATCAAATTCCGAAGTACGTTGGAGACACCTTTACTGGACGAAAATCATGTCGCGAAGCGGTTTCGTTTTGGTCCACGATGAGATACTAGAGTGACCTTCAAAATCGCCGGACGCCAACCCTATTAAAAACGTCTCTCGTAAATACAAAGCCCAGACGAAAAACTCTGAGGATTTTGACTCAATTGTCTCGCGAGATGCGAAAAAATTTGCAGAGTATGCAGAAAATCTCTATTCGACAGCATGCCTCGAAGATACTAGACGATTATTGATGCAGGAAGCGTTGTTAGCACACCAAAGAATATATCGATGCCAAAAAATATTCTCGAAACACGTTTTTTCAAGAATACGAGCGGTCACGTTCTTACTTGACAGACTGTATACCTATATTTTTGAACGATATCGCTTGAGAAAAGGAGGGTGAAAAGGATGATGATGGTTGGTAAATTTTGCTTTTTATGAATATTATTATGAAAACTTTTCTTGGATTTTTGTTGAGATAAATAACCAATATTAAGTATAATTATTTCCAGCCAAATATATAAGGAGTTAAATGGGTGGAGGAGGGTGTTAGGTGGGTTACTTCGTATATCTCGTGTTATACGTCCTTTTCAGGGTTCTCGGAGTCAAGGAATCTAAAAATTCTATTTGTTTTCCACTATTTTTAATTCATTTCAAAAATGCAGAAGTTATTGTGGTGGAGAGAGGGTTAAAGAGATTACTTTGTATATATCGTGTTTATGTTCTTTTGTTCTTGGAGTAGAAGAATTTCAAAATTGTATTACTCTTTCATTATTATTAATTTTACTAGGGGTGGTATAAAAGGAAACATGTTAGGTTTCGGTTGTAAATAGCTCTGAAGCCCTTCTTCTACACAACTTTTTTATGATTTGTACCTTACCACAAAGTACCTATCGTTTGTAATATCGGTGTTTGGTGTTTGGAAGAATTCTGAACAAAACTCAAATTTGATCAAAGATAGAATACAGCTTTGTGTGGGGCTCTGCTTCCAAACATACATCGAATTTGTCGAATTCTATTCGGAAGAGAGCTGTTTGACTGATTTGAGATTCAGAACTCAACAGCAACCTTAATTCCTTGGAACATCGAAAGATGGTTGATGCCTTGAGTCTATTCTACAAGTATTTTCATGGCAAGTGTTCTATAGATGTAGCATATTTAATTTCTTTCAGAGCGGTGCATGTTAGGAATACACTTCCAGGACTGTGTTCCCACTAATACAATTTACCGCGATTCAAGACCAACATGAATTGCTTTTTCCGCCCACGTGTCGCTCCTGCAGCGCTTTAGGGATTTCCCTGCAGCAAATGTACTATGAAAAAGTTATTTTTTAGTATGAAAAATTCGTTACTTATTTTAAAACTACGTGTTCGCAATCAATTTACCGATTTTTGTACGCAGTTTCTGACAATCAACAAGCCAAATCGTTCCTAATAAGGTAATTATCCATTCGTACTGTTAATTGTTAGAATATTAAATTATTTATTTTATTTTTGTATACATTTAGTTTCCCCGTAGGTGCGTAGCTCCAGTTTTAAAGTAAAAACAAATGATGTATGAAATTCAGCACGTATTCCGTCCGCTTTGTTTCCTAATACGTCTCCAAACAAACCGCTAGATTTCTCGTTTGTTTTGGCTTTCGGTCGTCATTTGTTTTTGGTTTCAGTTCCTGAAATTTTTATTAATCAGTCGGGCCGTGACCGGCCAACGTAACATTTTTTTGTGTCTCCAATGACAGGTACAATGTAAGCGGTACTTTTATGAATGGCTTCCATATCAAATGAGTTTAGACTGTGAAATTTTGATATATGATAATGTAGGTATGGAGAACACATATTTTTATGATATATGTAGTGGTTATCTTTCTATGTATCGAGTTGCATTCGTTTTGGCGTGAGTGAAGTGGGTCGATTGTACCAGGTGTACCATAAAAAAGTTTAATGATATAGCAAAAAATACATTAATAATTGGAAAAATCCTTCATTGTTCAAGAGTGATTTTTTGGGTTATCTTCCCAGCTATGAAAATTGTCTATTCACATATAAATTTAGTCAAAACAGTTTCGATCGGGCCGAGACCTAATTCAGAATCACCCTTGCTGCTGTCAGATTGACGAATGAAGATTCGAGAGCTTGCTAAAGAAGCTGAAGAAGCCGAAGCTATCGTTTTCGAGATTGTGCATGAAGATTTACGGAGAAAAAAAGTTTTTTTACCATGGATTCCAAAATTTTTACATCAGAGTAGAAACTGGCGAAGAAAGAAAGACACACAAGAACGTTTGGCCGTTTCAGAGAACGATGAAGGCTATTTTTCGGGAACAGTCGCAGACTTGAGTGGTCTATTGGTATTCTCCTGTAAAGTAGGAATCGATTCAATCTCATAATGGCTCCCCACCTTCAAAGAAAACGAAAACTAGGTTCTTTTCTAGAAAGGTGATGGTTACCGTTTCCTGAAACTGCGAAGGAATTTTGCTGAATCTCAATATAGGGAAAAAAACCTTGTATCGCTGATTCGGTGCCCTGCGACTTCCTGCTCAAACATCAGGTTCAGAGGCTGAAAATTTTCTTCATATGACAAGTTGAATACCACCGTAGGGTAATTTTTTTTTAAGAAACAAATAAAGGCATTTTGTTAGGATCAAATAAAACAACTTGAGAAACACTGGACTAATTTTATTAGTGTTCCCTTAAGCTCAACGCTTATAGCTATGTAGGTAACTTAAATAACCAGCAAAGTGCAAGTCGGACTTGCACAGTTAGTGTTCCGTACGTTCGTTGATTGCTTTTAAAATAAGAATTTTTGTTATGTAGGTATAAAATGATCAATGTGTTTTAAAACAAACAAAGTTTTTTTTTTTCCAATCTCTACTGAAAACACACAAAATTTTGTTTTTTTTTATATACCAGATAAATTATTAAAGGTAATGTGCTTGTGATAATTTTTGTTTAATCTATACCCTGTGGAGAATATTCCAGAATTTTTTCAATATTTTTTATTCAGTACTTTTCGAGATAAGGGGGGGACAGCGATTTTTCGCAATTTTTTAAAGATAATACAAAAAAAAGTATGCGCAAGTATTACATTATATATATTTTTGAATTCGCTTTCATTTACACCCCACTCGATGGCCTGGAAAATTCTCCCCCCCCCTTTATGTCAAAATTTAACTTTCAAAACTACACAGCTCTGATGAGGCCACCAATTCCTGTGTTAGTGCCAAATTTCAACTTTCTATGTCAAATAATGTCGGAGAAAATCGGGTGTGACAAACGAACAGACAGACACCGAAGTGATTTTATAAATATTCCGTACGGAATACTAAAAAAACGCCCTCGTATTAATATGGGTGTTAATACTACGAATGAGAAGAGAAAAGGAATTTTTAAGTCACTTCTTGATTAGGGTTGGTATATGACGCTTGTTTGTATCAGAATGTTTTTGAATAGAGAGATTTTACAAAATTATCATATTTTTTTCACTAGCTGCATCTTGTAGGGGTGCAGACTCAAATCTTCATGAATAATACGTTGTAACGAACTCCTAGGCACATTTATGTTACTAAACTATTAGTAAACTAAAGGCTATCAATCTAACATATCTAGAAGGATTCAATGCTATTAGCGACAATTAACATAGTTCTCGTAAGCAAAGATCAACAGGCGATCTTTTAACTTATGTAACACATGTTTGGAACAACGCAGTTGAGCACTTTGGAGAATCTCGAATTCTCCGAGGTTTAGTTCTATAAAAACTAAATTTTCAAGGACCTGGATTACGCTCTGTAACTAGTAATAAACGGTTGCGTTTGCGCAATAAACTAAAAAAAAAAAGTGATCTTATTTATGAGACATTCTATGTTAGCTATAAAAAGAAATTACAACACGCTGTGCAAAATTCTTCCCTGTCACTATTTTCCAATAATATTTAAATTCAAATAGCATTTCCACCCACAACAAAAATATAATAATAATAATAATAATAGCAAGATAAGTATGATACATAGACTTACCAGTTAAAATTAGACTAAATTTTTGTACAGTCCAGTCAGAGAATATTTGAAGTGTACGGTTTATAGGAAAATTTAGCTATAAAGTGATTGAGTCATTTTTTTAATTAATAGAATTTTGGTTGTGAGAGTAAAATTGCACAGGCTGGGTTCTCAAAACAGCTTCATTTTTGTGAAAACAACGCGCTCGCTATATTGGGTAAGAAAAATTTTCAGTAGTCTAAAAAATTAAAATCGAAAATTTGTCCGAAAATTGTTTCCTGTATATACCAAAAAGATATATAAATTATTGTAATTATTGTACAGTCGGTCAAGTAAGATCGTGTCGCCTGTAACTTGTAACCCAGTCAATAGGGATTTTGTGTTTCTCATTAAATGTTAACAGGCTGCATTTTAACACACAGGTAGTTTTTGGGACGTAGAATATGATAAAAGTTTGATGTACGCTAGGTAAGACCCCAAGATCCAAAATAAAATTCGTTTTTTTTCGGTAATATCTCGAAAAATAAAAAAAGACATCGAAAAACTGGTAAGTGAAAGAGCGAGAAATTTTACATAAAAATAGTAGCGTGAGAATTTATTAAAAATTCGAATAGGTGATTCAAAAAGAGTAGCACGCCAAACAGATTAATTTGCTCGACGGTTAATATCGATATACCTTGTTTTCAGAGTGTAAAAAAAATTAAAAGAAAGGGAGACTTTCAGTTTTCCGATGATACTAATAGTTTTTGTTTTTGTTGCTTTATAATTTGTAAAACTTATTTTTTTTTGCATGATTTTAACGGACATACAGTAAATTACAAATATTTAATAAAATATAATATTGAAAAAAAATCCTCACGCTTATATTACCTTAAGTTTCAATATACGAATAATTAGAAATACCCACATTGTCTGTGTTACTTAAAATTTGCGTTTAAAAATATGAAAATTTGCTTTCTGTAGTGCGCTGTTTTACGTTCAAAGCAGTACAAAATGGTTAAAAAAAAAGTAGGACTTTTTTTTTTTTTATGGGTCTAGCACACGTGCTACAGGGAAGTCCCTAAAGCGCTACAGGAGCGACACGTGCGCAGAGGAGGCGATTCACGTTGTTCTTGAACCGCTGTAGATTGTACTCGGTGGGAAACACAGTCCTGGGCAAATTATTCCAAAGGGATGATGTTCTCCATATAAAAGACTGCTTGAAAAGTGTTGTACGGGGAGTAACAAGCTGAACCTCATACGGATGTGAAGAATTAGCGCGACGTGTACTTCTAACATGCACCGCTCTGGGAGGAATTAAGCGGGCCACATCCTTCGAACACTTTCCATGAAAGTACTTGTAGAATAGGCTCAAATCGCCAACAGTTCTTCGATGTTCCAGCGAATCAAGGCCGACGGTCAGTTCCGGGTCTCCAATCAGACGAACAGCTCTTCTCTGAATAGAATCCAACAAATGCAGTGTATGTTTGGGAGCGGAGCTCCAAACATGGGAGCAGTATTCCATAGTTGGTCGAATTTGAGCTTTGTAAAGAATTAAGAGTTGTTGAGGAGTGTAAAGCTTTCTGGTTCGAAATAATATTCCCAACTTTTGAGAAGCTCTCCTTGCTATGCCTGCAACATGTTCATGCCAGGACATATTTGCTCCCAAATTAACGCCCAACAAATTGAGTGACGATGTTAGAGGAATGGAGTGCCCCGACATAACTATGTCGGGTTCAGCAACGTTAACTTTTTTAGAGAAAAACAGCCGCCTGGGTTTTTGTAGCGTTAAATTCCACTTGGTTACTGTCACCCCAAGATAGAATTTCTTCCAGGTCTTTGTTAAGTTGAACGACTTCCTGCTGTCTGCGGATATTCGTCTGAGTAGCCGATGTCCGAGCGTTCAAAATGAATGAAGAGATAAGTGTACTGTCATCTGCGAAGCTGTAGATTGGATTCTTGGTCTTTTCCAGCAGATCGTTAATGTAAATGAGAAAAAGAGTAGGAGACAGTATGGAGCCTTGAGGTACACCGGCGTTGATAGTGAAGGTGTTAGAAAGAAATCCGTCGACTGCCACTCGTAAAGAACGCTCTCTGAGGAAACATGAGAGCCACAAACAGAACTTTTCCGACATACCATAAGAACGTAGCTTAGCCAACAGCCCATCGTGCCAAACACGGTCGAATGCCTTGGATATGTCCAGAGCAACCGCTCGAGATTCTCCAAAGTGTTCCAAACATGTGTTACATAAGTCAGAAGATCTCCTGTTGATCTATTTTTACGAAAGCCATATTAGAGATCGCTAATAATGTTGAATCCTTTAAGATATTTTAGAAGATGCTGACTGATAGCCTTTTGATTTTTTTTAAAAATTCGAATAGAGTTACAGTTAAAAGTATATTTGATATTAGAAAATCATTAAAAAATAGTTTTTGTTTTTGTTGCTTAAAAAAAACTTTTTCTTTTTTTTTGTAATTTTGCTCTTAAAAAAGAAATGTTCACAATAAAATAATTAGAAATACGTATCTTTGCTTATTATTAACATATGATACACCTTAAACTTAAAATAAAAAAAAAATATTTAAAGTTGGGACATGAAAGATAAAAGTCTAAGCTTTAAGTATAAAGTATTTATAGTTCATTTCAACATTCAGGTACAAAGAAGATAGTTATTAAAAACACAAAAATTCTAAATTATTCGAAGAAATTAAATTAATTAAGTACTCTTTGGCCTTCATATTAGATCTGCCATTTTGAGATTTTCAAATCTGTCATCAGATTCTTAATCAGCATCCCGAGAGACCCCTTAATAGCCCATTTCAAAATATTTAACGGTGTACAAAAACGTTAATTTAATCATAAATGAGGTTGTCCCACTACAACTCAAGGGGTTAAACCAGCCATTTTATTTTAAATAATTTTTTTAAATTACGGTAAAACTGAAAAAAAAAAATCGAGGCTGGTTTGAAAAGTCCGTGCAAAAATAAAAACTACTTATGTGTTTGGGGTAAACCTTTTTTATTTTTCGACATAGTCTCCTTTTAGGCCTATACACTTCGTCCAACGATGTTCTAGTTTGTTGATCCCTTCCGAATAATAGGATTTGTCCAAGTCTGCAAAATACCCATTAGTGTCTGCAATCACCTCCTCGTTTCAATAAAATCTTTGTCCCGCCAGCCATTTCTTCAAATTGGGGAACAAATAGTAGTCCGAGGGAGCCAAGTCTGGAGAATAGGGGGGATGTGAAACGAGTTGGAATCCTATTTCCATTAATTTTGCGACCACAACTGCTGAGGTGTGTGCTGGTGCGTTATCGTGATGGAAAAGAACTTTCTTGTGGGCCAATCGCGGGCGTTTTTCTTGCAGCTCGGTTTTCAAACGGTCCAATAACGATGAATAATATTCACCTGTAATAGTTTTACCCTTTTCCAGATAGTCGATGAGGATTATCCCTTGCGAATCCCAAAAGACAGTCGCCATAACCTTTCCGGCCGAAAGAACGGTCTTCGCCTTTTTTGGTGCAGATTCCCCCTTGGTAACCCATTGTTTAGATTGTTGTTTGGTCTCAGGAGTATAGTAATGTATCCATGTTTCATCCACAGTGACGAAACGACGCTTAAAGTCCTCCGGATTCTTCTGGAACAGCTGCAAACCATCCTTGCAACACTTCACACGATTCCGTTTTTGGTCAAGCGTGAACAATCGCGGCACCCATCTTGCGGATAGCTTTCTCATGTCCAAATGTTTATGCAAAATATTATGTACCCGTTCAGTCGAGATGCCCACAGTACTAGCAATCTCACGCACCTTAACTCTTCTGTCATCCATCACCATATCATGGATTTGATCAATGATTTCTGGAGTCGTAACCTCCACAGGCCGTCCAGAACGTTCAGCGTCACTTGTGCCCATATGGCCAGTCCGAAAATTTTGAAACCACTTATAAACTGTTCTAATCGAAGGTGCAGAGTCACCATAATGTTTATCAAGCTTCTCTTTAGTCTCCTGAGGCGTTTTGCCTTTCATAAAGTAATGTTTAATCACCACACGAAATTCTTTTTCGTCCATTTCTTGAAAATCACTCGACTTCCTTGATTCACACGAATGCCAAACACAAAGAAATAGACCAATATGGCTGAAACTTGGTGTGCGTTCATTCAAGAGATGCTACTAACTAAACATGACCTCGATACGCGCCGGTGGTGCCATCTCTCGGACTTTGCACGGACTTTTCAAACCAGCCTCGTACTATTTTTTTGTAAAATTTCCCGTTCTCTCACGTCGTGCTATTAGTTTTTCGCTAACTTTATTATTTTTAGAAATATTTGCGAAAAACCGAATTTTCCATTTTATTTTCCTTTTTATAGACATAGTGTACACTTTAGAGAAGCAAACTTTTTTTATTTTTCATCAAAATTTGCCTCTGAAGACTGGACTATTGTAACAGGTAGAAGAAATTCCTTTTCTTTTTTGAGGTTATTATTGGCACCCCTGCAAATAATGCTTTATGGAAAAAGATTTATTTTTAACCTTATTTATGGTTAAACAGTAAATTAACGAACATGAGTACTGGATCCGCTGCGCGCCTTGAGGCTGTGTTCCTATGTAACCATTCAAAAGGTCCGAAAATGGCCCCTACAGCGACTGCTAAGTACATCGATAACTCGAGAGCATGCGTTAGCAAGTGAGTTAAAATATAATCTCAGTTAAAAAATGTTGATCTACCAGAACGTGGTTTGAGAGGAAAAGTGTCGGACAGTGACGAAAAAATGATTCTCAACATGAATATGTGGAAAATTTCGTTGAACGTATGCTCGAAGATGCCAGGTGATCATCGACGTTGATGGGGATCGGACGAACTACTACATTTTAATGGCAATCCTGTACTGTCGGATGATGTAAAAAACTTTTAACTAAATACATTTTGTAATCAACAGTGCACGACACGTTCTGACTTGACCGATCGTACTTTAAAACTAAGTCGAGAATCATGAAGCCATTTAGTGTACTTGAGGATAGTAATGATATACGATGCCTTAGATCCTCTACCCACTTAGGTATCTTACGAGTTCGTTGTCCACCTGCCTTATCTTAGGAGCGTGAATACAATTTACCACTTTAAACAGGCCAGTATCCTTCCGGATTGACTCCCCTTATCATGATCCTAGTCCAAAATGATTACAGAGCCCAAGCAAGTTTGTCTAGCCATGCATCGTGATTGCTGAACACAACATTATGCAAAAGTTACCGTTGTCATTTTCATATCGCTTCTATTTCGGCACCTGACAGTGTCAAGTCTTAGTCACCTCAATGATACTATACAGATTAGGAGATTTGTAATGGTTCATTTCGGTTTCTCATAAACTTAGTATTGAACAGGTACGCGAGTGCTGTACCACACATATTGTACAGGATTTCTATAGGAGCAGATCCAGGATTTTGTCAGGGGGGCAACATTTTGGAGGTTCACGAACAAATTAATACTTCCTTACCTAACTTTTCACAGGCTATTTACGCTCCGCCGTTCAAAAATTTACCCTTAACTCGAATATATATCAAAAAACACTTTCCTAGTGTTTTAAGTGTTCCATACGGAACACTTATGAAAACACTTTGGTGTCTATCATTCTGTCTGTCTATTACACCCGATTTTCTTCTAATATAGGAATTTGATGGTCCCATCAGAGCAGTGTAGTTTTAAAAGTTAAATTTTGACTTAAAGGGTTAGCTTTGGGGGGTGAAATCGGAAGTCAAAAGAAAATTTTTTTACCAGGTCATCGAGTGGGGTAACAAATGAAAGCTTGTGAAAACACGAGTTGAGAGTTGAAAAATATATATAATGTAATACTTGCGCACAATTTTCTTTGTATTACACAGGGGAACAGCTGTTTTGGTGTCGAGGTTTTTTGAGCTGATTCTATATCAATTTGATGTCCTGAATTCAAATAACGTATTCATTTGTACCTAGGAGCTCAAATTTTTAAGATATACAATTTTAGAGAAATATAAGTTACATTATTGTAACTCAAATCCGTAAGTGTAGTAAACAAAAGTAGATACGAAATTTTTATTTTAGTTAAACAAAATACAATATTATGTCGTACTTACAAACAAAAAAAAACATTGAAGAAATGAAATAGTCACTCAACACTTGGAAAGCTTCTTTTCCGCGACATTCTTGAATGTTTTTTTAAACAGTCCCTTTTTAAACTCCAGCAGTAATCTGCCATCATGTGCATGTCCCATCTTCCTTGGTAGCGGTCCTCCATAACTTTAATATCTTGGTGAAATCTTTCACCTTGTTCCTCACTCATGTCTCCTAAATTTTCTGGAAAACGGTCTAAGTGGCTGTGTAAATAGTGTATTTTAATACTCATATTGCACCCTAAGGATTTGAAACTATTAAGCATCTTGTTAACCATTTCAACATAGTTTTGGGCTTTATGGTTGCCTAGAAAATTTTCTACAACTGCAACAAATGATGTCCAACCTTCTCGTTCAACTTGATTCATTGAATTTATGAAGGCAGGATCCTTAATTAATTGTCTTATTTGTGGGCCGTCAAATATCCCTGCTTTCAGTTTTTCTGTGCTCAACTGATGCATTTTTACCCCTATATATGCAAAACAAGACCCATTCTTATCAAGAGCCTTTACAAATTGCTTCATTAAGCCCAACTTTATATGTAACGGAGGAAGTATGATTTTTTCTCTTTCAACCAAAGCGTCGTTAATGACATTCTTTTCCCCAACGTCCATGTTTTCTCTCTGAGGCCAATCTTTTCTAACCCAGTGGTGTGTTTTGTCCCTACTATCCCAGAGGCACAAGAAACACGGATATTTCGTGTAACCACTTTGCTGCCCAAGAAGAAAGTTTACCATTTTTAAGTCTACACAAATCATCCATTGATGTTCGTAATACTTTATCTTCTGCAAGACCAAAGCTATGGTATTATATTCTTCTTTCAGTTTCGTTGAGTGAGCTAGTGGTATTGAACCATATTTATTCCCATTATATAGAAGGACACATTTTAAACTTCGCATTGAACTGTCAATAAATAGGCGCCAATCATTTGGAATATATTCAGAAAGTCCCATTTCTTTCATGAGTCCCCTAATTTCGTGACAAAATACAAGATTGTCTTCTTGAGAAAAGAATGGTAGCAGATCTTTTTCTCTTGTACGGTAAAAGGTAATTTTGGTTCCTTGTTCCAGTTCCAGTAAATTTTTGTCGTTCAACCTAGAAGCCAGTACTTCAGAAGCTTTTTTCGATAAATTGAGATCCCTGGTGAGATCATTTAATTCATTTTGATTAAAGCGTTGAGGAACTGATGACGTCCCCTCATAGTCACTGTTAGTTTCATTAGCATCAGAACTTTTATTAGCATCAGAAGAGCGATCAGAGGGAAAATATTCGTCATCAGAGATATGTGGTAGCTGATGAAATGTTGGAATCGGTATTTCATCTGAGTGCGGGATAGGACGTATTGCCGAGTCTAAATTGGAATAAGTCCACTTACTGCGGTTATTTCAATTGATTCCATTAGTATTTACTAAACAGAAATAACAATCATTGAAGTGGTTTTTTGGTTCTCTCCAAACCATTGGTACGCCGAATTTTAGACATTTTCTTTTCCCGGTAGTCCACTGCCGTAAATGCTCTGTACAAGTTTTACATACGAGATGCGGGGCCCACGTTTTGTCCTGATCACCAAGCTTAACTCCAAAGTATCCAAGATACGCTCGCTTTACAAAGTCAGTAATAGTTTGTCTGTTTTGTTGAAACATGTATTCTCCGCATATATAGCAAAACACATCAGGTTGATTTACACAACTTCTTCTTGAACTGGAACCTGAACTCATTTTAATTCTGTTCAATAACACAAAAACACTCTTTTCTTAACATAAAATAACACGCCGAATTCGATCTACTCTCATTAGTAAGAACGCACAAACTGACGAGACTTACCCGAGTTAGGTGATTAAAAGGGTCAGTTCAGGTACCTGATAGGCAATGGTTCCACTATTTATAGATTTACCTGGAATTTACTCAATCACAGACTGACAATAAAACCATTGTACCTACATTAATGAATATATAATAATTTTAGAACTCTCATAAATGAATATACTGAATAAAAACCACATTGGTAGATAAGTTGATGTATCTAAAAAAGTAGAGCTGATAGAGAAAAAACGGATTGCATGTATAGATTTAGCGTCCCAAATATAGTTAAAATCAGCTCTAAAATCCCAGGCACCAAAACAAAAATATTTTTTTGTTGCCCTGTGTTATTTTTAAAAAATCGGGGTGTAGATTGAACGAAAATTATCACACACCTTTAATAATTTATCTGGTATATATAAAAAATAGGGTCAAGGTTATCAGTTTTCAAAAATCGGAAACAAACTTTGTGTTCGTTTCCGATTTTTGTTGTGTTGGGGTGTCTATGAAGTCATTGATCATTTTATAGCTATGTAACACAAATTTTGCACTTGGTCGGGTTTCGTTTTTATTAAGGATGGAAATACTGTTGAGAAAGTTGTATTTAATCAGGAAGTAAAGTACAATTCATAAGTGGTCTAAGATTGTTGGCCGACAGTGTACGTGCTTAAGGTTATAAATTGGAACTATTATGCACCTACGGATATCGATTATCAGTAACTATGCAGATCATTAAAAATAAATTAAAAAAAGACGGCCTTACGTGTTAATTCCGAAAATACCAGATGTAAATAAAAGTGGTAAAATATATTTTCTTACTGTGCAGCAACAACGAGTTGACAGATAATTTCTTTAAAAACAAGTTTAAAACTAATTTAACAATTCGACACAAATACCATACTTAATTACTTGTGAATTTAAAGAAAAATAACTTTTTTACGTACGAGCTGTGTCTCTCGTAACGCCGAAATTGTACGAGATTATTATATTTTTACATTTTGCATAACGGACGACACAGATAACATCAATAAGCCAAGTTTCTTTTATTATTATTTCAGATGAAAAGCTTAAAACTGGTTGTAATTTATAACAGGAATATTTTGTTAGCGTATTTCTGTGTATTAGAATATCAATGTTATTTGCTCTTTTCCCTCGCTACATTACAATTTACTTACTAAAATTCAAAACTAATTATAAGAGTATTTAATTGCAAACTTTTATAATAAAAATATTATACACGTACAATCTGTCAAGTAAGAACGTGTCCGCGATAATTCATTTGTGGTAGGTGCGACTTTAGCGATTCAATAAAAAATTGGTAGAGGGAACCTTTGTCTACTACGTATTTTAGTACTCTCCGTCGATTCTGAACTTTCGTCGATATCACGTAAAATCCAAAAAGGAGTCATTTGTTTGCTCGCCAGTTCGAGGCAGTCTTTCTTTGTTCCCATCCAAAGGGCCCTAAAATGACATATTCCGCGACCACTAAATATATTAAAAAGTCGGTATCGTTTGTGAAGAAGTGGGTAAATCATTTTAACGAGACGAAAAAATGTCGACAACTTGCCAAAACGTGAATCAGTAGGCAAAGTCACTCCGAAAGTCGAAAAACGAATCGTGTCTTTGTTTTCACGACACCCGAAAGTGATGCTGCGTCAAGGAGCGGTAAAATTCAGAAAATCGGGTTCCATGAGACCATTCGACAACATCTTCGTGCTCATGATGTCAAATTCGGAAGCACATTGAAGAAACCTTTGCTGGCCGAAAAATCACGTCGCGAAGCGGCTCGCTTGGGTCCACGATGAGATGCTAGAGTGACCCTCATAATCGCCAGACGCCAACCCTTTTGAAAACGTTTGGGTCCCTGGCAAAGAGAAAACTCAGAGGAAAGTTTCTGAGGACTTTGACTCAGTTGTCTAGCGGGATTCGAAAAATTTGCAGAGTATGCAGAAAAATCTCGTCGTCAGCACGCCTCGAACATGCCAGGCGATTATTGATGCAGGAGGCGATTGGACAACTTACTAAGGTAAGTAAGCGCCGTTGTTAGCACACCAAAGAACCATTGATGGCAAAAAATGTTCTCGAAACACTTTTTTTAAAGAAAGGGGTCTCGTTCTTACACACTGTATAACAGAAGAAAAGGTAGCAAACAAAAAAAAAACAAATCAAAATTTCTTTCTAACAGGGCAAAACCACAAATAAATTATTATTTTATCGCCGGTATCGAAGTAATTGGTTCCTCAGCTGGTGTAGGTGACTGACGAATGTTGAAATTCTTGAGGAGTTTCTTTGAACGTGCTGTAGGAAAACTCCTAAAGTGCTACAGGAGCGACGCATGTGCAGAAAAAGCGAATCACGTTAGTCTTGAATCGCTGTAAATTGTACTTAGTGGGAAACACAGTCTTGCATAAATCATTTTAAAGGGATGAAGTTCTTCATATAAAAGACTGCTTGAAAAGGGTTGTACGAGAAGTGTCAAGCTGAACCTAATACAGATGTGACGTATGAGCGCGACGTGTAGTCTTGGCATGCACCGCTCTGAGGAGAGAAATTAAGCGAGCTACATTCATCGAACATTCTCCATGAAAATACTTGTAGTGTTACTGGTGAATTATGGGCTCCAATCAGACGAATAGCTCTCTTCTGAATAGAATCCAATAAATGCAGTGTATGATTGGGAGCGGGGTCTCAAACGTGGGAGCCATATTCCGCCGTTGGTCGCATTTAAGCTTTGTACATAATTAATAATTGTTGTCGAGTGTAATGCTTTCTAGTTTGAAATAATAGTCCTAGCTTTTCGAAAGCTCTCTTTGCTATGCATGCGCAATATTCATGCCACGACATACTTGCTCCCAAATTAACTCCTGGAAAATTGAGTGAAGATATTAGAGGAATGGAGTGTCCCGATATAACTGCATCGGGTTCGGCAACGTTAACTTTTTTAGGTCTTTATAGCGTGAAATTCTACTTGGTTACAAGATAGGGTTTCCTCCAGGTCTTTGTTGAATCGAACGACTTCGTGCTGTCTGCGAATGTTTGCATGAGTAGCCGGTTTTCTAGCGTTTAAAGCAAATGAAGAGATAAGTCGTAGATTGGATTCCTGGTGCTTTTCAGCAGACATTAATGTAAATCAGAAAGAGAGTAGGAGACAGTATGGAGCCTTGGGGCACACCAGCATTTATAGTGAAAAAATTCCACGAGTTCTTTCCATTTCGCAGATTTGTAGTGCCAAATCTCGAGCGGTTTAGGCACCTCTCTGCCACCGCAAATGGAATGATATTCTTGGTAACTAAAACTATATCTATAAATTAAGAATTAATATAACAATTAAATCAGGTAAGTTCGTTTAGAACGTAATGTTTTCATATTGCCTCATTCTTCGCCATTGACAAAACACAGAAATATAGAAGACACTGTGTCGTAGACATATACCAATAAAGTAATTCAAAAGTAAATGCTCACCTACCTCTTCACACAAATTATTCAAATTTATATTAAGAAGTTACATAGACCGTGGCGCTGCAAAAAAGTATGTATATTCAAAAAAAAAATATGTTAAAAGTTATTAAGTAAATAATACAAAAGAATGGCGATTATATAATTTTATTGTACTTTAAATTATAAGAAAAAAAATGTTTTGAATGTTTTTAGTGTTCCATACGGAACACTTATAAGATGACTTCGGTGTCTGTCTGTCCGTCTGTCTGTCCGTCTGTCTGTCACACTCGATTTTCTCCAAAACTATTTGTGATAAAAAGTTAAAATTTGGTAATAATATAGGAATTCATGGCCTCATCAGAGCCATGTAGTTTTGAATGTTAAATTTTGACTTAAGGGTTTCGTTTTGGGGGGTGAAATCGGAAGTGAAAAAAAAATTTTTTTTACTAAGTCATTAAGTGTGGTGTCAAATGAAAGCTTGTGAAAACACGAGTAAAATATATATATATATATATATATATATATATATAAATATATATATATATATATATATATATATATATATATATACATATACATATACATATATATATATATATATATATATATATATATATATATATATATATATATATATATATATATATATATATATATATATATATATATATATATATATATATATATATATATATATATATATATATACATATACATATATATATATATATATATATATATATATATATATATATATATATATATACATATACATATACATATATATATATATATATATATATATATATATATATATATATATATATATATATATACATATACATATACATATACATATATATATATATATATATATATATATATATATATATATATATATATATGTAATACTTGCGCGCATTATTTTTAAAAAATCGCGAAAAATCGCTGTCCACCCGCCTTATCTCGAAGAGTACTTATCAAAAAATTTTGAAAAAACTCTGGAATATTCTCCACGGGGTGTAGGTTGAACGATAATTATCACGTATGCATTACCTTTAATAATTTATCTGGTATATAAAAAAAGCAAAAATTTCAGTAAAGATTGGAAACAAACTTTGTTGAAAACTCATTTGGGGTGTGTTTTGTGAAGTCACTGATCATTTTATACCTCCGTAACAAAATTTTTTATTTTAAAAGCAATCAACGTACGGAACACTAATTGCGCAGGTTTAACTTGCACTTGACCGGTTTTTTTTTATCGGGTTAAATGGATACTGATGAAAACTTCTTGTCTGCAGGATAACTTCACAAAAAGTAATGTGCAAAAATAAAAATTTATTTTGTAAAATAATGTAGTAGTTAAAAATTGTCAAAGGGATTTTTTTTTCAAAAATAAAAACTTTAGTATGCAATGCTCGACCAAAAAAATTTATGTTTAATTATTCATAAAAAAATGTTTATTGAAAAATTATAAAGACCTCTCGACATTTTGCAGAAAAAGTAATTATTAAGATTTAAAAACAAAAGCTAAAAAATACTAAAAATTGACTGAGTAATATTGCAAACATTGCATTGAGACAGGTAGAGGTCCCAATCCTACGGCAGGTCATATTTAATACTACTACTTTGTAATGGAATGAAATTTTCTTAATTTTTTTTTTTAATAATTTTTAGAAGTACAGAGAATAAAAATCCCTAAAGAAAAATCGAATTTTTGAAAATTCAAGGCGTATGTATCCCTTAAAAAAATCATTTAGACAATTTTCGGTGTACCATTTGGATACCGGTTGGTATTTTAGCAATTTTCAAAAAATAGTGAACAATGATATAATTACCTAAAATACAAATCCATCACAATGTACCCAGCTAATAATCCAAAAAAAAAATATTGTGTATAAAAAGTTCAAAATTAGACACCAATCACTGCAGCAAACCTTTTACAACGTCAATTTCGTCCGCTTTATATTTAACAGTTAACATTTAGATTCAAAATGAAAAATTGTTAATACAAAATTATTCGAAAATTTTTTTTTAAATCATGCCTCGTATTTTTATAAATTGTAAACAATTAATAACGAATTCGTGATAGTACGTCAGACGCGTGCCAAATCGTTTCGATCGTAGTGTGTCGCGGTTCCGCTCAGTCTCTATCGTGTTCAATGTTCGACTGATTTGGAATCGCGGGCGTACATAGTGTGGTACCTACATCTTCACCGGTAGTACTTTGGATCCCCGCCTATATATAAGATGTTACGAGATAAATATCACGGATATGGTTTAAAGTTTAGTTAGTTAGAACACTTATAAGATCACTTTGGTGTCTGTCCGTCTGTCTGTCACACCCGATTTTCTACGAAACTATTTGACATAGAAAGTTGAAATCTGGCGCTAATTTAGGAATTGATGACCCCATTAGAGCCATATAGTTTTGAAAGCTAAACTTTGACTTAAAGAGTTAATTTTGGGGAGTGAAATCGGAAGTGAAAAAGAAAATTACCAGGTCATCCAGTGGGATGTCAAATGCAAGCTTGTGAAAACACAAGTTCAAAAATATACCAGGTGTACAAGTATAAAATGAGGATTTTTTTTCTAAAAAAACATGTTAAATTCGGAAGAATGATAAAAAGTGATTTATTCAAAGTATGCTTCATCGTTTGTTACATATTTTTCCCATCTTTCGGGTAATTGTGAATTGCCAGTAAAAATCTTCCCCTTTTGCTGCGAACCATTCATCGAGCCATTTTTTCACATCTTCGTATGAACCAAAGCGCTGCTCAGCAAGTGCGTGACCCATCGATGCAAACGGGTGGTAATCGGAAGGAGCCAAGTCTGGTGAGTAAGCCGCATGGGGTAGAACTTCCCAGCTGAGTGCTTCCAACGTGTCGCGAACTGGTTTTGCCGTATGTGATGGAGCATTGTCATGAAGAAAAATACTTTGTGTTGCCTCTTTCGGTATTCTGGCCTTTTTTCAAGCAGCGAACGGTTCAAATAGGTCAATTGTTGTTGGTAACGTTTAGTATTAACCGTTTCTACAGGTTTTAACAGCTCATAATAGACCACGCCCTCTGGTCCCACCAAATACAGAGCCTCGTCTTTCTGCCAAAGCGATTCGGTCTTGCGGTCGATGTGGATGGTGCGCTTGGGTCTACCCACGATTTTTTGCGCTTGGGATTATCAAAATAAATCCACTTTTCATGCCCCTGTAACTAAACGATTCAAGAACGACTTCCGTTTGTACCGAGCGAGCAAAATGTCACACGTGTTTTTGCGCTTTTCCATTTACCTGTCGTTCAACTCATGTGGTACCAATCTACCGGCTTCTGAATCTTTCCCATCTCTCGTAGCAGATTGGAAACAGCTTGTTGACTAACGCACAATTGCTCGGCGAGTTGTTTTTGTGTTTGCGAATCATCTTCGTCCAACAATGCTTCCAATTCCACATCTTCGTATTTTTTTGGCGGTTTTCCACATTCCTTATCTGCAACATCGAAACCATCGTTCACACGTATCTTGTGATGGAACATGTTCACTATAAGCTTCTCGAAGTAATCGGTATGATTCAACAGCAGTTTTCTTCAAATGAAACCAAAAAATGCGCGCGCGAATGCTCTTTGTTTGGTATAAATATCGACATATTGAACACAACAACACAACACTATGCACCCACTTTTCCAATTTATCACTCGTGTGCGTCTGACACTTGTTGATGACACAACAAAATGGCGCAGTGTCAAATCTTTATAACACAAACTGCATTGGTGCACCATCTGTTGTCTGAAATCCGTATTTCATACTTGTACACCTGGTACATAATGTAATATTTGCGCACACTTTTCTCTGTATTATTTGTAAAAAATTCCAAAAATCGCTGTCTCCCCCCTTATCTCAAAAAGTACTGGAATATTCTTCACAGTGTGTAGATTGAACGAATATTATCACGAGTGCATTACCTTTAATAATTTATCTCGTTTATAACAAATAACAAAAATTTCAAGGTCATCAGTTTTCAACAAAGATCGGAAATAATTTTGTTGAAAATTCATTTAAGGTGTGTTGTGTGATGTCATTAATCATTTTATACCTCCGTAACAAAATTTTTTATTTAAAAATCAATCAATGTACGGAACACTAATTGCGCAGGTCCGACTTGCACTTAGCCAATCAGTATCTTCGTCTATATATACTGATTTAGGTAACTTTAAAAAATTCTTAACTTCGATTAAATTCCTAAATTATTCGCGACACACCTTGTAAATAACTTAAGTCGATGATCAGATTAGACTCTGAGACTACACGGATGTTAAGTCATTTTAAATAAGATAGGTACGACAGACAACACCTTTTTAACATGTTTTTTTTTCTATATTTTATCTAAAACGGTCTGTGTTTGCGGTATTGAAGCTATCTTGTGGTTTATATCTCAGTTTTTCTTTCTTTAAGCTGAAATAACTTGAGATTTAGTGATGGGTTTAGGTTTGGTGATAAAGGCCATCGTTTTTGGTTTTAAATACTTCATATAAAATTGCATTTAATAAATAAGAATATTTTTTGGTGGTCATCTTAAAAAAACTTTGGTTTCGGAAGTTGTAATTTTTAAGCAATAGGTTACTATGTTGGGAATGTAGAATCTTTAGCACAATGACACTTCTTCTTCTTAGTGTGCCTTATCTTCTAAGGACGTTGGCGATCATATTTTCCTGTCTGATTTTATCTATTGCCGCTCTAAACAGTTCAGGAGATGTCATGTTTGTCCACTGTTGTAAGTTCTTCAACCAGGAGTTGCGGCGCCTTCCTGGTCCTCGCCTACCAATTATGTCTCCTTCAATTATAAGTCGCAGGAGTTCATATTTTTGATTTCTCATAATATGGCCGAAGTAAGTGCTTTTTCTTTCTTTAACAGCTGGAATTAACTCTCGTTTCTTTCAAGTATTTCCATGTTTGTTGTATGCGCTGTCCAAGGAATACGCAGCATTCGGCGATAGCATCACATCTCGAATGACTCCATTCTTTGTTGTGTTGTCTCTGTGATTGTTGCAGCTTCAATACCGTATAACATGACCGAGAACACGTAACATTTTAGCACTCTTATTCTTGTTTTTAAGTTTATTTGGCAGTTACAGAGTATGCTGCGCATTTTGTTAAAGGAGGCTTCGTGCTGTTTCAATTCTTGAGCGAATTTCAATAGAGTGGTCCCAATCTTCACTAATTACGCTTCCTAAGTACGTTATTTTTGTTACCCTTTTAACTGTTTGTTGATGTACTTTAAGATTTATGCTTGTATTGGGATTCTTACTGACCACCATTGTTTGATACTACTCAGTATATATCACCACTATACCAAACATTTTATTTTTGCACCCGACGTGCGTTTCGCTAACCATGTCAGCATCATCAGGAGCGATAATTGACTAACTGACTCAGTTAACATGGTTAGCGAAACGCGCGTCGAGTGCAAAAATAAAGTGTTTGGTGTGGTGGTGATATATACTGAGTAGAGCAATAGGTTACTATTTTATGGCCGAAAAATTGATAAACTCCTAACGAATTGAAGATTGAAATGAGTAGTAAATAAATGGTCTACTAACTGAACAATTTAGTCAACTTTTAAACTTATCTACCTCCTGTAATTTATAAGTAAAAAAATATCCAAATATACCTATTTATAGATAATTTCTTCAATAGCCATTGAAATGTGTATGAGGGTGGATTGAAAAGCCTTGTAAAAAATAAGTTTGAGAATAATTTACGTTTCCTTATAGGCCTGGGAGTATACTCGTTACTAGATACGAGGGCTACCTTTTAAGTTTTCATAAAAACAATGAAAGAAAAAAAAATTTCGGTACAAATTACGTTATTGTTTCTGAAATATTCGCCTTTAAGATTTATTCAGTTTTGCATGCGTTCGAACCAATTCTCCAAACATTGGTTCCACTCTGAAGTTGGTACCTCAAAGACGTCGTTTTGAAGGGATTCAACAGCTTCTTAAGATGATGGAAATCACTGTCTATGTATTTTTTACAATCGGGAACAAAAAGAAGTCGTTAGGCGATAAATCAGGCGAATACGGGCAATGGGACATTAATTTGATATTTTTCTCCGTCAAATAATTAATTTTTCGATGGTTGTAGCTCCTACTTGATGGAAATTCATTATAAATATATAATAAAAGACTGTTTTTAGTTAATTTCCACTGGTTTATTTAAATTGCGATGACGCGTTTCGCTGTCGATGCAGCTTCTTCAGATCTACATTTTACACTGTCAAGTTTGATTTTCACAATTTTATATAATTTCTTAATTATAATATTACACTTAATTAATTTACATTGGTGGTATTGGACAATCCACACAGACATGGAATTAGGAGAATAAATTCAATACTGGTGAATTGTTTAAATCTACCTGGTCGTTGAGTAAAGTACCTGTAGTCCTTAATCGATTTATTTGCATTGTCTCTAAAAGGTTTATTTTTAAACCTTTTTGCTGGGTTTGTAAAATTTTGAAATTCTTGTTAAACGTGTCATGTTTTTTGTTAAAAGATGATTAGCATATGTTGAATTAGACTTTATATGGATGAAACTTTTTTCGTGTTGTGTAATTCTTTGTATAAATGTACGTCCAGTTTATCCTATGTATGTTTTAGGACATGACCCACATGGTAATTGATAAACCCCTGATTTATTGTCTTTATTGATTTGTGGTTTGTAGGTTTTGAGATATTTCCCTATAGTATTGTTAGTAGCTCGAGCTATGTTGATTTTTTTTTTGATTTAAAAATTTTCCTAGTTTTCCTGTTGGTTTATCATGTCCTAAAACATACATAGGACAAACTGGACGTACATTTATACAAAGAATTACAGAACACGAAAAAAGTTTTATCCATAGAAAGTCTAATTCAACACATGCTAATCATCTTTTAAGAGAACACACGGTTAACAAGAATTTCAAAATTTTACATACCCAACAAAAAGGTTTAAAACTAAACCTTTTAGAGACAATACAAATAATCGATTAAGGACTACAGGTATTTTACTCAACGACCAGGTAGATTTAAACAAGAAATTATATAAAATTGTGAACGTTAAACCTAACTTGACAGTGTAAAATGTAGATCTGAAGAAGCTGCATCGACAGCGAAACGTATCATCGCAATTTAAATAAACCAGTGGAAATTGACTAAAAACAGTCTTTTGTTATATATAAATAATCAATTGTTTGACGTGCTGTACAAGAGCTGGCATTGTCATGATGAAGAATGATGGGAAGTTTTTGGTTGTTTCTCCTGAATTTATTTTTTGACAGCTAAATGTTCGTGCAAAATAGACTATATTGTAGTCTTCAACATGCCTAAGGATGCCTCTATCTTACGGTAAGTCACATGCCGATCCTCTTCAATCATGTTTTTAGAGCAACAACCGATTTTGGACAACCTATACGAAATTCATTGTTGGCGGAAGCAGGACCATGACGAAATTCTGCAAACCAATTGTAAACAGTCTTTTCTGATGGTGATGCATTACCAAAAGTTGAACGAAGCGATTCAAGGCATTGTTGTTGATTTAGGCCTTTACTAAAATCGTCCAACGAAAACCTTCACGTGAAATATCCATTTGTTCATAGAATTATTTTTTTTTAAACGCCCACTATAAACAAACTACTCGGCCAATTTCTGAGCTGCCACTGTTTTAACAATAACAAATTTTACAACAATGTTAATGTCATATCTTAATAGCGCCATCTAGTGGTAGTTTGTAAAAACTTAAAAGGCGGCTCTCGTACACTAAAAAAAAGGTAATAGCTACTGTCGCACACGTGTCGGTTTTATAGCGACTTAGGCGTTTTTAGGTGTATCCTTAAAAAAAGTGAATAAATTTTTCACCTGACTAAGAGAATCCAAGACATATACATAGTTTTGCTGCGAGTGATTAAAAATCATTGTTCTCCTTCAACAGTATATGAAGAAATCATTGTTTTTAGGATTAAACCGTAACTTTGTAGCATTCTGGCTCCCATTGTAGTGTTCAGTAAACAAGATAGAAATATCCACGGATAATATTATTCTCACTTTACTTTTTAAAAACGGATCAGATAATTTTGGTGAAACAATCTACAATGGACCTATTATAAATAAAAATTCACTTCTACTGTTACAAGGAGAACGTTAAATTTATTTTAGAAAATACAAAGCAAATCATTTAATAAAAACCCTAAGCCGCCCTATTGCTTTTTTTTCGATTTCACTCTTCTATTCATCGATCTTAACTACTTGTGTAGATAATCAAACCGCAAAAACCTATATCATTTTCGTAATAATAACCCCCAAAACCTAATACCCTAATAAAGAAAAGAGGGATTAGCTCAAAGAATTTATTTCGATGAGGTTGAATAGTTAGACGTTATTTAACGAGGGAACTGAGGCCCGATTCTACGACATTTTTTTTCCAAAACTACGAAAT
>CM032452.1:82470521-82646321 GCA_019049505.1 Pachyrhynchus sulphureomaculatus | reverse complement strand
ATGCCAAGGGCGACGACTCTTTTAAGAAATAATAAAACGATATGTACCAAAAAAATTTTTTCTTTCATTGTTTTTTTGCAAAAAGTTAAAAGGTAGCCCTCGTATTATGCATAGTTCGAAAGATTTTTTTTCTAAAAGAATCTCGCTGGACCAAATGTATTAAGTTCAATACAGATTATGTTAATTTTTTTTTTCAAAAAAATGTCATATGCAGCCTTGGCCAAAAGCACCCTACGATTTACTTCATTTCTTGTGTTTCAGGGTAAAAAATTAAATTCGTATGTTTTGTAAAATCGTATATTGAGGTAAAATTATGACATAATTACAACAGCAATTCTTTGGGGCTTGCTGCGTACAAGCCTAGTACATCCAGTTGTACTTATGGCATCCCACTCATCCATCAAAGCGCTTTTTAGCGCTGCTTTTGATGTCATGTTATGCTCCCGTATCTTGCGCTTCAGAAAACCCCAAAGATGCTCGATTGGGTTTAGATCTGGAGACTACGCCGGCCAATCCAACAAGACAATGTTATTTTCTCTAAACCAGCGCATTGTAGCCGCTGATTTATGACAAGGTGCATTATCTTGCTGGAATTTGATGTCGTCTAAATTAGTGTCGCCAAAAATGCGCATTAGCGAAGGCATCCGTACAGTTTCTAGTACATTTATGTACTTTCGGCTGTTCTTGCAGCCTTCACAAACGAACATTTCACCGACACCTTTAGCAGCCATGCAGCC
Source organism: Pachyrhynchus sulphureomaculatus (assembly GCA_019049505.1). Classification (NCBI taxonomy): domain Eukaryota; kingdom Metazoa; phylum Arthropoda; class Insecta; order Coleoptera; family Curculionidae; genus Pachyrhynchus; species Pachyrhynchus sulphureomaculatus. Next base: position 82,645,584 of record CM032452.1, on the reverse strand, counting down.
CCAGATCATAATGCTGCCTCCTCCGTGTTTTACAGTAGGTACCACGCAATCTGGATGGTATTCTTCGCCGACACGCCGCCTCAGGAATATCACACCTGATGTTCCGAATAGCTGTAAGAATAGAAAAAAATCTCAATTAAAAAAATTAGTTATTATTTTGACTAAAACGGATTAAATCAAGAGTAATTGAAGGGTACAGGGGAAAAACGATATATGTCCACTTTTTTTCGATTTTGAGATTTTGATACCATCTGATAGATCTCTGGAGGTACTATAACGTGTATAGACCTGTTTATTGAAAAAAAAATCGTAGGCTGTATAAATCAATGGAAAAAAATTCTCATACAGGGGAAAAAACGATACAAGTCCAGATTGGTGTGGGGAAGAACGATTTATGTCCAGTCTGGGCTAGCGGGGGCGCGCCCTGTTGCGCCGGGCGCGGTGTGACAATAGACATGCGCGGCCGGCCACGCCCACTCCACACCATGCATGACTTTCAGCTTTAGTTTGTATGATTGACTGAGGTTTAATGTGTGAATTTTGTCAGTGGTAAATTTTCAATATTTTATTTCGTTAATATTCCTTTAATTTTACTACAAGTTGTTACTTTTTACTAGGCAGTTTTAATTTTATAAGATTATACAATTTTACATAACTAATAAATTAACATGGACAACGGATTTGACTCAAATAGTGATGAAAAAGAAGATCTTAAAATAGATAAACCCAAGAAACGCATGAAAACTGGAAGATTAAGGGAAGTTATGAAAAAGTTGAAACATACGACCTATGAGCTTGGGGAAAACTGCTTGTGTAAACGATTTAAATGTTTCGAATTAGTTGTAGCCGAAGAAAGAAAACGATTAATACGTGAGTTTAATGGTCTTGGTTCATATAATAGTCAGAGCATGCACCTGAGTGGTCTGATGACCATTTTACCAGTGGAAAGGAGGCGATCAAGGAAAAGTGAAAATAAGGTTCAAAAGTCTGCAAATTTCAATTTTCGTGTTCGTGTTTTTGTTGATGGTGTTTTGCAGGATGTGCCTGTGTGCATGAAAGCGTTCATTGCTTTGCATGGAGTAACTCCACGACGAATTCAAACGCTTCGAGATAATCTTTTGAAGTTTGGTGAAGCAAAAAAAGATATGAGAGGAACACATAAAAACCGTCCAAGAAAGCTGCCAAGTGAAACAGTGGAACAAGTGTGTGAATTTCTGAAATCACTAAGAGGTCGAAAATCCCATTATTCGTTACACGATTCAAAAAGGATCTACTTACATGAAAATTTGAATATAAAAAAGCTGCATGAAATGTATTCAGGTAAGAATGGAGATAAAAATATTTCATATGAATCATTCAGAACAATTTTCGAGTCGAAGTTCAACATCGGATTTGGTTATCCAAGAAAGGATACATGTAGTAGTTGTGATTTATTAACAGCAGAGGAAAATGCTCTAAAGCAAAGACTAGAAAACAATAGTAGCATTGATTCGGCAACTGAAAATTCTATCAAAAAAGAGCTAGAAGAAATAAAAATAAAAAAAAACAACTTCATTTGAGAAAGGCTGAACAATTTTACGAAATGAAGAAAATGTACCGGAAGAAATCTGTTAAATCTGAATCTTTAGAGGCAATCGCAATAGATTATCAAAAAAATTTGCCTACACCGAATATCACAACTAACGATGTCTATTATAGACGCCAACTTAATTTTATATCATTTAATGTCCATGTTCTTTCAAATGGTCAGTCTATTTTCTACACTTATGATGAATCTGTAGCTCACAAGGGAGCAGATGAAGTTTGTTCTATGCTGCACCATTTCATTAATATTGTTTTATCTGCACAGGTTCGCCAACTAGTCATATTCTGCGACTCGTGTGCAGGCCAAAATAAAAATTTATCCGTTTTTAGATTTCTATTCCAACAAGTACTGGTCGGCCGTTTTGACCAGATTCAAATGATTTTTCCAATCAGAGGACACAGCTACTTGGAATGTGACAAAAACATGAGCCTAGTGGAGTCAAAATCGTATACAGAAACGCCGGATGATTGGCGAGAAATAATCAAACACGCTCGGTCAAAGCCAACACCTTTTGTCGTAGTGAATTGCGAAGAAATTGAGAATTTTTTTAAAAACTGGTCTCAACATTTAAATTATGGACTAATCAAGAGTCCCTTAAAAATGCGTCCAATTAGAATTCTGTCTATAATAAAAGAAAAACTGCCAAAACTTTTTTACAAAAATTCGTACTACGGTTCTTTTACAAGTTGTGAAGTTAATAAGCCCCTGAGAAAAAACAAAAAAAGTAATACCAAAGATCCTCGACCTATGCTGAAGGGACTGTATTCGGAGAAGCTTTGTATAAACGCAGCAAAACATAAAGATTTACAACATTTATGCCAATTTCTAATAAGGGAGGAATCCCGCCAATTTTATAAGAGGCTCAAGCCATCAACTGATGGCTTGGTCAATGATGACGAATTCATCGATGACCCTCCGATAGACGAAGGAGACTAATATTGGTTTAAATACGATGAATTTTAAATTTTTAACTTCTGAATTTTTTTCTTTTCTTTAATAAAATATAAATAAATATATTAATCTTTATCTAATAAAAAAGAATATAATAATATTATTATTGTTTATTTATTGTACCTTAATGTGACTCTGTAAAAACGAATGGATTTTTTATATTTTCATGCCCTTCATACAGGGGAAAAAAAACGGTATATGTTCAAGAATTTTAGGAACATGTTTGCGCATTTTCAAAATTTTCGCCATTTTTTTAAGCAATTTGTAAATTTTATTTAAGAGATCCAAACTAAAATTTTATTTAATAAAATTCTGCACCTTTTGCTATAAACAAAATTCAAAAATTTAATAATATGGGAACGTACCGAGTCCGTAAACCTTATTTTTGCTCTCCTGAAAAATTTACTCCCATGGACATATATCGTTTTTCCCCTGTACCCTTTAATTGTATGTAGTTATTTGTTAAAATAAATCATAAAAACTTACCTCAAAGTTGGATTCGTCGGACCACACCACATTAGACCAGTCCTCTTCGCTAAAATGTTAATGCTTCAGAGCCCACTCTAAGCGTTTCTTCCTATTGGTCTCTGAAAGCCAAGGCTTCTTTCTAGCTTTGCACCCTCTTAATCCAGCTTCTGTCAGTCTTCTCCTTGCCGTTCGAGAACTAATCGGCATCTCAATCTCTTCCGACAGAGTTGCAGCGAGCTCAGATGATGTTTTTTTTTTGATTTTTAATAGACTCGCGCATGAGTTTTCTGTCCTGTCGCTCATTAGTCTTACGTTTGCTGCCCGTTCTCATTTTGTTGGCATGGGAACCAGTCTCCACAAACCTTTTAATAGCACATTGCGCACCGAGAACATTTCACTAACTTGACTTTTCTACTTGCGACTTGCCTTGTTCATGTAGGGTTTGGATTTTAATTCGTTTTTCGATACCAAGCTCACACAAATAAAACACGCACGAAAGCTTTTTTAACACTACAAGTAGTAAAAAGAGACTGATAAAACATTAAAAATATTTTTTAGACCTGTAAAAGAGTTTGTCTATTGTTTAAGTTAGCTTTTGACAGCGCCACGTATAGTATTGTTAAAACAATTAGCCTTTTTTTTAAATATTTTATGAGTTTCCCGTGTTTATTAGGGGTGCCTAATACTTTTGGCCAGGGCTGTACCTTGTTTGTACAAGTCTTTTCAATTCACTCTCGTAGAATAAAAAAAAATAAATTTGTTACTTCAAACTCCCAAGCAATAGACACAACGCATACATCGTCTTATACTATAGAGGAATTCTTCGATCCCAGTTCATCTTTAAATTTTTAATCGATGGTTTCCCTAGACAATTTTAGAAAGAGTGTTGAATAAATCTTTCATATGTCACTAAAATTAAATAGGGGATCATATAGACTCAACATATTAACGAACTGAATAGATTTTCTATTTTTAATTTAGTATTTCCTAACATTTTTAATCCATTTTATTTCTTGTTTTACAAATAGATACAGAAAGTTCGAAAACATTTCATTTTGTAAACTATAAAAATATTTTAACATTTTCCTTTCAGTGTCGTAATCGTTAAAATTGGCTGTAAAAATATTCCGAAACACAAGGTTTTTTGATTTTTTCTCTAAATACAGAGTAATCCTAGAAAATTTGTGTCATCTTCATTTTTCATCATTTTTGAGTTGCGAATTATGACTGTCAAATTACGAGGGTATTTGTTGAGGTTATCTAACTATCCGAACTTTCGTCGAAATCACGTAAAATCCAAAATGAGTCACTTGTTTGCATGTCGATTCGAGGCAGTCTTTCTTTGTTTCCATCCAAAGGGGCCTAAAATGACACATTCCGCTTCCGCTAAATCTATTGAAAAGTCGGTATCGTTTGTGAAGAAATCTCGTTTTAATGAGACGAAAAATGTCGACGACTTGTCGACACGTGACTCGGTAGGTTATATCACTCCGAAAATCGGAAAACGAATCATGTGTTTGTTTTGACGGGACCCGAAATTGACGCTGCATTAGGGAGCGGCAAAATTAAGAAAATCAGGTTTAAATGTGTCTCATGAAAGCAGTCAACAACATCTTCGTGCTTATGATGTCAAATTCCGAAGCTGATTGAAGAAACCTTGGCTGGGCGAAAATCACGTCGCGAAGCGGTTCGTTTGGGCCCACGACAAAATGCCGGACGCCAACCCTATTGAAAACGTTTGGTTCCTTGTAAAGAGAAAGCGCAGAGTAAAGAAAAACTCTGAGGACTTTCACTCAGTTGTCTCGCGAGATTCGAAAAATTTGCAAAGTATGCTGAAAATCTCGGCGATAGAGTACCTCGAAGATGCCAGGGGATTATTGATGCAGGGTGCGATTGGACAAATTACTAAGATAATTGCGCCGTTTTTAGCACACCAAAGAATACACTGATTGATTTCAAAACATGTTCTCGAAACACATTTTTTCAAGAATACAAGCGGTCACGTTCTTACTTGGCAGACTATAATTTGAAGCATCGTGCAGTAATACACTTTCTCACTAAAGTGGGAAAAGGACCAAAAGTTATTTATGAAAGAATTTCCCATCATCATACAATTCAGGTAAACCAGTTGACGTAAGAACTGAGAAAATCATCAGACTTGTTGAGAATTTAATGCTGCCAGATTGTTGAATTGATTTATTTAAGGGAGTGGGGCTCATCGACTACCTAGGTCATTTAGCGCCCGAGAGTTTTGGTGGTTATACTCTGAAGTTGATGTCTTTTAGAAATTCGTCGATTATGATGTTTGTTCCGTAAATCAGAGAAGTGATGTGCTTCAAAGATGTGCTTTACTGTGAGAGGGGAAGAGACAAACGGAACAGATGGGAGGATTTTCCTTGTTAAGCTGATGAGAGTGGGTCTGAAAAGTGGATCCAATGGCCAATCTTCTAACTGTAGTATTTTCCTTTCTGTTCAGTGAGAGATGATGTAGAGGGGGATGAACATCTGATTTTAGCTCCCATAGCTTGTTACTAGTGTCGTCAAGATCCCACTGTAATTGAAAGAGTTTTCTAAATTCATGTGATAAGAAATTGATATAGTCCCTAGGGTGATTCTCGCCCTGTACTATGGTTCCTGATAGGCTAGCAATTTTGGCTAGGGCGTCAACTTTGTCATTGCCTGCCATGCCAGAGTGACCCGGTATCCAAAATAGGATGAAAGATTTGCTTTTATTCCTAGCAACATATAAGAGGTCCATGATTTGTCTGATGTACGCATCCTCTGGTTTAGCTTACTTAATGGCTAGTAGGAAGCTATAAGAGTCTGAAGCGATTAAAAATTTGGAATAAGGAAGAGAGGTAATCGCGTATCTCATGCATTCCTTTATGACTAGAAGTTCAGCAGAAAAGATGGACGAGTGTGAAGGCAATTTAAAAGTTTTTTGATAGTTATGAATCACAAAGGCAGCACCAATGCCTGTTCGGGATTTGGAACCATCGGTTTAAATCACTTCGTAGTCAGCATATTGATTTTTCAATTTTTCATGGAAAATGGAGCAGAGTAATTTGTTTGGAGTAACTTCTCTATTTAGAGTGTTCATTGAGAAATCAAGCCGAAGCTCAGTTGATTGCCAAGGGGGAAAGGTGGTGAAGAGGAGGTATTCAAAACGAGGGGGTTTGAAGTTGTGAAGTGTTAATAGATGTTTGATTCTGTTGGAAATGGATTTTGACGGAAGAGTCATGGAGCGAGAAAGGTGTAGAGTGGTTAAGTTGAGTGAAGGTTTAAGGTGAGGTCGGTATAGCGAGTGAACATCGATGAATGAAGAAGATCGCAGTGCAGTTTTCAAGATTATAGGTGAAGATTTGGAGATGAAAAGAATTTCTGCTCTATGGATCTTCAAATTCTTTATACCTGAGCAGAAACTGTCAGTTAAGTAGACATGCATTTTAAGCTCTGCCAGTTTTCTTTCATAGCTAGGTAGATAACATAAAAAGCACCTCGTAGTTCCTAAATTATATTGAATTTACACACGTCGGAAATTACATTTATTTGTTGGTAAATATTTGCTCTGGCCTAACCTACCCTATAGTATGTCCTTAAGGGAAAAGTCCGTATCAGATGTTTCAACCACCAGAGCGAGGAATCATGCGCACACAAATCGATTCCCGGTCCCTTAGACATTCAGAGGGTTTTTATCCCTTAACACAAATGCAGTTGAAAAGGACTGGAAAAAGTTTTTTGAAATAAATGAATAAAAAAGATCCAGTTTTTCCTAAATAAAATGTGATAAAATGTATTCCATAAAAGAGTTATCGGTGTTTTGGTTTATCGATGAAGGAGATTGAGAACACACATCGTTTGGTGGTTATGGTTTTGGATATAGTGGAGGGGAGGTCTCGAGGGACAAGGAACTGTAAGTTTTGTTTTTGTTCTTGTACGTCTGGGGATTGAGTTGTCAAGAGTTTTAAACGACTTCGTAGACGATTTGGAAGTACAAATATATGATACTTAATTAACTAATTTAAATGTTTAAATGGAAAACAATTAAACGCGGTTGAGATGTAGTGGTTTCGTTTAACTGTTAAATTTTTAAGGGGTTACGTACACCTCGAATTTTCAAAAACTCGTTTTTTTTATGGATTTTTATTCTCTATACTTCTGAGAATTATTCAAAAAAATTTTTTTCAGAAAACTCTATTCCATTACAAAGTTATAGCATTAAATGTGACCTAGCATTGGGTTGGGATCGTTTTTAAACACTGAAATATTGCTCAGTGAATTTTTATTTTTTTTTACTTCTTTTTTAAACCTTAATAATTACTTTTTCTACAAAATGTCGAGAGGTTTTTTTCTAATTTTTCTAATAGACAATTTTTTTATAAATAATTAAACCTTTATTTTTTAGTCGAAAATTGCATGCTAAAGTTTAAAACACCGTAAATTTTTTATTTTTGAAAAACCTTCGACAATTTTTAACTACTACATAATCTTACAAGATTAAAAAAAAATCTTATAATTTAAGTACAATAAAAATATATAATCGTAATTTTTTTTGTATTGTTCATTTTAAAATATTTTTTTAAAATATATACTTTTTACAGCGCTCAGGTCCCCTGAAGTCAAATGTTTTATTTTCTATTTTTAAAAATCCTCTTCTTCTTGAGCCTTTAACTCGTCCACTCCAGGAGTGGGCCTTTCCTAATATTTTCCATTCTGCGCTACCAGCTATCCTCTTGATGTCATCTATCCATCTCAATGGGGGTCTACCTCTACTTCGTTTTGTCTCTTTAGGTCGCCACTGTATGATTTTTAGTGGCCATCTTTCATCTTGCTGTCTTGCTACATGCCCAGTCCATTGCCACTTCAGTTCGGCAATCTTCTCTATAACATCCGTAGCCCCTGTTCTTCGACAGATCGCTTCGCTTCGGATTCTGTCACTCAGAGACAACCCCAACATTGACCTTTCCATTGTCCTCTGTATCACTCTCAGTCTATTGGCGTTCTTCTGCGTTAGACACATTGTTTGCATTCCGTATGTTATTACGGGTAGAATACAGGCATCGAAAACTTTCCTTTTTAAATTAATCGGGATACTTATCAGCACAAAGGAGAGTCTCCAAAATGCTGCCCAGGAGAGCTGTATTCGCTTGGTAACCTCCCTGTACTGATTTTCTTTCCCTAGAGTGATGGCATAAATAGTTGTGTTCACTAATATTTTCTATGTCTTGGTTCTCAATCAATAGATGTGGGTCTTCTAGGCTCATTATTTTTGTTTTCGAGTAATTTATTTTGAAGCCAACCTGTTTCGATTCATAACTCAGTTGTTGAACCATTGATTCCAATTCGTTCAAGTCACTTGATATCAATATAACGTCATCCGCAAATCGGAGATGGTTCAGATATACTCCGTCAATTCTGATTCCTTTACCTTCCCATGGTAGTTTCTTAAAAACATCCTCGAGTACAAGTGTAAATAATTTAAGTGATATAGTGTCTCCCTGTCGAACACCTCTTTCGACTTGAATACTATTGGTTTTCGTCTCTTCATGTACCTTTATATGAAAAAAAGTGTTTTTGTAGATATTTTCGATCAATGTAGTATATCGAGTGTAAATTCAAACTCGGCCCATGGTCACTAATATGTACTCAATTTCAACGGTGTCAAAAGCTTTCTGGAAGTCGATAGAGGCTAGGTGTATTTGTACATTATATTCATTTGTTTTCTCTATAAGGGATCTTATGGTTTGCAAATGGTCACTTGTGCTGAAGCCCTTTCGGAAACCAGCCTGTTCCACAGGTTGGTATGTGTCAAATTTTGATGTTAGTCGATTGGTAATAATTTTTGTAAATAGTTTGTACAAGTGGGACAATAAACTTATCGGTCTGTAGTTTTCTATGTTTGCTGAGAATCCTTTCTTAAACAGCAAAATGATTTCTTCCTCTAACCAGCTTTTCGGAACTTCTCCTTCCTTTAGGCATTTATTAAAGAACGTATAGATACATTTTTTTAGCGTTGGTCCTTTTTTTAACAAAAAGTGCAGTAAAAAAAGGACAAAAGAATGATGAGATGGGCGTAGTTTAGATACAGCAATATTATGATTTTGTTCTCTCTAAGGTATCACCAGGAGTATTGTCCTGAGTTTTAGACCTCGAAAAACTTGTGCTCTTTTTGTTTATAAACAATTTAAGTTTTTAAAACGCGTTCTTTGAGCTTAAATTGTGAATAACTCCCGTTTTATAAGTCGGATCGAGACAAAAAAAAATCAAACTTTTCGTAATGGAATTTCCAACAAATCCTCGTTGGTTTTAAGTTGTTTGAGTGGGTACATAACCTACAAAATTGAAAAAAAACAGGCCAAAATCTGTTTTTTCATTTTATTGTACAGGTCGACTAAGTGAAAATTGAAAAAAGCAGGCAAAAATCTGTTTTTCCATTTTATTGTACAGGTCGACTAAGTGAACCGATCTGCTTAAAACTTTCAGAAAATATGCCTTTTATTATAGCAAAAATGCCTTGAAATTTTAGTACAAAAGTAGCATAACTGAATTTATTATTTAAAATTTATTATATGCAATTTGGTCCAAAATGGATTTTTCAAAATTTGGATCTCAATTCCGATGACATTAAAAAAATTTTTTTGGAGTCATTTTAACCGTGTATTTACATTTGTTTAATAGTCAAATAACTATAAATGAATTTTTTCGGTCATTTTGAAAAAAGAATTGTTAACGAAAATGATTTTTTTTAAATAAAGGTCTCGCGATTCTTTACGAGATGTGATAAAAAAAAATTGAATTTTGTTGTCAAAATGACTGAAAAAACGCATTTGTTATTATTTGATTAATAAACAAATCTAAAAAAAAGGTTAAAATGACTCTCCAAAAAATTTTTTTTAATGGCATCGGAAAGCTGGCGTCGAGACCTTAATTTTGAAAAAAAAAGATCTATTTGGACCAAATAGCATAAAATGGCGGGCAATTCAAATTTTAAATAACAAATTTAATTGTACCCCGTGGGTTCAATATTTCTGTACCAAAATTTCAGGATATTTTTTTTATAACAAAAGGCTTGTTTTCTAAGTTTCAAGCCGATCGGTTCACTTAGTCGACCTGTACAACAAAATGAAAAAAAAAACGAAAAAAAAAAAACAATTTTTTTGCCTGTTTTTTCAATTATGTACACTACCGGCAGAAAGTATTTGCCCACCTAGAAATTTCAATGTAACTGCCAAAATTTAATATCTAATTAAATCCTTTTATTATATTAGGTAAATTTAATTGTTCTTAACAAGTGTCCATCATAAAATTGTTTAGATAAACCTTTTTGGTGAAATCACAAATTAAAAAACAATTAGAACAAATTTCCAAGTTTTACATGCTAATCGTTTTAAGGCGATTTCTGAGAATTCCAGTTGAAGTAAGAACTCATTTCAAGTTTCTAGGGATTATGGAAATTGCTAGTGACATTTTATGATAAAAACTATGCTATAAATACCATTGTTCTTTTGGAAATTAACTATTCGCTAACAGTACTTTGTAATTAATATAGGCTCAATTGTTTTGTGAAAATACCAAAAACGAAAGAAGTTTCCGTTGAAAATCGGGCTTTAATAATTGCGATACATCAAAATGGTCACTCGAGTTGACAAATTGACAGTGATATGCGGATGCCAAGGAGAACGATGGACTACATCATAAAAAAAAAATTCTGAGGGACATGGAATTCTCCACCAAAAACGTTCAGGAAGGCCTCGAAAAACGACTCCCGCTGAAGACAGAGCTATAACAATGTCCAGAAGACGTAATCGCCGCCTAACCGCACCAGAAATCACGGCTCAAGTAAACCTGGAGCGGCCCATCCCCATCAGCGTGATAATTGTTAAGAACAGGTTAGCAGAAGGTGGACTACACGGGAGAGTTGCAGTGAGGAAACCATTTCTTAGGCAAGTGAATAAACGTAAACGATTAGAACGGGTCGGAGGACATGAAAATTGGACATCAGAACAATGGAATTCCATCCTTTGGAGCGACGAATCTAAATTCGAAATTTTCTGTTCAAATCGACGAGTTTACGTGCGGCGGTCAGCTGGAGAGAGGATGTTGGAAGCCTGTCAGTTGCCTACAGTAAAACATGGTGGAGGTTCAGTAATAGTATGGGGTTGTTTTGGCAACGGTAAAGTTGGAAAAATCTTTAGGATAGAAGGAATCATGCGAAAAGAACAGTATCAAGAAATTTTGCTAACTGGAATGCTTCCTTCTGGAAGAGATATTTTCAGGATAAATTTATGTTTCAGCATGACAACGACCCTAAACATTCTGCTAAACAAATTAGAGAACTTTTGAACCAATAGAAATTCGATGACGTCCTGGAAGTGATGACTTGGCCTCCACAACCACCTGACTTGAATCCCAACGAATTGCTGTGGGACCATTTGGACTCGAAAACTCAATCCAACATCAGAAAATCAATTGTGGGAACTTTTAAAAGCAGAATGGGTTAAAATAACCGAAGAAGCTCTGTAGAAACTACTGGACATTCATTAAAATTAAAATTAAAAAAATAAATAAAATAAATAAAATTTAAAAAAAACATATATATTATCTGGGTTTTTGTTCTCTTGGAACTGAAATAACTAAGTGGGCAAATAAAGGGTGTTTTTTATAGAGGTATAAAACTTTAAGTTGGCAACACTTTTTTAACTGGCGGCCATTTTGTCAGCTGTCAAGTGATTTATGTTTAGTTTGGTTTGGCATTTCAACATGAATAGACTGACGCCTGAACAACGCTTCCAAATTGTGCAAATTTATTTTGAAAATCATGGTTCTGTTCGAAATACGTATCGCGCACTACGTCCATTTTACGGTCAACATAATCGTCCATCAGAGCAATTAATTCGATTAACTATGGAACGTTTTCGCACCACGTTTACTCTAAATGATAATACGCATCCACAGAGACGTCGTACAGTGCGTACAGAAGAAGTCATTGTTGCTGTAGAGCGTAGCGTAGAGGAAGACCCGAATCAGTCTATCCGCCATCGTGCACAGGAATTGGATATGTGTCCATCCACTTTATAGAAGATTTTGCGGAAAGATCTTGGTTTGCGTGCTTACAAAATCCAACTCGTGCAACAATTGAAGCCACACGATCACCTAGCAAGGCGTAGATTCGGTGAATGGGCCCAAAACAAGATTGCCGTTGATCCCGATTTTCATAAGCGAATTTTGTTTAGCGATGAAGCTCACTTTTGTTTGAATGGATACGGCAATAAACAAAACTGCCGTATTTGGAGTGATGATAATCCTCAAGTGTATGTTGAGACACCGTTACATCCAGAAAAACTGACTGTTTGGTGTGCTTTATGGGCTGGTGGAATCATTGGTCCGTACTTCTTTAAAAACGATGCTGGTCAGAACGTTACAGTCAATGGTGACCGCTATAGAGCCATGATTACTGACTTTTTCGTTCATCAATTGAACAACCATGATGTGGAGGAGCTGTGGTTTCAACAAGATGGCGCAACATGTCACACAGCTCGTGCCACAATTGATTTATTGAAGGAAACGTTTGGTAACCGCATAGTTTCACGTTTCGGACCCATGAATTGGCCTCCAAGATCGTGCGATTTAACGCCGCTAGACTATTTTCTGTGGGGATATGTGAAGTCGCTAGTCTACGAAGATAAGCCCGAAACGATTGACCACTTGGAGGACAACATTCGCCGCGTTATTGCCGATATACGGCCACAAATGTTGGAAAAAGTCATCGAAAATTGGACCTCCAGATTAGACTACGTCCGAGCCAGCCGTGGCGGTCATATGCCAGAAGTCATATTTAAATTATAATGCCAGAAGATTATCTTTCGAATAAAGTAAATTTCATGTCAATTTAAAAAATTCATCTTTGTTTTATTCCATTTCAAAGTTCTATACCTCTTTAAAAAACACCCTATACTTTCTGACGGTAGTGTAGGTTATGTACGAACTTGAGAGTTTATAAATAAAAGAGTAAAAGTGGTTCGAGGTCCAAAACTGCTGGTGATGCCCCAGCGGGGATAAAATCATAATATTGCTGTATATAGACTGTGCAATTTCAAATGCTTTTTTTACTGCATTGAAAAGGAAATTTTTAAACTTATCTCTTTTAATAATAAACCAAATGTTAGTTGAAAATGGTGTTTAAATCTCTCTCTCTCTTTTAAAAGTCAAGAAATTTAAAAATCACGCTGTTTATTTATTATTACCGCCCTTAACAAAAATAGTAATAATATAAAAGCACTACAGGCCATGAAGGCCTAGGGCTTAATAAAACTTGTGTCCTTTTCCCTCCTTCCATCATCCGGCGTCCAAGTATTGTTGGATCGTATGTCTCCATTCTATCCTGTTCTGCGCCCTCGTCCTCCAGTCTCTGACCCCTATGGCTCTTAAATCCTCCTCAACATGTTGCAACCATCTCCTCCTCGGCCTTCCCCTCCTTCTCGCACCCACAGGCTTCATCTCCAGCACCCTTTTCGGCAGTCTCTCTCTTGTCATACGTTGTACGTGTCCTAACCATCTCATTCTTTGCGCTCTTATAAAAGATGTGATTCTAGGTCCGTCATATAAGTCTTCCAGTTCCTGATTTGTCCGCCTAGTCCACCTTTCCGGTGTATTTCTTCCTCCATAGATCACTCAACATCCTTCTTTCCCACCTCTCTAGCGTCTCTTCCTCCAATTTGTTCATCACCCATGTTTCACATCCATAGGTGACTGTAGGTCTTATGACCGATGTGTAAATCCTCAGTTTTGTCTTTCTAGAGACGTACTTTGATTTCATTAGAGTGTTCAGGCTCCCACATTTTTGGTTGCCCTTTGCTATTCGCGCCTTCAATTCGCTCCCCTCATGCCCGTTTTCTTCCAGCAGTACCCCGAAATATATAAATCTATCCACTCTCTCAAATTTATATTCCCTTCCATCATAGGTCACTACATTAAGTTCTTTTTCTTTCTTAGTTTCTGTGCTTCCTGCTATCATATACTTCGTTTTCTCAGAGTTGATTTCTAAACCATACTTAAAACAAAAATAGTATGCAGAGATAATTGGGACGTGACTTGAAGTGTGAGCTAGAAAAAATACAAAATTCAGAATAAGTTAGTACGTTTAGGTTTTTATACTCTGCATATAAATAAAGCCAAAATAGTCATAAAGTCTGGTCGTTAAAAGGAAAAAGGCCAAATTTACGATGTACCCTAGTAACTTTATGCCTTTTATACGGTGCGTGAAAAACTAAACTATGCTTGGAGATTTCAGGGAACAAGAGAAAATAGAAATACATCGACTGAAGGTTAATATACCGTATGTGTTTTTTTAACGCAAGCAGTAAGTTCGTCATGGTAAATTTTCGACACTGTATGAGACCTATAAGAAATTTTATTTTGGTTTGGTCAAAGATAATAACACTACCAACGCCAGCGCAACCATATAATGTTTCTACAGAGTGAGTCAACGATAGATTAAAGTTCATTATCTCATTTATTTTAGGAATGACGAAAAAAATGTTAAATACAATAGTTTTAGGGAATGTTAAGGTGCACAGTTTAAAATTATTTTTGAGTATACAAGGTACTTCAAAAAAGTGTTGCCGATATAACATATGTTTTTTTAAATGGAACATCCTATTTTCTAATATATTTTTTAATTCTGCGTAAAATTTTATAACTCATTTATTAATAATGTTATATACCTAAACCTAGTAGTTTTTCTAATATTTCAATTTTTTTAAAAAAATACTAGTTTTCAATTTTGTAAAAAATTGCCAGTAGCGCCATTGTTTCTGAAGGTGGGATACTCATAATTGGTACGAGCGTTCTATAGAGATGAAAAAAAGATATATGTAAAGAAATTTGAGTTAGATGCTACAGGGTGTTCAAAATAAATTTATACATTTCGACTATTTTAAATTCAAAAATCTCAAATTTTTTAAATCGCACACCCTATATGTTATTATTTTTTCTGATAGATTTTATAAAACTCTCCAACTTTTATTAAGTATATCATATACCTATTTCTAATAGTTTTCGATTTATTTTGAATTTTTCAATTTTTATCCTTGTTTTTAATACAATTACGATATTGTGAAAACATAAACAAATAGTTAGTAATAATTTTAATTTAGTTTAACTTATCTAATGATTAATTATTATGACGGAATAAATGTTCAAAAATATGCCCATCTACTTGAATACACATGTTTAGTCGTTTTACTATATTTTTCTTCACTTTCCTTAGCATAAAGGGCGTTATTGTCCTGCACGTATCCTATTTTCCATATCTACTGGTGTAGGGGGATTCACATAAACACGATCTTTAATGTAGTCCTACAAGAAGAAGTCTAAAGGTGTTAAAGTCACATAGTCGAGGGGGGCACTGAATGAATCTATCCCTACCAATCCATTTTTGTGGGTAACGATCGTTTAAAAATTCCCGAACTTCCCGTTAGTAATGAGCAGGAGCTCCATCTTGTTGAATTTAGATATCTAGGCCCGTTAAGCGGTTCGCGGAAAAAAAATGGACCAATAATTCGAAAATTTAATATTCCACACTATATATTAAGCGACCAATGGTTTTGGTTTCGAACTCCCCGGACCCAAAATGGATTAACTGTTGAATAATAATGCATGTTATGGCTGTTAACTACTCCATTACTACGAAAAGTAGCTTCATCAGAAAACATTATTTTGGATAAAAAATTTGGATCGGCCTCTATTGCTCCATTCATGGTGGTACAAAAGTTTACTCGTCGTTCAAAATCACAGTCTTGAAGTTCTTGGTGTAATTCCATATGAAAGGGATGATACTTGTATTTTCTCGTGGTGTGATTAGCCGCAGATTGGGATGTGTCAGATAGGTCAGCTCGTTAACTAACGGCTACTAACCTGGGGAATCTTCAACATGAAGTAAAATCTCCATTTCTTTTTCCTCATTGGTGGCATTCTGGTTTACTACTTTCCATTTCGTATACTCAACTCTACCACTACCATCAAACCGTTCCATTAAGCACTGAAAAGATTTTCTAGATGGTATACGTCTATTAGGGTACTTCGTTTACTGCCAAAAGACATTTTTTTCCCGCCTCGCCCAGTACATAACGTCACTTACTACAACAAATTAAACTATTTTTACTTGCTTAATAGACATGTCAAAATTTGACAATACCTACATTTTTGTTTTGTTTTGAAGTTATAGCGTAAGTGTATTAAAAACAGGAGTAAAAATTGAAAAATTCAAAATAAATCGAAAACTATTAGAAATAGGTATATGAAATACTTAATGGAGTATTTTGTAAAATCTGTATATATAGGGTGTGCCATTTAAAAAATTTGACCCCCCAACTCTAAAACCACACCAAACTGTCACTCGATTCAACCATTTCTCTTGAGTTGATGAAAATGGTTTTCTTGAAAAAATTGGGATGTGAATTTTTACAATTTCAGTGTGTTGTTCAACAGTACATTGTTCCATTTTCGTTAACCGTATGGTTTTTATTACCCAAATGTCAAATAATGACAGCTGTAAATCTAAAACATGAAAAATAGCACGCAATTTAAAATTAAACCTCATGTTGAAACACCCTATAGTTTCCTTCAAGAGCGATACACTCATTCCAGCGATCTTGCAACAAATAAGCCTCAGTTTCCCATTCGACTACTTCATGTGAGCCAAACGTCTTTCCTTGGAGCTACTTTTTCAAAACCGGAAAGAGGTAATAATGACTGGGGACAAGATCTGGCAAATACGGCATATGAGGAAGCAATTTATAGCCCAATTCGTCCAATTTCTCCATCGATTGTGAGCTGGAACATTATCTTGGTGAAACAACACTTTTTTCTTCGCTAAATACAGTCCAATTGACCAACGTAATAGTCTCCGGTGATTGTTCGCGCCTTCTCACCATAGTCAATCAGTATTATTCCACGCACATCCCAAAAAATACTTGCCAAAACCTTTCCAGTTGCTGTTTGTGTTTTTCGACGCTTCGGTCGACTTTGATGCGGTTCCATCCACTCTGCAGACTGCCATCATTGGTGCTTGGAAGACCACATTTAAATTCACTAAATCATCGACATATAGTTGCTTTCTTGGGTTCTAGCTGTATTTTTTCCCATCAAAAAAACAATGTTTAATCAACACACGAAATGTTTTTTATACCAGCGTTTTGCAAAAATTACAAGTAGCGTTACTCAAACAGCTATAACTCGTAAACTAATAGACAACATGTCATTAAAATTTTAGGCGAATCTCCCAAGAGTTGACACTAACTGGCAATCATATATTTTTTTTGTTTGTGCTACCATCTCTCGGAAAGTCTCGGGACTTTTCACTCTATGTAGTATATACATTTTTTTCCATCTCCTATAGTTTCGAAAATAACGTATATAAAGAGCCATAACCTGAACGAAGTGTGTTGTTGACACAACCTTAAATTTTTAACTTGCATTTTCCATCCAATCTCCCCGTAGAGTCACACAAAAAATCCTTCAGACGGGCTCAAACAGAGTAGACTAGTTTTATTTTAAATTTTTGGTTTAATATTTTGGAGGATATTTTTGGAAATAATAAGGATCCATAACAGCCACCGTCCTTCTTCATTTCCGAAAGGAATGGATAGAATAGTCTCAGAAAATTGCGACGTTCCCAGAGGGACATGAAGATTTCATCAAAATTATAGCGAATGTCCTCTATCGTCGATTTCGTGCTATACCCATGGGAGCGAATTTTCAAATACCAGGTGTACAAGTATGAAATGCGGATTTTTTTTCTAAAAAAACATGTTAAATTCGGAAGAATGATAAAAAGTGCTTTACCCAAGGTATGCTCCATCGCTTGTTATATATTTTTCCCATCTTTCGGGCAATTTGTGAATACGACGCCAGTAAAAATCTTCCCCTTTTGCTGCGAACCATTCATCAAGCCATTTTTTCACGTCTTCGTACGAACCAAAGCGCTGCTCAGCAAGTGCGTGACCCATCGATGCAAACAAGTGGTAATCGGAAGGAGCCAAGTCTGGTGAGTAAGCCGCATGGGGTAGAACTTCCCAGCTGAGTGCTTCCAACGTGTCCCGAATTGGTTTTGCCGTAGGAAATGGAGCATTGTCATAAAGAAAAATGACTTTGTGTTGCCTCTTTCGGTATTCTGGCTTTTTTTCAAGCAGCGAACGGTTTAAATCAGTCAATTGTTGTTGGTAACGTTTGGTATTAACCGTTTCCCCAGGTCTTAACAGCTCTGCGCCTGGGTCTACCTATGATTTTTTGCGCTTGGGATTCTCAAAATAAATCCACTTTTCATCCCCTGTAACTATACGATGCAAAAACGACTTCCTTTTGTACCGAGAGAGCAAAATGTCACACGTGTTTTTTGCGCTTTTCCATTTGCCTGTCGTTCAACTCATGTGGTACCCATTTACCGGTCTTCTGAATTTTTCCCATCTCTCGTAGCCGATTGGAAACAGCTTGTTGACTAACGCCCAATTGCTCGGAGAGTTGTTTTTGTGTGTTTGCGAATCATCTTCGTCCAACAACGCTTACAATTCCACATCTTCGTATTTTTTTGGCGGTTTTCCCCATTCCTTGTCTGCAACATCGAAACCATCGTTCACACGTATCTTGCGATGGAGCATGTTCACCATAAGCTTCTCGAAGTCATCGGTATGATTCAACAGCAGTTTTCTTCAAATGAAAACAAAAAATTAATGCTGTCCGCGAATGCTCTTTGTTCGGTATAAATTTCGACATATTGAACACAACAACACAACACTATGCACACACTTTTCCAATTTATCACTCGTGCGCATCTGACACTTGTTGATAACACAACAAAATGGCGCAATGTCAAATCTTTATAGCACAAACTGCATTGGTGCATCATCTGTTGTCTGAAATCCGCATTTCATACTTGTACACCTGGTAAAGAACAACTTGTGCTCACTTCAAAAGTTGGACAAAATCTTGAATGAACGTTAGCTTGGAAACGTCTATTCGTCATTTCCAAATTTCGCTTGGAAGCATCATATGTTCACTCGAAACTATAGTTGGATATCCGCTTGAAAACGGATATTGTTTACTTCCAAATTTTGTGGTGACTGCTAAGGAACGACTTATGTCCGTCCACTCTAAATTTTAGATAGATGACCGCCCGGGAGCGTCTCTTGCTCATTGTAAAATTTTTTGTGGATAACTGCTTAAGGACGTCTATTGATCACTTGAAAGTTATAATTGGGTAACTATTTGGGAGTAAAATTTTTACTGTATGACCGTTCGAAAACTTCTTATTTTCACTTCCAAATTTTGGATGGGCGACGGCTTGGAAACGTACAGCGTATCCGCGATAATTCATTTTTGGTAGATGTGATTCTAGCGATTTAACAAAAAATTGGTAGAGGGAACGTTTGTCTACGACGCATTTTAGTAAAAGTATCAGTCGATTTCGGACTTTCGTCGAAATCACGTAAAATCTAGAATGGGCCACCTGTTTCCGCGTCGATTCGAGGCAGTCTTTCTTTGTTCTCATTCAAAAGGGCCTGAAATGACACATTCATCAGCCGCTAAACATATTAAAAAGTCGGTATCGTTTGTGAAGAAATAGCTAAATCGTGTTAACGAGACGAAGTATGTCCCCGACTTGCCATAACGTGGTCTGGTAGGCAAAGTCACTCCGAAAGTCGAAAAAAAACGAATCGTGTCTTTATTTTCACGGGTTTAAACGTATCCCATGAAACGTTTGCTCCCTTGTAAAGAGAAAGCTTAGAGGAAAGACTCTAAGGACTCAGTTGTCTCGCGAGATTCGAAAAATTTACAAAGTATGCAGAAAATCTCGTCAACAGCATGCCAGGTGATTCTTGATGCGGGAGGCGATTGGACAACTTACTAAAGTAATTGCACCATTGTTAGCATACCAAAGAATACATTGATGGCAAAAGATGTTCTCGAAACACATTTTTTCGAAAATCCGAGCGGTCACGTTCTTACTTGACAGCCTGTATACTGCTCACATTCAAATTCTGAATGGATAATTACTTGGGAGTATCTTATGTTCACGCTGAAAATGAATTGAAAAACTTAATTTACAATATTTCCTCTGGAAAATCGTTAATAAGAACCTAATTGGAATTTAAGGCAAAAAGAACATGAAAATTGAATAAATAATATGTTGATAACGTGAAATATTTCTTTTTATAAACCACCGCCTCTTTTTTATTAACAATAACTAAACCGCAATGCATTATGCAAAAGCCCGAGTGCAGTAGTGGCTCGGTTCTTTAAGCCGCATTTTAAAGCGACTTTTTAATGAAAAGAAGTAAAAGGATTGTTGTGAAAAGTCGCGAATATTTTACTGAAAAGCGGAAAAGAAATTAAAATGGAAATGTAAAAGAGGTTAAAGCAAAACATACGAAAAGGTCGTGTTTTCTTTATATGCAGATTTCAGTTTTAACGGTTAGTTAGTGAATGGAACATAAATCTGTAGATGCGAAAGTTGCCAAAAGATGGAAAACATACAAAAGATAATGGTAATGGAAGAGGGTAATGAGTAGAGTTAACCATTAATATATCACTATATATTTTTATAACGTCATAGCGGTCATGTTTTTTTCTGATTCTCAACAAAATCGACCTTTGTGTTCAGTATTATTTGACAAATCATCTTCACTGTCATCGCCGGTGTGCCCCAAGGCTCTACGATCTTCTGGCAAAGACCAAAAAACCAAATCAACAGCTTTGCAAGTGACAGTACGCTTATTTTTTTATTCTCTTTGAACCTTCGAACATCGGCTATTCATGCAAATATCCGCAGACAGCACGAAGTCGTTCAACTCAACAAAGATCTGGAAGAAATTCCATCTAGAGGTGTAACCAAGTAGAATTTAACAAAAGCAGTTTTTTCTAAAAAAGTTTAAATTGCGGAACTCGACATAGTTATGTCAGGATACGTCATTCCTGTATTGTCATTTGACTTGTTTGGTGTTAACTTGAGAGTAAATATGTATAGGCATGAACCTGTTACATAGATAGTAACGAGAGCTTTTCAGTGGATTCCATTCAGAAGAGAGCCCAAAATAGAGACCCAGCACTCACAAACAATCTTAATTTCTTGGAACATCGAAAAACGGTTGGCAACTTGAGATTATTCTATAAGTCTATTCATAAGTCAGTGTTCGATGGATGTGGCCCGGTTAATTTCTCCTAGAACGGTGCATGAAAGGAACACACGTTGCGCTAACACATCATATCCGTATAAGGTTGAGCTTGTCATGCCTTGTAAAACCCTTTTCAAGGACCCTTTTATATAGCGAATGGCAGAGTGAAATTGATTCAACATTTGAAGGATACATTCGGCGACTCTACCGTTCGAAAAATTTATTATTTTTCTGACGGAGCTGGGTCACAATATAAGAACAAGTTCAATTTTTCTTCTCTACCCTCGCATGAATCTGAATGTGGTATTAGTGCAGAGTGGCATATTTTCGCCACGTCCCATGGAAAAAGGGGCTTGCGATGGTATTGGTAGATGCGTTAAAAGTGCGGCGAGAACTGCATCTTCAGAGAAATAGTGAAAGTCAAATAACTTCTCCTAAACGCTTGTTTGATTGGGTAGTTAATTATTTTAAAAATGTAAGTTTCGATTTTTGTACAAATGAAGAATGTCAGGAACTCGTAAAGCTATATCTAAGATTCGCCAATTCCTTGCGTTTATACCGAAAGAAAATAACCAATTGATTTGCAAAATATTTTCTAATCCTGAAGAAGCAGTAACAGTTATTGTTTGAAATAATTTAATATGTATTGTATAATTTTTACTTAATTTTTCATTAAATAATAAATGCAAAAGGTCTTGATATTAATATTATGATTCCTTCGTTAAAAATTAATGAGTTTTTCGAGAGCATCAGCGTTAGGGGCTCGCGCGTTAGAGTCCACGAGCGCGTTGGAGGCCGCACGTCATCAGAAAAATATTTATAACTTCTTTAATATAAAAGGTTACTCACTTTTTTTACAATTTACTCAGTGGCGTTTTACACAGTAAAAGAGTGCGATCTCATTTTCGAGTGAAAACGAGATGATGATTTAATTCGCAATTGTTTAAAAAAATTGTTTATAACTGTGACAAATTAAATTTTTACAACAACTACATGAATTCAACTGAAAAGTATAAACATTTAGCTTCATTTAAAAAAAAAATTAGGCGTAGGCTGAAAAGTTTTTGGTCTGACACATAGATGTCAAAAAATCCATATGATTTTTAGGAAGTACCAACTTTCAAACGATACGTGTCAAAATTTCACGACATTTCGACGATTAGTTTACAAGTTACAGTGGTTTTAGTGACGCTACTTTTGAACTTTAAACAATGGAAAAAAATTGAATTTCGTGTATTGATTAAACACTGTTTTTTGATGGGAAAAAATACCGTTCGAGAAAAGCAATGTCTCGATAAGTGTTACGGGGACTCTGCCCCTGGAAAATCACTCATCATTTACTGGTATGCTGAATTTAAACGCGGTCGGACAGATACAAATGATGCTGAACGCTCTGGACGCCCAAATGAGATGGTTACACCGGAAAACATAAAAAAATCCACAAAATTGTTTTGGATGACCGTAAAGTGAAATTGCCTGAGATAGCTGACACTCTAAAGATATCAATAGAACGTGTTAGCCATATTTTGCATGAACATTTGGGAATGAGAAAATAGGTACCGCGTGTGTTCACATTGGACCCAAAAAACAACAACGTTTGGACCTGTTTAAAATGCAATAAAACTGATTTTTTCATGCGATATGTGACAATGGATGAAACATGGATCCATCACTACACACCAGAATCAAATTGGCAGTCACCTGAGTGGACAGCAGCCGGTGAAAGCCGCCCGAAGCGACCAAAGTCACAACAGTCGCCTAGAAAGGTTTTGGCCTCTGTATTTTGGGATACGCATGGGATAATTTTCATCGACTATGCTGAGAAGAGAAAAACCATCAATAGCGAATATTATATAAAGTTATTGGTGCGTTTGAAGGCAGAAATCGCAAAGAAACGACTCCATTTCAACAAAAAAACAGTGATATTTCATCAAGACAATGCACCGTGTCACAAATCAATGATTACGATGGCAAAATTGCATGAATTGAAATTCGAATTGCTTCCGCATTCTCCAGATTTGGCCCCCAGCGATTATTATCTATTCGCAGAGCTCAAAAAAATGCTCGCGGGAAAAGGATTTGGCTCTAGTGGAGAAGTTATTGCCGAAACTGAGACCTATTTTGAAGGCAAAGACAAGCTCTTGAAGGAGACTATAACTGATGAATGAAGTCGAATTTTGCAAAAAAAAAAATGTGTTAAGTAGCTAGACCAAACACTTTTCACCCTACGTGCTATCTCTATTCGTTTCCGAAATACGAATAAATGGAAAGTTCTATTCATAAATATTCAACTAGCGATTATCCGCGTAATAATTGAAGTATTGCAAAAAAAAATTATGGGGTAAAAAGGTACTTGTACCTCTGTCGAAAAACAGTTACCTTTGCAACCCGAGAAAAAAAAAATTCTGATGACTGGTTTTATTTATTTGGAGTGATTTGCTCAGGGCTGTGTTTCCCAATGAGTACATTTTACAATGATTCAAGACCAATGTGAATCGCTTTTTCCGCACGCGCTTCGCTCCTGTAGCGCTTTAGTAGGAATTTTTCCCTTTAACACATAAAAAAATGTAAAATTTAGACATTAATGATGAATTGTCTTCACTATGTGTAACACTTTACGTACGACAAAACCGTTGTGGTTTTAAACATTTACTCTAGAATCGTACTGATTAAATTTGTAAAGTAAAATGGCTATTTGGATACTTTCACGTAGGTTATTTTTAATGAAATGACTTTATTTAGCGGATAATATGCCCAGATTAAAATGAATTAATAATACCCTTAAAAAAGCATTAGTATTTATTTTTTAGAAAAAAGATACCACTTAAAAGACGAAATATTATTGCCAAAGAATTATTATTGAACTATTAATTCTCATTTTACTCCAAAAAATAATGTAAATTTATATAGAGTGTGCCAAACGTACACAAAGATAGGTCACGTCTGAATTGTCTCACAAATGCATTCAAAAGCTTTCGGATTCTAGCGAAGACGAGGGTATAATGTTGACTCACTTTCCCTTGCCTATTTGAACAAAACAGTATGTAAATATTAGGGGTAGAGGAAAAAAAAGACCCGGGGTAGATGAGTCAACAAGTTCAAGGGTGATGCGAAATAGGGGTCAGTTAGATTATACGTAATGCATAAATGATGGGATGGCACGGATTATGATTAAATTATGTGTATATTTTAATGTTAACTTTGACGTAGCCAAGTTAATATATTTTTTCAAAAAATTTTAAGAATTTGTAACGTAAAAGTTTAAATTTACAATACCGTTGTAATATTGCAACCCACGACTAACGCCAGAGAAAGCAACTTTGCAAGAAAACTGTAAAAGAGCTGTATTTATTCAGATATTTGATTCTTTATTGTCTTTATTTTTTAGGCCCGGCCTCACCGTGTTGACTGAACAGTCAACGCGAAGGGGTGGGTCCTCCCGAGACTCGCCCCCTCCTCCTCCAGCTCCCAGAGGATCTTCTAAGTCTCAGAGAAACGGTGGAATACCTCAAGGTAATTTAATAAATACTTATTTGTAAAAATCATGCTTATTTTTAAAAGGTCGATTTTCAGACACCACTATGGGCTGTCGAAAAAGTATTTTTAAGTCATTTGTTAACTCAAAATTCAAACAGTTTTTTTTCATATTTGATATAAATTTTATTAAATCAAATCTGTGTCGTTTTAATCTATGACATTTTGCCGTTTTTGTGGTAGAGCCATTATCCCGTCACTGTGGAAGTGACTTTGACAAGGGTCTTTTGAAGTCGATTTTACAGAGATAAGTAGTAATCTGACGGTGCAAAATCTAAGCTGTATGGTGGACGCATCAAAACTTCCCCAGCCAAGTTTTCCTAATATTCGCCGGACCATCAAAGATGTATGTGGTGTAGTGTGGTGTTGTCATGATGGAAGGCATCGCCTGTTCTGTTGATCAATTCCGGTCGCTTTCTTTCAATTGTTCGCTGCAATCTGGTAAATTGTTGACATGATGCACAATGTTCTTGAATTCCACTAAACACACAGCATGACCTTTCTTGGCGTTAATCCTGGCTTTACTACCGTTGGTGTAGTTTCAGTATGCTTCGTCCACGATCTTATTCACACATTACTATCGTACAGGTTCCTTTTTTCATCCCCGTAATGGATGTTTCAAAAATGGATCGATTTGGTTTCGTTTTAGTAATGTTTCGCAGATGGAAATTCGTTCAATTACATGTTTCACCGTTAAATTATATCGCAGACATCGATTTTTTTTTTCGTACTTAGCCTTCTTGAAATTGTTTTAAACTGTTTGGTGATGGTTGTTTAGTTTCCTAACGATCTTATGACTGCTTATATACTGGTTTTCTCAAATTTTTCATCGAGTTGGTGACGGTGATTGGTCGGAGAGAGCGAGGTGCATCTTTGACATCGAAATTTTCAGAACGAAAGCAAGCGAACTATTCCTCGGCTGTTGTTTTTGATAAAGCATCTTGATCCTAAACAGCACAAATTTCTACACGAGCCTGTAGTAAAACTAAAAATTATAGCGAATTTCTTCAAAATTTTCACTCATTATAAGGACGTTGTAACTTTGGACTGAATCAATAAATGTTATAACTTTCCTCTTTTATTTATTCTCTAAAATATCACCTTTGAAACGCCCTTTGGGACGACCAGATCTGGTTAGTATTGCTAGAGATAAGCGAGATAAGCGAATCTCGCTAAAAATAAGATCCGTAAATTTTTCGACAACTTCTTTACCAAATTACCAAATTCAATTTTTTTCATGTTTAGATAATATATTATTTATAATGAATAAACTATGGAGAAAATGGCATTCCATTCTTGTGAAAGTTATTGAAAGGTAGGAATTAAGAATCAAATTAAGAACACATAATAGTTAGTCCAAAGTTATAAACTTTGGATCGATATACTCAGAAAATAAATGGACTACAAAAAGATATTGCGTTTTCGTGTAATATTAAAACAATATAAAGCTATATTTCACAACTGGAAACGTAAACAATTCTACTGCTAAAAATAGAGCTACTTTACGAGGAATTAGTCATGAATAATCAATAGATCATCAAACATGAACCATGTTAGCAATGTACTTTAATATTTCATTAATTTTTGGTAATAATAGCTTGGATTCCAAGTAAGTACGTAACTCCCATCATTTCAAAAAAGTTGTAAATAAACCGAAAATTGAACAAAAAATGTATGTACTATATACTAATGAAATTCTATTATTCGAGAATTCGGAAAAGGAATTTATGATAAAAATAGGAATTAACCTAATTAACAACTTGACTTGATTCCAAGTAATTTATTATTGGATACTTGCTAAACCAAAAAAAATGTCATGAGAACTTGCGAAGTGAGATTATATAATACGAAGGCCACCTTTTAAGCTTTTACAAACGACCGCTAGATGGCGCTATTGAGATGTAACCTTACCATTATTGTAAAATTGGATATTTGTGATTGTGAAAACAGTGTCAGCTCAGAAATTGTCCAAGTAATTTATTAACAGTGAGCGTTAAAAAAAAAAAATTGTGTACATGTGAAGGTTTTCGTTGGATGATTTTTTACGATTTTAGTAAAGGTCTAACTCAATAATAATGCCTCGAATCGCTTCGTTCAACGTTTGGTAATGAATCACCATCAGAAAAGATTATTTACAATTAGTTTGCAGAATTTTGTCATGGTCGTGCTTCCGTCTACGATGAATTCTTTACAAAGGTTAAATTCGACCAACTATGGAATACTGCTCCCATGAATTGACCGGCGGCCTTGATTCGCTGGAACATCGAAGAACGGTTGACGACTTGAGTCTGTTCTATAAGTATTTTCATGGAAAGTGTTCGAAGGATGTAGCCCGCTAAATACCTTCCAAAGCGGTGCATGTTAGAAATACACGTCGCGCTGGCGCTTCACATCCGTATGAGGTTCAGCTTGTTACTCCGCGTACAACGCTTTTCAAGCAGTCTTTTATATGGAGAACGTCATTCCTTTGGAATAATTTTCCCACCGAGTACAATTTACAGCGATTCAAGAACAACGTGAATCGCTTTTTCCGCACACATACCGCTCCTGGAGCGCTTTAGGGACTTCCTTGCAGCCCGTGTGCTAGACCCATAAAAAAAAAAAAAAATTCGTGAAGGTCGATCAAAATCGGTTGTTGTTCCAAAAAACTTCGATGCTGTGCGCAACATAATTGAAGAGGATAGGCATGTGACTTACCGTGAGGCATCCTTAGGCATATCGAAGACTTCTTTGTGTTCTCGAATGTCAAAAAAGAATGCGTGGACAGCAATCTTCATCACCTCAAGAAGCTGTTGAATCCTTCCAAAACCATGTTTTTAAGGTACCAACTTCAGAGTGGAAAAAATGTTTCGAGAATTGGTTTGACCACATACAAAAGTGTATAAATCATACAGGCGAATATTTTTCATTCATTTTTTTTGTAAAAAGATAGCCCTCGTATACTTGTCATCGGGTAAAAAATTTCGAGATACTAACCTTCCTTTTCCTCCTTAGACTATTATAATCTAAGGTAAGTCAAGCCATGTATATTAAAAAGGATTGGGTTCCTAAAAGATACTCTAGAGTAACAAAACAGTTTCAACTCAACTAAAAACGTTTACATCGCTTCAAAAACATTTTCTCCATACAGTGAAACAGTTATCCAACCTTCTAACTAAGTTTCACTGCGTAAACGTTCAATATATAAGCGCTGTATTTACGTACAAGACTTAAAAGTTTTACAAACCTTTAAAAAGTGCACAATTTTTCTTTGTTTAGATTCCAAACATTCATCTTCAAACGGCCACCATTGGAAGCGGTACGGGGATTCCCCTGGAGTGGGCAGTCCACCTCCCCCAGCTCCCGGCAGCCCCACTTCTAATCGCAGGGAAAGAGGGGAGAGACGAAGCAGCCCTCATGGAAAAGAGAAGTCGAGCGGGAGTAAGGGGGTTAGAGGGGTACCTCAGAGTTTTGGGTACGTAAAGAGAAATGGCACAACTAATGGTTCTGGCGCCGCTACTAATGGTACGGGTCCTCCTGTACAAGGTAAGTTAATAAATAAATATTCAATTTTGTTTACAAAGACAAGAGGATGCTTTTTAAAATATATTTTAGTCCCTCCTAAAAACTTCTTTTCAACCATAAACACCCGAAACACCTATGAAACAGTGAAAAATTATATGTTTTCAACTTCACATAGTCTTATCTTGGTAGTACATAACTGCTATAGTACTGCGATGAAATTTGTAACTTGTTTTTTACTTTACTTTGTTGAAGTAATATATTATAATTTTTTAAATCTTAATTTATCTTCAGCTAATCATAATTATAGGCCTATTTATTGTTTTTAGCTATACAAAATCACAATGGAAAAACTGCAGCTGTGTCCGCGGTTCCCAGGACCAAAGTCAAAGTATCAGGTGGCACTCAAACATGCTCAAGCGACCTGCAACAATCGCACAGTAAGTTTTGAAAATGCTTACATGTTACCACTATTAAATTAGACTTTGAACAAAACGAAGTACTAGGCTAATCGTTTCGACATATTTTGATTAAATTCGTGCCAAATATTTGGCAGTACTATTCGAATCAATTGGACAGTGTGCACTTTGACACTTGATCAGTTTCTAACCTGCCGATAGTAATGATGAACAAAAGGTCCGTTTAAGTGAGATCCAATTTAAAAGAAGCATAATATCCTAAACTAAAAAATTGTGATATTTATTATAGATTACTCACTCAAATGGCGGATACTCGACAGGAATTAAAAATCCTTAGAAAGTTAAAGAACTTCAAAGGCGTACTATATATTATATCGTGTCCCCGTCAGCTCTGTTGTTTTTTTTATGGGCAGAGCACAGGTGCTGCAGGAAAATTCCTAAAGTGTTACAGGAGCGACGCGTGTGCGGAAAAAACGATGTACGTTGGTCTGGAATCGCTGTAAATTGTACTCGTTGTACAGTCCTGAGCAAATCATTCCAAAGGGATGAGATTCTCCATGTAAAAGAGTGCTTGAAAAAGGTTGTATCAGAAGTGACAAGCTGAACCTCATACAGATGTGAAACATTACCAGGATGTCTATTCCTAACATGCATCACTCTGGGAGGAATTAAGCAGGCTACATACATTGAACCCTGTCTATGAAAATACTTGTATAATAAATTAGAATCGCACCAATCGTCTTTCAATATTCCAAGGAATCAGGGTTACTGCTGAGTTCTGGGTCTCCAATCAGGCGAACAGCTCTCTTCTGTTGCTCCAAAATTAACGCAAAGCAAACTGAGCGACGACACTGGACTGGTTACTGTCACCCCACGTCTTTGTGAAGTTGAGCAACTTTCTGCTATCTGCGGATATTCGCATGATTAGCCGATGTTCGAGCGTTCAAAGCTAATAAAAAAATAAACGTACTGTCATCTGCAAAGCTGTAGATTAGATTCTTGGTCATAAAGAACGCTCTCTGAAGAAACACGAAAGCCTTAAACAAAACTCTTCAGACATACTATAAGCGTGTAGCTTAGCCAACAATCAGTCTAAACACTGTCGAATACCTTGGATATATCAAGTGCAACTGCTTGATATTCTCTAAAGGGTTCAATTGCGGTGTTCCAAATATATGTTACATAAGTTAGAAGATCTTCTGCTGATCTTTGCTTACAAAAGCCATATTGATGGTAGCTAATAAGTCTACAGAAAACTGGTGCTAGTTCGTTCGCACATTTTTTCAATACTATGGCAGGTATTCCATCAGCGCCAAAAGCTTTTCGTGTATCTAGCTTCATTAAAATAGGTTTTATGATACGCTATCTGAAGACAAAATCGGGAATCCTTGGCTGCACTATGGAAATAGTTTGTGATGTTTTTCCTCCGAAATCGACAGCAGAATGCGAAGCAAAAAGTTGAGCAAACAAGCTGGCTTTCTCAACTGGTGTTGTAATAATATTATTCGGCCGTGTGAGTGATAGTATAGTAGATTTGGTGAAGATTTAACTAATGGCCTTAGCGACTGACCAAAAGGACCTGGAATTGTCGGGGCTCTTCAATCTTTTTTTTTATGGGTCTAGCACACGTGCTGCAGGGAAGTCCCTAAAGCGCTTCAGGAGCGACATGTGTGCGGAAAAAGCGATTCCCTTTGATGTTGAATCGCTGTAAATTGTACTCGGTGTGAAACACAGTCCTGGGCAAATCATTCCAAAGGGATGTTGTTCTCCATATAAAAGACTGCTTGAAAAGCATTGTACGCGGAGTAACAAGCTGAACCTCATACGGATGTAAAGTATTAGCGCAACGTGTATTTCTAACATGCACCGCTCTGGGAGAAATTAAGCGGGCTACATCCTTCGAACACTTTCCATGAAAATACTAGTAGAACAGACTCAAGTCGCCAACCTTTTTCTTCGATGTCAGTTCCAATCAGACGAACAGCTCCTCTCTGAACAGAATCCAACAAATGCAGTATATGTTTGGGAGCGGAGCCTCAAACATAGGAGCAGTATTCCATAGTTGATCGAATTTGAGCTTTGTAAAGAACTAACAGTTGTTGTGGAGTGTAGAGCTTTCTGGTTCGAAATAATATTCCCAACTTTTGAAAAGCTCTCCTTGCTATGCCTGCAACATATTCATGCCAGGACATATTTGCTCCCAATTAACATCAAACAATCAAATTGAGTAACGATGCTAGGGGAATGGAGTGCCCCGACATAACTATGTTGGGTTAAGCAACGTTAACTTTTTTAGAAAAAACTGCCGCCTTGGTTTTTGAAGTGTTAAATTTCACTTGGTTACTGTCACCCCAATATAGAATTTCTTCCAGGTCTTTGTTAAGTTGAACCACTTCCTGCTGTCTGAAGATATTCGCCTGAGTAGCCGATGTCCGAGCGTTCAAAGTGAATGAAGAGAAAAGCGTACTGTCATCTGCAAAACTGTAGATTGGATTCCCGGTCTTTTCCAGCAGATCGTTCATGTAAATGAGAAAGAGAGTAGGAGACAGTATGGAGCCTTGGGGCATACCGGCGTTGATAGTGAAGGTGTTAGACAGAAATCCGTCGACCGCCACTGGTAAAGAACGCTCTCTGAGGAAACATGAGAGCCACAAACAGAACTTTTCAGACATACCATAAGAGCGTAGCTTAGCCAACAGTCCATCGTGCTAAACACAGTCGAATGCCTTAGATATATCAAGAGCAACCGCTCGAGATTCTCCAAAGTGTTCAACTGCGTTATTCCAAACATGTGTTACATAACACAGAAGATCTCCTGTTGATCTATGTTTGCGAAAGCCATAATGTTGAAACTTCAAGATATTTTAGAAGATACTGATTGATAACCACCTGTGATTTTTAATAATTATCGCAACTATTTTTGCTTATAATGAAAGAATTATAATCTAATTATGTAGGTGCTTTTGCTTCTAAATTTAGTGGAGAAAATCTGATCTTATCACGCACTACGTTTGAATTTTGAAATCTTTGACCCACTGGCATTTTACAACAGTTATCACTACTACACCAAATACTTTATTTTTGCACCCCACCAGCTTTTTGCAGCATCAGGAGCGATGACGGACTTGAATTCGTCATCGCTCCTGATGATGTTAACATGGTTAGCGAAACGGCCATCGCATGCAAAATTAAAGGATTTGGTGTAGTCGTGATAACTCTTGTGTAGTTTGATTTTTTTTTATTGTTCAGCTCCTCGCCTGAATAGGGATTTTACTCTTTTTTATATCCTAAGGATATCGGCGAGGATGTCGTAATACCCGTCAACGTTGTTCAAGTGCCGAAACATACATTTATATTTCACAACACCTTTTAGACAACGCGGTAGTGCTGCCACGGACGTTATTGCATATCTGCAACAACTATTACCTACGTATGTGGCCAAGCCAAATATACTTAATAAATTAATAAATAAAGTACCGACCTGCCGGGATTAGGACCCGAGACCTTCGGCACTGCAAGCAAGTTACTACATTACGGAGCCACGAGCTGCCACAAATCATACTAGTATAATTTGCATTCAAAAACATTCTCTTATTAAAAGCATCCCTAGGCTCTGTAGGATTAACGTTGATCTTTTATAATTTGAGTAGGAAAAAAGTTGCATATATCACATTACACCAAAATTACCTGATTTTCTTTTGGAATCAAAAAAAATCTAAATTAAATAATTTTTATTCCTATTACTGATCTTAATCTATTTTTTTTTGTTAGAACCCTCCCCGCCACAATTTAAATCTTACTCGCTAACTGGCAACACTGCAAACCAGCTCTCGCAATCGGTAAGGGAACGACTAATGATGGGATCGCAGAGTTTGCCTAAGGGGGGAATCCATCAGGAATATGGCCTTGTTATGAGACAAATGAGACCAAAAGCTAGCGATGGTTCGCTTAGTGATACACAGGCAATAGAAAATTGTAGTCCGTATGCACCATGGTTACGACATAGGTGAGTATTTTAGGCATTTTTGGTAATTCTTTCAAGCACACGAACAACATCATTCCTTCGGAATTGCAAAATGTTTTTTTTTTCTTTTTAGCAATACGTATTCAGTAGCTCCTAGACTATCCGAAACCGATAGTATGGAGAGCCTTACCAGTCTTCCAGGTCACAGAAGTAGCCTTACTCACGCACGCCTTTTAAGGGATTCCCCTTCGAGGTTAAGTAGAAGCAATAGCATAAGGTGAGAGGAAAAATGACGTAAACACATACGAAACGAAATTTTACTAAAACAAACACACTATTCGTTTACGATTTTTTCAAAAAAAAACCTTTTCTTTTTATTTTTTCCAAATAGCTATCTACGAGATAGGACATTTCCAAGGTAGAAACAGTGTGACAGGCATTTTGTGTGCTTTTTAAAGAGGTTATATAACCAGATATTACATAGACACAGAGGATGGACTGAGTGTTCCAAATCTCGCTGTGAAGTAAATATGGACGCAACAGTGTGAGGGAGACAAGGCGAATGAGCGGCCAGTAACTGTCTCTTTCTAGAATGCCGTTAAGCTACTGCATTCTTGAAAATAATATTTCTAAGTGTTCTATTTGAACTAAAATCGGGGGGGGGGCGTTTCTCGCCTTGAATTCCGTCTCGCTTTGTTTATTATAGGCCTAAAGAAAAGAGACAGGTATTGGCCGCACAGCCGCTTTGTCTCTTTCTTGTGAGGTTAATGCTCAGTCCATCCTCTATGTCTATGAGATATAAATAATATGATGTATTTCGGCTTTTTATCAACTTATAGGCTTTGATTCTTTCGTGTTCGAGCTTTTGTATTGTGGGTTGCGTGCTTTCAGTGTCCGTTTGAACTTTATACGTCCATAAGCCTATTATGCTTACCGGACAAGCCGGAATACGACAATAATATTGGAAACTATTTTTACATAATGTTTTGAAATATGACCTCTTGACCTAATGTATTTTTCAAAGCTTTGCACACACAATAAATATAGGTATTCGTTATTTTGTATTGTCATGCTTTAAAAAGCTTTTAAATATTTATCGTAATAACAGTAATAGTGCTTTACTATTGTACTAATCACTATGCTTTAAAAATCACTTTGAGTTTGTTTTAGCACCATTTTGATGTAGGGTATTCGAAAGTGAAGCAAATATTTTTTGCTGTTATATCAGGTGTACAAATTATTTCTCAGCTTTTATAGATTAACTTTAACAGTTATTTATCAAAAAACTGATACAGACTGACTCTTCAAGGTAATTTTCTTAGTTCTAAAGACATTTTCGTTAACTTTCGGCTGCCATATTGGAAAAATGATAGTTATTTCGAATCAGTGAATTCATCTGAACCTTTATTGATTTGTTCAACTAGCTTGAACCCAGAATCTACGAAGGAGTGTTGTAGTGATCGGAATATGGGATAATTCGAAGGGGCCAAGCCTGAAGCACAGGTCGCAAGAGGGAGAATTTCCCAGCTAAAATGTAACATATTTCCGGCATCATCATCCTTCTCATACTG
Organism: Pachyrhynchus sulphureomaculatus; assembly: GCA_019049505.1. NCBI lineage: Eukaryota > Metazoa > Arthropoda > Insecta > Coleoptera > Curculionidae > Pachyrhynchus > Pachyrhynchus sulphureomaculatus. The sequence goes on along the minus strand of CM032452.1, from coordinate 82,611,421 downwards.
TAAATTAGAGATCTTTCCTCTTCAAGTGCGACATTCTTATGGATTAGCTATTGCTAGTAAGGCTCAGAAGTGATAGTTTGCCCAGGTACGTGTATTTCATTGTGGGCTACGCCCTACTAATCCCAGCAAATCCATAGCAACACTTTTTTGCGGCTTACTTGGATAGACCCAAGATTGTCGCCTCTTACTCCTTTTTCTTGAAATTGAAGAACAAATATTGTAACGTCTGCTTTTGGGCTTCCACAGTTTGTTCATCAGAACGTTTTTCTACTGAATCGCGCTGTTTAAGATTACGATGCAAAAAGACGGCAGTGCCTTACATGTTGCTTTTCGAACGATATTGCGTTTACCACTAAATTATCATTCGATGCTTAAGGTGGGTTCAAGTATTATACCTAAAAGATCGGAAAAACGACTATATGGCTCAAAAAATCCGTGGTTCTGTAGTCGGTGAGAGATAGAGACCGAGCATTAATTTGTACACCTATTATACGAAACGTTGTTAAATAAAGCCAAAAGACAGGCTTATATTTAATCTCTAATAAAAGGTACTATTCTTAGTCGTTTTTAAAAACAGAGCAAAATGAAAAACTCCAAATCTATTTTTTTCTTTGATCTTCTTTGATTTCGTATTTTTATTTTGTTGGTTTTAGTTTTTGGTACCACTTTTAATATCTAATAGCACAACACCCAATTCATTAATATTAGTAAGACAAGTTAGTTAATATTTTACCTTATTTGAAAAATATACTTATAATGCCGATAATTCACTAACTTTTAACACAGGTGGGAAGAATTTTATCACGATTTTTTATTATCTGTCGGCAATACAATTTCAAAGTCATACAAATCATTTTATTATAATTGTTCCAGACTTAATGTTTTTCTTTTTGCAAATTTCTTGTTTCAGGTCAACAAAATCTGAAAAACTTTATCCCTCCATGTTACATAGGAATACAGAACCAGAAACGGAGCCCTATTATTGCCTGCCAATAGGAAGTCTCTCTCATTGGTCGCAACCTACCAGTCCTGCGCCCGGCAACGCTCGTACGTTCCCGCTAAGTCCGACGCACGGCGGAACACCGAGGCATAGTATACCGAAGAATGACGAATGTGAGTGGCAATAGTATTTTATGTGGTAGTACGATATATAAAGTGTTTTAATTCGCTAACTAATTATATAGCAGTTAAATACTAGATTTTAGTATTTGAAGACGAGCACCCTTTGGCAGTTCTACCCATGATCTTTTCTTACTTGTAGTTGATTCTATACATTCTCTTGGCTGCTAAAAACCTTAACCTAGGTCTACTTCTCCTTGGTATAACCTCTGCCGTTCTCTCCACTCTCGTCTGTGTGAGACTACCATGTTTCAAACTATTTTTCTTTTATTCCTTTTTCAAATGCTTCCTTTTCTCGTTTCGTAACAGTGTCTACGCACTTTATCTAAGCTCCACGGTCACATCAGGTAACGTTCCACACGGAGTATTTTTGTAAATGCTTCCCAATTGCTGTATCAGCGACGGAGGGCTGAGAGGAAAGCATACGCTTTTAATTAATTCATTGTTTCGCGAGCCGTGGCGCAGCATTCGATGTGATTTTTAACTTGGAACACATGTGCCTCTAGCGGCAACATGTTTTAACCTGAATCAAGAACACATGTAGATATACATGAGGGATGTTCCATAATCAACGAGACAAATGGCTGTGAACAAAAAACGGCTTATTCTATGACGATGAAACCTACAATACTTTCAACGTAGTCTTCATCAGCATTTAGGCACTTTTCCCATCGTTCTGTGAGCTTTCCAATTCCTGTAGTGTAGACTTGTTCACTTGCTGTCTGAGCTAGTCAGGTAGAGCTTTTTTGATCCCTTCGTTGTCTTCGAATTTGGTGCCACGTAAAAACTTGGAGCAAACCCAACAAATAAAAACCGGACGATGCGAGGTCGGGAATGTAAGGTGGGTGTGGCAACACCTCCCAACCCAAATTTTCGATCATCTCTCGCGTTTTCCGAGCGATATCAGGGTTGGGCGTTATCATGCAATGGAACTGCATCTTTTGAGAGAGAACCCTGACATTTTCTTCTTATCGCTGGTTTTACTTCTTGTTAAAGCAGATTTGAATAGTACTAACTGTTCACAGTACGTTAGTCTTTTAAATAATCGCAATAAATTGGACCTTGAGAGTCCTAGAACTCCGTTAATATCACTTTACCTGCTAATGCTTAGGTTCTGAATTTTTCTCTGCGGAACAATTCGGATGTTTCCACTCAAGACTGCCGTTTAGATTCAGATTGAAAATGATGAAGCCACGTTTGATCGTAGGTTATTACACGATCTGGAAAGGCATTATTGTTCTTCTTCTCATGCCTTCTCCTAATGGAGATTGGCGACCACTTCTCTTAATGTTTCTGTCTCGCAATATGTAACAACTCCAGGTTCATGCCAGTCCATTCTCTAATGTTTCTCAACTCAGACTTTTTTTTTCTTCCGACACCCTTTTTAACGTCAACTCTTCCCTGTATGATAGTTTGCAATAGTGAATATGAGATTGAGTACATGACCTAAGTAGGATGCTTTTCGTACTTTTATGAATGTCGAAGAGTTTTCTGCCTTGGCCTAGCATAGAACTTCCTCATTAGTGATCCTGGCTGTTCATGGGATTGAGCCACATTTCAAATGCTTCTAGGTTCTTAGTAGTCCATGTCTCGACTATACAAAAGTTGGGACCACAGGTAGCATTCTAGGAAACGCGAGGGATGAGTGTCTGTTGCAGAACATTGTCCGGAATTTTAAAAATGATTTTCTTGCAACCTCTATTTTGGTTATAATTTCAGTGTCTTAGTTAATGTCGGATGTGATATAGGTGCCTAAGTATTTATACTTTTCTACACTTTCTGTTAGTTTTCCTTAGAGGAATATTGGCAATTGTTGGTTTGATGTTTAGAAACGACCATAAATTTTGTTTTTTTTTTTTTTTATTTCCGTGTTTATCGTCACACCTATTTCGCCACTTTCTGAGAAAGGCATTAGCTTCCATTAAAAACCGCGGTTTGAGTTCAAAACAAATGCGAATTCGGTTATCTTTTTGATCCTGAGTCAGCTGTTTTTGAACCCATCTCGAACCATAGATAGAGATATTAGAATAGAGAAGAGAAAGTATATAGCCTGCTGTAAGCGAAAGCGTATAGTAGTTAAAAAGAGAAAAAAATAATATGAGTCAATCTGTCTCTCTTACTTTTACTTGTTCTTCGTTGGCTCCGGACCATAGACATGGAGGATGGACTGCGCATTAGCCTCAGAAAATCGACCACTCTCTAGAGAGACAAAGCGGGCGGCCAATACCCGTCCCTTTTTTTGTGGGCCTATAATAATGTAACAACCAAGGCGCAGTACCCATACATTCGCTTTATCTCTCTTACACTTTTCCGTATTTACTTCACAGAAGAATACGGAAAGCTCAATCCACCCTCCATGTCTATGGCTATGGACGAAATACGAATAACATTCTCGCAAGGAGCGTGTGCCAAGTAAGAGGGACAGAATGACTCATAGCACTTCCTTTTTTTCCTATGAGCGCCATGCTTTTCGCGAGAACTTGCCTCCTCTATTCTAATATCTCTATGTCTCTAACATGTTTTGCAATAGTTAAGGTTATCATGAATGGTGAAGTGCACGCTTCCAGTACTGTCAATTTTTATACGACTGTCTTCCCTGTTAAGCTCATTTAAGGGATTTTACAACGTGCCGGTCGAAACTTCTGTCTGGTCGTCCCGAGCTATGAAGATAGGTGATACTTGTTCTGCCTGAATTAAACTGTTCAATCCACTTTTCCGCGGCTTAAACACTTTCCACCATAGTATTTCAACATTCTCGTGGAAATTTCAGCAGGTTTCACACCTTCAGATAACAAAAATATGATCACTGACCGTTGCTCTTCGGGCGTACACGTTTTAAGAGGAGATGATATTTTGAAATGAACAAATTAGGTTATGTTTATTATTTTTATTTTTCAAACAGTTGAATCCGTCGCCAATGTTGCCAACTTGACACTCAGAAAGTTTAATTTAAAAATATTTAGTAGTTTTCCCACTATTGCTGTCGTTTAAGGCTACGCTGTAGTGACGTAATACAAAAATAAAACCATATTAACAGATTGATAAATTCCATAATTTCTTCGTTTCTATAGAGTTTCCTCTAATATGTTTTCAGTACATGGTTCATCTATAAGTTTAGTGTCAACAGCATCAAGTCTCTACTCCTCGGCTGAAGAAAAGCAGGCTCACGAAATCAGAAAACTCAGAAGGGAACTTGGTGAAGCGCAGGAAAAAGTGAAAACATTAACGTCGCAGCTTAGTACTAACGTAAGTGGACTTTTTTTACATTTATATTTTCAATATACTCTTTCAGCTCCTCTGTAACCGAATTCCATAACTTTATATATGAATTTAAAGTTAATTTAGGCGAAAGTGTAGGTCTTATAAAAAAAATCATTTATTTTAATTATAGTCTACGTTTGATCAGCTAAAACTATCTTCTAGGCTAACTGTAAGTTGATGAAAGTTATGGTCTTATATATAAAAGGATTTGTTAATAGTGATGGGTGCTAATGGATTTTACCTATCGATAGTCGATAGCAGCCTACCCATCGACAATTTTAAGTGATCGATGTCTCGATAGTTATCGAATTATCGATAACTATCGACGTATTAATAATTATTATTCAAAACCTGATTACCAAGGCAGCAGGAACCTCCAAAAAGAGCGCTTTATTCTACAAAAAATTTTGTCATCTTCTAAAATTGATGAAAATAAGTGGTGCGTATCGAACTATCGATATATTCATCACTAACGTTATCGATAGTTTCAACAAATACAGTGTATATTTGGAAATTCAGTGTATATTTGGAAGCAGAACCAAAACCAATGTTTAAACTTTTGTCGTAAATTTGATAATGCCATTTCGAAAACATTTTTTAGATTGTAAATTATAAAATGTAGTTATCTATAATATATATAAAATACAACGTCTCTATGTCTGTCTGTCTGTTAGTGCGCTTATCACTGGAGAACCACTTATCCGATTTACGTACTTTTTTTTTAAAACACATATGTTCTCTGGCCAGGTTATAGGCTATATTTTATTACGATAGGTGGCATAAGGAATGAGCAGTGACGTAAAATATTGAATGAAGTCGGAAAAAAATTTGCCGCTAGCGCGTTCTCTTGCAATACACAATCTAAACCATTAAATATATAATCTATAATATATATAAAATGCAATGTCTCTCTGTCTGTCTAACCATTAGTGCATTTATCACGCGAGAACCACTTATCTGATTTACGTGGCTTTTTTTAAATTCATACATATATTCTTTGGCCAGGTTATATAATAATAATAATCTATATCTATAATATATATAAAATGCAACGTCTCCCTGTCCGTCTGTCTGTCTATCCGTCCGTTCGTGCTCTTATCACTGGCGAGCCACTAATCCGATTTACGTGCCTTTTTTTTAAAACATACATATGTTCTCTGGCCAGGTTATAGACTATATTTTATTACGTTAGGTAACATGAGGAATAAGCGGTGACGATAATAGTGAATCAAATCGGAAAAAAGTTTACCGCTAGCGCGTTCTCTTGCAAGACACTGCCTAAACCACTAAATATGGAACAACATCATGCAGCAAAGGATATCTATAATATATATAAAATGCAACGTCCCTCTGTCTGTTTGTACGCTTATCACTGGAGAACCACTTCTCCGATTTACGTGCTTTTTTTTAAACATACCTATGTTCTCTGGCCAGGTTATAGGATATATTTTATTATGTTAGGTGACATAAGGAATAAGCAGTGACGATAATAGTGAATCAAATCGGAGAAAAGTTTGCTGCTAGCGCGTTCTCTTGCAATACACTGCCTAAAGCATTAAATATGTAACAATATCATGTAGCAAAAAATATAATATATATAAAATGCAACGTCTCTCTGTCTGTCTGTCTGTCCGTTAGTGCGCTTATCACTCGAGAACCACTTATCCGATTTACGTGTTTTTGTAAATTTATACATATGTTCTATATAATTCGATATAAGCCTAGATAATGGGAGATAAGGTGAGATAATGGGAGATAAGGAGAAGTAATGAGAGATGAGTCGAGATAAGCCTCGATAATGGGAGATAAGGTGAGATAATGGGAGATAAGTATAACGAATGGGAGATAAGGAGAAATAATGGGAGATAAGCAGAGATAAGTCTAGATAGTGGGAGTTATGGTGAGATAATGGGAGATAAGGAGAAATAATGGCAGATAAGGAGAAATCTTGCGAGATAAGTCGAGATAAGCCTAGATAATAGGAAATAAGATGAGATAATGGGAGATAGCAAGAAATAATGGGAGATAAGGAGAAATAACTGGAGATTAGCAGAGATAAGCCTAGATAATGGAAATTATGTAGAGATAATGGGAGATAAGGAGAAATATTGGGAGATAAGGGGAAATAATGGGAGATATTTTATTACGTTGGGTAACATAAGGAATAAGCAGTGACGATAGTAGTGAATCAAGTCCACGCGAGCGGAGCCGCGGGCCCTGCTAGTAACATATATGATTAAAAAACTATTACGTTTTAGAAGTTTAAAAACCCGCTTTTAAACACTTTTTTTGTTATTTTGCCATTTTCTGTACAAAAATAGGAAAGAAACGGAACAGCGAATTTGACTAAGATCAAATGTATATTTGCATAATTGTTTGAAGTGCGAGGTGGTACTAAACCTCAAGATATTTTTTACATACATACTACAACCTATTAAGCAATTTAAGCTAACGAGTTAGCTCTACCTCGGTTAGTACCAAGGCTCTGCATGTTGTTATCTAAACGCGATCCAATATTACCAGTGGACTCGAGGAAGGGCGACCGGAAACGATGAGCTACGATTTGGTTGAATGTAAGAGTAAGTCTAGATTTCTAAAATTTAAAATATTCAGTAGCTTACCGGATATCGCTATGTTATTCAGAGTATAATCTAATAAAGTAAAATTATCGTGCATAGTTTTAGTTGATAGAGAAGAAAGTAAATAACATTATATTTATAAGAAACAGCATATAACTCACTATTAAAATTAACAAATATAGGTGACAGCATCGGTACGCATTCTTCACAAGTGTTACTAGCAAACCACATGCGATCATTCCGATTTTGAACGTCGTTGCATGGACGCCAAATACAATAATTGTTTTGCGTAAGAGTTGCAATTGTATCCAGTGTTTTTTACTTGTCCTGCCCTCATTGCTGTTTCCAATGGATCATTGATTTGGCTGGAAATAGTGGTATAGTAAATCCCAAGATATAAGATCCCGCCTTTTTGCTTTTTCAGTGGGGCAATAAACGACCCTATTAAGGTTTTGTGCATAGTTGCCAGGTATTACGATAAACGTATTTTTATTTTACCTGCTTTGTATACCGCCCTCACCCGGTTTGGAACCTTTAAGTATTTGATAATATAGGCCTAATGACCACAGGTCCCCATTAAGATTCGAAAGATACTTTTTATTATTCTTATTTTTAGTTTTACTTACAACTTACAACGTAACGGTTCTATTTTATTTATGTGGCGTCCATGGGAAAATTGCAATAGTGGCTATCCCAAGAGAAAACATTTATCACTTGACGCTAAACAAATAGTGAAAAATGTTTACGACAGTTTGGTAAAAAGAAATTTGAATCAACAAAGTACGATTAAGGGTATTGTAGGAAAACCAACCAAATGTTCCCGAACAGAGTGTTATAGTTATGGACAATGCAAGTTACCATAGTCGCCTACTAAATAAGGTTCTTAATGCAGCCAACACCAAATCGGAAATACAAGAATATATGTTAAAAAATGACATTTATTTTGACTTTAGTTATAAAAAGTGATCTTTTGGAAGTTTTGAAAGACTATAAATTGACAAAGAAATATGTTTGTGATAGTATGGCTGAGAAAAAATGGGACACACTGTTTTGCGGCTTCCTCCGTATTATTGTGTATTTAATCCATTTGAACATATTTGGCATCAAGTTAAATCAAAAATAAGGGCACAAAATGTTTCTCCTACTTTAAGCGTGTCAGCGGTTGAATTAGTAAAAAAAGTTATAAATGATATACCTTGTGAAAGCTGGAAGAATTCCACTCAGCACGTTGTTAAAGTTGAAGATTCATATATTTATGTAAATAATATAAAACCACTAATAATTACCTCAGCTGATGACAGTGATAGTGAAACCGAATTAGGCTTAAGTTAAAATATATTTTTATTTATACAATATGTCCCCTCTTGTAAACCTCATTTATTCAAACTGTATATTTGTACTTCTTATCCATATGTTTTTACATGCATCTATAAATAAATATCTCGAAAAACACTTATAGTTTTATTTATTTGCATTAATGAATAAAATTCTTAGGTCCATCTCTGCAGCCTATCATAAACAAAAGGTCAGAATTTTTATATTGCCCACTTAAAACGGCAAAAATAGGATCTTATATTTTGGGACAGACTATATGAATGACATACTCTGTTTATTCTTACTAAGTTGAGTGAGCGCATGGAAAAACTCCAGTGTTGTTGTTAAGACAATTTTTTTATATATAAATAGTCGCATGGGCTAAAAAAATAATACTTATTTAGTTCATGGGACTAGCTATTATATAAATACAATAACCACCGCGGTAACATTACCATGTTGTCTAAAAAATGCTTTGAAACACATATATGTTACGGCGCTTTGGTAATGTTGAATAATGGCATGCTCGTATCTTCTTTTTTGATGCGAGTATGGTTGCATCTGCACGTCCACATGTTTTAATAGTCACTTTTACAAATATTTACCGCAGTAATAAATAGTACGAAAACTGATACATCGTAATTAATAAATACGGGTCAAACGAAGTGTCAAATTGAAACGTACTTAACGACCAAGCTCCTGATTAAAAATCAAGGCGACTTGTTAAACTTCGAAAACGAATTTAAATTATGTGACGTAGAAATTTTTTACAATTTGCTAGCAAATTTTGCTTTTATGGCTAATAAATTTAATGAATTGTCAAGGATTTTGTATTTAAAACCGTGCTGGAATACTAAACTAATTTATTATTATAGTTAAAGACTACGTTTATGTATTCCAGTTTTAAACAGTTTAGTATAAATTATTGGTATTGGTATTTAATTAGTTTTTAAGAAGTTTTAGCAAAGTTACTTGTAGATTTTTATAAGCACAATTATTTTAACTTGTCGAAAAAGTATCGGGCCTTTTTGAGTCAAGATTGACAATTTTTTTTTTCATATTTTAAATAATGTTTATTAAATTAAATTTCTGCGAAGAACTGAACCATGTGATGTGTACAAACCTCTTCAGGAGTCAACTTTACACCGTTAAAAGTTTGGTCTACCTTTACTTGGCAAAGTTTAAAATTTATGTTTGTGCGTAATTTGGCAATATCAATTCAAAGCAGCCTTCGTGATTTTTTAAAGTAGTTACCGACAATTTAAATTGCAGTAAAACAAATTTATTATTATATACAGATGTCACGACGATCTACTAAATTTATGTTCGGTTTTTTTAACTGGCTGTTTATGTGCAGCTTTTCTTAGTCCTATAATTGGAAGGTGGCATCTATGATATTTGTTTTGGAGAAAATTAAACGATTAAACACACAATTGTTATTTTCTCCAGTAAAACATTCTATAAACCACTGTTCATTTATTTAAAAAATTAAATTTTTTTAAGAATATCTTCCAAGCAAAAGAAAAATTCAAAATTTAGCTCACATCAGTTTGTAGGGCTTATGATCTACTATGGTTAAAACCAGAAAGCACAATTCTTTTGTTGAAAATTAGAAGAAATTTATGGAAAATTTTCTTTGGACTTATTTTTCCTTCATAGTATTTAGCCAAAACTATGATTTATGGTGTTAACTTTGATAGGAGCGACATTTTGCGTTTTTCTAATGCTTAGGAAAATATTCTAAAAGAATATAATTTTTACATCCTCAGAGGCTGCAAGAGGTAAAGTCCCTTTAATATGAAAATTTTTAACTGGAATATTTACTTAAAATTAACCATTGTACAAAAAGGTACTCACACTTATTTACGCAATTTTCTGTTACTTTTCCGTTTGGCAGATAATCCAGTTTTTTTTTTAAATTTAAAGTCAAAGTTAAACGGCAAGCACGTCTTCCGAGAGCATCATAGGCAACGTTGCCATATTGGTTAGGCTTCCTCTACGTAATGAAGGAAATTTGTTTTCTTATTTTTCTTTTAATATCAAGTGTATATTAAAAGTCTATATCTTAAAGTGCTTAATTTACGTGTGGCCAGGGTGCTATTTGCCTGAGTTCTTTTTAACTTTCGTATTAACATAAATATTTCCCTGATTTTTAAATTGCTTCATTTTACGCTTTAAACTGCAAATCGGCCCCTGCAAGGCAAGATTTTATGCTTCATAAAAGAAAAAACGGATAGAAACCTCTTATGAGGCTCAGAACAAAAGTAAAATTGAATTTTTTTCTTTCTCCCTCATAGCCTTACCTGGCAAACACGTGTCAGAGAGAGATCCTTCTTATATATGACGATGGTGACCGTTTTAATAATAAAATCTCTGAACCATACTCTTTAGAGAATTCTTCAGAGATCGAAGCAAATGGTAGTCTGACGGCACAAGGTGTGGGACGTCACTTCCCAACCAATCTCTCTTAATTTTTGCCAGGCCGCCAAAGATATGTATGGCCTGGCGTTTTCATAATGGGTGACGGCACCTTTTCTGTTGATCAATTCCGGTCGTTCGCTGCAATCTGGTTAATTGTTAACAACAAAGATCAGAATCAATAGTTGGGCCCGGTCATAACACTTTATGATAAACGGTTCCCTTTCAGTCCCACTCAATGGTTCAATTTCGTTCCGTTTATTTATGTTTCACGGTTGAAAATTCGTTCCAATAAATTTTTCTGAGTTAAATCATGTAGTAGTTTACCACTGTTTGATGATGGATGTTTAGTTTTCTAGTGATATCATAACTGCTTATGTTCTGGTCTTGTTTTACTTTTTTCAAAATTTTATTGATTTTTTCGGTGATTGTCCGAGCAGACCTGATATTTCTTTGACAACCTGTTATACGGAAAATTTTTTGTAGTGCATTTTTAAAGGTTCTTTATTTCGTCAGTAGAACAATGTTCAACACTATTATTTCATCTCTTTCTTATTTATTCTTCGATAAATAGCCAATAGTATACATGATTTTATTCAGAATCTAATAACAGAGAGATTTTGTAACACTATTTTGGTAGGCCACTGTCTTTATCGCTATTTGAAGCATGAGCCCACCATTCGGAGCTTGCGCAGAACTGAAACAAAATAAAAGAAACCTTTATTAATGATAACGATTTCTCTTATTTAGGAATTTATAAGAGAGGTTATTTAAAGTTCGTTCTTCTTATTACTGTTATGGTAGGGACTGTTTTTCTTCTACTTAGGTATACAAACCTACTAAGAAAATACAGTAAAATTGAAATGATAATCTTTTATCGCAAATAACACATTATGTTGAGATTTTGCAATCTTTGGCACAATAGCATTACAGTATGTGTAGTGCTAATTTCAAATAAAATTTTATTTATCGCACATTTGTATTACCTTGGAAATATTGAAGGAAGTGATAGAAACCTGCTAGACACAATTTTAATGTAGGAACTTGTGTTGACCCATCAAATACTAATAACAGATGTGCTTAAGCATGAAATGAATGAAAACAAATCCCCTCAGTTTATAGAAGATGAATACTAACCTAACCTTGCAATTCATTCGCGTTAATACTGCGCATGCTTGAGATAACGATAAAGACAAGGGAATGTGAGAAATAAGCGTTGCAAAATCTCTCTAATACCTATATGGAATACCTAAAAATAAAATAGTAAATCTGCTACTGCATCGGATATTTAATAACATATTCCATATCTATTGATCTACATACTTCAAGTCTGTTATTACATATTTTTTTCAAAAAAATCTTCAAAAGAATTGCACAGCTGTTCGCAGCGCAACATTTGACTTTTATCATGCCTTTATACAAAAGCAAATAAATACAAACATTGATTGATTGAGTTGATATTTTCAATTTTTATCAATATGTTTCCTTTTTTGTTTGAAGTAATTACTTGCCTTTATACTTTACCGACACAAAGACTTTTAATTATTATATCTTCAATTTATTTGTAACCGCGTCATTTTGTTTATATACAACCGGCCGATGCCCGCAGCTTCGCTTGCGTAGGCTACATACACGCTTTCCTTATTAAAGTAACAACTAGTACAAAAAAGTTAAAGAAGTCCCGCAATCTATTATTTTACGTATTTGCAATAAGAGTTACATAAAAATACAAATGTAATATGAAATACTACTCTTGTTAAGTATTTACCACCGTCGTAGTATAGAACCATTGCGTGTTATTTACCCGGTATTTCCGAAGGTACTGAATCATTTATATGCAAATATAGTAGAATATCGGGCCAGATGTTACCTACCCTCATGGCTGCCAAGAGGGAGAGGAGAAGAAGGGGTGATTCCATTCATTCCATCAGATTAACGATCTGCTGGAAAGGACTAAGAATCTAATTATAACTGTGCAGATGACAGTACACTTATTTCTTCATTCACTTTGAACGCGCAAACAGCGGCTACTCATGCAAATATCCGCAGAGAACAGAAAGTCGTTCAACTTAACAAAGACTTGGAAGAAATTCTGTAGAATTTAACGCTACAAAAATCCAGGCGGCAGTTTTTTCTAACAAAACTAACGTTGCTGAACTCGACATAGTTATGTCGGGACGCTCCATTCCTCTACCATCGTCACTCAATTTGCTGAATGTTGATTTGGGAGCAACTATGTCTTAGCATAAACATGTTGCATGTATAACTAACAGAGGTTCTCAGAAGCTAGGAATATATTATCGAGCTAGAAAGCATTACACTCCACACCAACTGCTGATTCTGTACAGGGTGAGTCAACGATAGAGTAAAGTTCATTATCTCATTTGTTTTGAGAATGACGAAAAAATGTTAAATACACTAGTTTTAGGGAATGTTAAGGTGCACAGATTAGAATTATTTTTGAGTATACAGGGTACTTCAAAAAAGTGTGGCCGATATAACATATGTTTTTTTTTTAAATGGAACATCCTATTTTCTAATTTATTTTTAAATTCTGCGTAAAATTTTATAACTTTTTTATTAATAATGTTATATACCTAGACCTAAGAGTTTTTTTATATTACAATTTTTTTTTAAAAAAAAATACCAGTTTTCAGTTTTGTAAAAAATTGCCAGAACGCCATTGTTTCTGAAGGTGGAATACTCATAATTGGTACGAGGGTTCTATAGAGATGAAAAAAAAAGATATTAAGTATGTCATATACCTATTTCTAATAGTTTTCGATTTATTTTGAATTTTTCAACTTTTATCCTTGTTTTTAATACACTTACGCTATAACATAATAGTTGTTAAGACAAAATAAAAGTCAATTTTTGACATGTCTATTAAGCAAGTAAAAATAATTTAATTTGTTGTAGTAAGTGACGTATAAAGATAATAGTTATGGATTTTCCTAAAAATGAATTCATTAATATGGTTTATATACTGGGCGAGGCGGGAAAAAATTGTCTTTTAGCAGTAAGGCTTTACGGAGCGAAGTACCCTAATAGACGTATACCATCTAGAAAATATTTTCAGTGCTTAATGGAACGATTTGATGGTAGTGGTAGCCTTGAGCATACGAAACGGAAAGTAGTAAACTAGAATGCTACCAGTGAGGAAAAAGAAATGGAGATTTTACTTCATGTTGAAGATAATCGTCAGGTCAGCAGCCGTCAACTAGCTGACTTATCTGACACATCCCAATCTACGGCTAATCGCATCACGAGAAAATACTAGTATCATCCCTTTCATATGGAACTACACCAAGAACTTCAAGACCGGGATTTTGAACGACGAGTAAACTTTTGTACCACCATGAATGGAGCAATAGAGGCCGATCCAAATTTTCTATCCAAAATAATGTTTTCTGATGAAGTTACTTTTCGCAGTAATGGAGCAGTTAACCGCTATAACATGCATTATTATTCAACAGTTAATCCGTTTTGGGTCCGGGAAGTTTAAAACCATTGGTCGCTTAATGTATGGTGTGGAATATTAAATTTTCGAATTATTGGTCCATATTTTTTCCGCGAACCGCTTAACGAGCCTAGATTTCTAAATTTTTTGCAAAACGAATTACCCCAGCTTCTTGAAGAAATTGATAACTTTGAAAGGGAACAAATGTGGATTTAACAAGACGGTGCTCCTCATTATCACCGGGAAGTTCGGGAATTTTTAAACGATCATTACCCACAAAAATGGATCGGTAGGGATAAATTCATTCAGTGGCAACCTCGATCATGTGACTTAACACCTTTAGACTTCTTTTTCTGGGGCTACATTAAAGATCGTGTTTATGTGAATCCTCCTACATCAGTAAATATGAAACATAGGACACGGGATGCATGCATGACAGTAACAAGTAGACGGGCATATTTCTGAACATTTATGACGTCATAATAATTAATCATTAGATAAGTTAAACTATATTAAAATTATTATTAACTATTAGTTTATGTTTTTACAATAGCGTAAGTGTATTAAAAACAGTGGTAAAAATTGTAAAATTCAAAATAAATCGAAAACTATTAGAAATAGGTATATGACATACTTAATAAAAGTTGAAGGGTTTTGTAAAATCTATCAGAAAAAATAATAATATACAGGGTGAGCCGTTTAAAAAATTTGAGAATTTTCAATTTAAAATAGTCGAACTCCTTATATTATTTTGAACACTCTGTAGCATCTAACTCAAATTTCTATACAAACATTTTTTTTTGTCTCTATAGAACCGACGTACCAATTATGAGTATTCCATCTTCAGAAATAATGGCGCTACTAGCAATTTTTTACAAAACTGAAAACTAATATTTTTTTTTTAAAAAATTGAAATATTAGAAAATCTACTAGGTCTAAGTATATAACATTATTAATAAAAAAGTTATAAAATTTTAGGCAGAATTTAAAAATAAATCAGAAAATAGGATGGTCCATTTAAAAAAAAACATATTATATCTGCCACACTTTTTTGAAGTACCCTGTATACTCAAAACTAATTTTAAACTGTGCACCTTAAGATTCCCTAAAACTATGGTATTTAACATTTTTTCGTCATTCCCGAAACAAATGAAATAATACACTTTACTTTATCATTGACTTACCCTGTACAAGGCTCAAATTCGACCAACGAGGAGATGTTGCTTCGATGTTTGGGGGCCTGCTCCCAAACATACACTGCATGTGTTGAATTCTATTCAGAAGAGACCTATTCGCCTTATTCGCCTGATTGGAGACCTGGAACTCACCCACAACCTCAATTCCTGGGAACATCGAAGAACGGTTGGCGAGTTGAGTCTATTTTACAAATATTTTCATGGAAAGTGTTCGGTGAAGGTAGCCCGCTTAATTCCTTCCAGAGCGGTACATGCTAGGAATACACGCCGAGCTAACGCTTCCCATCCATCTGAGGTTCAGCTTGTTACTCCTCCTACAACCCTTCAAGCAGTCTATTATATGGCGAACCTCATCCCTTAGGAATGATTTTCCCTGGATTGTTGCCCACCGAATACAATTTAGAGCGAGTTAAGACCAAGGTAAATCCCTTTTTCCGCATAAGCGTCGCTCCTGTAGCGCTTCAGAGATTTCCCTGCAGCACGTGTGTCATTTTCCAGAGGGACTTGTTACCTATTTGAAACTGCCCGGTTTTTCTTTAAAAGCTTTTTATTTATTAGTAGTAAAATTTTGTTATGAGACAGGATTCTGAGTTAACTTTAATTATTATGTTTTCAGTCGAACCAGTTTCTTCAACTTTCTGCCCAAATGCACAGTAAATTAAATTAAACACCTGTGGCTTTCGTGCAATAAGCCGAACAAACAATTTATTCATGGAACACCCTGTATATATAGAAAATAGCTTAATTTTTTTTTTGAAAGCCTGTACTATGGAATAGTGCGATCATGATACTTACATTGTTTACTTCTTCATTTATGTTACATAATCTTCAAATTTATTTAAAAATATTGTTAAGGACTTTGATGTTTTGACATCGATTAAAAAGATAATAATTTATTACAAAAACATATCTAATTTTAATAAAGGAATAATTTATTTATAAATAACGATTAAATAAGGATCGTTAGCACAAAAAAAATAATTACATTTTATATTTAAATTAAAGATGATGTCAGTTATAAAAAGTAGGTGCGTCAAAATGTTTTTCAGGTAGTTGAAAGAGCCGGTTTATATTAACTTTAACATAATACAATTTTTATTATTAGTAAGATACCCAGACACAAAAAGAATAAACACAGTATGTCATTCATAACATCATTTCCCGACAAATCGATGATCCACACAAATAGAAAACACCGGACAAAATTTCAACGTTATTTTATGCAAAAAAATTACCGTATCCCGCGTCAGTGTAGCGCGCCAAAAACCGGAACGATCGTACATATGTAGTCTCATAGCAAAATCCGTTGGGAATGCGTGCCGGTGTTGTCACTTATATTGGTTAATTTTAATAGGAGGATATATAGTTTTATAGAACTTTTTATTTGGAAAATATACAAAGCAATAGAGAAAATGTTCAGCGAATTGCAAACAATTAATTAAAACTACAGTCCCTGGCCAAATTATTAGACGCACTGTATTTTTTTTAGTAATTTTATGTTTCTTAAGAGTTTTTATGCAATAATGGTATATTTAAACTACAATATTATTGATTTTTATTTAAAAGAATTGTTGTAGACTACATATTTGTATTTATTTTTAACATATGGCAACACTGTGTTGACAAAGTGATACATGAACGTAAACAAGTACAAATCTGTATCAGTCGCGATCGGAATCGAGTCAGGTACGGACGTGTTTCTGTGGCTTTATGGACTGTGATTGTTTGTTTAACAGTTTTATACTACTCAGTTACTAGTTTATTTTGTATGCAGTGTTTTAAAAAAGTAATTGGACTATTTTCATTATGGGTAGAAAAGGCGATCTTTCACACACGTAAAAAAGCTGAAGTGAAGGCCCTTGTGATTGCGAAAACATTTACAAACCGAGAAATATCACGAAGATTGGAGGTTTCTGAAGCTAGTGTACGACGCATAAAAAAGAAAATTGAGTCAGGGAGGAATTAAGCCCGAAAAGAAAGAAAACATGCGGTAGAAAACCAATTTTCACTCCACGGTCAGAGAGATGTTTGAAGAAAATTTGTGTAGAAAACAGATTTGCTACCACAAAGGTAATAAAATCACAACTCCAGGATGCTAGCGTAAATGCTTCTGAGCGCACTGTTCGAAGAAAATTGAAAGAATTAGATTTTAAGGCCTGTCGCCCCGTCAGGAAGCCCAAGTTAACAGCTGCAATGAAAGCAAAGCGCCTGAAGTGGGCCAAACAATGGCAAGACAAAGATGTGGACTTCTGGAGATCGGTAAGATACAGCAATTTAATCAATAATTGATACATTATTATCATTTTCAGTTAAATAAAGCAAATAAACATGGAAGTTGATATATTTTTCCTATTTTTGACAGGTCTGCTTCAGTGACGAAAGCACATTCGAAATTTTGCAGAATAAAGCTCAGTATGTGCGTCGTCGTCATGGAGAAAAGTTTCATCCTGATTGTGTCGTCCCGACGGTTAAACATCCCACCAAAGTGATGATTTGGTCAGTCATCAGCGGCAAGGGCACTGGACGTCTGTACGTCGTCAAAGGAATAATGAGGCAAGATCAGTACAAAAAAGTATTACAAAATCGGTTGATTCCGCAGCTCAGAGAATGGTTTCCAAATGGGGAACCATTCACTTTCATGCAAGATGGAGCTCCCGGCCACACTGCTCGGTCTGTTAAAGCTTTTTTGGCAGAAAAAAATATCCCTCTGTTGGATTGGCCGGGTATGAACCCCATTGAAAATGTGTGGGAGCTGATGAAAAGAGAAGTGGCTAAAGATGTGATTACCAACAAAACCCAGCTCCTAGAAAAGATTATTCATGTGTGGAATCATCATCCTGCAGGAGACAGTACAATCTTGCATTGATAGCATGCCGCGCAGAATTAAAGCTTTGATAGCGGCTAAAGGTTGCTCAACTAAATATTGACTTTTACTAACATTAATTTCACTTTTCTTTAAAACTTAATAAACTTATGCTTTTCTAAATTAATGCTGTTTTATTTATGTCAAATAAATAGGTAATTGATTAGATAATATAAAAATAAAAAACAAATCAATTTAAAATAATAAAACGGTACAATATCACTCGGTAATTAATATTTTACATGAAATCTTGCAGTGCGTCTAATAATTTGGCCAGGGACTGTAGGTTCACAGCAGCCAAGTTTTGCTCTTTTCTATGTCCACCCTAGCTCCTCTTGCGAGTCGTGATTACGACTAAACGCGTCCCAAGATGGTGTTGATAGGTGAGAGAACAGTAAAAAACCGCTAAAATATGGACTTTGTCAATTTTAGTATTTGATATTGGTTTTGATAATATAATTTGTTACTGTTCTACAAATATTACGGAGATTTCCATTATTTCATGCATCTCTCTTTGTATATTTTTACACCCCCTTAAGACAAATATAAATTAAGTTTTTATATTTCTGCCATTTGTTATAACCATTATATACAAAACACATATTTATGTTTATTATATCCGACAGATTTTGTTTTCGAATACCCATGTCTACTCCAATTTTCAACATCTGTTTCTTTTACAACACGCAACCTTCAACAGAGCTACGCACAAATGGGCATAAAAACTGAAAACACTTGTTTTATGTTTTTTTTTTTCGACTCCAAACACGGTAGGTTTCAATTTCAAAACACTTGCCTAACGTGGTACAAACGGCCAAATAAGTTAACGGTGTAATTGTATGTTTCGATATTGAGGTGTATAGAGCTAAAGAATTTAGTACATAGAGTGAAAAGACCTGAGACTTTCAGAGATAATTTTTCGGTTAGTGTCAACTCTCAGGAGATTCGTGTAAAATTTTGTCTATTAGTTTACGAGTTACAGCTGTTTGAATGACGCTACTTTTGATTTTTGCAAAAATATGGAACAAGAAGAATTTCATGTGTTGATTGAATATTGCTTTTTGATGGGAAAAAATACAGCTAGAATCCAAGAATGGCTTGAAAAGTGTTATGGAACATCTGCTCCGTCGAAAGCAACTATATGTCGATGGTTTAGTGAACCTAAATGCGGTCGTACAAGCACCGATTATGCACGACGTTTCGGACGTTCAAATGAGTTAGTCACTCTAAAAAAGGTAAAAAATCCACCATATTGTTCTGAATGAGCGCAAAGTGAAAGTGAGAGAGATAGCTGACATCGTGAAAATATCAATCAGAACGCGTGAGGCATATTTTGCATGAATATTTGCATATGAAAAAGCTATGTGCCATCACGATTGATCAAAAACAGCGCCGTGTCGAAGATTCAGAACGCTGTTTGACACTGTTTCAGGGTAATCCAAAAATGTTTTTGCGTCGATTCTTCACAATGGACGAATAAAATCGATTCTTGGCAAAAAAATGTGTTTTCTTCAAATGTCACGGGGCTTTTTACCCCATGTACAGTCTGTCAAGTAAGATCGTGCCCGCGATAATTCA
The DNA here is from genome assembly GCA_019049505.1 of Pachyrhynchus sulphureomaculatus. Classification (NCBI taxonomy): domain Eukaryota; kingdom Metazoa; phylum Arthropoda; class Insecta; order Coleoptera; family Curculionidae; genus Pachyrhynchus; species Pachyrhynchus sulphureomaculatus. Next base: position 82,591,633 of record CM032452.1, on the reverse strand, counting down.
TTTTGGGTAGATGCGATTCTAGATATTAACTCTGTACGTACAGGGTGTTTAAAACCAAGTTAACAATCTCCTGATCTCAGAAATGGCTAAAAGAAAGCGAAAACGTAAAATATAAAAGTTGACTGGTATAAAACGACTCTTCATATATACTGTAGTAGGAGCAACCAACAGAGCAATTGTATGTTTGGTATATTTGAGATTTCTATGGTAACTTGGCGAGGGCAATTTAGAAGAGGGACAATTTGATGAAATGCCATTTGGTACAGTTGTTATTTTGCCTAAAAATGTGTGTGAGGCTAGTCAAGTCGAGAGGATAATTTAACGAACAAAAAAATGTTTGTACGACATGTTAGAAAAGGAACAATTTGACCAATCCTAAAAATTCTACTGCTCGTAGGTACAGTCTGTCAAGTAAGAACGTGTCCGCGATAATTCATTTTTGGTAGATGCGATTCTAGCGATTCAACACAAAATCGGTAGAGGGAACCTCCGTCTATAGCGCATTTTAGTAAAAGTATCAGTCGATTCTGAACTTTCGTCGAAATCATGTAAAATCACTTGTTTGCGCGTCGGTACGAAGCAGTCTTTCTTTGTTCCCATCCAAAGAGGCCTAAAATGACACATTCTGCGGGCGCTAAATATATTAAAAAGTCGGTATCGTTTATGAAGAAGTGAGTAAATCGTTTTAACGAGACGAAAAAATGTTGACGACTTGGCAAAAACGTGGCTCGGTAGCCAAAGTCACTCCGAAAATCGAAAAACGAATCGTGTCTTTGTTTTCAGGAGACCAGAAATCGACGATTCGTGAAGGAGCGGCAAAATTAAGAAAAACCGGTTTGCGTGTGTCCCATGAGACCATTCGACACCTTCTTTGTGCTCATGATGTTAAATTCCGAAGCGCGTTAAAGACACCTTTGCTGGGCGAAAATCACGTCCCGAGGCGGCTTGCTTGGACCAATGATAAGATAGCCGTCGTACTCGCCGGACGCCAACCCTGTTGAAAAGATTTGGTCCCTTGTAAAGAGAAACCTCAGAGGAAAGACTCTGAAGACTTAGTTGTCTCACGAGATTCGAAAGATTTGCAGAGTATGCAGAAAATCTCGTCTCGAAGATGCCAGGCGATTATTGATGCAGGAGACGATCGGACAACTTACTAAAATAATCGCGCCATTGTTAGCACACTAAAGAATACATTAATGGCAAAAAATGTTCTCGAAACATATTTTTTCAAGAATACAAGCGGTCACGTTCTTATTTGACAGACTATAATACTAGGAAGTTCATTTATGTTTGTATTTAAAAATATTATGTCAATTAGGCCTTGGTCCAAAAAACTGGAGTTAAACAATTTTCCAAAGTGTTCTATTGGAATATTTTTTCATTAGTTTCACTATTTATTGTATTTTCCAGTAAAACTCAAAAATATTTTATAACTTTGACGCAGTGCCACAGGAATCATTTGGTTTCTTTGAATAATTCCGTGTACATCGAAATTTTGAAATCTTTAGCACAATGACACTACACACAATCACCACTACACCAAACACTTTATTTTTGCATTCGGCGTGCGTTTCGCTAGCCAAGTTAGCATCATCAGGAGCGATGATTGACTTCATTCATCGTTGTATTAAGTATATGATATCCTGAATAAATATAAAAATCGCTTGACACTAATTGACGTTTAAATAATTTAATTTTAGTGAATGTCATTTCTTGTAGTGGAGGCAAATGCCGTAAAGTTTTTATGATTTTTGCAAATTTTTGGGTACAGCTTGGAAATCGATTTAACTACTTTAAAACAGTGCCAACATAATGCAAACCAGTTTTCTCAGCCTAATTTTGACCGCAAGGCCACTTTTCTTCTATTTTAGTGCATTCACATTTTAACGCTTTCGGCTCACTATTTCTTACATATCTCAGCTTCTGTTCGTTGTTATGGGACAATTCATTTTACTTATCATAGAATTGTTTAAAAATCTGCGTAGATTGCATTCAAAAATGTTAAGTACATAATCTAAAAAAAGTATTTGCTACTGCAAATTGAAAAATGATTTTTTACGGGTAACTTCGGTTCAATTCGATATTACGACTTCAAATTACAGGAAAATATAGCTTTTATATTAACAAACAAGTGTGCTACAGTTGATTAAAAAATATTAAGAGGATTGGTCAAAATTCGCATTTTAGTCCAAATCTTATTATGGATTTTTCTTGAGGGCAAAAGGTCGTAAGAAGCTTTTTTCTCTTTAAAAATATGCTAAATTTTATGCTCTTCAGGATGGTTAGAAGGAAAAGTAAAGAACATAAAAAAACTATCTTCCGATTCAGATAATCAATCGGATGATTTTGGATACAGCAAAAAACAAGCTTGAGTACATACGCTGTAGAACATGAATCATTTTTTTAACTTATAAATATTGTATCTGTGATAATTTTAGTAAATGTATTAATGTTTTAATGGTTTGTAAATAAAAGTTTCTGTTATCTAAATCATAATTTTATTGTAAAATAGATAGTATTTATTTTAAGATCACTTTTTTATGTTATTTTCAAGATAAAATAAAGAAAATGAACCAGACCTTTTCTAGACCGAAACCGAAAAAAATTGAATTTTTTCGTAACGAAAAAATTGAAAAATAAGATATTTTTTGTATACTCTTTATTTCTCCTTCTAACCATAACCATAAAAATTCGCATATTTTAAATAAAAAAACCTTCCTACGACTTTTTGCCCACAAGAAAAATCCATAATAAGATTTGGACTAAAATGCGAATTTTGACCAATCCTCTTAATATTTGCTAATAAAATTTGGCACACTTTTTTTTTAATATAAACGCTATTTTTTTCCTATAATTTAAATTCGTAATATCGAATTGAATGGAGGATACCCATAAACAATTTTTCAATTTCCCGTAGTAAGTATCTTTTTCTAGGTTAACACGTAAGCTGAAAAGTTGTCGCCCTTTTCCAAAAATTCATATGATTTTTAGAAAGTACTAACCTTCAAACGATACGTGTCAAGATTTCATGACATTTCGCCAATTAGTTTACAAGTTACAGTGGTTTTAGTGACGCTACTTTTGATATTTTCAAAACAATGGAAAAAATCGAATTTCGTGTGTTGATTAAACACTGTTTTTTGATGGGGAAAAATACCGTTTAAGCAAAGCAATGGCTTGATAAGTGTTACGGGGACTCTGCCCCTGGAAAATTACTCATCATTTACTGGTATGTTGACTTTAAACGCGGTCCTATAGATACAAATGATGCTAAACGCTCTGGACGCCCAGTGAGGTGGTTACACCGGAAAACATAAAAAAATTCACAAAATTGTTTTGGATGACCGTAGAGTGAAACTGCGTAAGATTGCTGACACCCTAAAGATATCGAAAGAACGTGTTGGTCATATTTTGCATGAACATTTGGGCATGAGAAAGCTCTGTTCGAAATGGGTACCGCGTTTGCTCACAGTGGCCCAAAAACAACAACGTGTTAATGATTCTGAGCGCTGTTTGGATCTGTTTAAGTGCAATAAAAAGGATTCTTTCATGCGATATGTGATAATGGATAAGACATGGGTCCACCACTACACACCGGAATCAAATTGGCAGTCGGCTGAGTGGACAGCAGCCGGTGAAAGCCGCCCGAAGCAACCAAAGACACAACAGTCGTCTGGGAAGGATTTGGCCTCTGTGTTTTGGGATGCGCATGGAAAAATTTTTATCGACTATGCTGAGAAGGGAAAAACCATCAATAGCGATATTATGTAAAATTATTAGTGCATTTGAAGACAGAAATCGCAAAGGAACGGCCCCAAATGAACAAGAAAAAAGTACTCTTTCATCAAGACAATGCACGTGTCACAAGGCAATGGTTACGATGGCATAATTGCATGAATTGAAGTTCGAATTGCTTCCTCATCCACCGTATTCTCCAGGTTTGGCCCCCAGAGACTATTATCTATTGCAGACCTTAAAAATATGCTCGCAGGAAAGAGATTTGGCTCCAATGAAGAAGTTATCACCGACAATGAGGCCTATTTTGAAGGAAAAGACAAATCCTTCTACAAGAAAGGTATAGAAATGTTAGAAAAGCATTGAACTGATTATATCGCTCTTGAAGGAGACTACATTGATGAATAAAGTCGAATTTTGCAAAAAACATGTGTGACCAAAAACTTTTCAGCCTACATGTTATATACTTAACATTTTTTAATGCAATTTACGCAGTGTTTTATGCAATTTTAAGACGAGTAAAACGAAACGAACAGAAGCCGAGATATTTAAGAAATAATTAGCCGGAAGCGTTAAAATGTGAAAAATGCACTAAAATAGAAGAAAAGTGGCCTTGCGGTCAAACTTAGGCTGAGAAAACTCATTTACATTATGTTGGCACTGTTGCAAAGTGGTTAAATCGATTTCCAAACTGTACCCAAAAATTTCCAAAAATCATAAACATTTTCCAGCATTTGCCTCCTCTATAGAGAATTATCGCTTTAAAATTTGAGACACAAACTGTTGGACTTATTTGTATTCTATCAACTTTCTTTCATCAAAGGTCGATCTTTCAAGATAATATAAAGGACTAACGGTTTGGTCTGCTGGGGAACTGCACTTGACTTACGCCCTTAAGATTTTTATCTTGCACGAGTAATCTGGTATAATTATTTATGATGTGGTGGTTAGAACAGCCACAAATGTTTTGGTCTACTTGTATTGTGTGTTTTAGTGGAATTAATATATACCTGCTGACTATGATATATTAATGCAAATTTATTTAAACAAGGAATATGTATTTTATTACTGTGAGTAACTAGTTCAGTCCATTCTCCCCGAACACCGTGTCCACTAATAATTGAGAACCACATAATACAGTGATCTAAAAGATATATATTTCTGGGCTGCACTATAAATATTACTACGTATAAATAAAGTGAGCAAGATTAATGGTAGAAAAGATACATTAGAGACATCTAGGAATTATTTGATTTGATGGTCGTGTTTATAGATCTATTTTTTTATTAAGGTAGACTGGGAACTTTTTGGACAGACCGTGTATATTATTACTAATTATAATATACTAAGCGGGCCAGCGGCTCAGCTCGCGTGGACTTGATTTACTACTATCGTCACTGCTTATTCCTTATGTTACCCAACGTAATAAAATATCTTCCATTATTTCCCCTTATCTCCCAATATTTCTCCTTATCTTCCATTATCTCTACATAATTTCCATTATCTAGGCTTATCTCTGTTCATCTCCCATTATTTCTCTTTATCTCCCGTTATTTCTCCTTATCTCCCATTATCTCACCTTATCTCCCATTATCTAGGCTTATCTCGACTTATTTCGTAATATTTCCCTTATCTCCCATTATTTCTCCTTATCTCCTATTATCTCGCCATAACTCCCATTATCTAGACTTATCTCTGCTTATCTCCCATTATTTCTCCTTATCTCCCCATTATTTATACTTATCTCCCATTATTATCTCACCTTATCTCTCCCATTATCGAGACTTATCTCGACTTATCTCCCATTATTTCTCCTGATCTCTCAATATCTCATCTGATCTCCCATTATCTAGGCTTATATGGAATTATACAGAACGTATGTATAAATTTATAAAAAACACGTAAATCGGATAAGTGATAAGCGCACTAACGGACAGGCAGAGAGACAGGCAGACAGACAGACAGAGAGACGTTGCATTCTATATATATTCTAGATAGAAGATTATAGATAACCTGGCCAGAGAACAAATGTATGAATTAAAAAAAAAAACACGTAAATCGGATAAGTGGTTCTCGAGTGATAAGCGCACTAACGGACAGACAGACAGACAGAGAGACGTTGCATTTTATATCTATTATATTCTTTGCTATATGATATTGTTCCACATTTAATACTTTAGGCAGTGTATTGCAAGAGAACGCGCAAACTTTTCTCCCACTTGATTCACTATTATCGTCACTGCTTATTCCTTAGGTCACCTAACGTAATGAAATATATCCTATAACCTGGCCAGAGAACATACGTATGTTTAAAAAAAAAGCACATAAATCGGATAAGTGGTTCTCCAGTGATAAGCGCACTAACGGACAGACAGACAGACAGAGAGACGTTGCATTTTATATATATTATAGATGTAATGAAAGACTAATATTGTCAAATTTCCACTTTATTTAGTTTCACTGAAACTGTATGACGCGTTTCGCTATACTATAGCTTCTTCTTATACAAAATGGTTTCATCATTTTGTATCAGAAGAAGCTATAGTATAGCGAAACGCGTCATACAGTTTCAGTGAAACTAAATAAAGTGGAAATTTGACAATATTAGTCTTTCATTACATTCGTTATGAATTTCCATCAAGTAACAGCCACAACAATTCAAAGTATATTATAGATATTCTTTGCTACATGATATTGTTACATATTTAATGGTTTAGCATGTTTAAAAAAAAGCACGTAAATCGGATAAGTGCTTCTCCAGTGATAAGGGCACTAACGGACAGACAGACAGACAGATGGACAGAGATACGTTGCATTTTATATATATTATAGATGTAATAAAATATATATCTATAACCTGGTCTGAGAACATATGTATGAATTTAAAAAATCACGTAAATCGGATAAGTGGTTCTCGAGGGATACGCACACTAACGGACAGACAAACAGACAGGGACATATATTATCACTATAGATTATTATTATTATTATTATATAACCTGGCCAAAGAATATATGTATGAATTGAAAAAAAGACACATAAATCGGATAAGTGGTTCTCGCGTGATCAACGCACTAATGGACAGACAGACAGACAGAGACATTCCATTTTATATATATATATATATATATATATATATATATATATATATATATATATATATATATATATATATATATACTACTCAGTATATATCACCACTACACCAAACACTTTATTTTTGGACTCAAATATATATATATATATTATAGATTATAGATATTATCTACTACATAATATTGTTCCATATTGTTCCATATTTAATGGTTTAGGCTGTGTATTGCAAGGGAACGCGCTAGCGGCAAACTTTTTTCCGACTTCAATCACTATTTTACGTCACTGCTCATTCCTTATGCTACCTATCGTAATAAAATATAGCCTATAACCTGGCCAGAGAACATATGTATGTTTTAAAAAAAAAGTACGTAAATCGGATAAGGGGTTCTCCAGTGATAAGCGCACGAACGGACAGACAGACAGAGATACGGTGCATTTTATATATATTATAGATATATTATAGATGAACAACTAACTAATTGACCAATGGCAAATTATGAAATCTCAGCTTGTTTGTTTGCAACTTTGAATCATTATAAATTTAGGGAAGTTAACTCTAATTATACGAAGGCCGCGCTTTAAGTTTTTACCATCGTTGTAAAATTTGACATTTGTTATGTCAAAGACTGCAGTACATCCGATTTTGCACGAACATTTGGCTGTGAAAAAGATCTGTTCCCGATATATTCCGCATAAATTGACCGAAATTCAAAAACGGCCTCAATTGGTGTAAGAAAAAGCACAAATCCGAGGACATGCAAAATCCGTATACGACATCGTAACAGGAGACGAAACTTGAATATCTTCGTATGAGCCGGAAACTAAGCAACAATCAACTCTTCGGGTGTTCTAAGATGAACCAAATCCAACAGAAGTGGTTCGTTAGCGAAGCACTTTCAAGAAAATGATCGCTTGTTTCTTTGGGTATACTGGACATGTTGCAACCATTGCTTTAGAGGATCGAAGAACAGTTAATGCTGAATGGTATACAACAATTTGATTGCCAAAAGTCATCGATGAAATCAGGAAAAACAACCGAAAACGTCGCATCAATCTTCATCATGACAATGCGAGCTCTCACATAGCCCGTCAAACAATTGATTATTGACGGAGAGAAAAATCTCATTGCCCTTATTCACCTGATTTATCGTCTAACGAGTTCTGGTTATTCCCGAATGTCAAAAAAATGCATGGACAGCCATTTTCATCACCTCAAGAAGCTGTTCAATCCTTTAAAAACTATGTTTTTGAGGTACTGACTTCAGAGTAAAAAAATGTTTTTAAAATTGGTTCGAACGCATGCAAAAGTGCATAAATCTTAAAGGCGAATATTTTGAGAAGCGATAAAACGATTTGTACCAAAAATGTTTGTTTCTTTCATTGTTTTTGTAAAAACGCTCTCGTATTACTAGTTTTATTTAAAAGTAAAAATTGACAGAATATATCTAAGTCGGTTAAACCAAACTAAAAATTATTTGATCTTGGCGACTGAATTGACATCTAGAGCAGACTAAATGGACACTAATAAGCTCTAATTATAACTTATTAGACTTCCAATCATTTTAATTGATGTAACACTTATCGATAATAATGATTACCATATATTAAGTCAGTGGATTTTATTAATAATCGTCGTTATACGTGTGTGTGTCTGTAATGTAAAAACTGGGTAAAGTGGCAGTAAGGTGTTTATTTTCTTGATGTTGCACTCAACATGCGCGTCCTATGCATAACAATTAGTTGATGTCTTTATTAGGCACAGCTGCGAATAAGAAATGCAGAAAGGACAGCGAGAAGAACCACTTTTATTTTATCAGAAACCATTTAAGGCTGGGTTAAGGCTGATTATCTTGTATAAGTTTCTTAATAAAAAAGTTTGATAGAATCTACAGCCGTCTAATTTACTACATGGGGTGAAAAATCTCAAGACTTTTGAAGAAAAAACAATGTTTTTGTCAAAAATCGATTTTATTCTTCAATATAGTTTCCTTCAAGAGAGATACGCTCATTCCAGCGATCTTCTACTCTTCTATTTAGATACCTTTCATATAGTACCATTTGTTGACCTCTCTAAAATTAGCCTCAGTTACACAATCGAATTCTTCATTTGAGCCAAATCTCCTTCCCTGAAGCCAAATTTGGAAATATATAATAATCACTGGAGGCCAGATCTGGTGAATTCGGCGGATGAGGAAGTAATTCATAGCCCTAGCATTTATAAACTTGTCTGCTAGTGCATTATCTTGGAGAAACAACACTTTTCTCTTCGCTAAATGCGGGCTGTTTTCTTGATTTCGCCATTCAAACAAGTATTATTTCATGCGCATCCCAAAAAATACTTGGCAAAACCTTTCCAGCTGATGTTTGTGTTTTTGGAAGCTTTGGTCGGCTTTATGCGGTTTAGCCATTCTGTGGACTGATTGTTGGACTCAGGCGTGTAGTGATGGATCCATGTTTCATCCATTGTTATGAATCGATGAAAAACTCCTTTGAATTACGCCGAAAGAGTTCCAAACAGCGTTCTGAACCTCAACATGTTGCTGTTTTTGATCAATCGTGAGAATGCAGGGCATATAGCTTTCATATGCAAATATTCATGCAAAATATGCCTCACCCATTCTATTAATATCTTCACAATGTCAGCTGTCTTTGCTACATGATATTGTTTCATATTTAATGGTTTAGCATGTTTAAAAAAAAAGCACGTAAATCGGATAAGTGCTTCTCCAGTGATAAGCGCACTAACGGACAGACAGACAGAGATACGTTGCATTTTATATATTATAGATGTAATAAAATATATATCTATAATCTGGTCAGAGAACATATGTATGAATTTAAAAAATCACGTTGCTGTTTTTGATCAATCATGAGAATGCAGGGCATATAGCTTTCATATGCAAATACTCATGCAAAATATGCCTCGCGCATTCTGTTAATATCTTCACAATGACAGCTGTCTGCCTCACTTTCACTCATCCGAACAATATGATGGATTTTTTGGAGTGACTGCCTCATTTGGACGTCTGGAGTGTGGTGCATTATCGGTGCTTGTACGACCGCATTTAAGTTCATTAAACCATCGATATATAATTGCTTTCGACGGAGCAGATGTGCCATAATACTGCTCAAGCCATTCTTGGGTTCTGGCTGTATTTTTTCCAATCAAAAAGTAATGTTCTTTCAACCCACGAAATTCTTTTTGATCCATCGTTTAGCAAAAATCAAAAGTAGCGTCACTCAAACAGATGTAACTCTCAAACTAATAGACAAAATGGCAGCAAATTTTTATGTTAATCGTCTGAGAGCTGACAATAACTGAAACTCATTTAGTTTTTTTGTTTGTGCGGCCATCTTTCGGAAAGTCTAGGGAATTTTCATCCCATGTACTATCTAGATTGTAGTTGATTCTTTAAAATTGTGACTATTTTTCATGTGACGCTATCTGTTGTGGAAAATATGAGCTCCAATATAATATAATATATATATATATATATATATATATATATATATATATATATATATATATATATATATATATATGTATATATATATATGTATATATATATATATATATATATATATATATATATATATATATATATATATATATATATATATATATATATATATATATATATATATATATATATATATATATATATATATATATATATATATATATATATGGATCGAAATTTTTTTTTTAAAGTTACCACCCCTGAAAATTTTTTATTTTTTGTGAATAACAACTGGTTCAAATTTTATTGAATTTGAGCGACACCTATGGCTCGCTCCCTAATCTCAAATATCGAAGAAAAATTTAAGAACATATAAAATTTTACTTAATTGTATATATATCAAGGATTTTTTACAGCTGACGCTGTCTTCCTTCTCTCAGCCTTTGATTCCATCCGTTTCTATCTTCCCAGTCTCCATCTGTTAGACCCTTGTCCTCCATAGCCTCGTCCACATCGTCTCTCCACGATCGTCTGGGTCATCCTCTTTTTCTTCTCCCTATAGGGCTCCACTCCGTTATTTTCTTTATCCACCTATTATCTTCGCTCCGTCTTATGTGTCCATACCATTTTAATCGTTTTTCTTCAATGGTGTTTACTGCGTTCTCTCTGATGTTCATTCTGCTTCTTATTTCTTCATTTGTTATTCTCTCCATACGTGTCACTCTACAACATATTCTCCAATACTCCATCTCTACCGCGTTAATTTTAGATTAATTTCTTTTGTTGATCGTCCATGTTTTTAACCCGTCTGTCATTATGCTTTATATTATTGATTTGTATATGCGTGTTTTGTTTCTTTTTGTAATGTGTTTGTTACACAGGATCGAATTTAATTGTCTTATGCATATCCGCGTTTGTCCTAATCTAGCTTTAATCTCTTCTTCTGATGTTGCGTTTTTTGAAATGATGGTTCCTAAATATTTAAATCTATCGGTTCCTTTGATTATTGTTTCGTTATCGACTTCTAGATTCTCCACGTTTCCCTCCTTTGTTGTTAGATATTCCGTTTTATCAAAGTTTATTGCTAATCCTGCTTTAGTGTATTCTTCTTTCAGTTTTCTTACCATATAACTGAGGTCTTCCTCATCTTGCGCTATGATTACTTGGTCGTCTGCGAAACTTAGAGTATATAAGTAATCTTCTCGTATTGGAACTTCCATTCCACTGCATTTTTTTAATGTTTGTTCGAGGTATATTTTGAATAGTGTTGGGGATATAGAGCATCCTTATAATAGGCCTTTTGATGTTTGGAGTCTCTTCCCTATTTTATGTCCTATTTTTATGTTCACTGTGTTGTTTTAGTAGAGAGCTTTTACTGCGTGTATTAGTTCTTTGTGAATGCCTATTTCTTTCATTGCGTTCCATAATCTTTGTCTTGGTACTGAATCATAGGCCTTTCTTATGTCTATGAAGGCTAGGTGAACTTCTCTATTCTTTGCCAGTTTTTTTCCATTGTTTGTTTTATAGTGTATATGTGGTCTATACATGATTTTCCGGCCGTAAAGCCTCCTTGGTCTTCTCCAATTTTTCCTTTTATATTTTCCTCTATGATATTTTTAATAATTTTTCCATACAAACGTCCCATACTCCCATAGTTTGTGCATTTTCTGCGGTCTCCCTTTTTAAATATAGATACTATATAGACTTTTGACCATTGCATTCCTCTGGTATTTTTTCTCCATTTATCGCTCTGTGGAACATGTTTCTCAGCATTCGATGTAATTTATTAGACCCGTACGTAATCATTTCATTTACCACACCTCCAGGCCCTGCAGATTTATTATTTTTAAGTGTTTTTATTGTCTTCTTTACTTCTTCATAGCTTAGTTCTATCTCTTTTTTTCCTTATTCTGTTCTTCTTCAGGGTTCTCTTCTTGGGATTCTTGTCTGTCTTCTGTTAGCAGCTTCTTATAATATTCCTCCCACTCGCTTTCTGAGATATACTCTATATACGTCTTCTCTCTTGTTAGTCCTTAATGCTTTGATTATTCTCCATGACTCTGTGCTTCTAGTTCCTCCTATATACTATTCTACATGTTCGCACGATTTTTCCCATCTCTCGTTCTTTTCTTTGTTTATCGTCCACCTCGTTTCTGCATTTTTCTCTTTATATTTCTGTAGATCTTCTTCTGATTTTGTATTCAGCCATTTTTCGTATAGTCTTTTTTTCTCCTTTATAGATTCCTTGGTTTTTTCACAGATTCTAATTTTATGTTTCTTATTCTCGTTGTCTTCTTTACCTAATGCTTCTAGGGCCGCCTGTTTGATGCATTCTTTTATGTGGTCATACATCTGTTGGAGGTTGTCGTAGTTAAATTCATTGAATTTTTGATCTAATCGTCGTCTATATAGGTCCCTTATCGTTTCGTCTGGCAGTAAGTGTATTTTGTATTTTATTTCTAGAAATACTTAATTGTGATATAAATATTATAAACAATTCTTAATTCTTGCAGACCTGAACTTACGAGTGTGTAACGTACATTCTTCATTTTCAATCTTCTAAGTTAAGTTTTACAAGTTTTTAGTTTCAGATCTAAATCTGTAAGAATTTTTTATAATATTTATATTATAATTATACCTTCATATATTCTTAAGTTTTTCTTCGATATTTAACGAATATTTGAGGTTAGGGTTCGAGCCATAGATGTCGCCCAAATTCAATAAAATTTGTACCAGTTGTTATTTACGAAAAATAAAAATTTTTCAGGGAGGTAACTTTTAAAAAAAAGAATTTCGACCTACTCTAATTTATATATCATTTATATATATATATATATATATATATATATATATATATATATATATATACGTGGGGCGATCCAAAATTTCCGAGTTAACGCTATAGTGCAAAAACACGAAATAGTATCGACTCGCGTCGATAGGTGACAAAAGGTACATCCCTAAAAATGCTGCGTTACAAATTTCAGGTAAAGGTATAATTTTCTCACGGCGATTTTTACAATGGATACGAATAAAGAGCAGCCTGTATGGGTGAAATTTTGTGCTGCTCCTGAAATGTAAAATAAAAAATAAAATAAATAACAATTTTTTTTGCAAAAACAATAATTATTTTTAAACATAATCGCCATTGAGCTCAACACATTTTGTCCAGCGAGATTCCAGTTTTTTATTCCCTCAGGAAAAAATTGTTTCGAAGTGTGCATAACACTCCTTTATAGTATATAGTTTATAATTTTTGAGGTTAGGAAACAAAAAAGTCACTTAGGGTCACATCTGGAGAATAGGGTGGGTGGAGAACTATTTCCAATCCCAGGTCGTGCACTTTTTTGAACGCTAATCTTGGTCGCTTCTGCTTCAACTCACAAACGATCCAAATAGTCAGTCATGATAATCCCAAAAAACAGTTCCCATCACTTTTCCGCCGATGAAAGTGGTTTCGGTGCACTTTCACCTTCGCCAACCCACTGTTTTGGCTGCCGTTTTATCTCCGGGGTGTGATGGTGGATTCACGTTTCGCTTACAATCACAAAAGGACGCCAGAAGTCCTTTGGATTACGCTGCAACTTTTCCAAACATAATTTTGAAATGTCCTTTCTCGTGCGTTCTTGGTCTGGAATCAACAAATGCGGTACCCATCGCGCATTCAGCTTTTTCATTTTTGGAACTTCATGCAGGATATTATGTACTTACCATCTTAACAATGTCACGAAGCTTAATCCGACGATCTTTCATCACGATACCGTGAATTTTATCGACCATTTAGAGTATGATCAATCCGGCGACCTGAACGTGCAGAATCTACAGTGATCATACGGCCTTTAAATTCGCTTATCCAGAAATAAAGGGTCTTGAGTACTGGTGCAGAGTCTCCATGAACTTCCTTCAGTTCAGTTTCTACCTGGACCGCAGTCCACTTTTTTAAATAAACATGTTTTATAACGGCACGATACTCAGCTTTATCCATTTCTATGAAACGTGTAACACCGATCATTTACGACAGCTGCCAACAAACAACTGTGAGTTGCATCTATTTTAAACTTTGAACACAATCTTTACAATAATCACACTTACAAACAGTCATGCCCCGTAACAAAATTTCGTCGCCATTTCGTAGAAAACCAGACTTATCAATCCACCTTCGTACATATCTAGTATGCAATTTCTCCTACAAAAATATAATTTATTCACCTAAAACTTATTTATTCATTATAAATATGATAAATGACACAAAGTCATATTGTGTCTTTTAATTTCATCTTGTAAAACAGAAGTGCTACATACTTGTGAAGATGACGATGCAATATTTGATAGCATCGATCTGTATTTTGTGTCTAAGAAGCGTTGTATATCCGTAGAAAAAATTTAAATAGTCATTTTAAATGCTAAAGAAATAATTACAAAATATGTACAGTTAATCGTGAGAAAAGGTTCGGCTTTATACTGTTGAAAGAAGAGAAGATAAAATAGATTTATACGGGGGTATTACAGTTCAATGTGTAGCAGAAAACTTTCATTTTAAAATAACTATCTTAAAAAAATAAATTGATGAAGGAAAAAAAATTAATGGGTATCAAATTACAGCCTTTATTAGTCTAAATGTGAACCTGCTCATCCCCGGTATCCATCTAAACGAACCGTGAAATACCATCACTGCTAAGCACGTCTTCTTCATTATCGCTGCCATTTTTTTCAGTTATTTTCTTTTAGTTGTTCCAGAGAGGGGTATACTTACCACAAAGCTTTTTCAGTTTTGAGATATCCTCACAAGAAAAACTCCATTGGTGTCCAATCAGGCCTACGTGGAAGACCACTTATGTCACCTCTCTCAACTTTCTTGAGTGACTGGCAGAGATGTGTTTGTAATGTGTGATGTAGCTTTAGTTTTGGATTTGTAAAACTCCAATAACGACAGTTCTCTTCATAGGTGAGAGAGAAACTACACTTCATCCGAGAATAAAGAAGCTAAACCCCTGAGCAGTCTCAGTTAACTTTAGTTTTTACACCACCGTATCTTGTAGCGAGCTCTTGGGCACGAAATTGTTTGGGTGTTGAGAGCTCAGGATATTCGCGACCTGACTTCATTTATAATCGTTTCTCAATATCCTTATTTGCCCTGCCTGAGATTTGTTTTAAGTTTGTTCGTTCCTCTGTAACCATTTTTTAATCGCTCGTGGCTTAACTATAGGGAACTACGAGTACCTTAACAGCCTCATCAATCACTATTTAAAACTGATCTCATTTGACAATCGAGGTATTAAATTGAAAACTGCAATATTAAGCCGACCATATTATCTGTAATTTCAATGTTCAATATTGTTATCCTGTTTACCTGCAGTAATTGTTCTCCTATAGGGTTCAAAATTTTCTTAGGATAATATAGTAAAGGATTTTTCAAATTGAGCGGTTTTTTTAAATTCTTGAATAAGACACAGATGGCGTTGCAAAATAGCCTGGATCTTGTGACATTTGAAAAGTGTAATGTATAACATTTATAAAAATGGAGTCGTATAATATACAACAACGCGTTCAAATTGAATTATTTTATGAAATTGGGCGTTCAGTGAAAAATATTTGCGGTGTGTATAATCGACCATCTGAAAGTACTATCAATCGAATTGTTCAAAAATTTCAAGGAACTGGTTCGGTGGAAGATAAATGAAGAGAAAGAAATAGTCGTAGCGGTTGTTTACAAGAGCATATTCATTTGGTTCGTGAAAGTGTTGCTGAATACCCAGAAATACCCATTAGTCGACGTTCACAACAAGTTGGACTCAATGAATCCACAACATGGCGTATTTTACGAAAGGATTTAGCTCTGAAGGCACATCATGTTCAAATAACACAGGAACTAACCAACCATTGAATCATTCAAAACGTCATGCATTTATCAATTGGATCAAAAAACAACCAAATGATTTTTCTCAAAAAAAATAAACAAAACTGCCGTATTTGGGATGAGGAAAATCAACGATTGATCATCAGAAAACTTTATATCCTAAACGAGTCACTGTTTGGTATGCATTATGGTCAAGAGGTGTCATTGGTCCATACTTCTTCGAAAATGATGATAGAGAAGCTGTAACTGTGAATGGTCTTCGATATCGTGAGATGATAACTGAATTTTTGTGGCCTGTATTGAATACTCTGGAGGACATTTGGTTTCAGGTCTATAAGAATAACCCACAATCAATTCTTGAGCTGAAGGACGAAATTACTCGCGTTATTAGTGAGTTAGAACCGCAATTATGCCAAAATATCATCGAAAATTTTGATAAAAGAGTAGACATCTGTGAAGCTGCAAGAGGTGGACATTTGGCGGATATTATTTTTCGTGTCTAAATGTCATACATTATATGCTTCAACTACCAATAAAAAGTTTTTTGGAATCCACGCCATCTGTATTTTATTCAAGAATTTAAAAAAATGCTCAATTTGAAAGACCGTTTAGATAACTTTTCTTCTCTCCCTCATATTAACATGCTGAGATGTGAGTATGTATTTAAATTCTATTGTATAGTACGAGAATAATGGATTAACCTAGATATCGTCTATTCTTCGAGTAAGAGTTAATTGATATGTTTTATTTTTATGTTATGGAAATAAGACAGCGAAATGGTATTCCTATACATAAAGATAACTATCTCAATCGTGTATATGTCTTTATAAATCAATTTGTACTATTTCTTCGGTGACTTTTTGTTCATAAAATTATTATTATTGTTATGTTAATTTATAATTGTTATTAACTACGTTTACACGACCGACGAGTAGATTAAATTGATGCATTGCTACAGAAGAGGAACATTCTTCCAGCTGAAAATGCGCTACAGTTCAGCCGATACTTAAAACAGGCAAGAAGACCAGTCGCACGCACCGCTTTTAATAATATCGAAAGTTATGGAAAATACTATCTTCTACAATATCGAGAGGGATTCAATATGATTAGCGAGCATCAATATGGTTTTCGTCAGCAAAGATCAACAGGAAATCTTGTAACTTATTTCATACGATCTCAACTCATTTCCGAGCAGATAAGGCTGACTAGCTGCGGATCCGTAAGACCAGCAGCCCGTCTATGTAAAGTGCTGATCTATGAGACCAGTTTACTTTTCTTGTGGCGCCCACTTCCCAGAAGATAGGGTGGACTAAATCCGAACCCTAACACCAACCGCTCGTCTCGGTCTAACACTTACTTAGAGGTATACTGCGGATTCGTAAGACCAGTATGCTTCTTCTTGCGGTCCCTACTTCCTTGAAACTTAGGATGGACTAGTTGCGGATCCGTGAGACCAATAGATCCTCGCTGTCTGGCACGGATCTAAAGGTATATTGCGGACCCGTAAGATCACTGTGCTTCCTTCTGCGCCCTATTCCCTATGACTACTGCCAGATACATGACCCTACCTTCCTTTCCGGTAGATAGGGCGGACTAGCTGCGGAACCAGAAGGCCAGCATCCCATCTCTGTCAAACATGAATTTGAGATGTCACATGTTTGGAACAACGCAATTGAAGATTTTGAAGAATCTCGAGCGGTTACACTTTATATACCAAGACATTTGACCGTGTTTGGCATGACGTTTGTGGCTCTTGTGCTTTCTCAGAGAGCGTTTCTTACGAGTGGCAGGTTTCTATCTAATACCTTCATTATCAACGCTAGTGTACCCCAAGACTCCATACCATCTCCTACTCTTTTTCTTCTTTTCATTAACGATCTTCTAGAAAGGACCAGGACTCTAATGTACAGGCTTGCTTATTTCTTCACTTATCTTGAACGCTTGAACATCGACTACTCATGCAAATATCCTCAGACAGCAGGACGTCGTTCAACTTACCAAAGAGCTAGAAGACATTTTATCTTAGGGTGAACTGAGTTGAATTTAATACTACAAAAACCCAGACGGCAGTTTTTTCTAGAAAAGATAACGTTGCGGAACCCAATATAGCTATGTCAGGATACGTCATTCCTCTAGTCTCGACACTATTCAGAATAGGATTCAATAGAAATAAAAAACACAGAATTACTGAAATGAATGAACAACATGAAGGAATTGCTAAGAACCATAAAGATAAGAAAAACTCTAAATTTCGGACATATGATGAGAAGCCCAAAGTATAAATTGCTACGTCTAATTATTGAAGGCAAAATATAGGGCAAACGATCGATTAGAAGACGGCAGAATTCTTGGCTGAAGGACATGAGAAGGTGGTTTGGATGTGCTTCCGAGTGATATTTTTCGAGCAGCAGCTTCTACAGTTCGTTTAGCTATATGGATCGCCAACCTTCGTGATGAGACGGCGTCATAAGAAGAAGATTCAGAAGAGAGCTGTTCGCCTGATTGGAAACTCAGAACTCTACAACCTGGATTCCTTGGAACATGGAAGAACAGTTGACAACTTGAGTCTATTCTAGAAATACTTTTATGGATAGTGTTTGATTTATGTAACCCGCTTAAATCCTCCCAGAGAGGTGCATGCGAGAAATACACGTCGGGTTAATACTTCACATCCCTATGAGGCTGAGCTTGTCACTCCTACAACCCTTTTCAGACAGTCTTTTATAGGGAGAACCTCATCCATTTGGAATAATTTACCCAGAACTGAGTTTCCCACCGAATACAATTTACAGCGATTCAAGAACAACGTGAAATGATTTTTCCGTAGGGATTTTCCTGCAGCAAAAAAAGCTTATAAAAATAAATTAATGCAGCTTTATGGCACAGGATAGTCGTCAACTTTACCCTCAGTTATCAAAATTAAAAGTATTATTAATCGTTTAAAAATGATCGATAAAATAATGGTTAAATAAAAAAATACTATTTTTTACTAGGCTGTTGGTAATCTAAATAGTATTAAATTTAATACCACAAATGATTTCCACTGATCTCTTTCCGTCCTACTTAGAACTCGAATTTAACTATACATACTAAACTATACCACAAGAAATGCAGCACAAAAAGTCGTATAAAATACACAAATGGACAAATGACATCCGACAGGAGGATGCCAATTTAAAACGGTTTCTTTGAGCTATTTTCTTGGATTCCTTTAAGAAGGTAGACTAGAATAATGCCTGATTTTGGTATTTGCTGCTATTATAAATGTATAAAACTTTTTTGAGAATATGTTAAGAAATCCAGTGCATTTCCTGATGCTTATAATTTCAATTGAGTTTGATGACTTTAAAATTCTTCTATTTCTTTATCTCAAAAATTTCGCAATATTATAGAGGGCCGTAATCATAAACATTAACAATAAGTTTTCTGCATTTTTGTCCCGACAAGCCTACTGATACTCTCACCCCTTTTATCTATTCTTTAAATTGATATGAAAAAAAATCAACGCACTAATTCCAGAAACCTTATCTAAAAGGAATCTCCTTATGGTGAGCTGCTACTTGTCAATTTTGGTACCATCACCAGTCAAAAAGCTTCTTTTTTCGTTCAAGTTTCTGTTCGATATCCACTTGTTTAGAAGGATTTCTTTATATTTAATTATATCAGCAGCTTGTGTTTTTCCGATATTAAAATGCTTGTATAAGTCCCTTACACTTAACTTTTCCTTATTGTGAACTTCAACAATCTCAAGTTTTTCTTTAAGCGTGAGAATTTTTCTATTTGGAGCCATTTCTACAAGGAATGTGTTGCCCATTGGGTCTCAGGATTCAGACTAATATTAAATCCCCGTGAGATCGATAAATTCCCGGTTTACTCGGGGAAGTCCCTCAGTGAAGGCAGGCAGCGATGTTGGTGCACGGCGCGATTGGGAAACGCAACAGCGATACTCGCCACAGAAAAATGAGACAAGGCGTTTATTTTTTATTGTTTTTTGTCAGGTTAAGAGAACATTTGTTTGTGTCCGCGTCCGTTCAAGAGAATGTCCATCCAAGAGGGAGTTAACACAATGCCAATTATATGAGAGTCGGTCGGGACCATGAGAAACTGCCCGTTCAAGGGAGGTGTCCGTGTAAGAGGGGTATCCGCGATGGGGAATTTCACTGTATATATACATATATATACATATATATATATATATATATATATATATATATATATATATATATATATATATATATATACATATATAAAGGGTGTTTTTTATAGAGGTATAAAACTTTAAGTTGGCAACACTTTTTTTTTTAACTAGCGGCCATTTTGTCAGCTGTCAAGTGATTTATGTTTAGTTTGGTTTGGCATTTCAACATGAATAGACTGACGCCTGAACAACGCTTCCAAATTGTGCAAATTTATTTTGAAAATCATGGTTCTGTTCGAAATCCGTATCGCGCACTACGTCCATTTTACGGTCAACATAATCGTCCATCAGAGCAATTAATTCGATTAACTATGGAAGGTTTTCGCACTACGTTTACTCTAAATGATAATACGCATCCACAGAGACGTCGTACAGTGCGTACAGAAGAAGTCATTGCTGCTGTAGAGCGTAGCGTAGAGGAAGACCCGAATCAGTCTATCCGCCATCGTGCACAGGAATTGGATATGTGTCCATCCACTTTATGGAAGATTTTGCGGAAAGATCTTGATTTGCGTGCTTACAAAATCCAACTCGTGCAACAATTGAAGCCTCACGATCACCTAGCAAGGCGTAGATTCGATGAATGGGCCCAAAACAAGATTGCCGTTCATCCCGATTTTCATTAGCGAATTTTGTTTAGCGATGAAGCTCACTTTTGTTTGAATGGATACGTCAATAAACAAAACTGCCGTATTTGGAGTGATGATAATCCTGAAGTGTATGTTGAGACACCGTTACATCCAGAAAAACTGACTGTTTGGTGTGCTTTATGGGCTGGTGGAATCATTGGTCCGTACTTCTTTAAAAACGATGCTGGTCAGAACGTTACAGTTAATGGTGACCGCTATAGAGCCATGATTACTGACTTTTTCGTTCATCAATTGAACAACCATGATGTGCAGGAGCTGTGGTTTCAACAAGACGGCGCAACATATCACACAGCTCGTGCCACAATTGATTTATTGAAGGAAACGTTTGGTAACCGCATAGTTTTACGTTTCGGACCCGTGAATTGGCCTCCAAGATCGTGCGACTTAACGCCGCTAGACTATTTTCTGTGGGGATATGTGAAGTCGCTAGTCTACGCCGATAAGCCCGAAACGATTGACCACTTGGAGGACAACATTCACCGCGTTATTGCCACAAATGTTGGAAAAAGTCATCGAAAATTGGACCTCCAGATTAAACTACGTTCGAGCCAGCCGTGGCTGTCATATGCCAGAAGTCATATTTAAATTATAATGCCAGAAGATTATCTTTCGAATAAAGTAAATTTCATGTCAATTTAAAAATTCATCTTTGTTTTATTCCATTTCAAAGTTCTATACCTCTATAAAAAACACCCTATATATATATATATATATATATATATATATATATATATATATATATAAATATAAATATAAATATATACATATATACATATATATATATATATATATATATATATATATATATATATATATATATATATTATATATATATATATATATATATATATACAGTGACTTTATCGTCAAAAATACAGTAATAAAAAAATTATTATTTTAGTTATCTTATTGTAACGCACTTTATCGTATAAATGTGACATTTTTGTCGTTTTAAAGACAGTTTTTGGAAAACTAACTTTTAAAAAAATGAATAAAGGGATTGATCCAGTAAGACTCTTGCAAACTCATAATTGTAAAATAAACATTCAATTAGCGTATAATAACTGCTGAAGATTTTAACACATTTTGTTCTACTTTTCTATTAAAATTGAAAAGAACTAAAAGTAACAATATTTTCAGATCCATATACTTAAAGAACCCTGAAAAAGTGTATAACACAATATATACGAAGCAACTCCTCGAACCACCTCGCTCTACCTCATTAAGCCTTTACTTATTTCACCATAAATAAGTGGAAGTAATGAAAAAAATAACAAAATTTCCAGATTTCTCGGCTCCAAGATTACCGACAGGTCGTATGACATATGTATGAAGCAATTCCCTAACCTCGTTAATTTATATCGGTGAGATTCAACAATTTAAGAGGTGCTAAAGATTAGCTCTAGGCAGCGCGATTTCTAGGGTTCTATCCCACGTAAATAAAAATCAATTACAGCTACTAAAATTAAACTATAACCAGTATGAAATATGGATTTTGTTTAATTTTTGTAAATGATATTAGCCCCTTATATATTCGACTCGAAATAATTATGCCTAAAATTTTGAGGGGATATGAAGTATAGGTTCCATTCCCACTTCAAGTATTATACGTGTACCAAATTTTAAATTAGTTATCAAAGAAATACATTTTATCCTTGCATACAGAAAATTCAGTAACTAAGATAACTTTGCTCGTAAGTAACGATTTCGAGAAATGTTTTAGAGATATTAAATATATCGCAAAATTCATTCTTTTATCAGTGCACGAAACAGATGGTCATTTCTATAATGAGACATGTGTTTATGATATTTAAAAGAAATCATATTACAAATAAGTAATAATAATGGTTGTTGTGGGAATTCTGCTAGTAATAATAGAGAGATTTTGCAACGCTTATTGTGCACATGCCTTTGCTCTTATCGTTATCTCAAGCATGCGCAGTATTAACGCGAACGAATTGCAAGGTTAGGTTAGTATTCATCTTCTATAAACTTAGGGGATTTTTTTCGTTCATTTCATTGTTTAGCATGCCGGTTATTAGTATTTGATCGGTCAACACAAGTTTCAAAATTAAAGCTGTATCTAGCAGGTTTCTATTACTTCCTTCAATATTTCCAAGATAATACGAATGTGCGATAAATAAAATTTCATTTGAAATTAGCACTACACACACTGTAATGCCATTGTGACAAAGATTGCAAAATCCCAACATAATCTGAACACTAATTAACTGTTGTCACTGTTATTTGTAATAAAAGATTATCATTTCAATTTTACTGTGTTTCCTTAGTGGTTTGTATACCTAAGTAGTAAAAAAAAAAACAGGCCCTACCATAATAGCGATAAAAATAACGAACTTCAAATAACTTCTCTTATAAGTTCCTAAATAAGGGAAATCGTTATCCTAAATAAAGGATTCTCTTATTTTTGATCAAAGAGGGAACTGATTAACGTAACCAGAAGGCTAGAAACCGCTGCAAAAAAAAGGGGGTTAGAAATCAATGAAGAAAAATCCACGTACATGGTGATAAGACCTGAAGAAGAAATTAGAGATGGAAAGCTAGTAGTTGGCAACTGTACGGATGGGAAAATATATAATAATATAATAATAAATAAATAATTTTTTGCCGATCAAACGATTTTCGCTTTTTTCAGTCCAATTTTACCTTCACGAACCCACTGTTTTGACTGCCGTTTTATCTCCGGGGTGTAATGGTGGGTCCACGTTTCCTCTATAATTACAAAACAACGCCAGAACGTATTCGGATTAGGCTGCAACTTTTATACAAACAGGATTTTGAAATGTCCTTCCTCGTGCGTTTTTGTTCTGAAGTCAACAAACTCGGCATCCATCGGGCACTCAGCTTTATCATTTTTAGAACTTCATGCAGGATATTATGTACCCGTTTATATGAGATGCCTACTATCTCAGCAATCGCACCAAGCTTAATGTCGCGATTTTCCATCACGGACTTCCGTTTGACAGTTTGACGCACGAGGACGTGTGTTTCCGGTTGGGGCTTCTGAGGGCGAGGTTTGCGCGTTTTGAGGCTCCGGAGTATGGAACGGTGGTCTACAAATTGCTTGGTAAGGGTTCTAATCGCAGAGGTTTACTTAGTGCTGTGTGGAGTGATTCCTAAAACGTCGGTTTGAGGTTATTTGATTTAAGCAAGTGCTGACAGAAAACGGTTATATCCAAAATCAGTAGCAGTTTCCCCCCCCATGAAATATATAAAAAGCTTAAGCTAAGTATTTAAAATATAAAATCCCAACAAGGTTATGGACATAGAATCCAGACTCACTTTGTTGTGGACTTTGTTGGGAAACATTTAATATAACAGAAAACTAACGGTTTTAAAATATAGTCCTGACAGTTGAGGCCGTAAAACTTATAGAGAGAGAGAGAGAGAGATATCTTCCATCACGATGCCATGAATTTTATCGACCATTTCTTCAGAAGAAACCTCAATCAGGCGTTCTGAACGTGCAGCATCTGTAGTGCTCGTACGGCCACGTTAAAATCGAGGCCGCAGTTCATTTTTTAGTGTTCCGCACGGAACACTAATAAGATGACTTCGGTGTCTGTCCGTCTGTCACACCCGATTTTCTCCGAAACTATTTGTCATAGAAAGTTGGAATTTGGTAATAATATAGGAATTGATGGCCTCATCAGAGCCGTGTAGTTTTGAAAGTTAAATTTTGACTTAAGGGGTTAGTTTTGGGGGGTGAAATCGGAAGTGAAAAAAAAAAATTTTTACTAGGTCATCAAGTGTGGTGCCAAATGAAAGCTTGTGAAAACACGAGTAAAATGCATATATATATATATATATATATATATATATATATATATATATATATATATATATAATGTAATACTTGTGCGCACTTTTCTTTGTATTATTTTTAGAAAATCGCGAAAAATTGCTGTCCACCCGCCTTATCTCGAAAAGTACTTATCAAAAAATTTTGAAAAAATCCTGGAATATTCTCCACGGGATGTAGATAGAACGAAAATTATCACGAGTGCATTACCTTTATTAATTTATCTGGTATATAAAAAAACAAAAATTTCAAGATTGGAAACAAACCTTGTTGAAAACTCATTTGGGGTGTGTTATGTGAAGTCACTGATCATTTTATACCTCCGTAACAATTTTTTTTTTAGAAGCAATCAACGTACGGAACACTAATTGCGCAAGTTCAACTTGCACTTGACCGGTTTTATTTAAATTTAAATAAAAATGTTTTATCACTTCACGAAACTCGGATTTATCCATTTCTATGAAACGTGTAACACCGATCACTTACGATAGCTGCCAACAAATAACTGGGCATTGCATCTGTTTGAAACTTTGAACACAATCGTTACAAGTATCACGCTTACCAACAATCATGCCCCTTAACAAAATTTCCCGCCATTTCGTTGATGTTTATCATGCTCATTCATACACCCATTATGACAAAATAGATATTTTTAGGAATTCATAATATTAATTAAACAAAAAAATTGCACGACAGTAAATCTTTCAATTATTCCTTATTTTATGCCACTGTTCTGATTGTTAGATATTTATTGGCTTTAATTGCTGTAGTTAACGCAGATTTTAACGACTTCTAAACAATTCCGCCTGAGTGAACAATCATCATAAAGCAGGTGCCCGCTCTTCTATCGTAAAGTGTAATTACGGTGCTACTATTCTAATAATTTTAAAAAATCCTGTGTATTTAGAAGACGACCTTTTTCGGAGCATTTTTTTGGGGGTTTGTTTACGTCCTTAATACTATTAAATCCCTCCAGGTACTTTAAAAGATGTTGATTGTATGGTTGGATGTCTTAGTCTATGACGTAGTGTTAATTATGTCGTGATTTTCGAAAAAAATCAGTTTTTTTTGTCCACTACAAAGATTACGTTATGTTCTTAGTATAACATTTGCTTCCATCAAAGGTGGCTTAATTTATCACAAGACAACATCTTCTTGTTACAAGTAACATACAGGTAATTTTTTTCTTGGTATTAGACGTTACTACAATGCATATTGTAGTGTGTACTCTTTTGTACTTTTTCTTTGTTATTCCCTTTTCTTTGTAATTCACGCGTTGAATCTAATTTCTAAGGTCACGCAAGGCTACACAAACTCAGATGAAGACAAAGTTAAAAGTTAAAATGACAACGAGATAATACTTTTGGAAATTGCCTTTTTCGTTATTGATTCCCGAAAAAGCTCTTTTTGATGGACTCGGACTCTCTTCTTGTGCTCGTGGTCTTCAGTTTCAGACAAAAAATTACACGTAGACTGTGTTTGCAATTTTAACTAAAATTTCACCATTAATGGGTTTTTAAAGTATGTTAAAAATTATTGAGTGCAAAGAAAGTTGTTCACAAAATAATGTAGTCCTAACATTGTATCTCTGCATTTAAAATACCCAGCCCAGTGCAAGTCGGACTTACGCAATTAGTGTTCCATACGTTGACTGCTTTTAAAATAAAATTTTTTGATCAGTACTTTTCGAAATAAGGGGGGAGACAGCAATTTTTTAAAAATAATACAAAGAAAAATGTGTGCACGTATTATATTATATATATTTTTGAACTGTTTTTACAAGCTTTCATTTGTGTGTCTGTAAAAAAAGCGAAGAATAACCTTGCTCTTCTGTGATTTTCAAGTTAAGTCAATGACGTTCTAACTTCTATTTGTTAGTAGTGCTATATAACAGTCCAATTTTAAAATTTTGAACGTCAAGTCTAACCTTTGCAGTAAGAGACAACAAATCGTATTTTCGACTTGTGAAAACCTAAAATTTTAAAGCATACCTGCTCTTCGTCGAGGGCTATTTAGGATTACGGACCGACAGAAGAATTGTTACTAACAATGACTTCTCGGCAGCCCAATAACAAAACTGCTAAAAATGACCAATGTTTGTATTTCAGTAGTGGCCACTGTTCTCTCATTGCCAGATGTGGGTACTGTAATAAGTACGTCGAATATTGTTCTCCGCTTGTCGTTTCTAGCTTGGCCGATGCACTGCTGAAATATGGACATTGTTTATTTTTAGTAGTTCAGATCGATTCAAATTATTTTACTTGGGTTTAAGAAAAAAGGAAGAGGGGAAGAAGGAAAATTGCAGTAGGTGTGCTATTTAAGTGTTAGTGAGTTAAGTGATAATTTAGATTTCGGGGGTGAAATCTGAAGTGGAGTGTCAAATACAAACGAGTTCAAAAATATATATTCCCGGACTGTGGGACCAAATAGCATGATGAGCCACCTGGATACAAAAAATTTCGGAGGTAAAATAGCCCCCCGTTCGGATCTCCGGGTGGGGGCTGGTTCAGGGGCGTCGACATGCAGAGATCAGAATTTCAAAATGGATTTTTGCAACATACGAGATTTAAACACGAACATAAATTCAGTGCACCAACACCTGCAATCAAATAAGCCTCATGTACTCGCTCTCTGTGAAACTAAGGTCAGTTCATCGACCAGCACAGTAAACTATCTTTATCCTGGGTACGACTTCTATTCCCGGTTTAGGCGTAACTTTGGAATCTGTCTTTATGTCAGAAGCGACCTCTCTTGCCAACGAGAAGAGGCTCTGGAGCCCCCAAACTTTGATGTTATGTGGTTAAAAATAACGACTCAACCAACCACAAAGTTCATCTGTATCCACCACCAAGTGATACTAACTTTAGAACACTTTTCGCTTCCCTTGCAAACACCATCGAGCATTTACAAATTAACTATCCAAATGCCGAAATTGCCATCCTGGGCGACTTTAATGTCCACAACATCAACTGGCTTAAATATTCAAATACTACCGACGAACAAGGTCGTGAAGCCGAATCATTTTCAATCAGTTGTGGCTTAACTCAGCTTATTGACGAACCAACACGGATCCCTGATCGAGACGGAGAGTTTGCCAGTCTTCTTGATCTCTTTTTAACCACCAATCCGGAGATTTACACAGTCAGCGTAAATCCGCCGTTAGGTTCTTCCGACCATAAATTACTTTCGACATCGAGTATTCTACCAATCAATGACAGAGAGGCGCCTACACCGTGCAAGATTTAGCACTACAAGTCTGCTAAATGGGAAAATCTCATGGAATATTTTCGAACTTTCCCTTGGTTAGACGTTTATTTCCGATCCGACGACCCATCTGACTGCGCCAGGGAGGTTTCCGACGTTATTTTGGCCGGTATGGAGGCTTACATCCCTTTTTCGAAGAAATGCCCTTCCAACGGCAAGCCTTGGTTTGACCGAAAATGCAAAGAAGCTGTTGCTTCTAAACATCTTGCATACCGATAACACCATAAATCGTAACAAATTTCTTCGTGCCTGGAACAGATGCAAAGAAATTATCGACGAAACCAAGGAGGTACACAATCAACGGATTAGAAACAAACTTCTCGCCTCTCCCGGCAATTCAAGGCCCTTTTGGTCGGTCGCTAAGGCAGTTAGTCAAAATTTCACCAAATCCACCATACCACCACTCACACAGCCAGATAATTCTATTGCAACGACACCTGTTGAGAAAGCGAACTTGTTGGCTGAACTCTTTGCTTCACATTCTACTGTCGATTTCCAAGGAAAAACACCACCTTCTATTCCCATACTGCAGTCAAGGATGCCCGATGTTGTCTTCAGACAGCGTATCATAAAGCGTATTCTGATGAAGCTAGACACCAAAAAGGCTTCTGGCGCTGACGGAATACCTGCCATAGTTCTTAAAATCTAACACCAGTTTTTTGTAGACTTTTCAACCTATCCTACAGAAAGGGAATAATTCCTTCCTGCTGGAAATGTGCTACAGTTCAACCGATACCTAAAAAAGGCAAGAAGACCTTGCCAAATAACTACCGACCAATCGCACTGCTTTCAATAATATCGAAAGTCATGGAAAAGGCTATCAATCAGCATCTCCTAAAATATCTTGAAGGATTCAACATTATTAGCGATCACCAATATGGCTTTCGTAAAAATAGATCAACAGGAGATCTTTTGACTTATGTAACACATGTTTGGAACAATGCAATTGAACACTTTGGAGAATCTCGAGCGGTTGCTCTTGACATATCCAAGACGTTCGACCGTGTTTGGCACGATGGGCTGTTGGCTAAGCTACGTTTTTATGGTATGTCGGAAAAGTTCTGTTTGTGGCTCTCCTGTTTCCTCAGAGAGCGTTCTTTACGAGTGGCAGTCGACGGATTTCTTTCTAACACCTTCACTATCA
Source organism: Pachyrhynchus sulphureomaculatus (assembly GCA_019049505.1). Taxonomy (NCBI): domain Eukaryota; kingdom Metazoa; phylum Arthropoda; class Insecta; order Coleoptera; family Curculionidae; genus Pachyrhynchus; species Pachyrhynchus sulphureomaculatus. The sequence continues at coordinate 82,562,405 of CM032452.1, read as the reverse complement.
ACGCCGGTGTACCCCAAGGCTCCATACTGTCTCCTACTCTCTTTCTCATTTACATTAAACGATCTGCTGGAAAAGACCGAGAATCCAATCTACAGCTTTGCAGATGACAGTACACTTATCTCTTCATTCACTTTGAACGCTCGGACATCGACTACTCAAACGAATATCCGCAGACAGCAGGAAGTCATTCAACTTAAGAAAGACCTGGAAGAAATTCTATCTTGGGGTGACAGTAACCAAGTGGAATTTAACGCTACAAAAACCCAGGCGGCAGTTTTTTCTAAAAAAGTTAACGTTGTTGAACCCGACATAGTTATGTCAGGGCACTCCATTTCTCTAACATCGTCACTCAATTTGTTGGGCGTTAATTTGGGAGCAAATATGTCCTGGCATGAACATGTTGCAGGCATAGCTCAAAAGTTGGGAATATTATTTCGAACCAGAAAGCTTTACACTCCACAACAACTGTTAATTCTTTACAAAGCTCAAATTCGACCAACTATACACTGCATTTGTTGGATTCTATTCAGAGAAGAGCTGTTCGTCTGATTGGAGACCCGGAACGGACCGTCGGCCTTGATTCGCTGGAACATCGAAGAACGGTTGGCGAGTTGAGCCTATGCTACAAGTACTTTCATGGAAAATGTTCGAAGGATGTGGCCCGCTTAATTCCTCCCAGAGCGGTGCATGTTAGAAGTACACGTCGCGCTAATTCTTCACATCCGTATGACGTTCAGCTTGTTACTCCTCGTACAACGCTTTTCAAGCAGTCTTTTATATGGAGAACATCATCCCTTTGGAATAATTTGCCCAGGACTGTGTTTCCCACCGAGTACAATCTACAGTGATTCAAGAACAACGTAAATCGCTTTCTCCTCACACGTGTCGCTCCTGTAGCGCTTTAGGGACTTCCCTGTAGCACGTGTGCTAGACCCATAAAAAAAAAATATATATATATATATATATATATATATATATATATATATATATATATAATGTAATAATTTTCCTTGTATTATTTTTAAAAAATCACGAAAAATCGCTGTCTCTCCCCTTATCTCGAGAAGTACTGATCAAAAAATTTTGAAAAAATTCTAGAATATTATCCACAGAGTGTAGATTGAACGAAAATTATCATGAGTGCATTACCTTTAGTAATTTATCTGGTATAAAAAAGAAAACAAAAATTTCAAGGTCATCAGTTTCAGTAAAAATTGAAAAAAAAGTTTGTTGAAAACTCATTTGGGGCGTGTTTTTATAAAGTCATTGATCATTTTATATCTCTGTAACAAAAAATTTTATTTTAAAAGCTACGGAACATTAACTGCGCAAGTCCTACTTGCACTTGACGGACCGGGTATAATTTCATGCTATAATTAATCATCTATTTCAGGTTAGAAAAGCTTCTGATGCTGTAGAAATAAACTACAGTTGATGTTCAGTGTTTTAACTAAAGAAATTAATACACAAAAAGGCCGAAATCTAACCTACACAAATAATTTTCTATTCCGAAGTTTTTGTTAATGCAACGAATCATCATATTTCAGTTAAACAAATCATTTAACTTTATAGTTTCAATAATGGCACGATACCGTGCAAAAAAATCTTTTGTTATAATTGGTACATCCGATAGTATATGATGCAAATCCCGGAAAAACGAAAGTGGAAACACTTTCTACATAAAATAAGCATTACAAAGTTCACTATTCATTTATAACTATGTAGTTATTTATTCTTGAGAAACTTTAAATTTATTAAAAAACTTTACCGATGTCTGACAAACTGTCGCGATAAAAGCTGTTGCTACAGTCGCATTGTAAAACAAGCTCTTCGCGGTTATATTATCACGGCACCGGTTCTTAAAGTAGAAGAGTTGTCGAATGGGAGGATGCGCGAGTAGAGAGTACTATTTTCCATGGTATCCACTCGAATCTACCTCTACTATTTTTAGTACTTTACTTAATATATATACTCTACTACTAAACCTACCAATACCATGTAGACTATGTGTATAATTCTAGAACTATAAACTCGTTGAATCCAACGAAGTTCGTAGCAAAACAAAATCCAATCGTGGAAGACAGAACGGCTATATGCACATGACTCAGGCAGTTCAGTTTGTTTTCATATACGCAGTCGAAATGATGTGTTTCGTGCGGTTACTCAATCCGTTGGATATTACGTCGATGAATAGATGTTCTATTAGTGCGATGTAATTTGAACTTTAAATTTAAAAAAGCTGTATTTGCGTGTCAAAGGTGACTTTATTTTGTGGATTTTTTAGGGTTTGAGTTATATTGTGGCTTCTATTTTTTTGGTTTTGCACTTTCAATTCTACTTTATTTTTCTTAGTAAATATTTGGAAAAAAAATTTTTGGCGCCATTTTTTGTTAAACGTAGAATTAGTAGTAGTTTATTTTATAAAAAACGTTGAACGTTCTACCTCGTTATAAAAAAAGAATAAATCCACCGGCCCGATTGTCGCGTTTTACGGAAAAAAACAATTGTCATTAAATATATGTTAATTGGACATGACAAATTGAACGGGAAAACACTTTAAAGTGTCAAATGTATTATTAATTTTTAATTATTAAAAAGAAACAACTTAGTCATCTTATTTAATATTCTTGAAATATTTTCAAATAATTCGACAGTTTGTCCAGACTATCTAATAAAAGAGGGTAGCTCTATTTACAGGGTTACCTAAAAAAAACAGTTTCAAAGGAGCACGTAATTTTTTGAGTAAATATTGGCCGTGAATGTGAGTTTCAAAATTAGAAAAACGGTTGCTCCTATTGTCTTCATAACCCCGCGTATAGCCCCGACCTAGCACCCAGTGACTACTATTTGTTCTTGCATTTAAAGAAGCACCTTGACGTTCAGTGCTACGACACCGACGACGATGTCAAAACGGCCGTGCTGGAGTGGTTAACAAACCATGTGGCAGGTTTCTGTGAATTGAATATAGAAGCTGATCTTACGATACAAGTGCCTTAATATAGGTGGAAATTATGATAAATATATATATATATATATATATATATATATATTATATATATATATATATATATATATATATATATATATATATATATATATATATATATATATATATATATATATATATATATATATATATATATATATATATATATAATATAAACATAATTTCCACCTATATTAAGGCACTTGTATCGTAAGACCAGCTTATGTGTTCAGTTCATAGAAATTTGCCGCATGGTTTGTTAACCACTGCAGCAAGGCCATTTTGGCGTCGTCGTCGGTGTCGTAGCACTGCCCGCCAAGATGCTTCTTTAAATGCAGGAACAAATGGTAGTCACTGGGCACTAGGTTAGGGCTATACGGAGGCTTATGATGACAATGGGAGCAACCGTTTCTCTAATTTTGAAGCTCACATGTACTGCCAATATTTACTTCAAAAATTACGTGCTTCTTTGAAACTGTTTAGGTAACCCTGTAAATAACCACATCACGATTTTTGAGCTACCCTCTTTTACTAGCTACTCTAAGATGACTAAGTTGTTTGTTTTTATTAATTAAAAAATAATATATATATATATATATATATATATATATATATATATATATATATATATATATATATATATATATATATATATATATATATATATATATATGTATATGTATATATATAATGTCCACCTATATTAAGGCACTTGTATCGTAAGACCAGCTTGTATATTCAATTCATAGAAATCTGCCGCATGGTTTGCTAACTACAGCACAGCCGTTTGGACGTCGTCATCGGTGTCATAGCACCGATTATATATATATATATATATATATATATATATATATATATATATATATATATATATATATATATGTTTTCCTTGTTGATCCCAGAGTATATCGGCCGATGAGTATTTTTTTAAACATGAAATATTGACCTTTTTTAGCTTTATATGTTAAACAAAGATAATTTTATGCACCTATGCAGCTCAAAAATTCTATCGAAAACAAATATAACGACATATTGAGTTAAGAATTAAATAAAAAGTATACAAACACTCAGATATCATGCGATGAATTGTAGTTATTTTAAGAGTAATCCCTTAAATTTTGACATTATCTCAATCAAGTGCCAACAAACATTTCCAAATAAATATTTTACTCGATCTATTTTATCAAGATTTGGGTAATTATTAATGTCTATATGGTTTTACGTCATAATGATAAGAATGGGAAAAGTCAATACAGCTGACCTTGTTTGTAATTTGTAAGTTTTAGTAACATTTAAAAATAATATGTAAATAATTAGGTTAGTTTTCAAAATTATTACGCCGATCATATTTTAATACGTTTTAAAACATTATACAGTCTTTTTTTCTGGGTCTAGCACAAGTCCCTAAAGCGCTCCAGGAGCGGTATGTGTGCGGAAAAAGCGATTCACGTTGTTCTTGAATCGCTGTAAATTTTACTCGGTGGGAAACACAGCCCTGGGCAAATTATTCAAGTCATTTTTCATTATTCAAGTCTATCAAGTAAGAACGTGATCGCTCGTATTCATGAGAAAATGTGTCCAATCGCCCCCTGCATCAATAATCGCCGCCTGACATCTTCGAGACATGCTGTCGCCGAGAGTTTCTGCATTCTTTGCAAATTTTTCGAATCTCGCGAGACAACTGACTCGAAGTCCTCAGAGTCTTTCCTCTAAATTTTCTCTTTACAAGGGACCAGACATTTTCAATAGGGTTGGCGTCCGACTATTGTGAGGGCCACTCTAGTATCTTATCGTGGGCCCAAGCGAGCCGCTTCGCGACGTGATTTTCGCCCAGCAAAGGTTTCTTAAACGTGCTTCGGAATTTGACATCATAAGCACGAAGATGTTGTCGAATAGTGTCATTAGACACATTCAAACCCGATTTTCTTAATTTCGCTGCTCCTTGACGCAACGTCAATTTCAGGTCCCGTCAAACTAAAGATACGATTCGTTTTTCAACATTTGGCAAGTCGTCGACATTTTTGTCTCGTTAAAACCATTTACCCACTTCTTCCCAAACGATACCGACTTTTTAATATATTTTGCAGCTGCGGAATGTGTCATTTTAGGCCCCCTTTGGCTGGGAACAAAGAAACACTGCCATTTTGGATTTTACGTAATTTCGACGAAAGTTCGGAATCGACTGATACTTTTACTAAAATGCTTTGTAGACAAAGTTTCAGTCTACCGATTTTTCGTTGTATCGTTATAATCGTATCTACCAAAAATGAATTATCACGGACACGTTCTTACTTGACAGACAGTACCTACGGGCACTAGAATTGTTTAGAATTTGAAAGGATCAAATTGTTCTTTTTCTAACATGTCGTACACCAATTTTTTTTCTTCGTTAAATTATCCTCTCGGCTTGATTATCCTCACACACATTTTTAGGTAAAATAACACCTGCACTAAATGGCATTTCATCAAATTGTTCCTCTTCTAAATTGCTCTCGCCAAGTTACCATAGAAATCTCAAATATACCAACCATACAATTGCTCTGTTGGTTGCTCCTACTACAGTATAGATAAAGAGTGATTTTATACTAGTTAGCTTTTATATTTTACGTTTTCGCTTTCTTTTAGGCATTTCTGAGATTAGAAGATTATTAACTTGGTTTTAAACACCCTGTACGTACAGAGTTAATATCAATAATTTAATGAACTTTTCGATAGATGAGAAAAACTAAAATAAGTTTCAGAAATGGTGTTTGTTTTCATTAACTCCACACCGAGCGGCGAATCGAACGGCGCATCGTGGTACTATCAGATTCTCCTTTGAATCAGATTTAATTCGAGCGAGTAAATAAATGAGACGACAGTGGGAAAGATACATACAGACAGCTAATGATGGGGACGAGGTTGTTTTTATCATCAGTTTTGGTGGACGTAACTCACATGAATAATACTACGGAGAGGGTTTTTTTAAGTTATCTACCTAACTATGAAAAAAACTTATGGAGCTTAGAAAAATATATATTTTTCTACGTAACTATCGTTCACACTAATATACTTGATCCAGCGTTGCCAGCTAATTGTTTCATTCCATTTAAAGAAATATCTTGTTTGCGCCTCAAAAAATGTGGCTACAGCGGCTTTGAAATTATCATCTAAGGAAAAGTTTCGATCTTTTTTCCGATATTTGAACAAAAAGTAGTCCCTCGGTGCTAAATCATAGCTGTAAGGTGAATGATGTAATTCGATGAATCCGTGCTTTCGGCAATGGCTTGAATTGTACGAGTATTCTGTAGTTATCGTGCAACAGCCAAATTTTGGTTCTCTATGAATTTGAACGTTTTTGTTCCGGATTGTTCTTCGGTACAGATCTTCACTAATTGTATGCCCTTTTTCCATATATTTCTATTGTCCAATAACGCTTCTCCCACATCCATATAAGTTACTAACAAAGATAGTAACCAACAGCCTCATAAACAAATTTGATTATATCAACCACCAGAACAGGCGGGATTTCGACAAGGTGACAGTACCATCATGCAGATATAAAACATCAAAATTCTAATCGAAAAATGGAATGAGTATAATGTCGCAGTTCATTTAGCTTTTATTGATTACAACAAAGCTTTCGATTCTGTAGAGCTATGGGCCATATTTCAAGCTATGAATAATGCTAGAATAGAATCAAGATACCGAGATATTCTTAAATACGTATACGAAAAGGCTGCACTACAAGTTAAAATCAATGATGATCTAATAACCGACGAAATAGCTCTACAACGCGGAATAAGACAAGGCGACACTATATCGCTGAAACTTTTTACACTAGCTTTGAAGGACGTCTTTAAACAACTGGATTGGGAGAAAAGAGGAATTAATGTTGATGGAAGGTACTTGAGCCACCTCCGTTTTGCTGACGATGTAGTTTTGATCGGCAATGACTTACAAGAGTTACAGGATATGGTCCAAGATCTGAAGGAAGCTTCAGAAAAAGTTGGGCTGACTATGAATTTAACAAAAACTAAAATCCTGATTCCAGACGAAACACCAGTCTATGTTGGAGACAGTAAAATAAAAAAAGTAAAAGAATATGTTTACCTAGGTCATGAAATAAAACTTGATAAAGAGAACCAAAAAGCTAAATTGAGTAGGAGAATTAGAATGGCATGGACAGTCACTGGAAAACTGGGTCACATCTTAAAAAATTTGATATCTCGATCCATCTGAAAAACCAAAGTTTTTAATACGTGCATTCTCCTTGTGATGATGTATGGATTAGAAATCGCAACATTAACGGTAAAAACAGCTAATAAACTTCGAACTACCCAGAGAGCTATAGAACGAATTATGCTGGGAGTAACGCTTAAAGACCACTTACGTAACGAGGAAATACGTCTTTGAACCAAGGTCGAGGATGATATAAAGCGTGTGGCAACTCTAAAATGGACTTGAGCAGGACACGTCGCTAGACAGGAGGCTGATAAGAAGTGGCTGAAACAATTAATACAGTGGAGACCTAGAAGGAGAAGTGTGGGAAGACCACCAAAAAGATCGATCGATGACGTGAAACAACAGGTCGGCAGGAACTGTGAGAGTGGAGTGGAAGAGACAGGAGGAGGCCTACATCCAGAAGTGGATGGCAGAAGGCTGCTAAAAGAAGAAGAAGAAGAAATTCTTTCGCAGTCTCAAAAAACCATCGCTAGCAATTTTCCAGTAGATGACAAGAGTTGTCGCGAGCCCTTAAGAACCCATTGCATTGGCTTCTTTTTCGTGGGAGGATCCCAATAGAACACCGTTTCCGTTTCATCGCCTGTAATAATTTAACGAGAAGCAACTCTCATCGTTCTCTAAAGTAACCGAATGTTTTTAAGAAATTTGTTCCTTCTTCAGTATCTGCTCTGCTGTTTGGAGTGTAGGGATCCATCGTGCAGGAACTTTTTTCATTCCTAAATCTTCATGCATAATCTTGAAAAGTTTAGGTTTGGATACGCCAGGTTTTTTAGCAAGCACTGAGATCTTCATTCGTCGATCCGGCAACAATAAATCTGGAAATCAATCTTGGCTTCATCGTCTCTATTTAGATGAACATTCTGGGACATTCTTTCATGACTAATTTCCGATCCATTTTTAGAATGGCTGGGTAAATATCTTTAAAGAAAACCTCGTAGAGTCAAATAATTGTAATTAGCTGGGCTAGGGAATATTTATGTCTACTATACAAAACGAGTTATTAACATGGTAATATTACCTTATATACTTGTTTTTATTGTCTATAAATTTAGCCATTATTCAGTAAAAAACTATGCCGGGTAAAATTTGACTTTAAAATAAGCTGTTTAACTTTATAAGATGGTTATTATGTAAAAAAAAACATACGCTTCCGTGAATGGAATAAAATTTCCATAAGAATCCTCATTGATATGTATACTTAGACAGAGTTACACAGATCCTAAATTTTATTTTATTTTTTTTCTTGTTTTATTAAAAAAATTTTCATATTTCCTGATTTCCAATTTATGTCGGTCAAGTAAGAGCGTCTCACCTTGTAGTCGGTAAAAGAAATTCCTATTTTTTTTTGAGGTTATTGTTGGCACCCTTGCAAGCAATGTTTTGTAGAAAAATCCATTTCTAACTTTATTTATGGTTAAATAGTACATTATCGAACATTAGTGCTCTACTCAGTATATATATCACCACTACACCAAACAGTTTATTTTTGCACTCGACGCGCGTTTCGCTAACCATGTTAGCTTCTTCAGGAGCGATGATTGACTGGTCATCATCGCTCCTGATGAAGCTAACATGGTTAGGGAAACGCGCGTCGGGTGCAAAAATAAAGTGTTTGGTGTAGTGGTGATATATACTAAGTAGTGTCATTGTACCAAAGATTCCGCATTCCCAACTTAGAACATTAGTGCTGTACACGCTTCGCGCTTCGAAGCTGTGTTTCTATGTAATCAAAGGTAAAATGACTCCTACAACGGCTGCTAAGTATATAGGTATTCGTTAACAAGTGGGCGAAACAAAACCCTCAGTTAAAAAATGTTGATGGTCTACCGGATCGTGGTTCGAGATGAAAAGTGTCGGACAAGGACGAAAAATCGATTATGAACATGTTTTCCCGAAATCCTCAATTAACTTTGCGCCAAGGGTCAAGCAGAAAGGTTTTGATATATTGTATAAAACGATTCGTACTCATCTTCGGGCTAACGATTTGAAGTAGCGCTGTACAATTAAGAAACCATTGCTGAGGGAAAAACATACAGAGAAGCGACTCGCATTGGGAGAGGAAATTAAAAATCGAGACTGGAGAATTTTGGGGTCATGTTATCACTCCACGAGCATGGTCAATTTCCACTAGCCGATTGGTTCAGCGCAACGTGGAACACCCTGGGAAGATCCATATTTGGGGATGTTTTTCGGAACTTTGGGAGACTCTTCATCTTCACCTACACTCTGAACGCTGAAAAAATGATCCAGATTTACAAGAAAGCATTAGTACCGACTGCCAAAAGGTGGTTTATCGATAAAAATGAGGAGTGGATTCTTCAAGAGAATAACGATCTCAAACATCGGACTAAAACGTGTAGCCAGTGGAAAGGAGAATCCGGTAACTGCCCATCCACGCCGTCCGATGCAAACTCAATCGAGAACGTGTTATATCAAGCAGAAGCGTCGTAGTAAAGAGATATACACAGTGAAGCAGCTGTCACGGCCAATTCGGACAATTTGGAAATCTCGGAAAATATGTCCCGAAGATGCCGAATTACTGAATCATTAGCATTTTAATGGCAGTCCTTTACTGTCTTTTAAATAAATACATTTTTTAATGAACAATGCGCGACACATTCTTTCTTGACCGGCTATAATTAAGCTTTCACCCTCTGAACTTTCAAAGTTTTTTGGTTATTTATTTAACTTAACTGGATAAAACTTTTTATACTTTATTTAACTAAAGCTTATAATGTAGAGACACATGATCATTTTGTTTTTCATTTATTAGTGTTCCGTACGGAACACTTATAATATGTCTGTCTGTCATACCCGATTTTCTCCGAAACTATTTAACATGGAAAGTTGAAATTTGGCATTAATATAGGAATTGATGGCCCCATCAGAGCCGTGTAGTTTTGAAAGTTAAATTTTGACTTAAGGAATTAGTTTTGGGGGGTGAAATTGTAGGTGAAAAAAAAATTTTTTACCAGGTCATCGAGGGGGAGCAAATAAAAGCTTGTAAAAAGACGAGTTCAAAAATATATATAATGTAATACTTACGCACATTTCTCTTTGTATTATTTTTAAAAAAGTGCGAAAATCGCTGTCCCTCCCCCTATCTCGAAAAGTACTGATCAAAAAAATTCTGGAATATTCTCTACAGGGTCTAGATTGAACGAAAATTATCACGAGTGCATTACCGTCCAACTTGCACTTTACCGGTTATTTTGTTATTATAAATAGTTCTCAAAATTCTAGTTTATTTAGATCTCTGTGTGTATTTTATTTTTAATAAATAAATAATGATTTTAAGGAAATTTATTTCTCGGTGTTGCAGTTAATGAAAATATTCAATATAGTGTGCGAAAAAACTTCTACTATTATCTTAATCATCCGATTAATCATTGCTTCGCTGTCTTAACAACGTATTTACTCGTACTATCCAACATAAGAATTTCGCACTAATTAAAACGGATCTCACAATCTTTTTCCTATAACTACTTTAAATGCATATTTCTAGTAAATTTTATTACTATCGGTTATTATCTCACAGAGCAGTCTCAAAAAAAAGGTATTTTGTTGCGAGAAGTTTATTCTTTTAATAAATAAAAGGAAATTAAAATCAGATTTCTGCTATGACTGATCAAATATTGGAAAAAGGAAATCGCAGATAATTGTACGCTGTCTTTTTTTACATGAGCGAATATATTATTAAGGGCAATTTAATATTCTTGTTGAAACATTTAAAGTCCACTGTAACAGTAAAAGTTGTCTAAAACTACCTGCCGAAACCTGCCCTCGTTGTTTCAATTTGAATTTCTAACATTTACGTATATTTTCAAAGGAGTAAGAAAAATTTTACCGTGTTCAAACTTTTCTAATGATTCTATTTTAATGATATGTATGTTGCTCTCGATCATTTTATAAGCTTATGAAACTCGCAAAGTTTTCTTTTGTTTAAAATATTGAACATTAAACCACCTAAATTTTACCTTTTTAATTTGTACACCAAGTTACAAGTTTAAACTAAAATAACCGGTCAAGTGCAAGTGGAACTTGCGCAATTAGTGTTCCGTACGTTGATTGCTTTTAGTGACTTCACAAAACACACCACAAATGAGTTTTTAACAAAGTTTGTTTCCAATCTTCACTGAAAACTGATGGCCTTGATTTTTTTTTTATGTACCAGATAAATTATTAAAGGTAATGCACTCGTTATAATTTTCATTCAATCTACACCCCGTGGAGAATATTCCAGAATTTTCAAAATTTTTTGATAAGTACTTTTCGAGATAAGGCTGGTGGACAGCGATTTTTTTCGCGATTTTTTAAAAATAATATAAAGAAAAGTGCGCGCAAGTATTACAAAACTAACCCCTTAAGTCAAAATTTAACTTTCAAAACTACATGGCTCTGATGAAGTCATCAATTCCTATATTATTCCCAAATTTTAACTTTCTATGACAAATAGTTTCGGAGAAAATCGGGTGTGACAAATAGACGGACAGACACCGAAGTCATCTTATAAGTGTTCCATACGGAACACTAAAAATTTACCAAAACAATTCTTGGTGCGGAGGAAACGGTTTTTATAAAGTTTTTCCAAAGTTATATTTTCGATATTTAGATATAATAACAAGTTAAAATTATAATGTTGAACTATATATACAGGGTGCCACATATGCATGGAATAATGGTTCCACAGCATTTATTAATCAGTTTATCAAAAAAATGTTTAACTAAAAGTTATAGGGTGTTATACGGAATATATGCTGACGTTGACAATAAAATGTTTTGAACTGTCAATTCGAAGAAATTACGCCATCTTAAATTTTTTTAAAAATAAAGCCCTGTATAGTATTTTATTTTTGAGTCCTACTAAAAATTCTAGATATTATTTGTCTAACATACCATATGTCTAAATTGAACTGTTTTGGAATTATTGGTATTTGAAATTAAGGAGATCAAATTTAAAAAAAAAATTATGCTGGCTTGTGACAAACATTTACTATCAGGTAACGACTTAACGCGTCAAAAAATGATTTATTGACGAAAACGTTTATTGCTGCATTTTGTGAAACTGCAATTTGAGCGCGTAATATCATAATGGTACATTAACAGAAACTGAAAGAATCACTTTGTTAATGATGGTTACTTACAGAGACCATAGGAGAACACAACATGAGGTGTGTGCTCTTTTTAACGCAGAATATCCGAATCGAGAACCTATTACCCAATCCATAGATAGCAAAGCATTAAAACGATTCAGACAATCATGTCATGTTAAGGATCGTTCGAAATCTGGACCTTCAAAAGTTAAACCACGAGATGATAAAAAGTTAGATGTTTTATTGGAAATTACAGAAAATCCCCATACAGCCACTCGTCAGCTTTGCCTAAACCACAACATAAGTAAAAGTGCCTTAAGTCGTATACTGAATGAAGAAAAATTGCATCCATACAAACCCATTCTATTGCAAGTATTATCTGAAGGTGACTACGATAGACACATTGAATTTTGCGAGGTCATGATGGAATGAATCAATAATGATCCTAACCTAATTCATAATATTATTTTTTTCTGACGAAGCCACATTTTGTCTTAACGGAAGAGTTACCAGGCATAACTGTCGGTACTGATCTACTGAGAATCCCCACTGGATAATCGACAATCATTCTCAAAGACCACAAAAGATAAACATGTGAGCAGGGATTTGTGGACGTCATATCATTGGTCCCTTTTTTATCGATGGAAATTTTACAGGACAGCGGTATTTACAGTTAGTCCAAGAGCAAGTTATTCCAACTTGTGTAGGTCTTTTTCCCGATAAAAATAATTTGGATACCCCTAACAGGAATCTGTGGTATCAACAGGACGGAGCACCTTTTCACTATGAAATCAATGGTCGTAGATATTTGGATGCCATTTTTCCTAATCGATAGATAGGCAGAAGAGGTGCTATAGTATGGCCTGCAAGGAGTCCCGACCTTACGCCACTCGATTTTTTTTATTTGAAAACCAGAGCTTATCGAAACTGTAGAAGATTTACAACAAAGAATTCCTTATGAAATAGCACAGATCACTCCCGGATTCTCTGCAAAACTCTGTTCAGGCTGTTATGGGAGATTGGGTCATTGCCTCGCTGTTAACGGTAGGCTTTTTGGGCAATTGTTACCTTAAAAATAAACCTAGAGTATTTATTAATATTTTTTTTTATTTTAAATTTCAAATGACAATAATTCCAAAACAGTTCAATTTAGACCAGTGATTCCCAAAGTGGTTCAGGTGGACCCCCAGGGGTCCACGGGAGACTCGACTGGGATCTACGTTGGCGTTAAAAAAAAAATGGGGGTTCACAAGTTGTAAGTGGGGGTCCACGAAAATTTATCTGGTTTCGATAGTAAAGAACAAAAATGTTGGCTTGTTAGATCTAATCTTCACATTTTTTGACGAGTTTTGGGAATATGGTAGAAATGTAGCAGCAGGGGGTCCACCGAAACCAGTAAAATTTTGAAAGTGGTCTACGAGAAAAAAAAGTTCCTCTGATTTAGACCTATGATATATTAGTAGGACTCAAAAATAAAATAATATACAAGGCAAGATGGCGTAATTTCTTCAAACTAACAGTTCTTTTTTTTTTATGGGTCTAGCTCACGTGCTGCAGGGAAGTCCCTAAAGCGCTCCAGGAGCGGCACGAGTGCGGAAACGAGTTCAAAACATTTTATTGTCAACGTCAGCATGTGCTCCGTATAACACCCTATAATTTTATTTAAACATTTTTTTGATCCACTGATTAATAAATGCTGTGGAATCATTATTCCATACATATGGGGCACCCTGTATATATGTGACTCTAAAATTATAATTCGTAATTGAGTATTTTCTTTCAAACTATGTGAATATAAAAGACATTTTGTCATTAACATGTATAAAAATAGTGTCATTCGCATGCCCAAATCTCATGATAAAGGAAAAATGATAAATGGTTTTGCTGATGACTACTACTAAACCACTTGTCGTTATAATACTGAACGTGGTGCGATCCAAAAGTTGTTCGGACCAACGCTACCTAGCAAGAACACGAAATAGTATCGACTTGCGCTGCTGGGTGGCGGTAGGTACATCCTTAAGAACGCAAGTTGGCAAGATAAAACTTGCTAATCCGCTCACTTTATTCTGTTTGCACGTTTGCGATAAGGTCTCTGTCTGTGATTTTTACAATGGATGGAAATTTTGTTGCTACTGAAATGATTCGAACAGCATTTGGGGACGAGTCTCTGAATCGTGATCAAGACCGGCCAAAACGATGGAAGGGCTTCTACTGCAAACATACCTGAAATCATTGCCAAAGTTCGACAAATCATCATCGGACAAGTCTGAGCATCTCTGACGAACTTTTTATTGCTTAAAAAGCGTGGAAAGTTTCTTCCTACATCACGACAATACTTCGGCCTTCGATTCGTTCTGTACGCAATAGTTTTTGGCGAAAAATTTTATAACCATCATCCCAGACTCCCTTTATTCGCCTGATTTAGCTCTCTGTGCCTTCGGACTATCCTTCCATATGAAGATGAAGTCGCCGCTTCGAGACGGAAGAAGAGATACAACGCGAATCTCAGGTGGCGCTAGAGATAATGGCAGCAACGACATTTCAAGAAATGTTCGACCAGTGAAAGGGAGGCTGCTTTGAAGCTGACAGGAGTCACGAAGCCTAAAAGTCACTACTTCAAGTTTTCTAGCGTTCCTCCGGAAACTTTTCGAACGGACCATGTATTGGTAATAAAGCGCTTTACAAAGTGGTAAACGAAATCGAGTCTATTTCTAGTTTTAGTGTAACCACTCTAGTCCTAAATCAAATACGATAAGCGGCGCTATCCGCTATTTAATTTCCCATCTACCATGGCTTTTGATTTTCATTTCCATGTTTCATATTAAATAATAATTATATTTAAGGCCAGGCCTTCGGCTAACATTCATTAGCAGATCATTTTTCATTTTACGGAAGAGGAGAACGTAGAATATAACGGCCATATCGCATACGCCTATCTTTTTAATTTTAATCTATGCACGGTTGGTCGTAGCTTTTTTTTCATGCAATTAAGTAAATTAAAATAGAAAACAGGGGCCTGGGTTTGTGAAAAAAAAATTATATACCTCTAGGCAAGTCGAAATGTACGGTATGTTTCGCTGGGAATTCTAATTTCAGTGAGTGAGAGACAGATACGGAGAGAGATGAGGCTGCAATTATTCTATTTTATAGCTTGTAACGTATTTCGAGTACACTTGAAAATCAAATTTATGTAAATGAAGGTTTTAAGTAAGAATAATTCATTAGATTAGGAATTGTGGCTGTTTTTTTGGTCAATTGTAGGACGACTCTCCATTGCCTAGCGTAGTGAAGTCGGATTCCTATACGAGATTTTTTATCTTTTTTTTTATGGGTCTAGCACACGTGCTGCAGGGAAGTCCCTAAAGCGCTCCAGGAACCGGCATGTGTGCGGAAAAAGCGATTCACGTTATTCTTGAATCGCTGTAAATTGTACTGTGTGGGAAACTCAGCGCTAGGCAAATTATTCCAAAGGGATGATGTTCTCCATATAAAAGACTGCTTGAAAAGCGTTGTACGCGAAGTAACAAGCTGAACCTCATACGGATGCGAAGCACCAGCGCGACGTGTATTTGTAACATGCACCGCTTTGGGAGGAATTAAGCGGGCTACATCCTTCGAACACTTTCCATGAAAACACTTGTAGAACGCCAACTGTTCTTTGATGTTCCAGCGAATCAAGGCCGCCGGTCAATTCCGGGTCTCCAATCAGACGGAGAGCTCTTCTCTGAACAGAATCCAACAAATGCAGTGTATGTTTGGGAGCGGAGCCACAAACGTGGAAGCAGTATTCTATAGTTGGTCGAATTTGAGCTCTGTAAAGAATTAACAGTTGTTGTGGGGTGTAAAGCTTTCTGGTTCGAAATAATATTCCCAACTTTTGAGAAGCTCTCCTTGCTATGCCTGCAACATGTTCATGCCAGGACATATTTTCTCCCAAACTAACGCCCAACAAATTGAGCGACGATGCTAGGGGAATGGAGTGCCCCGACATAACTATGTCGGATTCAGCAACGTTAACTTTTTTAGAAAAATCGTCTATTATGTTCGGGAATCGTCGGTCCGACTCTAACAGATTATATGAAAACGAACAGTTTTTTGATGAGATGGGCTCTGGTAGCCCATGTAAAAAAACTATTCCAGGCACACAAGTGCTTGTATCTCACACAAGGATGCTCGATTTTTCGTACAGCCTGTACTAACATATAGGTTTAAGGACGTTGGGGCGTTACACGAAAATAATGAAAAATACTTTACTTTGATTTTATCCGATAAATTAATAAATCTAGAATTTTTCGTAAAAATTTCAAGACATTTAGGAAGCTCTTCATTAAATAAATCAAATTTAAAAACTACATGGATCCTTATGGGAAACGTGTCCATTAAATGCAGCAAACGTACATTTTTTTTTACATATAAAAAAAAAAACATATTGGTAAAAATATGAAATTTAGATATATTATATATCAAAACATAATGGATATGACGAATTAGAAAGCTTTTTATGAATGAAAAACTACAATAATTATCAATGATTTCGGGCAATTACCTATATCAGGCGAATGAAGTAGCAACACCGCATTGATAAAAAATCGAGGGAAATTCAAATGCATCTATGTTCGGCTATATGAATCATTAAATGCAAAGTATCAGTATGTAAATTTTTAAATAAAAAAGTAATAAAATTAATTAATGCCTTTAATTATTCACGCTAGTAACAATTTCTAGTAGTTATAAATATTCAACGCGTAGTAATATTTTTTTAAATCTTAAATAGTATTTAAGTATATAATTATGCGGTGATTTCGTTACACGAATATTATTATTTTCATCAAAGGTTAGAACTGTCATTATCACCGTTTACCATTCGTCTTTTTTCGCCATATTTCCTTTGACTCGGTCCTTGTCTATAAACTGCTTTGGCAACATGTTTTCTCCTCCAAATATATACTTTTTTCAATTTTTGTCACGAATTCCGCATTCTTTGTCTTTATCCATTTCTTAACTTTTAATTCTATTGGAGTGCACTATAATACTGTTTTACCCTGAATATACCTCAATCTCAGAATGTCAGGATGTCCAACTATTATAAAATATGCGATGTTGCCGCTTCTTAATAAATAAATTAACAATATTTATTTTGATTTTTTCGCAAACATAGAGCTCAATAACACACATAACAGTTTTTAGTGTTCCGTACGGAATACTTATAAGATGACTTCGGTGTCTGTCTGTCTGTCTGTCTGTCTGTCACACCCGATTTTCTCCGAAACTATTTGACACAGAAAGTTGAAATTTGGTAATAATATAGCAATTGATGGCCTCATCAGAGCCATGTAGTTTTGAAAGTTAAATTTTGACTTAAGGGGTTAGTTTTGGAGGGTGAAAGCGGAAATGAAAAAAAAAAAAAATTACTAGGTCATCGAGTGTGGTGTCAAATGAAAGCGAGTAAAAAAATATATATATATAATGTGATACTTTTGCGCGCACTTTTCTTTTAAAAAAATCGCGAAAAATCGCTGTCCTCCCCCTTATCTCGAAAAGTACTTATCAAAAAATATTGAAAAAATTGTGGAATATTCTCCACGGGGTGTAGATTAAACGAAAATTATCACGAGTGCATTACCTTTAATAATTTATCTGGTATATATAAAAAAAAAATCAAGTTCATCAGATTTCAGTAAAAATTGGAAACAAACTTTGTTGAAAACTCATTTGGGGTGTGTTTTGTGAACTTACTGATCTTTTTATACCTCTGTAACAAAATTTTTTATTTCAGGGCTGTCAAGGTCATGCACAGTTCGAGCCAATTTCGGAGGTAACGCCTCCCGCTGCCCCCACCACTGCTAGACGTTAAGCGGCCGAGCCGCCGATCGCGGCTCGGCCGCTTACCAAACACAATGCACTCCTCCTATGTCTCTCATAGCCGCTCCTGAGACTGCGCGAACGGCGGCAGCAGCAGTGGTGGGGGGCAGCGGGAAGCGTTACCTCCGAAATTGGCTCGAACTGTGCACGACCTTGACAGCCCTGTTTTGTTTTAAAAGTAATCAACGTATGGAACACTAATTGCGCAAGTTCAACTTGCACTTGACCGGTTATTTTAATATGTCTTTAACATCTCTACTGTAAAAATTTTGTAATATTAATGTGTTACAATATACTTAGGTCTTTCCTTTTTTGTTTTTCTTAAATTTCGACTAAACATTCAATAAAAACTCCAATAAATAATAAAAATAATCGGAAAATAATGTAAAACGTGTCAGTAATATATAATATCAATTATTTATTACTATATACTTCATTAAAAATATAAATGTAGGCTTACAACAAAATACTAATATAAGCTAACGCAATTTACTTTTGGTTTCACCTATACCACCGCAAGTTCCTTAACGCTCAAAATAATTCGGCAGTTCACCCAGCAAGTTAACATAGGTGGGGTTGGAGAAATACAAACGCAAGGGTAGGTGCAGGTAACAAATGTGTCAGGATCTTCGTAGCTTAGCCTGGATTACCTAATTTTCGCTGGGTGCTTTAAAGCAAAGGATCATCGTAAGCTTCGAACAAAATAGAATCATTTGTTTTTGTTTCGAACGGTGGGAGCTTTTATCAACACCCTGTATAAAATCTAATATAATTTGGAGATTTTGTCTTAAATAACTCGATAAAGAAAAAAACCAAATGAATTTCGTAGGATGGCCGAATTCCTTGTTAGGTGTGCCTTTATTTAGACATGTTCTCGTATAATTATTTACATTTGTTTATTAATAAATTACTCCTTGTCTGTTTTTAAATTGATGTTCAATTTGTTTAATTTATATCTGTCAGAAATAAGATACATAAATATATCCTATCTACTTCATCTATTTTAATAGGGATCGAAAAGTCATGGTATATGTACGAAAAAAACTGTTTGGCCGGTTGAAAAAAAAAATAACCACTATTTTTGTACGATAAAAAATGACCGTTATTATTTTTCTGTGTTCTCTATTGTACATGGAGTAAAAAGTCCCGAGACTTTTCGAGAGAAGGCAGCACGAACTCAAAAACCATATGATTTTCAGGTGGTGTCAACTCTCAGAAGACTCATGTAAAGTTTTCAGGACATTTCGTGTGTTAATCAAACATATGAGATATGATGGGAATAAGTACAGCCAGAACCCAAGGATAGCTTAAGAAGTGTTATGGCACGTCTGCTCTGTCGAAAGCAACTATATATCGATGGAAAGTGAGAGAGATAGCTGAAACTGCATGAAAAGCGACCGAAGCGTCCAAAACACAAACATCAGCTGGAAAGCAAATATTTTTTGGGGACACTCATGAAATAATACTGATCGACTATCTTGAGAAGGGGCAAACAATCACCGTAGACTATTACGTTGGTTTATTGCACCGTTTGAATGATGAAATCAAGAAAAAAGATCGCATTTAGCGAAAAAAAAAGTGTTGTTTCTTCAAGATAATGCACCAGCTCACAACTTCATAAAATCGATGATGAAATTGGACCAATGGGATCATGAATTGCTTCTTCATCAGCCGTATTCACCAGATCTGCTCCCCAACGATTATTACCTCTTTCCAAATTTGAGAGGGTGGAAAGAGATTTCGCTTAAATGAAGAAATCTAACGGGAAACTGAGGCGTAACCAAATGTTGGGACTTCACCTCATGTAGTACCACCGATTGTAATGGTTTGAAGCAATAATTACACTTGCAGTAACCAACTGAATTACTAAAAACAACATTTCGTTCATTCTCTGTCTCAATTACATATTTCTCGCTTTCTCCTCGTTTATTTTTCGCTGAAAAGACCAACTATTTGACTGACACCAATCGACTTCGCCACGAAGGCCACAATATCAATCTGCATGGACTCTAAACACCATGATAATTAGAAATTAAATATACTAAACAGCTTTAATAAGACACCGAAAATTTATTTATTGGGGATGTTGTCAGAAATAATGATGAAGATTAAAAAGTCGGACACATGTGACTAACACTACCATTTCTTCTGATAGCATCATCCACAATAAGGTTAATTTCATTATGTTATTATAGTACATGGGTCAAAAGTCTCGAGACTTTTGAAAAAAAAAACGGATTTTTTTGCCAAAAATCGATTTCATTTTAAATTTGGTAAGAGGTAATAATCCCTGAAGGCCAGATCTGATGAATACGGCGGATGAAGAACCAATTCATAGCCCAACTGGTCCAATTTCACCATTGTACCAGCTGTAACTCTCAAACTAATAGACAAAATGCCATGAAAATTTTACACGAATCTTCTGAGTGTTAATACTAACTGAAAATCCTTTGGCCCTTTTTTTATTCGTGCTTCAATCTCTCAAAAAGTCTCAGAACTTATCACCCCATATAGTAAGTATATGAAGTATTGGGTGGATCAAATATAAACGAGATTAATTTTTTTTAGTATTTTTATTTACTATAATAAATAAACCAAGTACATATCATTTTTTAACATAATCTTCTGCTTTGGAAATGCACTTTTCCCAGCGTATCGGAAGCTTTTTGATACCGTCGTTGTAAAAGGAAGGAGGCTGTGTCAGTAACCACCAGCCCTCCACCGCGTTGTCGTCATCAAATCGTTGGCCTCCCAGCGCTGTAGGGAGGGTGATCAAGTGTTGTCCAACTCATTTTCTCCAATTTTTCGCGAGTGAGCGTTGCAATGTGGGGTCGAACGTTGTTATAGAGACGAATCACGTCTCTTATCCAAATCTGATCTAAAAGGTTGCAGTAAGTACGCCGCATTGATGATGCACTTAATAGACTCACGATTGGTGCGAATGTTCTCCGCACACACGAGACCTGGACAGTGTTTGATCGTCGAACTGTGCCGTCAATCTCCGCAGAATTTCGGTCGGTTTCACGCCTTCACGAGTGAGAAATTTAATGACCCGTTGCGCAGTCGAAGGGTGCATATCTCGCTTCGACATCGTGAGCTGTACTACTGAATGTACCTGGCGAGGCCAACCGATCGTTCTCTCCACTCCTAACAAACCCAAGCAACATTGCTAGAAGTGGCGGCCCGCTTCGAACAATACTAAGCACTCAGTACAGAAAGTCTCGTTTATATTTGATCCACCCTAGTCCATGTGCTGATGTTAGTTGATACAAGGGAAGCATTTGGTCTTCTGACTTAAACCACTAAGGTACTTACAAGCCCTGGTCTGCAAACGTTCAAGACCTAATAAAAATGTGAAAAGAAAAAAGAATTTTAACTTTTCCATCAAATATATTTTTACTTATTTTCTGTATCAGTGATGCAAACAATTCAACTAATATTATCTAACAGCGTTATTGTTATATAATAAAACTAGCCACTCGACTATAATCTTTTATTATGACAGACACTGATGGTAAACACTACCTAAGCACCATCCTTCATATGAATTACTTTAACTAGGTACCATTTCGGCTGATGGTTTGTTTAAGCATTGTTTATTAATAAACATTGTGTTATCTTAATTTTTAAAGGATGCAAACACTTAGTAAATAAAACATGCCAACAGATACGTGCTCTCTTGCGATATATAAGTGCTTAAAAAGCTTTGTTTAGAGTCAGTTTTTCTTTCTTTTAGTTAACACCGGCAGATTATAACTCGAAAAGGTGCAAAGCTTAACAATGCCGCATGGTCACTGTAAAAAATAGTTGAGACTTTTAATGGGTTTAAAATGTTTATATGGTATTTTGAAATTACTGATAATTACACAGGCCAACATTTTTCAAATCCTGAGACCAGACCATACTTTTTCGAAGGTTTTTGATGCACTGAATCCAAATCCGACCTCAGAATTGCTCCATCATATTAGGTTTTCGAGATATCTTAACCTAAAAATGCAAAAAAACACGGTTTTTCGCTATATTCGGGATTATATTACACCGCGAATTAATTTTTCTCCACAAAACTCGTTGCGGCATCTCAAAGTACTACTTTTCCCCTTCAAAATACATTTTGAATTTTTCCGATATTTTATTTCTTCTCGTCGAAATCGTCCATTGAAATTAATTAGTTTGGCTTTTTCGTTACATCCGTACAAAAAAAAGTTGATCTGGCAGGCCAGAATTCGTTGTCGGTTTAATCCCATCGAGTCATGGTTTGTCCCTAACCTTAAGAAATTCAAAATGGCAGATCCGATATTACGGGTCGGAATTCTGAAGAGTCTAAATTACTATGAGAATAAAAGTTGTGTATTTTTGCAATATGATGCCGTCAGAAAAAATATGGGTCCCTTTTCAAAGTTGACCTTGAAATGACCTTCAAAATAATCTTCCAAGGTCATCACAATTATATCATTTTATTGCCTCTTTAAAATCCTTCAACTCTTGTCTGAAACTTGAGACACCATGTATGATAAAAAATAAACAATGTTGCTACTAGAAAGATGTTTTCTCCGAGAAGAAATAAAATACCTGAAAAATTCAAAATGCATTTTAGGGAAGAGTAGTACTTTCATATGCCGCATCAAGCTTTGTGGGCAAAAGTTAATTCGCGATCTAAGGATATCTTGAAAACCTGATGTGATGGAGCAATTCTGAGGTCGGATTTGGATTCAGTGCACCAACCTTTGGGAAAGTATACTTTGGTCTCAGGGTCTGGAGTTTCTTCAAATTTTGTCAGCCTGTGTTATTAATTTAAAATACAAGTTGAAGAAATACTACATTGAGAGAAAAAACAATGTTTTTCCCAAAAGTCTATTTTATTCTTCAACATAGTTTCCTTTAAGTGCGAGATACTCATTCCAGCGATCTTTCAACATTTAGATACCTTTCGTATAGTAAGATTTGTCGAGCTCTCTAAAATAAGCCTCAGTTTCCCATTCGACCTGTTTCTCTAAAGCCATCTTTTCAAATTTGGAAAGAGGTAATAATCGCCGGGAGCCAGATCCGTTGAATACGGCGGATGAGGAAACAATTCATAACTCAATTGGTCCAGTTTCACCATCGATTTTATGAAGTTGTGGGTTGCTGCATTATTTTGGAAAAACCATATTTTTTTTCTTCGGTAAATCGGCGTTTTTTCTTGATTCTTGATAATTAGCTTATGGTAATATATATGTTTCTGAGGTCGCTGGTTCCTGTAAAAATAGTAATTTTAGCAAACATTTTGAGGATTTTAAGTTATTGGCCAATTTCGGTTATTTTCCGCTGTTTTTCATAGTTTTTTTCAGCCGATAAAAAAAGAACGGGGAATTTCTGGTTCAACAATATTATTTTATGGTACTTAATATTGGATACTATAATAATTTTGGCAAAAATTAATTTAGTTTTCAACAAATGGCCAATTTTCAATTTATAGGTATAAAAATGAATAATCTTAATTTGAAATAAGTTTTGTTTGTAAAACTGACTATTTTGTTTCTTTTTTTATAAATTTTTATTAATGTGCAAAATAAATTGCATTCTTGGATATATATGATTACTAGAGACATATATGCCTTTGCCTTTTTGCATATTTAGACATTCTCACCGATTATTGCATATTTTACCCAACATCTATTAATGATGCATATTTTCCCTATATTTACAATATTTCTCGGTATTACTAGGCAATTGAATTACTCAGGGTATTGTTAATGTCGCCGTCTGGAACCGATCTTATCGCCGGAACATTACCTGCAATAGTCTAAACATCGATTAGGTTATAGTGCCAAGGGAATACCCAAAATTACGACGGTATTTTATTCCTTTGTTTCTTGGTCGGGATATTAAGTGATAAGTAGTTAGTTTCTAAGAATATTTGTTTGCGCATGGATCAAAAAAACAATTTTCTCGAAGACGAATTTTTGTTTTAAAACAAGATATCAGTTTTAACATTGCGCGGTTGCATCAGTATATATATATATAGTATAGTCTTTTTGCAATTGCTATATTGCGAATTTAATTGTGGGTGTATTAAGATTAGAGCCTTCTTCTTTCTATTTGGTGGCTTGCAAAGAACTTGACAAGACAAATCATTCTACGATCGCCAGATTTGTGAATGAGGGTATTAAAAAAATATTTCCTGAATTTCCTGCAGATGAAAGAGTGTTTATATTTCTCTCAGATGCTGCTCCCTATGTGATCAAGGCAGCTAAAGCATTTTATCCAAATTTAATTCATGTGACGTACTTTGCTCACGGAGTTCATCGACTCGCTGAGGAAGTGCGATCCACGTTTGGAAATGTAAATAAACTGATTTCATCAGCAAAGAAAGTGTTTCTTAAGGCACCTGCTCGCAATAACGCCTATAAAGAAAAACTGCCAAATGTGCCTTTACCTCCCGAACCAGTGGTAACTCGATGGGGAACATGGATTGAAGCTGTACTATTTTACAATGAACATTTCGAGGCCATCAAAGGTGTAGTAACTGACTTCGATAGTGCAGAGGCTATGGCAGTTCGTCAATCCAAGGAAGCATTTAACGATTCTGATACTAAAAAAAACATAGCTTTGATTAGCACTCACTTTTCCCCCATACCTGCGGATATTAAAAAGCTTGAAACTCGAGGTTTGGCGTTGACCGAATCAATTCAGTTAATGAATAAAATCCGTCAAATAAACTCCACATTGCTAGATGTATTCCCACGTAGAGTTAAAGAAAAGTTTGAAAACATTTTGTGCAATAACCCAGGCTTTGAACCTCTGTGTCAAATTGATAGTTTTTATTAATGGGACGGGTGAACTTTTGCCAGAAACAATAAGTGCTAACATAGCACCCAAATTCAAATACTGCCCAGTTACCTCAGTGGATGTGGAACGGTCTTTTTTCACTTATAAAAATATTTTAAGTGATCGAAGACACAATCTTACTACCCAACATTTGGAACAATACCTTATTGTTTACGTGTACAAGAATACAAATGTTAAATAATTTTTAAAAATGTTAAATAATTGTTAATTAAATTTAAACGTCGTCGATAACTTGTTAATTTTATGCTGATTTTATATATATAGTATATAAATAATATAATAAAAAACTAAAAATTACTACTTTTATTATTATTTAAATATTGCATATTTGCATGCATATTTCAAGATTTTATATGTTGCATATAATCCGGTCTCTAATGATTACACATATATATATATATATATATATATATATATATATATATATATATATATATATATATATATATATATATATATACATATATATACATATATATATATATATATATATATATATATATATATATATATATATATATATATATATATATACACAATATTATCCAATAAATAATAAATATTCGCTTGGAAAATACAATTTTTTCTCACATTTATAAAAGGAAGAAACAAATCTGATCAAAAAATAGTCAATTACTTTAAAAACTTATTCCGAACAAAATAATATTGTTCATTTTGTATACCTCATACAAGTAGATTATTATCTTCAAAACATTCCCACTTGGTATTTTTGAATTAAAAACAAAGAACTAAACTTTTTAAATAAATTGAAAATTGGCCATTTATTGAAAACTAAATTATTTTTGCCAAAATTATTATAGTATATATTATTTACTACCTTAAAATAATATTGTTGAACCAGAAATTCCTCGTTCTGTCGTCATCAGCTGAAAAAACTATAAAAAAAAGCTGAAAATAACTGAAATTAGCTAATAGCTAAAATTACTATTTTTACAGTAATCAGCGACCCCAGAAACATATATTACCATGAGTAAATTATCGAGATTTCAATGCACACAATAACAAGTTCATCTCCCAAAAGAGTATTTTTTAAAAAATCGAGACCTTCTCCATGTTTCTGCCAAAATTTTAAAAAAAAAAACTAGCAAAAAAGTTGCTGGTACAAGTTGAAGCGCTATCTGACGAGTATTTTAAAAAATATATTAATACAATATCTTAAAAATTGAAAGGTAGTCGGAATTTTGAGTTTGAGTTGCATAGTGGGCTTCGTCGCACCGTGTAGCGTGTGTAGTGGATCTATTTCGTCCATTGCTCCGAATCGACGCAAAACCTCCTTTGGATTAAGCCGAAACAATGCCCAACAACGGTCTGAATCTTCGATACATTGCTCATTTGATCAGTCATGAGAATGCGCGGCACCCACCGGGTTCATAGCTTTTTCATATACAAATATTTACACAAAATATGCCTCACGCATTCTGTTGATGTCTTCACCATGTCAGCTATCTCACTTTCACTTTGCAGTCATTCAGAACAGTATGGTGAATTTTTTTGTCTTTTTTGGAGCGACTACCTCAAAAAAATAATCATGTTTAAGATTAAAACCTTGGTTAAGTTATTTCTCGGTAAACTAGACTTAACCCTAGGGTTCGATATTTCAACTCTAAGGACGATAAGCTCATATAAATCCATTATATCGTAGGTGGAAGAATAAAACTAGAGTGATGATATGAGTGGGAAGCTGTTTATTGTCTCTTTTTTTGGCATGTTTACGTAATCTCCTAAATTTGTTTGTTCCGTGTGTCGGTCAATTCTTTTTTGCAACATAATAAAATAAATTACTTTTAGTGATTTATTTTATTATTTATGAAGGATAACGATTATGGCATAAATAATTTGAAGTCGTTTGGAAACCGTTAACGCCCAGAAAATTAACATTTTTTGAATGTTAACTTCTAAAGTTTTAGATACCAGCCCCATAACAAATTGTAATTAATTAATTTTCAATTATTTATAATTAGCAAGCAAATTGATAAATGATAATAGTCCTGGTAGAACTATTTCTTAAAAGTAATGTCATCTAAATATAAGCCGTTACCTTCACCGAACTAACTAAGAGATTAGTGAGATCATTAATCACTGTACGTTGTTTCTATAATCGCTACCATTTTTTTTTCGGATATTTTCTTTTAATTATTAGTTTTTTAGATATTCTTACAAGAAAACATCTCACCGACGACAAATCAGGGGTACGTGGAGGATAACTCTTATGAAAAGCAATTTATCCGAGAAAATTTTTCGAATAACGGGCATAACTCTCAAAATTTTGTAAACCGAGTGTGAAGTTATCAAGCATATCGCTTCGTATTTTAGTGTGGCCCCTGTCATCCGCTAGAAATTGCGCGAGCCAATAGTACAGCCCAAACCGACGTAAAAGCTGCTTAGTTTTGAATTTAAATTTTAAATAGTTCTGATCTTCCAAATCTCAGTTGGTTTTAATTCTTCCACCGGCACTATCTTGTCGGGGTGCAGACGTACATCTTTACAGAGAATTAGAGAAACGCTACATAACAACTTAATTTGAAAGAATCTGACAAGGCGCTCTGTACTTCCTTTTAGCCCTTCCCCCCATTGCGTTGGCACAGTGAGGTAAACAAATTTGAATTTATTTATGTGACACCCTGTGTTATTAATTTTAAAACCTTCAAATGCCGATCCTGAGGGATCACCTCCGTGACGTTACAACTAAAAGATCGTGTCAAAAATATACTCGACATTCTTCTGTTAACTAAAGATAATATTAATATTGATACCAAACTACGAGGCTGGTTTGAAAAGTCCGTGCAAAAATAAAAACTACTTATGTGTTTGGGATAAACCTTTTTTATTTTTCGACATAGTCTCCTTTTAGGCTTATACACTTCGTCCAACGATGTTCTAGTTTGTTGATCCCTTCCAAATAATAGGATTTGTCCAAGTCTGCAAAATATCCATTAGTGTCTGCAATCACCTCCTCGTTTGAATAAAATCTTTGTCCCGCCAGCCATTTCTTCAAATTGGGGAACAAATAGTAGTCCGAGGGAGCCAAGTCTGGAGAATAGGGGGATGTGAAACGAGTTGGAATCCTATTTCCATTAATTTTGCGACCACAACTGCTGAGGTGTGTGCTGGTGCGTTGTCGTGATGGAAAAGGACTTTCTTGAGGGCAATCGCGGGCGTTTTTCTTGCAGCTCGGTTTTTAAACGGTCCAATAACGATGAATAATATTCACCTGTAATAGTTTTACCCTTTTCCAGATAGTCGATGAGGATTATCCCTTGCGAATCCCAAAAGACAGTCGCCATAACCTTTCCGGTCGAAGGAACGGTCTTCGCCTTTTTTGGTGCAGATTCCCCTTGGTAACCCATTGTTTAGATTGTTGTTTGGTCTCAGGAGTATAGTAATGTATCCGTGTTTTATCCACAGTGACGAAACGACGCTTAAAGTCCTCCGGATTCTTCTGGAACAGCTGCAAACCATCCTTGCAACACTTCACACGATTCCGTTTTTGGTCAAGTGTGAGCAATCGCGGCACCCATCTTGCGGATAGCTTTCTCATGTCCAAATGTTTATGCAAAATATTATGTACCCGTTCAGTCGAGATGCCCACAGCACTAGCAATCTCACGCACCTTAACTTTTCTGTCATCCATCACCATATCATGGATTTGATCAATGATTTCTGGAGTCGTAACCTCCACAGGCTGTCCAGAACGTCCAGCATCACTTGTGCCCATATGGCCAGTCCGAAAATTTTGAAACCACTTATAAACTGTTCTAATCGAAGGTGCAGAGTCACCATAATGTTTATCAAGCTTCTCTTTAGTCTCTTGAGGCGTTTTGCCTTTCATAAAGTAATGTTTAATCACCACACGAAATTCTTTTTCGTCCATTTCTTGAAAATCACTTGACTTCCTTGATTCACACGAATGCCAAACACAAAGAAATAGACCAATATGGCTGAAACTTGGTGTGCGTTCATTCAAGAGATGCTACTAACTAAACATGACCTCGATACGCGCCGGAGCTGCCATCTCTCGGACTTTGCACGGACTTTTCGAACCAGCCTCGTATTTCGATATTAGTTTTAGAATTAAAGAACAGCTAAAATTGGATTGCTGTATCGTCGGGGGCCCTCATATATAACGCCCCAATGGCACCTACAATATCATGAAGAAGCGAGATAGACTGAAATGATGATCTTTGAGGACTGACTTTGTATATTCCACTCTTCTCGCGAGCGTCGTCGAATCCTTAGTCCTACGCGCAAATTTTCCCCGCATATAGATGAATGCATCTTTTCTTGGTTTTAATTTGGGTATGTGATTTTGGTTTGGAATAATATTTATGTTCTATCAGCAAAAAAAATATTTAAAAATTACTTAAAGATAGTAAACATGATCAAAATTCCTGTTCATTAATTATAAATATTGTAATTTTTTCCTTCGTTCAAATATAAAAATGAAAGTGCAAATTCAAAAAATAGTTGCATACGATTATTATTTTTTTTCAGCCAAGCATTGTGACAATTTTTGAAAGTAGATTGTAAATCAAATACATAATTGATTAATGAAAAGGTAGCGAATAAATGTAAATACATTATATTTTTTTTTCAAAATTTTGACATTTAAATGCCACCAGCCTCCTTCCAAATGCTAACATCGCCTCCATCGACAGTGCACGATGGGTTCGCGACGATTCGTAGGCCGCGAATCGGGCTACCTCGGAAACCGCCTCGGCCACCTTCGTTAGCGAGCGTCCCCGAAGATACCCGAACGTATGATCGTCTAAATGGGGACCTAAATGGTTTTAATAATCACTATAGTTGTGCAACTATAGCTAGAAGTGATGGGTATAAGGGTGATAGTGGTAGTATAGAAGATTTTCATCAGTTTAAACGGAAGATTAGCGGATTAAATGGACTCAAAAATGGATTTAATGGTTTAAGTAACGGATCGCATGGTGGGAACGGAAGTATCTCTCCCACATCTCCCATTGGTAATCCGAAAATACCGTGGTGGGAATTGGCGACAAATATGAACAACAACAAGTATAGATCTTGTCCTCATCTGGATATGCACACAGTTAGTATTTTTTTTTAAATTAAAGTATATAATAGGTTTCCTACCCTCTCATTGGTGCTAGGCTCAATGATACATCACAACCATATGTGTTTTAAACTTTACTCACTTTACAATGACATATTTAAAATTAAGTTAAAATACATTCAGCGCAGCATCGGTTTAGAAAAAAATAAAATAACTGGGAAAGTTGTACCTAGTCACCATCCCATTTATCCCTTTTTGTAGGTTTAAAAAGACAAATTAAAAATATTTTATGTTACTTGCCTTGTATGTATAATGTACGGGGGGCATGCTAAACACGATAAAATCGTTGGCATTAGCAGTACTCGCAAGGTATGAACTGTGCGACGCTAATCCTGGTTTATATTTCAGTGTACTTCCACGCTATATTCTGCGAAAATCAGAACAAGCTAGAATCTAGGATCTTTTATTGACAATTAGAGAAGAACTATTATATAATAAGGTGAACTAATCATGATGTATAATCATGATTAGTTTACCTTATTGTATTGTGTCTTAAGATATTTACATGTCAGTAAGCTAAATAATTAAGCCTAGGTAATGAGTTTTATATAAATGTGGTGAAAGATGGCTTAAGGGCGTTCCCAAGAAGCAGTCGTATTCAACTAGTCCTTTTACACGGTCATATCAGTTCTCAGTTCCGTCTCAGTTTCAGTTTTCGTTTCATTCCAGTTCGGAAGGAGGTTTGTTTTTACACCGTCCGTTCAGTTCTCAGTCCGAGTTACACTTTCAAAGTGTTATGTGTGTTTCGCGTTCAAACACGTGTTGTCATACTGTCCCAAAGTGTACATGTGTAAAATAGCTCCTGTATGAAGACTGTCTCACTGCAGTAGCCTTAGCTGTGGCGTTGAAGAAACGGTGGAAGAAAAGAACCCCATACCGTCAGGTGTCAGTCTCCGTTTCAGTTCTGTTTTCAGTTTTCCTTTTTACACATAGGAAAAACGGACAGTTCGACTGAAACTGAACTGAGGCGCAGTGCGCGCTTTCGCCTTGCCCCATATGCGCAGAAATACAAAAATAATCCCACTGCGTCATTTTTCGAATCTGGCAACGTTTTACTCTGATCGAGACACGCGTTGTTTATGTTGGGTTTTAATGTTTTGGGGCATTTTTCGAGGTTACGTTTATATTGGAGATATTAAATAGGGCATAAATAATGACTTCTAAAGAATGGCAGATTTGTTAAAAAAAACTGATGAAAAAATAAATATAGCATTAGCAAGTATGTCTGAAGCAAAAAAAAACAAGAAATTTGAACAACAATCAATGTCTAAAATTCCTGATCAGAATAGTATAGTTTCATTGAGAGAGTTAGCTAGAAATCTGAAATCACCTGCTGA
This sequence comes from Pachyrhynchus sulphureomaculatus, assembly GCA_019049505.1. Lineage (NCBI taxonomy): Eukaryota > Metazoa > Arthropoda > Insecta > Coleoptera > Curculionidae > Pachyrhynchus > Pachyrhynchus sulphureomaculatus. Next base: position 82,530,965 of record CM032452.1, on the reverse strand, counting down.
AGAAGTCTTTTAGCTATGGAAAAATTGAGTAATGTCAAAAGAGAAAGGCTTCATTCAAAGTTCAAAACCAAATTTAACAACTGTACTAAATGTAATTTAGTAAATACTGGAGTAATAAGAAACCAAGTCTCTGATATGAATTAATATGATACTTATTTATGTTAAATACTAATAAGTATTTGATTTGTTATAAATATTGACTTTTTATTTACGATAACCCATATTTCTATACTTGTGAGCTACACGCATTTATGAAAATCAACAGTATATACGTTGACGGTATTTCAAACTTCCCGCGTATTGCGACGTTGCCAAGTCGCAAACTTTTATTTATCAAGTTATGCGAGGAAAACTGAAAACGATCAAACAATTTTCTTTACAGAAAAATATTTGTTAAATTTTTAGTTAACGATTCTAAGTTTTTCAAAACAATCGTAAGAAAATTACCAGTGTTTTATAATAAAACATCCGTTTCAACATAGGTCGGCGTAGGGTTCGTATGTTAAAAATGCAAATTTTAACAGCCAATATTTACAAATTTACTGCCGTAAGGAGTATTGAAATTTTTTCTACGCATAAAGGAAACTAATAAATATGTATATTCAAATGTTCTAGATGATCGTAAGCAAATTTATTTTCTTGGGAACGTCCTTACGATATTAGAATTTAAGATATTTCATGAGTATAAACTAAAAATTAAACTTAAAATCAACTTAAGATTAACTTAAAGCTAATCCTGTGGTAGGGGGCGGAAAGTCTTACGTAGTGACGCCTGGCGTTGGATGGCGGTCCATAGGCCTTTCTGATTGTGGGGTTGGGGTGTTGAGTAGCTTTATACCGGAATTTGAGCGCTGCTCATGAATTCTTGGATTGTGGGCATTTGAAGGTCTCGATGAATCTGGATGTTACAGACGAACGATGGGGCTTTGGCAATGATTCGGAGAACCTTGGTTTGGAGGGTGGAACTGAAGGTGCGTGACATTTGACGCTATGCTGGTCTGAAATAGGCGAGGCTGGCCCAGAACAAGCAGGAGATGAAATGGGCGACCTATCGGACAGAAGGGTCTGTTACTACAACGGCTGAATTGTTTATCATTTTACGAGTTACAGTTTTGATGCGGATGGCATGGAATGATAGTAAGAAGAACTGTTACCAGACGTCAAAAAACTATCGCAGAAAAGGTGGTAACACAACTTTATAGTCATCTGAGCAATACTATTTTAATAAAGATAGTACAATAGGAGCTCTACAAAGCTAACGTTCAAACATTTGCGAAAACCCCTGTAATGGAAGACAATACCAACCTGTGAAGGAAGTGCTGCCATGAACACAAAAGGTCTAGTTTCGATTCGTCCAACATCGGATATCATAAAATCGTTTCTCTAGCCAGCACAATGACTAGACCTTAACCTGGTTGAACTAGCTCTAACATCGTTGAAACAATTGTCAGAGGTGTTAGTACAAGAATGCATTACCTTGAAAACTATTCATACACTCTACGAATTTATACCGCAAAAAAATGCAGCTGTTCTATATGGCGGCCTTATACCTTGTTACTAAATAATTATTGTGTGGTCGTCAGGTGTTCACATTATTTTGTCCAACCCTTATATTTTTTCATTGCATTTTTGAGAACTATGGCGATTCAAGTGTAAAAATCATACTTATAAACACGGAAAATAGGAAACTTAAATACGAGGGCTGTATGATAAGTACCTGGGCTCGGCGAGAGATTGCGCTACTGCTATTTAAAATATTATATTTTTCGTAAACATAACCTTTCACAAGAATTCTGTCAAATTTTCAAGTCGCTGCTTGATTTAGTTTGTGAGTGGCAGCTATTTAAATAGAACAACTTTTATGATTTTTACAACAATGAAAAAAATGTATATCGAGCAGTGATAAAATATTTGTTTTTGAAAAAGAAAACGAATGATGAGATAAAAGAGGAACTCAGGTAAATTTATGGATACTGTGGGCATCTCAGTTGAACGAGTGTAGAACTTATTTGGATATGAGAAAGCTTTCCGCAAAATGAGTGTCGCGAATGCTCACAATTGACAATAAACACGCATGTGCGTCAATTGCAAAAGAATGTTTGACGAAGCGCAATCGATTTTTTGCGTCGATTCATAACTGTTAGGGACCTTTTACACGGTCATATCCGTTCTCAGTTTCAGTTTTCGTTTCATTTCAGTCCGGAAGTTTATTTTTCAGACTGTCCGTCCAGTTCTCAGTCCGAGTTTCAAAGTGTATGTGTGTTTGGCGTTCAAACGCGTGTTATCATACTGTTCAAAAGTGTACATGTGTAAAATAGCTCATAGATGAAGACTGTCTCATTGTAGTTGCCTTAGCTATGGGGCTAAAGAAACGACGGAAGAAAAGAAGCCGATGGAGTAAAGCTTGGTACCGTGGAATTCATTGTCTGTCGCATGTAAATTTAATGAAAGAACTTCACTTAGAACCATGTGATTGACTGAACTATTTACGTAAGAATGATAATGTGTATCTCCTGTTATTACGCCTTGTGACACCTATTATACAAAAGCAGGATACTAACAGGAGGGAGGCTATTACTCCCCATAGTATTGATTCTTCTTAGAATCAGCTGTTGGTCGCTTATGAACGAAAGAAAGTCATAATGCCATAGTGATGGCTTGTGTACTTCTCCATTTCCTACTCCACTTCTTTCACTATATTTAACTTTTCTAAGTTCTTTGTTACAAGTTGAGCGTAGACTATTAATTTTATATTTTACCATTACCTTTGTTATATTTTCGTTGCATTCTTGATATTTGTCCAATAAGAGAGTATAGGCAGCCCACCTAACGTTTACATTGTAATAGTTTGGGTCCGTTTTATTCCACAAACACGGAGACATTTTATAAATTTCAAGGAATTCTACAACAAACTCGTGATCCTTCTTGGACATAGCGACAATTGCAATTCATATGTACAATGAGTCAGAGTTTCAAAGAACGTGATGTTGACACATAGGAATTCTAAGAACTGAAACGAAACAAATACGTCTAGCTCATCTGTCAGGTCTCGGTCTCCGTTTCAGTTCTGCTTTCAGTTTTTCATTTTTACACATAGAAAAAACGAACAGTTCAACTGAAAACTGATATGACCATATAAAAGGGCTTTTAACGAAACATCGATTCATCACAGCACACCAGAGATCAAAGAATAATCCAAGGAGTGGGTTTTCCGTGCCGAACCGGCGCCAAAGAAGGCGAAAGTGATTTTATCAGCCAACAAAGTCATGGCCACAGTGTTTTGAGACGCACGCGGCATAATTCACGTCGATTACCTTGAAAAGGGCAAAAGGATTACCAGAGAGCAGCAACTTATTGGATCATTTTAACCATGTTGTGAAAGAAAAACTTCCGCATTTGGCGAAGAAAAAAAATTTTCTTTCAAGACAATGCCCGCAGGCACACTTGTGTCATCGCCATATGTGATATGATACGAATTGCTTCCGCATCCATCATATTCGCCAGATTTAGTCCCCAGCGATAATTTCCTATTTCCAAATGTGAAAAAATAACCCGGCGGAAAAAAAATTGGCTCAAACGATGAGGTGAAACAAACGCCTATTTTGAAAGGTTGGAGAAATCATATTTTTTAGATGGGATACAAAAGACAGAACAACGTTGGACTGAGAGTATCGAGTTAAAAGGAGACCATGTTGAAAAATAAAAAAAATTTTACACATAAAAATGTTTTTTTTCTTATCAAGGTCAGGTCATACAACTCTCGTAGTAATAATTAATTGATGTTATTTCCAGTAGATAGTCATAAATCATAATCAAATTAAGTTTTAGCTAATTACTTGTTTGCCTAAAATATAACGATATATCAATAAAGAAACACCGACTCGGAAAGCCTGATATGTATACTTAGTGGCAATGAAAAAGTTCGCGCTTAAATGGAATTGCAATGTAAGTGTGAAACTTTTTATTGCCTTTATGCATACATATCATGTTAGATTTTGTCTTCCAAATCACCACTACAGTGTAAAGCTGCTCTTCAGCGGTCAATGAGACTTACAGACATGCTGCCGAAAGATTTATAAGGGCAAAAGCATTTTTCTTGGTGATAATTTAAAATTTAAATGATCAATGCTCAGAATATATTTTTTGTAAAGAGTCATTTAGAATGACGGTATAGTTTTCAATTGTTTCAATTTTGGTAAATGTCATAAATTAATAAAAAGTTGACATGGCCCTTCAGCGCATAAAAGACGCTTACACTGCTACGTTAATTTCCATTAGTGATGTCAAGTATCGGTATTTTTAAGTATTTAGGGTACCTAGTATTTCTTAAAAAAGCACCCGTTATATTGTACTAGGTACAAAGTACCGATCTCGTCACGTACCATTTGTATTTATCATCCAGTTTAGTTTTAGGTATATGTATGTATGTATAATTTATAATTGTATACACGCACCCATTCTAGTCAATCATTACTATTGATACCGAATGTACCGAAACCGAACGCCATCGATGAAGACGAGATATATTTCGCGGAGACGAGTAGGTATCTACCGCTACCGGTATGGCATCGTAGTTTTAGTTTGCTTGGCCGCGGTCTCAGTTACCAGCCATCAATGTGTAGATACCTGGTACCGGGTACATTTATTGTCGACTACCTGGTACTATGGATCCGGACGAGTGACGGGTACTTTGTATCCGGTAGTTACAATATTGACATCTCTAATTGCCATTTACAGTCGGTGAAGTAAGCCCGTATCGCCTACAACTGGTAGTCTTTAAAAGAAATTCCTTTTTTTTTGAGGTTATTGTTGACACCCCTGTCAACAATGCTTTGTGGAAAGAGATTCATTTCTAACCTTATTTATGGCTAAATAGAACATTATCGAACATGAGTGCAGCACGCGCTGCTGTGTGCCTATGTAATCATCCAAAAAGTCCGAAAATGACGTCTACAAGGGCTTCTAAGTATATGAGCAAGTTGATGGCATTCGTTAGTAAGTGAGTTAAACGGTACTCCCAGATAAAAAATGTTGATGACTTACCAGAACGTGGTTCGACAGAAAAAGTGTCGGACAATGACGAAAAAATTATTGTGATCCCGAAATCCTCTAATTTTGCACCAAGACGCCCAAAAACTAAAGCAGAAAGGTTTGGATATATCATACGAAATGATTCGCACTCATCTCCAGGCTAAGGGTTTGAAGTGACAATCTAGAAACCATTGCTGGACGAACAACACAGAGAAAAACGACCCGCATGGGCAGAGGAAAACATCGATCGGGACTGGAGCAATGTAATTTTTTCCTATGAAGCTTCATTTTAAGATTATGTTATCACCCCACGACCCTGGTCAATTTCCGGTAATCAATTGGTTCAGCACGCGAAACTGGGATTGCTCTTGTAGCTTTATTTAAATGCAGTATGGAAAAATGCGATATTATAAAGACCTTAAAATCGCATAAAATAAGTCGTATATCTGTTTATCGGTCGATAAAATTATTTACTGGGACGGGAAACATAAAAGACAGGCAACATTTAAGAAGACCAAGGTCAGTTCGAACGCCACAAGCTGTGAAAGCTATAATAGCGCAAATTGACTCTCCGCAAACAAAAAATTTTATCTCGTGAGATGAAAATTTCGAAAAATTCTATGTCTCGTATTATTAAAGAAGACCTAAGACTTGGCGTTTATAAGGGAGACACTGGTTATTTGCTAACGGAAGATTTAACGCGAAAACGGTAGCAAAAATCTAAAAGTTTGTTGCTCTTGACAAACACAGAAAAATTTTGATTACAGATGAAAAAATTTTCACTGTGGAACAGTCTTTCAGTAAGCAAAATGATAGGATTTATGCTAGATCTTTTAAGGAAGCATTTGAACTTGTTCCAAAAGTTCAGAGGCGTCATCGTCCGGCATCAGTTATGGTTTGGTGGGCAGTCAGCTTTGATGGAGTTACCAGTATTCATTTTTGTGAAAAAGATGTGAAAACTTCAACTAAAATAGGTCAAAACATTATTGTAGAGAACGTTGTGAAGCCCCTAAACCATACTCTTTTCAAAAATAAGCATTGGGTCTTCCAACAAGATTCTGCACCAGGACACAAAGCTAAAACAATAGAAGCATCGCTTCAACAAAATCGTTTGAGGGCTTGTGTAGTAAAAACAAAAGGGGGACATTTTGTGTAAAGGGAAGGAACCAAGTCTGGTGAGTAGGCCGCATGGGGTAGAACTTCCCAGCTGAGTGTTTCCAACTTGTCGCGAACTGGTTTTGTCGTATGTGATGGAGCATTGTCATGAAGAAAAATGACTTTGTGTTGCCTCTTTCGGTATTCTGGCCTTTTTTTTCAAGCAGCGAACGGTTCAAATCGGTCAATTGTTGTTGGTAACGTTTAATATTAACCGTTTCCCCAGGTTTTAACAGCTCATAATAGACCACGCCCCTCTGGTCCCACCAAACACAGAGCGTCGTCTTTTTGCCAAAGCGATTCGGTCTTGCGGTCGATGTGGATGGTGCGCCTGGGTCTACCCATGATTTTTTGCGCTTGGGATTCTCAAAATAAATCCACTTCTCATCCCCTGTAACTATACGATGCAAAAAAGACTTCCTTTTGTACCGAGCGAGCAAAATGTCGCACGTGTTTTTGCAATTTTCCATTTGCCTGTCGTTCAACTCATGTGGTACCCATCTACCGGTCTTCTGAATCTTTCTCATCTCTCGTAGCCGATTGGAAACAGCTTGTTGACTAACGCCTAATTGCTCGGCGAGTTGTTTTTGTGTTTGCGAATCATCTTCGTCCAACAATGCATGCAATTTCACATCTTCGTATTTTTTTGGCGGTTTTCCATGTTCCTTGTCTGCAACATCGAAGTCACGCCGAAACCATCGTTCACACTTATCTTGTGATGGAGCACGTTCACCATAAGCTTCTCGAAGTAATCGGTATGATTCAACAGCAGTTTTCTTCAAATGAAAACAAAAAATTAATGCTGTCCGCGAATGCTCTATGTTCGATATAAATTTCGACATATTGAACCCAACAACACAACACTATGCACACACTTTTCGAATTTATCACTCGTGCGCGTCTGACACTTGTTGATGACACATCGAAATGGCGCAGTGTCAAATCTTTATAGCACAAACTGCATTGGTGCACCATCTGTTGCCTAATATCCGCATTTCATACTTGTACACCTGGTGTATATATATATATATATATATATATATATATATATATATATATATATATATATATATATATATATACACATAAAACGTATTTTTTCGAATCAATGTAAATTACTATTATGATATGATTGTAGATAACTCTGAAAAACGCACGTAGCTACATCCAGATTTGATTGACTCAAAGGTTGCATTAAAGTCTGATTCGTCGTTTTTTTAAATAAATTATACCCAACAGTTTCTACTCCATCATATTTATATGGCGATTGTTTTAATTGACTATATTCAGTTCAAGGACGTCATTTGAAAAACAAAAAAATTTCGAAATAGGTGCGTTTTACTAAATATTATAGTACTACTCGCACGTACATTCGTCCTACGTACTTGTACTGTGAATACATTATCGTAAACTAATTTTTCTTTTCATCTAAGTCCGCTTTTTTACGTCAAGTTAAGTACTAGTTATTTTAACTGTTTGGTACAATTTAGTTGGATTATTTTTTTGCTAAGTGATTAACTAAATTTAAAAATAATTTAAACTAACAAATTATAAAGAAATGATGTAAAATTGGATAAGGTGTTTAACACGAAGTTGAAAATCTGAGCCTTATTAACGAGTTGCTTATGCAAAATAGCCCAAAGAACAAATACAATTTATAAAAATTAACATATTCATTCGGTTCTAAATGAATGCATAATTAAGTACGGAATTAGGTATTTTACTTTTATAGTAAACAAATCTTGCGTCACGCGTCCGTAAGATTCTAGTAATCATTAATATCCAAAATGTTCCAGTCGAAAGAGTTTTAATGATGGAGCAGTAGTACTTGTAGTAGACATTTGGGAACATTTGTCGGTCAATTTCGTTGATACATCGTTTCTATTTTCTTGTTAAGTGTTTCCGTTAACATGAAAGTCATTTGTAAAAAATTAAAAGTTATCTAAAGCATTGTAAACAAATACAGTTGGTCAAGTATGAAGTGAGTGTCGCTTATAACTTGCAATCGTAAAAGAAATTCTTTTTTTTTTTGAGATTATTGTTGGCACCCCTAAAAAACGATGCTTCGTGGAAAGAGATTCATTTTTAACCTTATTTATAGTTAAATAGTATTGGGTATATGGCCAAGACAGCAACCAAAGAAGGATCGCATAATAACGAAGAGGACCAAATTACAACTCGTTAATGTGCTCATACTTCCCATTGCAATGTATGCAGCCGAAACGTGGACACTAAAGCAAACTGACAGAAAGAGTCGAAAGTTTCGAGATGTGGGTATACACACGACTTCTTCGAATCTCCTAGAGAGAGTACAGGACTAACGCGTCAGTGTTAGAAGAGATGAACGTGAAAACTAGGTTACTCAAACGTGTAAACCAAGCCTACCTCACATATTTTGGTCACATCGCCAGAAGAAGAGACACCAAGGAGAAACTGATGGTCGAAGGAAAAGTCAGCGGCCGAAGATTAAGAGGCAGATCTCCTACAAGACGGATAGACCAACGGCAACCCCTTGTTGGAAAAACTGTGCATGAGGCGGGCCAAATGGTCCTAGACCGAGAGATCTGGAAAGATCAAGTACGAAGAACCAGCTCATGAGTAGTCCCCACACTCTGTCAAGAACAATAGGACAGAGAAGGAGGAGTATTGGGTGATTGCAAAAGTTCGTGTCCGATTTTCATAGATGGCAAAAGCATACACTTTTGACTGTGCTGATGTTTCTTTTATAATCGTATTATTTACTGATAGTTATCTAAATGCGTCGTGAGTTAACATAAGATATTCAAGACGTTTATTTGGATCATCCTTATGCTCTTAGGACAGTTAAAAAGTGATTTGGTCGAATCCGAAATGGTGACTTCAATCTAAACGAAAAACTTCGCTCAAGGCGAATTAATGATAAAATGGAGCAAAAAGTATGTTCACTTCATTTGTAAGTTCAGAAACAAGACGATCTAATCCTAAAATGATAATTATAATTATAATTATTTTCAATCTCTCCAAATTACGGAGATTCGTTGAAATATAAGGAAAATAATTGTTGACATTATATACTACCGTCAGAAAGCATTTGCCCACCTAGTTATTTCAGTCCCAAGACAACAAAAACCCAGATATTATATATTTTTTAATTTTAATGAATTTTTACTTATTTTAACATTATTTACAGTCTAGAAAATCAGAATCTATGTGACCTCCTTTGTTTTTAAACTACCGCTTTACAGAGTTTCGGCATTCTGTCCAGTAGTTTCTTCAGAGTTTCTTCGGTTATTTTAACCCATTCTGCTTGTAAAAGTTCCCACAAGTAATTTTCTGATGTTGGATTGAGTTTTCGAACACACCTGTCCAAATGGCCCCACAGCAATTGGATGAGGTTCAAGTCGGGTGATTGTGGAGGCCAAGTCATCACTTTCAGGACGTCATCGGATTTACATTAGTCCAAAAGTTCTCTAATTTGTTTAGCAGAATGTTTAGGGTCGTTGTCATGCTGAAAAATAAATTTCCCCTATAAAATATCTCTTCCAGAAGGAAGCATTTGAGTTAGCAAAATTTCTTGATACTGTTCTTTTTCGCATTATTCCTTCTCTCCTAAAGATTTTTCCAACTTTACCGTTGCCAAAACAACCCCAAACTATTATTGAACCTCCACCATGTTTTACTGTAGTCTTCCAACATCTTCTCTCCAGCTGACTGCTGCACGTAAACTCGTCGATTTGAACCGAAAATTTCGAATTTAGATTCGTCGCTCCAACGAACGGAATTCCATTGTTCTGATGTCCAATTTTCATGTTCTCGGCCCCATTCTAATCGTTTACGTTCGTTCACTTGCCTAAGAAGTGATTTCCTCACTGCAACTCTCCCGTGTAATCCATCTTCTGCTAACCTTTCTTCACGGTTGTCACGCTGATGGAGATGGGCCGCTTCAGGTTTACTTGAGCCGTGATTTCTGGTGCAGTTAGGCGGCGATTACGTCTGCTGGACATTGTTATAGCTCTGTCTTCAGCGGGAGTCGTTTTTCGAGGCCTTCCTGAACGTTTTTGGTTGGAATTCCATATCCCGCAGAAATTTTTTTTACGATGTAGTCCATGCAGACCATTTTGATGTCTCGCAATTATCAGAGCCTGATTTTCAAGGGAAATTTCTTTCGTTTTTGGCATTTTCACAAAACAATTGAGCCTGTATCAGTGACAAAGTACTGTTTACAAATGGTTAATTTCCAAAAGGGCAATAGTATTTATAGCATAGTTTTTGTCATAAAAGGTCACTAGGAATTTCCATAATCCCTAGAAACTAGAAATGAGTTCTTACTTCAATTGGAATTCTCAGAAATCGCGTCAAAACGATTATCATGCAAAACTTGGAAATTTGTTCTAATTGGTTTTTAATTTGTGATTTCACCAAAAAGGCTTATCTAAACAATTTTATGATGGACACTTGTTAAGAACAATTAAATTTACCTAATATAATAAAAGGGTTTAATTAAATTTTGGCAGTTACATTGAAATTTTTAGGTGGGCAAATACTTTCTGACGGTAATGTACGCGCGAAGTTGAAGGTGTGCAGAGATATATTTATAAAATGAACATTCCCCCCCAGGACAATATTATCTCTAATAGTTGAGAAATACAAATTCAACAATGAGATATTTAAATAAATAACATGCAGAAAGCGTTGAAGCCAAATGTATTTTTTCCTTGTATTATTTGCCTTTGTCCCTGTTTTTTGTATATCTGTTTTAATAAGAATTTGATAAAAATGTTTTTAAATTTTTTTTTCTCATTTGTGTCCTTCTTTCAATCAGTAAAATTCATTTTTTACAGAATAGGATATTTCTTGAAAGAAGAATTTGAATATTTCAAAAACTCGCGGGCATCATACCAGCAATATGGCGACAGGTCATGTGATCATTATCAACTCGAACCCCTTGAAATCAAAGGCGCCGATTCGGACTGTCTCTACCGTGCTTTATGTTTACTGTGGTATCGTTTCACCCACTTGCTAACAAATGCTCTTAACTTGCCCATAGACTTAACAGCCTCTGTAGTCGTCATTTTCAGACCTTTTGGCTGAATATATAGGAACACAGCTTCGAACCGTGAAACATATTATTTAACCATAAATAAGGTTAGAAATAATTCTCTTACCACAAAGCACTGCTTACAGGGGTGCCAACAATAACTTGAAAAAAAATAAATTTCTTTTACCGACAGTTATAGGTGACATGTTTTTACTTGACCGACTGTAGAAAAGGACTCAGTAATTTTTCAAAAAGTTTGCCAAAGATTTAATCATTTAAGCAATCTTGAACTCAAATAGCTTGAAAATCAAGTTAAATATTGAACACCTATTGCGAAGTATGTACTCTTCTTCAAGAAAAGAATTATTCACTCTACTACAATTATGCGTATTTCTTTACTATAGAATAATAAGCTCGTTGACCCACGATCCGTAACGAAATAAAATATTAAAATATAACCCAATTACTCTCAATATAACAGGCTAAATGGCCGTAGTACACATCATCTCTTAAGTAAGATAGATTAGTTTTGCTGCACTCGAACGAAACAAAATAAAAAGCCATTTAGAGCTGAAAATGTAACTCGTTTTATATTTGCAACAAGTGCTTTAAATGAGGTTATGAGTCAGTGTTGTTTTTGTTTATTTTTAGAAGCACATGTAAGGCTTAAGAGTCCAAATGTCATTTGTGTAACATATCAAACGGTCATTATAAAATATCGGTGATCTAAAGAGCCTTAATCGATTAATATTTTTACGTCAAACAAGCTTTAGACACCTGAAGATTAACTCACATGTCAATTGCCGTTCTTTGTTTGTAACTCATTTTCCGATCGTTTATCAAAACATGCCGGCCCAAGTTTGGTGTCTTCTAAGATAAAGCGTGTTACACAATAAATCTGTAAAATCTCTTAACATTTATGTCCCCTTTTAATGTCCCTGTTCCATTTTTAAGCGTCCATTTAATAGTTTGTTCAGACATAACTTGCACTTACTGCTCTTTGAACAAACCTAGGAAAATAATCTTACGAGGGTGGGTTGAAGAAGTCTTGTAAAAAACAAGGTAAATAATTTTTTTTTGCAAAAATAAAAATTTATTTCTCAACATAATCGTCATTAAGCTCAATCCGTTTGGTCCCGCGAGATTCCAATTTTTGATTCCCTCAGAAAAAAAAATGTTTCGAACTGTCCATAATACACGTTTACAGCACAAATAATAAATCCCCCAAGTCAATTTTTGAGGTTAGAAGACAAAAAAACCAAATCTGGGGCATAGGGTAGTAACCAGTGTAAGCAGGCGCATTATCTTGGTGAAGGAGCACTTTTTGCGTGCTAATCTTGCTCGCTTCCGCTTCAACTGGCTATGCAAACGGTCCAATAACGTTGCATAATAAGTGCCAGTCACTGTTTTACTCTTCTACAAATAGACAGTTATGATGATACCCTGTCCCAAAAACAGTGTCCATCATTTTTCGCCCCGGTGTGCCTTTTTTCCGTGCAATTTCGCCTTCGCCAACCCACTGTTTTGATTGCCTTTTTGTCTCCAGGACGTAAAAATGGAGCCATGTTTTCTCTATAATCACAAAACGATGCCAGAAATCCTTCGGTTAAGACTGCAACTTTTCCCAACACGATTTTGAAATGTCCTTCCTTGTGCGTTTTTTTGGACTCGAGTCATCAAATGTGGCACCCATCTCGCACTCCACTTTTTGATTTTTAGAGCTTCATTCCGGATATTATGCACACGTTTATATGATATGCCTACCATTCAGCAACTTCACAAAAATTAATGCAACGATCTTCCACCACAATACAATGAATTTTACCTCAATCAGGCGTTCTGAACGTGCTGCATTTGCAGTGCTCGCTCGGCCCCATTTAAATTCATTTATCTAGTCATAAATGGTCTTGAGTGCTGGTGCAAAATCCCCATGAACTTCTTTCAGTTCAGTTTCTAGCTGAGCCGCATTCTACTTTTTTAAATAAAAATGTTTTATCGGTGCACGATACTCGGTTCTATCCATTTCTACGGAATCTGTAACATCGATCACTTAGGATAGCTGCAAACAAACAGCTGCGCGTTGCTTCTTCTTCTTTGTGTCCCATGTATTCACATACGTCGGGATCTCTGTACCATTTTTTCAGTTTATACTCGGATTGTTATTCTATGCTTGTCGAAAAATGGACGCAGCGTCCAGAACTCCACACGAGTCCGAAGCCATGAGTGCTGCTTTCTACCGGGTCCTCGCTGACCCTTCATTTTTCTGTTCAGGAAATTCGTAGCAAACGTCGTAGTATCCGTAGCTCCAAGCTTCTATACGATTCAATGATTTCACTTTTAACGACCATGTCTCTACTCCATATAAGAGAACCGGCCAGACAGCATTTTATTACTCGTAGGCGCCGGGCGAGTGGCAATTACCCTTGAAGCAACATATTTTTCAACTTTAGAAAGGTATCCTTTGCCATGCCAATCCGCAGTTTAACCTCCCCATTACAATCCTATCCTTCGTTGACGACGGAGCCAAGATATTTGAATTTAGTAACTCTCTCAATTTCTTGATCCTTTATAAAGAGAGATGCATCCTCTTGGGGGTGTCTACTAACCATTTTGGTTTTCCCAATATTTATACGTAGACCATACTCGTCGCCAATATCATTCAGCTTATTGATTAGAATTTGCAGATCTTCCATGTTCTTGGCAACTACTGCGGTGTCCTTTGCATACCGAAAATTATTTATAGGATTTCCATTAACTTTTATCCCTCTGCATTCTTCTTCTAGAGCAAGTTGAAATATTTTCTCTACGTAGATATTAAATAATATTGGCGACAGTCTGTACCCCTGCCTAACACCCTTTAAGACACTGAAAGGTTTTGTTGAAATGTCCTTATTAATTTTGATCTTGGCAGATTAATTCCAGTATATTTGTACATCCTTATCGTCTATACCAATCTCATGAAGCCGATGCATCAGAAAGTCATGCTGCGCGTTGCAGTTATTTGAAACTTTGTACACAACCGTTACAAGAATCACGCTTAGCAACAGTTATGCCGCTTAACAAAATTTCCCGCCATTTCGTAGAAACTTACCAGACTTATCAATCCACCCTCGTACATAAACTAGTATTAAAATAATTTATTTATGCATATTTTATGAGCGATTCAAGTAAAACATCTGCCTGATATTAACACGCGTGCGGGCTTCTGCTTACACTTGAAAATAATAATTTCAGAAAATTAAGTGGCTAATAAAATTTTATTCATACATCGTATTAACAACCAGAAGCTGTTGTTTCAGACCGACTTTATATAATAAATTCAACGAGATTGTATAAAAGACTAAACTATTGTAAATTGAAGAAACCTGAAAGGGTCGGCGTTGTTAGGGATGTCCTATCTCCACCTATAGGCGCGACTTGGTATTATTTCTAGGTTAGGCTTTAGACCGTTTATCGTTTTAGTATTTGTTTCTGCTCTATTTTTACCTCGTATTTATATAGCTATCGCCCAATATCTGCAACATGCAAAATAAGAATATAAAAGACAAAATATCAGAGAGATTTTGCAACGCTTATTTTTCACATGCCTTTGTCCTTATCTTTATCTCAAGCATGCGCAATATTAACACCAGGGAATTGCAAGGTTAGGTTAGTATTCATCTATAATATATATAAAATGCAACGTCTCTCTGTCTGTCTCTCCGTTAGTGCGCTTATCATTGGAGAACCACTTATCCGGTTTACGTTCTTTTTTTTTTTAAACATACATATGTTCTCTGGCCAGGTTATAGGCTATATTTTATTACGATAGGTAGCATAAGGAATGAGCAGTGACGATAATAGTGAATGAAGTCGGATAAAAGTTTGCCGCTAGCGCGTTCCCTTGCAATACACAGCCTAAACCATTAAATATGGAACAATAATTATGTAGTAGAGAATATCTATACTCTATAATCTATAATATATAAAATGCAATGTCTCTCTGTCTGTCTGTCTGTCCATTAGTGCGTTTATCACGCGAGGACCACTTATCCGAGTTACGTGCCTTTTTTTAAATTCATACATATATTCTTTGGCCAGGTTATATAATAATAATAATCTATATCTATAAAATATATAAAATGCAACGTCTCTCTGTCTGTATGTCACCACTTATCCGATTTACGTGCTTTTTTTTTTTAAACATACATGTTTTCTGGGCAGGTTATCTATCTATAATATATATATATATATATATATATATATATATATATATATATATATATATATATATATATATATATATATATATATGTCTGTCTGTCTGTCTGTCTGTCTGTCTGTCTATCTATCTGTCTGTCTGTCTGTCTGTCTATCTGTCTGTCTGTCCGTTAGTGCGTTACGTGCTTTTTTTTAAAACATACATATGTTCTCTGGCCAAGTTATAGCATATATTTTATTGCGTTAGGTAACACAAAGAATAAGCAGTGACAATAATAGTGAATCAAATCTCTTGCAATACACTGCCTAAACCAATAAATATGAAACAATATCATGTTGCAAAGAATATAATATATATAAAATGCAACGTCTCTCTGTCTGTCTGTCTCTCCGTCATCGTCAGTGCGCTTATCACTTGAGATCCACTTATCCGATTTACGTGTTTTTATAAATTTATACCTACGTTCTATATAATTCGATATAAGCCTAGATAATGGGAAATAAGATGAGGTAATGGGAGATAAGTATAAATAATGGGAGATAAGGAGAAATAATGGGAGATAAGCAGAGATAAATCTAGATAATGGGGTTAGTTATGGTGAGATAACGGGAGATAAGGAGAAATAATGGGAGGTAAGGAGAAATATTGCGAGATAAGTCGAGATAAGCCTAGATAATTGGAGATAAGATGGGATAATGGGAGATAAGGAGAAATAATGGGAGATAAGGAGAAATAATGAGAGATCAGCAGAGATAAGCCTAGATAATGGAAATTATGAAGAGATAATGGGAGATAAGGAAAAATAATGGGAGATAAGGGGAAATAATGGCAGATATTTTATTACGTTAGGTAACATGAGGAATAAGCAGTAACGATAGTAGTGAATCAAGTCCACGCGAGCGGAGCTGCGGGCACGGCTAGTCTTCTATAAACCTAAAGGATTTTTTTTATTCATTTCATGATTAAGCACACCGATTATTAGTATTTGATGGGTCCACACAAGTTCCTAAATTAAAGCTGGGTCTAGCATGTTTATATCACGGCCTTTAATATTTCCAAGGTAATACGAATATGCGATAAACAAAATTTGATTTGAAATTAGCACTACACACACTGTAATGCCATCGTGCCAAAGATTGCATAATCTCAACATAATCTGAACACTAATTAAGTGTTGTCAGTGTTATTTGAAATAAAAGATTATCATTTCAATTTTACTTATTTTTTTAGTGGTTTGTATACCTAAGTAGGAAAAAAAACAGGTCCTACAATAATAGCGATATGATTAACGAACTTCAAATAACCTCTCTTACAGGTTCCTAAATAAAGGAAATCGTTATTCTTAATAAAGATTTCTTTTATTTTGTTTCCATACCGCGCAAGCTCCAAATGGTGGACGCATACTTCTAATAACGATAACAGCTAAGGCTACGGTTACTATACATCCGAATTCGGACGAAAATGTGTTCTACCGAGTTCTGACGAATTCGTCAGAACAAACAAACGCCTGTTTTCCAATGTGAGTGTTTACAGTGGCAGCGAAAAAAAACATCAGAATATGCCCGACGTCGTCAGAACCAGTTGAGCGTTCAAACTAGTTTGATTTTTTCGTCCGACCAGCTAGTGTTTTCGTGCGTTAAATTTAAGTTTTTTTGTTTATTTAACAATGGATAACGATACATTAATTAGTCTTGTGTACGAGAACAGGAGTTTATGGGACATGAGAGAAAAAAATTACCACAACAGGGAAATTTCCAGAATAAAGTGGGAAAAAATTGCCTCTCAACTTAATACTAGCAGTAAGTACAATTTTTTATTTTTATGTGTAGTTTACATTTTAAGCAATTAAAATTAGTATTAATTGGTTTAATTTCATAAACAATTATAATTAATGTTTACTTTTTACCCATCAAGAACATGACTTTTAGAGCTATAGATTATTACAGCAGGTTGTATTGAAACGGAATCTCACCTGCTGGACTAAAAAAATAATTTTTCAAGGTTTCTCTTGCCTCATTCGCGCTTCTTCCGTAGTGATTATATCTCCGTGAAACTGGGACATTGTGTAGGGGCTCAAAGTCCATCTCAGGAATATCAAGGGAAGTAAGACCTTCCTTATCGATGATTAAGTTATGCAAAAGATAAACGCATTTAACTACGATGTCTACTTTGTCTGGATCGATTTGGAGTTCAGTTTTCAAACACCTCCACTTGGCTACCAGAATAACAAAGGCACATTTCACGCACCGTCTATCTCTTGATAGTCTATAATTAAAAATCCGTTCTTCAATAGTAAGTGTTTGTTTTGAATATGGTTTCAATAAATACGTTTTCCGAGGATAAGCATCATCACCCAACAGAACAAAGGGTGATGAAATGTCGGTTGACGGAATTTTTTCATTCTCTGGTATATTTAAAGTGCTTGCTTCAAACCGTTGATAAACATTTGAATCTGAAAAGGTTCCCCCATCACTTTGCTTACCGTAAGCCCCAACTTCAACAGCAATGAACTTGTAATTTGCATTAGCTATTCCCTGCAATACAACAGAAAAATAGCCCTTATAGTTGAAATACATCGACCCTGTTTGTTTAGGACATTTCAGGCGAATATGTTTCCCGTCATACAACCGATGCAGCTGGGGAAATTCCATTTGTTGTAGAAGTCTCTCGCGATGGTTTTCCATTCCTCTGTAGTAGGCAAAGACATATGTATACCGCAGAAGCACGCCCATATAGCCTGACAAGTTTCGTACACTATGTTTCGAATAGCACACTGTGAAATTCTATAGGAGAAGCTTAGTGCTCGAAATGACATCCCAGTTGACAGAAATCTATCATAAGAAACATTCACTATACAATAAATCAACATATCCATTAAAACAATAATTCAACACTAGTTTACAATTAAAAAGATTGATCAGTTGGTTTTTTTTTCACTAATTTCAGGTGAAGCAGCCAAAACTAAGTGGCAAGGTTTGAAGGACACGTTTCGCAAGTATCCTAAAAAACGGAGCGGAGACGAAGGAGGATCCATCAAAGAGTTTAAGTGGGCCTATTTCAAAGCCATGGAGTTTTTGAAGGACCAATTTCAAAAAAGAAAATTGCAGGGTAATGTCCCAAGCGAGGCAACATTATTTGATAAAGACACCAATAATTCTACTTTTTCCCCCTGATCCCTCTGAAAAAGAGCGAGAATCACAAACAACACAAACTCAATACTCAACAGAAACACAAACTCTCGAATTACCTCGGAACACAACGAATGAAACATCAACACAAAACTATGCTACTGCTCAGAAAAGAATTGTCAAGATGAATAATGCCACTGCGGTTAAAAAATTGATGATGCTTGAAGAACAAAAAATACAACTGTTCAAAGAAAGAAATTCAGCTTTCTGATGATAGTCTGATACTGCCATATTTGAGGAAAGTACCAGAAGAAAGAAAAATGTTTGTGAGGACTAAACTCCAACAAGTGTTTTGCGAAGAGGATCTTTTGGGGTTCAGAGGTCAACAGTATACACCACAGCCAATCCACCATCGAACACATTCATCGACGAGTGAGTTGGGCAAGTGGGTCACAAGTGGAAACTCCACTGAGTGTTCCTCACCATGAAGACCTTGCTTCGTTCTTTTCAAGTGTGACGCCTGACGATACAAATTAAAAATGCAAGTGGCAATTGTTCAATTTTTGTTTAGGCAATAGTTTTATTTCACTAGTTTTATATTTTCATTTTTGAATATGTATATATCAAATTTCATTGAAATAGAGAACTGAATTCATTATAAACTTTTTCTTACCTTAAAGTTACAGCCAGTCTTTGTTTTGCCGAAATACATTCACGAAAATTGGAGAACTTTCTGATATTTTTTCTATCTCGTTCAGTATGTATTCAAATGTTCCAGGTGTCATCCTGAAATACTCGACAAATTTTTCCGGTTGGTTCCTCAATTCATGAAATAACATTTGAAACTCTCCTTTGTCGTCTCTACTAGAAAATAACTGGTTGACATGCTCTGTTTTTCCCTCGTTTAACAACAACAACTTAATTAACGGACTTTCAAGAAAAACAAATTCATCAAGTTCGTCCATCTTTGCTGGCGGCAGACGTACTGACTATCAGAATATCAGAAAACGCACACAGTGTAACCGCCTTGTTCTGACGAGGATTTCGGACGTACTCGTCAGAACACATTTTCGTCTGAATTCGGATGCATAGTAACCGTACCCTTAGTCTTTTATATTTAATTTCTTCCCTTTACTACTGCGCAACCTCTAAACGGTGGGCGCATGCTTTAAATAAAAATAAAGACAGGTGCCTACCAAAGATAAAGACAGTTGCCTACTAAAATCTCCCTAATAGGTGTTACTCTTATTTTTTAAGCTTGTAAAGTTTTTTTTTGATAGAGAAAGTTCCAGATCAAAAGAACTTTAATTTCATTTATTAATTTTTCGGCAACAATATATAAATCATTATTGTGCGTACCCTGTATGTGACCGATGTTACCCTTAAGACTGGACTCATTCATAAAGTAAAATATTTTTTTTAGGTTCAATCATTCGTATAAGTAAGAGTTGGCAGAGAATTTTTCAAATCTAGTAAATAAAAAAAAATTATCTGCAGTTTAGTCGCACCGGAGTTTCGGAGAAAAGTAAAGCTTATAATTTAACTGGGGACTAAGATAAGCAAAATTTCGTAAAAATACGTTTAGCCGTTTTGGCTTAATAGCACAATCTACAGACAAACAGAAAAAAGTCTAGAAATGGTCGCCTGGATCTCAATATGTATTAAATCATACCTACCACTCACTACTCAATACGTATACAAATAACTTCTGTGACGATTGTATTTGCATGAGTAAAGTGTACAATAAATCTTCACTTGGTCACTTAAGCATTACAGTAATACCCCGCTTAGCGCGACCCCGTTACGCGCGGTTTCACTATAACGCGAATTTCAAATTTCGCGCTCATGTAGTCATTAACTTCTCTATGGTCGCGGGGGGATCACCGCTTTCTCTGAATATTCTCTTTGAAGAATTGGGAATTCCCTGTCCTTCGACTTTGTTCTATGGGGATTTCCTCGTTCGTTTCGTGTGTTCATTTGTTCCGTAATGTTAGTTCGGTCGGCTGGCAGTTTTGTTTTAATATTTATTGGAGATACATACATACATAATTTAACCCTACGTTAAAAATGCCGCCTGTAAAGAAAAAAGAGCGTAAAAGCGTCACTTTGGAATTGAAGATGAAAGTGTTAAGAAGAATGGAAAATGGAGGCAAAGCAACAATTGTTGGGAGAGATTTTGGACTCTCAGAATCGACTGTGAGAACGATTTATAAAAATCGGGAAAAAATTAAAATCTCCAGCGAAGGTTCAACACCTATAAGTGCAACAAAACTTTCTCGTTCGAGATCATCTATCTTAGAAAGAATGGAGAAATTACTGTCAGTCTGGATCGAAGATTTGAATAAGAAGAACACACCACTAAGTCAAGATCTCATATGCACAAAAGCAAAATCTTTGTATGAGATGCTGAAAACAAAAGAAGGAGAAGGGAGTGCCACTCCGACTTTTGCTGCCAGCAGAGGCTGGTTCCATCGGTTCAAGCAGCGTTCTAATCTTCACAATATCCACATAACAGGCGAGGCGGCCAGCGCGGACATTCAAGCTGCAGCTGAGTTTCCAGACAAGTTTCAAGACTTCGTTAGACGAGAGAAAATTCCTGCTTGTCTCATCTTCAATGTTGATGAGACCGCACTTTACTGGAAAAAAATGCCATCTCGAACATTCATTTCTAAGGAAGAACGTCAAGCCAGTGGTTTCAAAGCTGCGAAAGATCGACTAACACTTCTGCTGGGTGGTAATGCCACTGGTGATTTCAAACTGAAACCTTTACTAGTGTACCATTCAGAAACACCCCGTGCAATGCGAGGCACAGACAAGACAAGTCTACCAGTTGTGTGGCGATCAAACAGAAAGGCGTGGGTTACACGGGAAATTTTTCAAGAATGGTATTCTAATAGTTTTTGCCCATCAGTCAAATCATACTGTGACAGAAATGGGCTTGAACCTAAAGTTATATTACTCTTAGACAATGCCCCAGGACATCCAACCTCACTTGATACGCCCAGAGACTTAAAAGTGTACGTAAAGTTCCTTCCACCAAAACACTACGTCAATATTACAACCTATGGACCAGGGAGCAATAGCAAACTTCAAAGCTTATTACCATCGCCGCACTTTTAGCCAACTAATTCATGAAACTGACGGGGAAGGAAGACAGTCTATGCGAGAGTGGTGGAAGTCATACAACATTATGAAGTCTATTCACAACATAGAAGAGGCTTGGAAGGAAGTTAAAATGAGTTGTATGAATGGGGTGTGGCGTAATCTTTGGCCAGATGTAGTGGAAGCACCTAGAAGAATTGTCCAGATGCAGAGACAAGTGCTTGAAGACATTGCTGCAATGATTGAGGGGTCTGAACTTGAAGATGTCACGGTAGAAGATCTCGTAGAACTTGTAGCAACGCACGACGATCCTATTAGCAATGAAGATCTGATCGAGTTACAGAATAATCCTATCTACGATGAGGAAGAACAAGTAGAAGAGAAAGTTTTATCTTCAGGGGAAATACAAAATGCACTTTCAAAAATTTATTCAGGTTTGGACATATTGCAGAGTATAGACAATAATGATGACCGTGTCTTGACCGTGTGTCAAACAATTAAAAACAGTGTTGGGTGTTATGAACGTATTTTACAAGAACGTAAACAAAACGTTACCCAAAAGACAATAGATGTATTTTTCCGTAAAAAATAAGAGTATGTATTGCATAAAGTGTTCTTAGAATTAAAGTGATTGATTAAAATGATTTGTATTTCAGTTAACGCGATTTTTTTCGGAACGTATCCCTCGCGTAAAGCGGGGTATTACTGTATTCGTAATTATCTAGATACAGAACCTCATTGGTTCCGGTTATTGTTAGCAAAAAAAAACTTGCTGATGTCCCAAGTAGCAGAAACATACATCCATAATACATGATACCGTCCTGGTGAATGGGCATCGAATGAGCTTCTGGAATTTATGAAACGAGTTTTTTTTTTGTAAAATCATAACGGAAATTATAAATTACTTTCTGTTAATATATTATACGGTGTCTAAAATCCTTTTTAATAATAAGAGTTTCTAGCAGATTCTACATACTATACAGGGTGCGATCCAAAAAGTTCTGAATTGTCACAAAATCTTTTCGGCTTCGTGACCCTCGTTACCTTCAAACTACAGTCAGTCAAGTAAGAACGTGTCGTCTATATTTACACTACCGTCAGAAAGTATTTGCCCACCTAGAAATTTCAATGTAACTGCCGAAACTTAATACCTAATTAAACCCTTTTATTATATTAGGTAAATTTAATTGTTCTTAACAAGTGTCCATCATAAAATTGTTTAGATAAGCCTTTTTGGTGAAATTACAAATTAAAAACCAATTAGAACAAATTTCCAAATTTTGCATGATAATCGTTTTGAGGCGATTTCTGAGAATTCTAGTTGAAGTAAGAACTCATTTCGAGTTTCTAGGGAGTATGGAAATTCCTAGTGACATTTATGATAAAAACTATGCTCGAATCGACAAATCGCGAGCGATATGCGGATGCCAAGGAGAACGGTGGACTACATCGTAAAAAAATTTCTGCGGGACATGGAATTCGAAACCAAAAACGTTCAGGAAGGCCTCCCGCTGAAGACAGAGCTATAACAATGTCCAGCAGACGTAATCGCCGCCAAACCGCACCAGAAATCACAGCTCAAGCAAACCTGGAGCGGCCCATCCCTATCAGCGTGACAACCGTGAAGAACAGGTTAGCAGAAGGTGGACTACATGGGAGAGTTGCAGTGAGGAAACCACTTCTTAGGCAAGTGAATAAACGTAAACTATTAGAATGGGCCCGAGAACATGAAAATTGGACATCAGAACAATGGAATTCCGTCCTTTGGAGCGACGAATCTAAATTCGAAATTTTCGGTTCAAATCGGCGAGTTTACGTGCGGCGGTCAGCTGGAGAGAGGATGTTGAAAGCCTGTCAGTTGCCTACAGTAAAACATGGTGGAGGTTCAGTAATGATTTGAGAGATAGAAGGAATCATGCGAAAAGAATAGTATCAAGAAATTTTGCTAACTCAAATGCTTCCTTCTGGAAGAGACATTTTTCAGGGGAAATTTATTTTTCAGCATGACAACGACCCTAAACATTCTGCTAAACAAATTAGAGAACTTTCGGACCAATGGAAATCCGATGGCGTCCTGGAAGTGATGACTTGGCCTCCACAATTACCCGACTTGAACCCCATCGAATTGCTGTGGGACCATTTGGACAGGTGTATTCGAAAACTCAATCCAACATTAGAAAATCACTTGTGGGCACTTTTACAAGCAGAATGGGTTAAAATAACCGAAGAAACTCTGAAGAAACTACTGGACAGAATGCCGAAACTCTGTAAAGCAGTACTTAAAAACAAAGGAGGCCACATTGATGAGAAAAATCCTGGAAAATCACGAATATTTTTCTGAATTTCTAGACTGTAAATAATGTGAAAATAAATAATAATTCATTAGAATTTAAAAAAATATATTATCTGGGTTTTTGTTGTCTTGGGACTGAAATAACTAGGTGGGCAAATACTTTCTGAGGGTAGTGTATATCCTTTTTTTAGGTTATTGTTGGCATCGCTGCAAACAATGCTTTATGAAAAAAAATTCGTTTCTAACTCAGTTATAGTTGAATAGTATATTATCGAATACGAGTGTGGCATAAGCTTCGCGCTTCGAGGCTGTGTTCCTATGTAGCCATCCAAAAAGTCCCAAAATGACGCTTACAGCGGCTGCTAAGTATATTGACAAGTTGATGACCTACCAGAAAGTCGTTCAAGGGGAAAAGTGCCGGACAAGGACGAAAAAATGTTTATTAACATGTTTTCCCGAAATCCTCATTTTACTTTGCGCCAAGGGGAATCCAGTATCGTCACACTAGATTGGCCATCCCAATCGTAGTAAAAAAGTGTACACCGTGAAGCCGCTCTCACGGCAAATTCGGACAATTTGGAAATCTTTGTCCCAAGAATACGCGGAAAATCTTGTCGAAAGTATGCCATGAAGATGTCAGACGAACATCAACGCTGATGGGAACTGGACGAACTACTGAATGAATAAATGAATTGCAATCGTTTACTATCGATTGCTTTTTAAAAATACCAGGTGTACAAGTATGCAATGCGGATTTTTTTTCTAAAAACCATGTTAAATTCGAAAGAATGACAGAAAGTGCTTTATTCCAAGTATGCTCCATCGCTTGTTATACATTTTTCCCATCTTTCGGGCAATTTGTGAATACCACGCCAGTAAAAATCTTCCCCTTTTGCTGCGAACCATTTATCGAGCCATTTTTTACATCTTCGTACGAACCAAAGCGCTGCTCAGCAAGTGCGTGACCCATCGATGCAAACAAGTGGTAATCGGAAGGAGACAAGTCTGGTGAGTAAGCCGCATGGGGTAGAACTTCCCAGCTGAGTGCTTCCAACGTGTCGCGAACTGGTTTTGCCGTATGAGATGGAGCATTGTCATGAAGAAAAATAGCTTTGTGTTGCCTCTTTCGGTATTCTGGTCTTTTTTCAAGCAGCAAGCGGTTCAAATCGGTCAATTGTTGTTGGTAACGTTTAGTATTAATCGTTTCCCCAGGTTTTAACAGCTCATAATAGACCACGCCCCTCTGGTCCCACCAAACACAGAGCATCATCTTTCTGCCAAAGCGATTCGGTCTTGCGGTCGATGTGGATGGTGTGCCTAGGTCTACCCATGATTTTTTGCGCTTAGGATTCTCAAAATAAATCCACTTTTTATCCCCTGTAACTATACGATGCAAAAACGACTTCCTTTTGTACCGAGCGAACAAAATGTCACACGTGTTTTTGCGCTTTTCCATTTGCCTGTCGTTTAACTCATGTGGTACTCATCTACTGGTCTTCTGAAACTTTCCCATCTCTCGTAGCCGATTGGAAACAGCTTGTTGACTAACGCTCAATTGCTCGGCGAGTTGTTTTTGTGTTTGCGAATCATCTTCGTCCAACAATGCTTGCAATTCCACATCTTCGTATTTTTTTGGCGGTTTTCCTCGTTTCTTGTCTGTAACATCGAAGTCACCACTTTTGAAACGCCGAAACCATCGTTCACACGTATCTTCCGATGGAGCATGTTCACCATAAGCTTCTCGAAATAATCGGTATGATTTAACAGCAGTTTTCTTCAAAGGAAAACAAAAAATTAATGCTGTCCGCGAATGCTCTTTGTTCGGTATAAATTTCGGCATATTGAACAGAACAACACAACAAGATGCACACACTTTTCCAATTTATCACTCGTGCGCGTCTGGCACTTGTTGATGACACAACAAAATGGCGCAGTGTCAAATCTTTATAGCACAAACTGCATTAGTGCACCATCTGTTGTCTGAAATCCGCATTTCATACTTGTACACCTGGTAAATACATTTTTTATAGAACAATGCGCGGTACGTTCTTATTTGACCGACTAAAATTACCGATTTTTAGTACAAGTCAAGTGAATCAAAAATGCTTTACGGTTTTATCTGAAAATGACTACGATCTTTCATATATATCCGGCAATTATAACACATCAGTAATTTCCTCCACATGTACCCTATCTAGTTTCCTGTGATTTTTCTAAATATGGAATCGAACAAACAAACACAAGTCAATAATGTAACATACATTATTGGAACTTGTAACACAATGCAACTACTAACAAATTACGTATACAAATAGATAAATGCAGCGTGTAAAAGGGCACTCCTATGAAATAGATGGAAATGAGAGGAGCGGTAACACAATACTGTTTTTATTTTTAGGTTGAGGGTGATGTCAGATTTCACTTATTTGTCATATTAAAAAAATAACGAAATAATTTAACAAATTGATGTTTATTAGTAATTTTATGCTTAATTTGTGCCCAGCCTGATTCTGCAGTTATTTTATACTTCACCTAAAAATCTTAGAAAATAAAGCTATAGCTCAGCCGCCAGGGGTTTTAAGCTCTCATTAAATGTAAATAGGCTGCGTTTTAGCACACGGGTAGTTTTTTTGGACGTAGAATACGATACAAAAGTTTAATGTACGCTAAGCTCACAAAATCCAAAATAAAATCAAAAATTCGGTTTTTTCGGTAATATCTCGAAAAATAAAAAAGATATCGAAAAACTAATAACACCACGTTAAAGAGCGAGAAATTTTATAAAAAGATGGCATATAGATTTTTTCCAGATTTGTTTATTAGCGTGAAAATTTATTAAAAATTCGGATAGGTGATTGAAAAAGAGTAGCGCGCCAAACAGGTTAATTTGAAAGTCTTCGCGCACCGCTCGAAGGTCAATCTGTATTACTTGTTTTCAGAGTGTAAAAAAATTAAAAGAAAGCTTTTTGAAGAGGAAACTTTCAGCTTTTCCATGATACTAATAGTTTTATTTTTTTAGTGTTCCGTACGAAACACTTATAAGATTAGTTCGGTGTCTGTCTGTCCGTCTATCTGCCTGTCTGTCCGTCTGTCACACCCGATTTTCTCCCAAACTATTTGACAAAGAAAGTTGAAATTTGGCACTAATATAGACATTGATGGTCTCATCAGAGCCGTGTAGTCTTAAAAGTTAAATTTTGACTTAAGGGGTTAGTTTTGGGGGTGGGGGGTGAAATCGGAAGTGAAAAATAATTTTTTTACTAGGTCATCGAGTGGGGTGTCAAATGAAAGCTTGTAAAAACACACGTTCAAAAATATATATAATGTCTTACATGCCCACACTTTCGTTTGCATTATTTTGAAAAAATCGCAATAAATTGCTGCCCCCCCCCCTCTATCTCGAAAAGTACTGATCACAAAATTTTGAAAAAATTCTGGAATATTCTCCACGGGATGTCACTGATCATTTTATACCTCCGTAACAAAAATTGCACTTGACCGGTTATTGTTACTTTATAATCTGTAAAACGAAATTTTTGTTTGGATGATTTTATTGGGCATACTGTAAATTACAAATATTTAATAAAATATAGAATTGAAAAAAAAATCCTTGTGCATATATCATTTATTATACCTTAAGTTTTAATATATGAATAATTAAAAATACCCACATTGTCTGTGTTATTTAAAAATTGAGTTTTAAAATATCAAAAATTTGCCGGCTGTAGTACACCGCCGGCAATTTTACGTTCAAAACAGTACGAAATGGTCAAAAAAAGTCGGACAATTTTTTTTTAATCACAGTTAAAAGTATACTTGATATTAGAAAATCATTGAAAACTTAAAAAAAAACTTTCTCTTTTTTTGCAATTTTACTCTTAAAAAAGTGTTCATGATAAAACAATTTTTTTACTTATTATTAATCATATAACTTAAAATAAAAAAAAAATATTTAAAGATGGGAAATGACAGATAAAAGTTTAAGCTTTAAGTATAAAGTATTTATATTTCATTTAAACATCCAGGTACAAAGTTATTGAAAACATAAAAATTCTAAATCACTAGACGAAATTAAATGAATTACGTACCCTCTGGCCATCATATTGAATCTGCCATTTTGAATTTTTTAAATCGATCCTCGGAGAAACCCCTTAATAGCCAATTTAAAAATATTTAACGGTATATAGAAACGTTAATTTAATCATAAATTAGGTTGGATGCATGATTCTCACTACAACTGAAACCAGCTATTTTATTTTAAATAATTTTTTAAAATTAAGATTAAACTAAAAAAATCTATATACTAATCTTTTGTAAAATTTCCCATTCTTTCACGTGATGTTGTTAGTTTTTCGATATCTTTTTTATTTTTAGAGATATTTGCGAAAAACTGAATTCTTCATTTTATTTTCGATTTTGTAGGCTTAGCGTACACTTTAGAGCAGCAAACTTTTTTTTATCGTATTCTACGTCCAAAAAACTCCCTGTATGCCAAAGTGCCGTCCGTCACATTTAATGAGAGCTTTTCGTCAAAATTTGCCTCTGACGACCAAGCTCTACTAAAGTTTAGACTGGTCTGGCACGAAGATATTTCGTAATTACCGACATAAACTAAACAATTTTGCTTTTTGCACATATACAATTTTTTTTTCCTGTAAGAAGAAAAAATACTATCCAAACATCGCTCCCCTCCCAGACACGCTCGTAAAACAAACTTACACTCACACCCTAATATAGTTAGAAAAGAACAACCTCCCTTATCAGGGAACGTCATCGGGCTAGGGGTGCATTTTTTCATTTTTTTATAGAACGTTTACCTAGAGGAAGTGTCATTAATCCGTCCATTATGGATATTAAACCTGGGGGATGTGCATTTTTTATATTCGGGTAAATACAAAGGCATGTGAAAGTAATTACTGGAGTGTACAGTATGGTAGGCGAGCTGGTAAAAGGTGAATGTTCACACGCCAATAAATATTATTATTAAAGAATTCTTTGATTTTGCAGGGTAATGTAGGACGGTTTCAAGCGCTAAAATTAGTATAAAAATAAAGTATGGCCAAAGGTATTTGCCATCTCTTCAGTTCTTAGAAACTAGAGGCCTCGTATTTCTTACCACACTTACGTTTATTTCTCTGAATTGTATGTCAAATAAAGTAACCAAAACAATGAATCTCATTATATAAAATAAAAGAAAAAATTCTTGCAAGTCAACCATGGCTGATCTGCCTTATTCTTGAGTTATTTAATTTACTTCGAGATCTCGTAGTGGACACATCGTCAATAGTCCGTTAATTTTAGTGATTTCGACTAAAAATTAAGTCTATTTTTATAAGAAAAAAGGTCGAAAAGTGTTAGTTGCATTTAGAGAAACAGATGAAAATACATTTTCTCTTTGAAAGTAAAAAAATAAATAAATTAGACGCACAAGAACTTTAATAAAAGTAGCCGAAAACGCATTACAAATGCGAGAGAAGACTGGCTGTTGATACATGCTACTACTACAAGAGGGCTCCTGAGCTATATATTGATTTTTCTGAAGAATGGATGGAATGAAAATTTTTGCTAGAACATTGAGAAGAAGGTTTCAAAATGCTGGACTCAAAAGCTGTAAAGCTAGAAAAAAAATCCTCTGGCTATCGGAGAAGCATAAAAAGATGACCTTAGCATGGGCCCAGAAACAAAAATTTGTCAATTTAAGTAAAAAAAGTTCTAACACACATAGGTACAAAACCTGGCATACCGTGTTGGATTATTAAAAAATATTTAGTTTTTCTTAATTATTTTAAGTATTTTTAATCATAATTAAAAAAACAATGTACAAATTGATGTTTTTTTACAACGCGATTGTTTCTACCAAGTGTACTTTTATCTGGTAGGTCGATGCGTTTTTTTTTTCTAAACCAGTAACTTCCTTTTATTTAAAAATTTTTGTCTGGTTGTTCCATCTGTTCCATGCATCAAATTTAAAGGAACATTACACTTTCTCGGGTCGGAAAAATCGACTTTTTAGAAAGTATCCTATTGGAAAGTATTATATTTCAATAATATTCTCAGAAAATTTCAAATTCTTTCAAAGTTATAGACAATTATAGTGCCAAGTGTAAGGCAAGCCAAATCGTCCGCGAGGCGTGCCAACTTACCTTTCAGCCGTTTACAAAGGTTTTGCTCTACTTACGTCGAACATCTGCTGCTGAGGAGAATCGGTCTAACATTGTGCGGTTGGACGAGTCTTCGAGGTATGTATTGTTTAAATTATTTTAGTAAATGAGTAATCCAAAAAAGTATTTTCTTTATTTTTTTATAATTTTTGTTCCTTTTAGGTTTTGGTACACTTCGTGCCACCTACATAAGGCAACGGATAGAAGAGGAGTTTACCTTATATTGCGCATTGTACCCACCATAAAACACGATGCGGTAGTAGCATGTCAGCAAGTAGCTTGGCGAAATAGTAGTTTGTGAGGGTCGAGTGAATGCACAAAAGTATATAGAAGTTCTAAATACTTCACTAGAACCATCATGGTGTAAATTGTACGGTGATATAAATTTGGAAAATGTGCGTTTAGAACGGAAACAACAATGAAATGGTACCGAAAGAATAGGGTGGAGCTGAATTGGCCCTCACAGTCACCAGATATCAACCCTAAAGAACGGCGATTTCCAACCGGTGGGTCACGACCCGCGTCTTGAATTTTTTAAGGGAGTCACAAATAATTCCGAACATATTACAAAAAACTTGAACTTTTTTAAACCACATGAGGCTGCCTTGAAAAAAACAAAAGTTAGATTTTACTAGGACGTTCCAACAACAAAGGACCTGTATCTAAAAAGTAGCTTATTTATCTGATATCTTAGATCAGCCAGACAAGCTAAATTTGAAACTGCGGAGTAAGAAAACGCACATTATTGACTTCAGAGATAATATCCAGGCGTTCGTATTAAAGCTGCAAAATCGTAAAGTATATCTTAGAAACTTTACCATGTTTGAACACCTTTGCACCAAGACTGAAGAATCGGAGACGGGAATTGTAGATAATCTAGGAGAGGAAATTAATAACTACCTTCAAGCCCTTGAACAAGAAGCTGCATTAGTACGATATCCATTTCGTGTATCTTTGGATGTTACCGACATTCTCGATGAAGTGTAGGATGAATTTTTGGAGTGGCGAAATGACTTCTCAGCGCGTGATTTATTTCAGGAAAAATCGTTACCCCAATTTTGGTGTGCTATGAGTCATTCGTATCCTAAAGTTTCAATGCTTTCTTTTCGAATATTAGTACCATTTGGTTCTACTTACCTACCACCGAAAGTGGATTTTTAACTCTTCTGCAGATCAAGACAAAAGCCAGAAATAAGCTGGATGTTCAAGATGACATGAGATTGGCCTTGACAAAAACTCAACCAAGAATTATAACACTTGTTAAGCAAATGCAAACTCAATCATCACATTAATCATAATTAATAATACTTAATAATTAATACTTTATAAAAAATGTCACTGTTAAGTCCTAAAATATATTTTTTCAAACCTTTTATTTTTTGTTTTATTGATCCAATATGGATCAATGGATGGGAAAAGGAGATCGCGAACATTTTTAAAAAATCTAAAAAGGGTCGTGATTAAAAAAGGTTGGGAACCACTGCTATAGAACATATGTGGTTGATCCGTAAGTAGAATATCAAGGAACACTCAATTACATCAAAGATATCCCCAAACCCATCTTCTTCGAAGAATGGAACGTTATTTCCCAAGAAGAATGCAAAAAGTTAATTTTTTAATTACCAAAAAGAATTACACTGGTAATAAAAGTCAAAGGAAATTGTACTAAATATTGCTTGTTATAATAAATATACCAGTTTAATTAAATCTATGTTTCATTCTGTTCTATTCCAACAAAGTTTTTTTAGGTTGTAAAAACTTTTGACCAATGCTGTATATAAAATAAAGCAATTTCCGTTTATAATTTATTGTAGAAAACAATTTTACAACGTTATAAGCTAAAGACTGAAGAAGATATTTTTAAAGCAATTAGTTGTATATTGTTAATCCAGCCAAATTCTGACTACTATAAACATCCCCTCTGCCCTCCTTTGTTTAAAGTGTTGTACAATGGAGTTCCTCCTAAATAATAATGCTTGTTTTAGTTTTAAATATTCCACTTTGTAATAAGAATAAAAAATTATGGAATTAGTGTACCACCCCATTCACAATTTTGTAAACAATTAATTTTGTATTTATTATCATAATTCCAAAAATCCAAGCAAATAAAATAGTAACTGGCTCAACAACTTAACTTTTGAATGAGATTTAAAAGTTATTGTTATATTAAAGCATGACAAATCAAAAATAGAGTTGCGCCGGTTGTAAATTTTAATAATTTAAGAATAATTTCTTACCTTCTTAAAAAATAATAAAACGTGGTCCCTCAAGATGCTTGAATTTTACGAACTATTAATAACAACTTACTGATCGTTCAGCATTGTTAACAACAAAATGAAATTTAATTATATATTATAAAAGTTTCTAACGTATAAATTATGTTTAATAACGTGCTTTTCCTTTTTAATAACTTTTATATCGTCTTATTTGTATTCAAAAAATTTTTTTAATTACTTTGGCATTATAATTTTATGAATGTCCTATTATGTGTTTTCTTTCAGATTCGGCACAACGCCGCACAGTGGGAAATAAGTGGAAAAAACCCTAAATTTCAAAACACTTTTAAAAGTATTATTGTTAATTTTTATTGTAGTTTAAATCCCAACGTTTCTTACCTCGACAAGCTTTTTTCAAATTGTCTCCCAAAGTAGCCCGAACTAGAAATCACTGCTTACACACGATTTTTGTATGGAAATGTTCTTTCGAGATAGTGAACTCTAAATTGCTTATAATTTTTTCAACGGTTTTTATTCTTTAAGAAACTGTTCAAAATTAAAGAATCATGCAGCGAAGTGCATTACCGTATATATTATATTACCGATTTTTTACTTTCATGAAAATGGAAGTATCATGATAGTTTTTGTTCTTCTTCAGTTTTAAAAGAGTAGCTCCACTCGCCTCCAAACAACGTCTTGCTTGCTTAGATAGTGGTACTATGAGGTTCTCTTCCCCGCAAAGAACGCCACCGAATATCACCGAATGCGAGTTCAGTTGATAGTCCAGTAAACAAGAAGTCATTTCAGAGGAAAATATAGAAGTTTTTTTCTCAACTGTTGTTTATGTTTTTTGGAGTGCTGAATCCGAATTTCAACTTTGCAACCTTGTAAATGTTGTGAGGTTTGAGTAAAATGTAAAAACAGCGAAAACAAATGCTCTACTCAATTTTTCGCTTATAACTTCAAAACTACGCACTTTTCGATAAAAGTATTCCTACTAGCTACATTAATTTTCCAACAAGTTATGTTCTATAGGTTTGTTTTTGTCAGGCGAGCGATTTGCCGCTAGAGCGCTTTGAAATTTAGTGATATTTCGGAAATAGCGCTAAGCCAAGAGTACCCTCTTATTTATCGATCGGAGCTCTCTTTTCACAATCTCCTTATTTAAAACAATTTAATTAGTTGATATTAAATAAAATTATTAACCTACATTTGTGCCAGAAAATAGAGCTCCGAGCGAGAAATAAGAGAGTTGCTCTTGGCTTGACGCTATGTCCGAAGTTTCACTAAATTTCAAAATGCTCTAGAGGCTAAACCGTTCGCATGACAAAAAAACCTGTGTAGAATCTAACACGTAGGCTGAAAAGTTTTTGGTCTAGCTACTTAAAACACATTTTGTTTCCAAAATTCGACTTTATTCATCATAATCTCCTTCAAGAACGATACAATCAGTCCAACGCTTTTCTAAGATTTTTATACCTTTCTTGTAGAAGGATTTGTCTTTGCCTTGAAAATTGGCCTCAGTTTCAGCGATAACTTCTTCATTGGAACCAAATCTCTTTTCCGCGAGCATTTTTTTGAGGTCTGCAAATAGATAATAGTCGCTGGGGACCAAATCTGGAGAATGTGATGGATGAGGAAGCAATTCGAACTTCAATTCATGCAATTTTGCCATCGTAACCATTGACTTGTGACACGGTGCATTGTCTTGATGAGAGAGCACTTTTTTCTAGTTAATTTGGGGCCGTTCCTTTACGATTTCTGCCTTCAAACGCACCAATAACTTTATATAATATTTGCTATTGATCTTCTCAGCATAATCGATAAAAATTATTCTATGCGCATCCCAAAATACAGAGACCAAAACCTGCCCAGCCGACTGTTGTGTCTTTGGTCGCTTTGGGCGGCTTTCACCGGCTGTTGTCCACTCAGATGACTGCCGATTTAATTCCGGTGTGTAGTGTTGGATACATGTTTCATCCATTGTCACATATCGCATGAAAAAATCCTTTTTATTACGCTTAAACAGATCCAAACAGCGTTCAGAATCATCAACACATTGTTGTTTTTGGTCCACTGTGAGCAAACGCGGTACCCATTTCGAACAGAACTTTTTCATGCCCAAATGTTCGTGCAAAATATGACCAACACGTTCTTTTGATATCTTTAGGGTGTCGGCTATCTCACGCAATTTCACTTTACGGTCATCCAAAACAATTTTGTGGATTTTTTTGATGTTTTCGGGTTCTCTCCAGAGCATTCAGCATCATTTGTATCTGTACCACCGCGTTTAAATTCAGCATACCAGTAAATCGTGAGTAATTTTCCAGGGGCAGAGTCCCCGTAATACTTATCAAGCCATTTCTTTGCTTGAACGGTATTTTTTCCCATCAAAAAACACATCAACACATTCGATTTTTTCCATTGTTTTGAAAATATCAAAAGTTGCGTCACTAAAACCACTGTAACTTGTAAATTAATCGTTGAAATGTCGTGAAATTTTGACACGTATCGTTTGAAGGTTGGTACTTCCTAAAAATCATATGGATTTTTGAAAAGGGCGACAACTATGTGTCAGACCAAAAACTTCTCAGCCTACGTGTTAGTTGTATAGTAAAATTTTTTTCGAAAAGGGCCCAGTTTTCAAGTTATAAGCGAAAACCTGAAAAAACTACTTTTTTGACCGTTTTTTGCTTTTTACTCAAAACTCACAACATTTGTAAGGTGACAAAGTTGAAATTCGGATTCAGCATCCTAAAAAACATAAAGAACATTTAAGAACAAAACTTCGATATTTTTGTCGTATGGTGATAGTTTTTGTTTTCCTTGAGTTTTAAAGACTAGCTCCACTCGCCTCCAAAGAACCTCTTGTTTTTCAATTTTCATGGAAGTAAAAATCGGTAATATGTACGGTAACATACTCATATTCGCTGCATGATTGCTTAATTTTGACGAATTCTTTGAAAAATAAAAACCATTAAAAAATGTTACAAGTAATTTAGAGTTCATTATGTCTAAAGAACATTTCCATACAAAAATCGTGTGTAAGTAGTGATTACATAAAAATTGCACTAATTTTGAAATTATTAACATTGAATAAATTACCACAGCATGGAGCCGGTTGGTTCTATCGACTTGAAAATTGTTCTGTCCCATTCAGCATGAAAGCTACATTGAGATTGGCGCCACAAATAAGTAACTGATATTACTGAAGTACTTCAGGGTTTTTTTTTCCCATTTTTCGGATGTTTTTTACCCTACTGTGCGCCGTGAGCACACAATTTTATAAATTTTTAAAGATTTTCCTATTTATTTTTGTAGATATAATATATATCGTTTTTGTTACAGGCCCATGTAGTTGCTGCCTTCGAACAAAGTCTAACATCCATGACCCAAAGATTGCAACACCTAACGTCGACGTCAGAAAAGAAGGTAAATGATTGTATTCCTATTATATTCAATATTTCAATAGTTATTAAAAAGGCATTGGTTGAATACAACGCGACTCAGTACCCGCTATTCATTTATTTATTTATAACCACGTGGCAGACTTATTTCTCATTATAATTACATTGAAGTTTTAAACGCTTTAAACTTTGGTACATTAAGGTTAAGGTGTTTATTTATCATAGAAATAAGTATAATAATCGATTTGTCGCCAAGGTAATAAATAGAAGTTTAATAATGTGAATTAGCACATGATAGTACCAAATGTCACACTATCACTATAAGCATATATACAATGTTAGATATAGGCCTTCCCGCTGAATTTCCATCTCAATCTATTTGTAGCTGTAGTCATACATTTAATGCCTGCAACTCTCTGCATACCATCCCACTATATTGTTTTGGGACGTCCTACACTCTTTTCGGTTCTCGTGGTCTCCATTCTAATGTTCGCTTGGTTCATCGATCATCGATCGTGCGGGCTACGTGTCCAGTCCATTGCCACTTTCTTTCTCCTACGTGTGCTGTAATATCCTTCAATTTCGTTTGTTCACGTAGCCACTTGTTTCCTTTTCTATCTCTAAGTATCATCCCTATCATCTGTCTTTCGTATGCTCTCTGAATCCGAGCTAGTTTTTGTGTATCGGCTTTATTCAGTGTCCAAGTTTCAGCGACATACGAGGCTGGTTTGAAAAGTCCGTGCAAAGTCCGAGAGATGGCACCACCGGCGCGTATCGAGGTCATGTTTAGTTAGTAGCATCTCTTGAATGAACGCACACCAAGTTTCAGCCATTTTGGTCTATTTCTTTGTGTTTGGCATTCGTGTGAATCAAGGAAGTCGAGTGATTTTCAAGAAATGGACGAAAAAGAAATTCGTGTGTGGTGATTAAACATTACTTTATGAAAGGCAAAACGCCTCAGGAGACTAAAGAGAAGCTTGATAAACATTATGGTGACTCTGCACCTTCGATTAGAACAGTTTATAAGTGGTTTCAAAATTTTCGGACTGGCCATATGGGCACAAGTGACGCTGAACGTTCTGGACGGCCTGTGGAGGTTACGACTCCAGAAATCATCATAAGGTGCGTGAGATTGCTAGTGCTGTGGGCATCTCGACTGAACGGGTACATAATATTTTGCATAAACATTTGGACATGAGAAAGCTATCCGCAAGATGGGTGCCGCGATTGCTCACGCTTGACCAAAAACGGAATCGTGTGAAGTGTTGCAAGGATGGTTTGCAGCAGAAGAATCCGGAGAACTTTAAGCGTCGTTTCGTCACTGTGGATGAAACATGGATACATTACTATACTCCTGAGACCAAACAACAATCTAAACAATGGGTTACCAAGGGGGAATCTGCACCAAAAAAGGCGAAGACCGTTCCTTCGGCCGGAAAGGTTATGGCGACTGTCTTTTGGGATCCGCAAGGGATAATCCTCATCGACTATCTGGAAAAGGGTAAAACTATTACAGGTGAATATTATTCATCGTTATTGGACCGTTTGAAAACCGAGCTGCAAGAAAAACGCCCGCGATTGGCCCACAAGAAAGTCCTTTTCCATCACGACAACGCATCATCACACACCTCAGCAGTTGTGGTCGCAAAATTAATGGAAATAGGATTCCAACTCGTTTCACATCCCCCCTATTCTCCAGACTTGGCTCCCTTGGACTACTGTTTGTTCCCCAATTTGAAGAAATGGCTGGCGGGACAAAGATTTTATTCAAACGAGGAGGTGATTGCAGACACTAATGGATATTTTGCAGACTTGGACAAATCCTATTATTCGGAAGGGATCAACAAACTAGAACATCGTTGGACGAAGTGTATAAGCCTAAAAGGAGACTATGTCGAAAAATAAAAAAGGTTTACCCCCCCAAACCCATAACTAGTTTTTATTTTTGCACGGACTTTTCAAACCAGCCTCGTATGTAATTACGGGTGGATGCATTGATCGTCAACTTTGGCCTTTAACTTATTTGGGATGACTTTATCTTTGAATATATAACTTAATTTTCCGAATGCGCACAATCCAAGCCCGATTCTTCTTGAAATTTCATCTGAGACTGTCTGTCATAGTAATTTTTTACCCCAGATACACATAATCCTTAACAATCAACAATCGAGAGCTGTTCCTTCTAAATTTATTACTTTGTTGTTGTTAGTGTTGGTTAATATTTTTGTCTTACTTTTATTCATCTTAAGACCTTTGAGTGGTAATTTAACCCATTTATCATTTCTTGTACTAATGTGGATTAATACTGATGACTATAATATCGTTTGCGAACCTTAAATGACTCAGATATACACCATCTATTTTTAGGCCTTCTTTGTCCAATCTAGATGGCGGAATACGTGTTCTAGAGCTGTAATAAATACCTTAGGAGAGATTGGATCTCCCTGTCTTACAACTCTTCCTATACGTATTTGTTCTGTACTAGGTTTTATCTAAATCTTTACGTTTTCATATAGGTCTTTGAGTAGGACAGTGTATCTAGAATCAGTTCTAC
The DNA here is from genome assembly GCA_019049505.1 of Pachyrhynchus sulphureomaculatus. Taxonomy (NCBI): domain Eukaryota; kingdom Metazoa; phylum Arthropoda; class Insecta; order Coleoptera; family Curculionidae; genus Pachyrhynchus; species Pachyrhynchus sulphureomaculatus. The sequence continues at coordinate 82,492,700 of CM032452.1, read as the reverse complement.
AGTGGCTCAAACCGTTGATGATTGCCCACATTTTGACAGAATTAAAAGCCTTCTGATAGTCTATAAAGGCTATGTAGAGTTCGAAATGGTATTCATTGCTGTTCTCTAGGATATTTTCTCATTGCCTGTAAGTGGTCGCATGTGCTATAACCGGATCTAAAACCAGCCTGTTCCCGTGGCTGGTAGGAATCTAATTTATTTTTTAATCTATTGGAGTTTATAAATATCAGATAGTAAGTTAATCGGGTGGTAATTGTCTAACTTTCTGATATCTTTTTATGTAGAAGTATTACTTCTGATGTATGCCACTATGTTGGTATTTTGCCAGTTTCTAGACACATGTTAAAAAGTTTGACCAATTCTTGTTTTAAGTCCTCTCCAGCCTCCAATAGCATTTCCGATAAAATATGTTTTTTTACGCTTCACTTCCTTCAGTGCATTATTGACCCCCTGTACAGTAACTTACCAGTTCTTGCGAACCTATATTTTGTATTTTCTTTTGAGTCTGTGTTTTTTTTTCTTCATTGGGTGTTGTTTTGGACCTGTAGAGTTCACAGTAGTTGTTTATTTCTGAGTTTACTTTGTCCCTATTCGTTATTACTTGTCCCGCATTATCTTCCAATTTAATAATCTCTTTTCTTCCGTTGTTCAGTTTCTTGCTTATTACTTTCTGGCCTTTATTTCCTACAATGAATTCCAAAATCACGTTATGCTTGTGCATTCTTATATTTTTTCTGATTTCTTTTTTGATTAACTTGTTAAGCTCCGTCCACTCTATTTTGTGCTGTTGTCTTTTGGTCATGGATATTAGTTCAAGTTAGTTCAGGTTATGTATCTATTGTTTAGATGACTGTATTATCTTTAATCTCCTGTAATAGTTCTGGTATTTTTAGCTGGTACTCTGCCCTCTTTTTTGATAATTTAATGGTGTCAACTGATTTCGGTTTATTATTAAATGCTTTTGCTCCTGGAGTTTTCAAATTAATGAATACTCTAGTCCAGGGGTGCTCAAACGGTCGATTGCGATCGACAAGTCGATCGCGAGTGCCTTTTGAGTCGATCTCGAGAAAAAAAAATTCCGATATAGATCTATTCACAGATTTTGTTTTAGGTAACTAAAACAAAATGTAATGAATAAGCTGCGTTTTTGATTCCCGCCGATTTTTCTAGAAACTTCGGGCGGCGTGTTTGACGGGAACATTCGAAACTTCGTTCGCGCCGATATAAATGTTGCGCCTGCAGGAATAGGAGTCAGTCTGAGTTGTAACTTGAAGACGATATATCGATACAAAGTTTATTAATAAATAGTCCAAAATGAGTGCGGCGAAGAAAAGTAAAACTTATCATTTTAATAACGATTGGGAGGAAGAATTTTTCTTTTGTATGGTAAAGCATAAGTGCATTTGTCTCATTTGCCGTGCGTCAGTTGCAATACCTAAGCGTGGGAACTTAGAGAGGCATCATAAAACGGTTAATAAAAACTATGAAAAGGATTTTCCGTCACAGAGCGAATTAAGAAAACGAAAAGTACGTGATTTCATAACTTGTTTGAAAAAAGAACAAACCATGTTCACAAGACCAGCCAAACAATCAAAAGCTGCAACGATCGCGTCATTTAAAAATCTCATATATTGGCGAAACACAAAAAACCATTTGATGATGGATTGGTTGTGAAGGAAGCATTTATTGAAGCGGGTGTGAGACTTTATTTGGAGATTTTAAAAATAAAACAGAGATTATGTCTGCTATTAGAGAACTTCAGTTATCCCGTCCGACTGTCACAAGGTGTGTTGAAGTCATGAGTCAGACATGGCAGATAAACTAAAAACATGATATCATGGAATGTACATACTTTTCTTTACAGTTCGACGAATCCACCGATATGACAGACACTGCCCAGCTGTGTATTTTTATTCGAATGGTATTCAATGACATGTCGGCTAAGGAAGAGTTTTTGACAATAATTCCTCTGAAAGGAAAGACCCGTGGCGAAGATATATATGACGTTTTCTTCGATTTTGTAACAAACTACAAGCTATCAATATATAAACTAGTGTGCATTACAACCGATGGAGCACCAGCAATGACTGGAAACGAAAACGGTTTTGTGGCATTGTGTCGAGCTAATGATGATTTCCCTTCATTTTTTTCCTTCCATTGCATTATACATCAACAAGTTTTGTGTTCAAAAGTCCTAAACATGGAGGAGATTATGGGCATTGCAATAAAAATTGTGAATTCTATCCGTGCACGTAGCTTGCAACGACGGCTCTTTAAATTGCAGTTGGAAGATAGTGAGTCAGCTGAACACACTGATTTAGTTCTTCACACGGACGTCAGGTGGTTGAGTCTCGGAAAATTCCTAGTAAAGGTTTCAAGAATTATTGCCCGAAATAACAGCTTTTCTGGACGAAAGAGGTGATGACACTAAGATGCTGAAAAAACGGAAAATGGCTGACTGATTTGGCATTTTTGACAGACATCACAATGCAATTAAACACCATTAAGGTAAAGGAAAAACTATTATTGAGATGATTAGCGCAATAAACGCATTCAAAAGTAAATTGCAACTTATGATAGATCAACTGAAAAGAAAAGGATCTGAAAAATTTTCCGTCTTTGAAAGCAAGGATTCCTCAGTTGAATTATGATATTTATGAGGCAGAATTATCAAATATTTTGGGCCAATTCGAAATACGTTTTTTATGATTTCAGTAAATTGGCAAATATCGCATCATTTATGAGTTATCCTTTTTGGTGTAAAAAACATTGAGGAATTAGCTACTGAAATAGCAAGCCAGTTTAACATGGACTCATGTTCTGGGCAAATCGCCCTTCAACTGACGTCAATGTTTGGGTCAACTTACTTGTGCGAGTCTGCATTTTCTGAAATGAAGATAATTAAGTCAAAATATCGCAATCGACTAACTGACGAACATATGTCATCATGCTTGCGATTAGCACTCGATAATTACGTATCATCTTATGAAAAGTATACCGAGGACATGCAGTGCCACGCTTCAACATCCAAAGTCACTCTTTAGTTAAGTTTAGACCCAAGAACTCGTTTGTTTTGTGAGAACCAATAAACTCGCAATTTTGAATAATTATGAGTTTTTTCATTGACGTTTTAGAGCAGACCTACACTTACCTTGACTAAAAAAATGCTTATTGTGCGGAAAAAACTAATATCTTTGCCACGATACACCCTACCTAGACGACAATCCTGCATCACACTTACTTGCAGCCTCTCAGAGTCGATCGATCGTAGTCTAACAATATTGAGGTAGATCGCCAGCAGTTCAAGTTTGAGCACCCCTGCTTTAGTCCGCACGAGTCTATGGTCGCTCCCTATAGTTCTGTGACATTTTGTATTATATTTCCGTGTTTGAAAATGACAAAGTCTATTTTATTTTTCGTTTCAGAGTTAAGGACTTCTCCACGTCCATTTCCTATTGTCGTTTTTCTTAAAGAACGAATTCATTATGTAATGGTTATGTTGTAAAATTAATTAGAAGGTTGCCTCTTTCATTTTTGTCCCCGAGTCCAAACTTCCCTATGGTTGTTTCTCTCTAAAATGGAGAAACAATGGAGTACCAAATGTACTACCCCTGATATAAATGGAATAGAACCAACCTAGATAACATTGTTGTTTTGGTTTTTCGTTGCTGTGATCTATATTTATAAATTTATTCTTCACTAAAGAGAAAATTTCCCTACTTGGGCCATGATTGTCAGTACTATTTTCACTGTATTCATCATTCATATCACTAGAAGCAATGATTCTCTTACGGGCACGCTAACTAACCATGTGCTAATCTTGCACGCGTCTCGATCTATTGAATCTCATCAGCTAGATGTGAACCGGGCAGGGTTGAGAGTTTTGCAGTGATGATACGGCACACTATTTTATAAAGAAACTGTTTGTGAAAAGGTAAAATATTTTCATAGAGTGTTGTTGATAAGTCATGAGTCAAATTACACGAATATGCGACTTCTCTAATAATTTTCTCCTAACCTAGGACAGCGAATTACAAGAACTCCGTAAAGCAATGGAAGATTTACGAACTCAATCCATCCAGGCTGGCATAGGAACCGGTTTAGCTAGACAACCAAGTTCCGATAGCGTATCGAGCTTATCTTCGGCCTGTTCACTCGATAAACAGGAAAAAAAGAAGAAAAAGGGATGGCTGAGAAGTAGTTTCACCAAAGCATTTTCAAGAAACGCTAAAGTTACCAAAGTACAATCGAGTCAAAGTGAAGGGGAAAATGATAGGCAACATAGTCCGCCTCCACCGGCGCCTATAGACCAAGGGCAAGAGGTTGCAGATCTGCAAAAGCAGTTGAGAGAAAAAGACTTAGTTTTGACTGATATTAGATTGGAGGCCTTAAGTTCGGCGCATCAGTTGGAAAGTCTTAAGGTATGTAAAGCGTATTAGTTAGTAGGATACGTAGGAACCACGATTGATGGTTAATATTTCCTATTTTACAGGATACCGTCATGAAAATGCGCAATGAAATGCTGAGCCTAAAACAAAACAACGAGCGCCTACAGAGAATGGTAACTGGCACTACTAGTAATCTACCAACCGATTTAACTATCGAAACGAGGTCGACATCATCCTTAGACGCTTTAAGTGATTTAATTCCCACAGAGGAACCAGCACCAGAAGTGGAAAGCGATGGAAAAAGAGTAGCTATCTCGGTCTACCTTGGACAGCCCCATAGGTTTGACAAGTAAGTAGTTATACTGAGGTGTTTTCAACTTGATAGGTTTAAGAATTAACTTCCGCCATATTAAATTTATAATATAATTAATTAACAATTATTGCATTGTTATGACGTACTTTTTTGAACACCTTGCATATTTTTTCAATAGAAAATTATATATATTACAATTTAGATGACGAATCTAAATTTGGGTCCTCATTTATTAACATTCATCCAGTATTTCACGCGAATAAAGAAATATTCACACATAATGATGAAAAACATTACCCTCCCTGTGTACGCCAAATGTCCAATGACAAGTCAAACAAATATTAAAATACTGTCTAAATTAAAAAGCCTTTTTTCTTAATAGAGTCGTCTCCATTTTTACCCTCTTTCCCCTTTTAGCGCAAAGTAGTTTTGATCTTCCTTGTGGCTAAAATTTATTTCTTAAAATGGAGCCCACAAGGTACAACTAGTACTTTCATAGATCCGCCAGTCTGTCGAGTTACGAAAAACAAAATTTGAGTTCCTGCTTACTAACAAAAAATTCTTATTTTTTTATTTTCAGATATTATTCAGAACATTACGGGTACGACGGCAAAGGAACCAACAACACCACAGAAATTGCTGTAGCCTACACGAATATTGGCGCTTCGACAACATGGGCGCAACTTGACAATGCTGTAAGAAGGGCCTTCAAACAGTACGTTGCCAGGTTAGACCCCGGAGGAGGATTGGGACTGGGTAGTGATTCTATAGCGAGTTATAAACTTGGAGAGGCTGAACGGAAACCGGATTCGGGTCCACCTGATCTGTTGCCGGTAGGGTATGCTGTGGGGAGAGTGGCAACACTACATGTGGTAAGTTCAAGAAAGATAATGAAAGATATAAGAAATCATAGTCCAAGGACCACAGTCTACAGAACAGAGTGCAAGCTTATATAGCGCTTCATTAGATTTTATTGTTTATTGATAGGTTCTTCAACCAGTAGCCGCTTTAGCCTTTGAAGCCCTAATACCAAAGGGTGTAGCCCAAAGGTTAGTGTCTCTATTAGCAGAACACAGAAGGCTAGTGTTGTGTGGGGCTCCAGGAACGGGTAAAACTCATTTAGCAACACGGCTGGCCGAGTTCCACGCTCAAAGTTTAGGAAGGGATCCCCAAGAGGCTGTGGCAACATTTAAGTAAGTATTCCAATTTATAATTGGATCTTTCTGGGCAAAATTCTTTTAAACATTATTCGCCGTGACCAAAAATATTATCTAATAAAAATGTTGCGACTATTAGGTATCGTCAGTCGTTTTCAACTAAACGGGTATTCAGGCATTTTTTGAGATGCTACCAATCCTTGTTACAGTTATATTCTAAAGTAAAATAACCCGCCCAGTGCAAGTCGAACTTGTGCAATTAATGTTCCGTACGTTGATTGCCTTTAAAATAAAAGTTCTTGTCACGGATTTATAAAATAATCGGTGACTTAACAAAACATACCAACAAAGTTTGTTTCGGATCTCCGTTGAAAACCTTAAAATTTTTGTTTTTTTATATATCAAATAAATTATTAAACTCCTGAAAATGTTCGTTCAATCTACACCCTAGGGAGAATATGCTAGAATTTTTTCAAAGTTTTTTTGATCAGTACTTTTTGAGATAAGGGAGGAACAGCAATTTTTCGCAATTTTTTTAAAATAATACAAAGAAAAGTGTTCACAGGTATTACATAATATATATATTTTGAGCTCGCTTTCATTGGACACCCTACCCGACGACCTGGTAAAAAATTTTTGTTCGCTTCTGATTTCACCCCTCAAAACTAACCCTTTAAGTCAAATTTTAACTTTCAAATCTACACGGCTCTGATGGGACAATCAATTCTTATATTAGTGCAAAATTTCAACTTTCTGTGTCAAATAGTTCCGGAGAAAATCGGGTGTACGTACGGAACACTAAAAATACCGTATATAAGGGATTAGGATACCGGTTATTTTTGAAAAATTCCACAAATCATCCGTTCGATATTTTCTGTCAAAAAAAACTTCTTATGACGCATTTTTTTTAGTGTTGATAATAAATCTGCCAAAGAACTCCGTCAGTACCTACAACATTTATCTGAACAAGCAGCGACAGGAGACAACAGCGTCTTACCATGTGTCGTTGTGCTAGACAATCTACATAAAGCTGGCCCTCTGGCGGACGCTTTAGGAAGTTTACCAAGAAATCTACCCTGTCTCTTGGGTACTATGGCTCAGAGTGCATGTTCAGCGACTAGTCTACAGTTACAGCATGGATTTAGGTAACCGTGGTTTATTTAAATAAATAATTAAGTAATAAAATCGTTAATAGAAAAATAACCCCAGACTTATTCCAAACGTGAATGTATCTATCAGCTCTTAAATCAATTTTTTTTAATAGCAAAGATTTTCTGTATATCTAATTTTTATGACCTTAATATCATGAAAAATCATGAGGTGATGTCAAATCATTACTCAAAACTTACTTTACCACATTCCACAAGACATTTTAACTTCTAGAAGGCTAGATCTGAGATCTTTCCAGCAATAAACTTCCCTCAAGATATCCGGTAAAACACTGAAACAGTTTGATAAGATTTAAACGAAACCGCCAATTCACTTAACCTTTACTTTTTTAGATGGGTGTTGGTAGCGCCCCATATGGAACCAGCCAGAGGCCTCTTGGGAAGAGTCTTAAGACGTCGTCTGGCTGCCTTAGAATTGGAACAAGGTCCTCAACCGGAACTAGCCGCTATTTTGGGCTGGTTACCAAGAGTTTGGCAGCACCTTAACGCCTTTTTAGAGACGCACAGTAGTGGAGATGTAGCAATTGGACCTAGATTGTTTTTGAGTAAGATATTTTAACTTTACACCTAGAAAAAATGTTCTTAGATAAGTGAGAATTGTCCCAATAAGAACGGTCTTTAAAATATTCTGAGGATAGCCAAATAAAAACGAATACGAAACCCAACAACTGGGGGAAATCTTCTGTATTAATTAAATTTACGTATACATGGTGTGATCCAAAAATTCCCGGACTAACGTTATATAGTAAGAACGCGAAATAGTATCAACTTGCTCTGATAAGTGGCGGTAAATAGAGAGCTCCCTCCGAAAAAAAAAAAAACTGTAGTAAACTTTGCATAATACTCGTTTACATCACAGATAACCCCCTTCATTCGACGAAAAAAAATTTCTCCCCCAAGCCAATTTTGGAGCTTAGGAGACAAAAAAGTCACTTAGGGCCAAATCTGGAGAATGGGGTAGATGTGAAACTATTTTACCCTTTTCCAAATAGTCAATCACGACAATACCCTGCGCGTCCCAAAAAAACAGTTACCGGCGTTTTTTTCGATGCACAACCCACTGTTTTAATTGCCGTTATGTCTCCGGGGTGTAATGGTGGATTCACGTTTCCTCTACAGTCATAAAACGATGTCAGACCAATGTCTGTCCTCGTGCGTTTTTGGTTTGAAGTCGACAGACCGTGCACTCAGCTTTTTATTGTTAGAATTTCGTGCAGAATATTATGAACCCGTTAATATGAGATGCCTACCATCTCAGCAATCTCAAGAAGCTTAATGCGACGATCTTCCATTACGATACCATAAACTTTATTGACCATTTTGCCAGATGAAACCATAATGGGGCGTCCTGAACTCCTAGCATTTTCGGTGTCCATATATACATTCATTTATCTAGTAATAAATGGTCTTGAGTGCTGGTACAGAGTCCCTATGAACTTCCTTCAGTTCATGGACATAAAAATGTTTTACCACTGCAGGATATTAGGCTTTATCCATTTCTACGAAACGTGTAAAGCCGATCACTTACAATAGCTGTCAACAAACAACGGCGCGTTGCATCTGTTTGAAACTTCGAAATAATCGTTACAGAAATCACGCTTACCAGCAGTCGTGCCACTTAACAAAATTTCCTACCATTCGTAGAAATTTACTAGGCTTACCAATCCACCCTCGTGCAACAAAATAGATAAAATAAAAAAAATCTGGAAATTTTTGGATCGCATTACATATAAATTTAAAATTTGCATCAGGATAATGACGTAAAAAAGTTTTTTTTGTAATTTTATTTTGGATTCTTCTAATTTTAAAATAACTTTCACACTGTAATCAACTTTACGTACTGAGGGTCATAATTGCCCATCATATATTCTTCAAAGTTATATAACGTCGTTTAATTTTCTCCGCAGGTTGTCCTTTAGAATTAGATGCAGCCCGGGCCTGGTTCGCAGACGTCTGGAATTATTCACTCGCTCCGTATCTTCGAGAAGCAGCCCGGGAAGGCCTACAGCTCTACGGTCGACGCGCCCCCTGGTCGGATCCCGCCCAATTTATTTTAGATACTTACCCGTGGCCGGGAGCGCCCCCTCAAGGTTTAACTACAATACCCGCAAAAGACGTCGGTTTAGAGATGAATTCCAATACACAGGCGGAGAGCGAAGGGGACCCGTTGTTAAATATGCTGATGAGACTTCAAGAGGCTGCAAATTATTCGAGTCCTCATTCCAACGATTCAGATTGTAATAGTCTCGACTCTAATTTGACTCATAGTAGTAACCAAGGTACGGAAAGCGTATCATAACACGGAGATGCTAGTTAGGTTTGCCAACTTGAACAGGACTTTGTAGTAAACGTACGTCGTAGATAGGCGCATGTCGAACAATATCGGATGCTGAATAGGAATTCTGTAAAAACTTATTTCGGCAGCCTTTCGTCAGCTTTCACTAAGGCTCCCCATGTTTTCATTTAAATGCTATTGAACATTGAAAGTAGCAACTATACTGACGAGTAACGATTTGGTTGAATATAAGTAGTGTCAGATTTCTAAAATTTTAAAAACTCAATGGTTCACTGGCTTTCGCAATATTATTAAAACTCTAAACTAATTTTTTCTTTTTAATTTAACTTGCTAATAGAGAAAAACGAAACAAAATTAGGTTTATAACAGACAGCTAAATATTTTTTAAATTTTTACTTTAATCAGTTATATACAACCATATATAACCTGCTCTTAAAATTAATAAATATAAGTAACAACGCCGGTACGCATCCACAGTCGGTTTTACTAGCAAACCACGTGCAATCAATTCGGGTTTTACCAGCAGCGAACGAAAGCCAATAGAGGTAATTTTTTCCATAAAACAGGTTTGGAATTCTGTCCAGTGGTCTACTTGTTTAAGAACAAGCACTCATTAAAGTTTCTAATGGATCATCGATTTGGCGGGAATTTGTTTATCCTTTTTTTAGTGTCCGGGCTTTCATACTACATCTATATGGATATCTTCCTCTTGAGTTGCCAAGCCTAATGGTAGTTAAAGTTGATAAAAGTAATTTTTGTATGCCTAGCATTACGCCTAAGAATCAAAAAACTGTATTTTTATAGTTTTGGCTTAAAATTCGACCTAAAAATTAGAAATTCTATTTTCTTTATTAAAACCCTAGGTGTTTACCTTAAGGTATATTTGGCCCCCGTTGAATGTCGCGTAGACCGTCTTTTTATAGATTTAGTATGCTACGTTTTAGTAGTAAAGGCCATCGTAAAGAAAACAAGTAAAGTAACCCACTAACTCCTCATGTAGAAATTAAAAATAAAATAACCTAATAACTACTATTAATAAAAAATAAATGCTATTTATTTTTAGAGAGCTACTGTTTGCTTTGCAAAAGCCTTAAGAGCAAACGTTCAATCTTTTTAGTAAACTTTTGTAATTCTAAAGATTACTTGCTGTCTCGGCTGCGTAATTGTACGAATTTGTTTTATAACTAAAGAGAACGTTTGCCTATACCACAGAAAATATAGCCATCATTACAGAAGAAACACGTGGAGTAAAACGAAGCCGGCTGTCTACACCGGTACATAAAAATGTACCTCGGGGCGTTTCTTAGAGACGCCGTTCATATCTTTCTATATTATTGTTACAGATAATATAACTTCCACTTCTCAACGCCTCTGAGTGCCATTTTAACGAGCCAGCGGTAGCCAGCCGGCTCCGTTTTGCGGCGACGTTTTATTTCATGTGTTTGTTTTTCTATAGCGGAGCTATATTTTCTGTGCCCATACTTAAGAGAGATTATAAGTCAGAATTACCGAAATTTCAAGTAAACTGAATCTAAACAATCAACCGAAAGTTAGAAATTTAAGTAATAATTGTAATAACACGACTATAACCAAGTGCTTAAATTTTTTACCTAACTTTACTTATTAAGGTTGTCGAAGGTTAGTTTTTTAATTATTCAACTGAAATATAAAAATCAAAATTAGAAAGTTCCTTGAAAGTTGAATTATTTACAATGCAATTACACTATACATTACTAATAGTTCTGAGTATATATTGTCCAACGGTTTTATTACCAAATTAAAAAACTGACCTTATAGATGTCGATGTGAAAATAATAAAATATATTTTGAGAAATATACAAATATTTGTGAAAGCAGCTTTTTATATGCCGTTTTCGTGCAATTTTCTAAATGTAAAGATAATTTTCGTTGAGTTTTTAAATGTTACGCTTTTTCGGTCGGTCTTGTCAGACAAGACTACATCTCATTAATAACGGGGTGTCGCAATTACACTTAAATGTCTCGTTGTTGTAAAAATAAAACAAAAGTGACACCCTATAGATAAAACTGTTTATCATTTGTGTTGAATATTTTTTAGTTTGTCTGTGTTTAAATACGAGTATTTCTGGTCAGATTTAACCAACTATTTATTGTAAATAACTTATTTATATTTTATAATATATTCAAATAGAAAAATCCTTGTTTATAACGTTTGTATTTACTACATAAGTATAATTTTATACAAATTGTAATATAAAAACTGCCAATAAATTATTTATCTTGAGTACAGTTATTTGATTGCAAATATCTAAAACCCAGAACATATTTGAGAATTCGTGATGAAACTTCAGAACCTAAAAGTTCTGACATGTCAATTTCTATGCCAAAAAGATGAAGAAGAAGCAAACATGTGGAAGGATCTGTTGGCAAGACCGATTTTCGCAGGACCTACATAAGGTAATATGCTCAACAATAAAAAGATTGAAAATAAAAACCATTATATCAATATTGTCTATTATATACCTTACAAATATCTTTACAGTTAATAATAGCAATAAAACACGCTCCATATTCATATAAAGTACTCAGTCACGCACCAAAGGCCAATCAATATGTATTCTTGGTAAATTGGAAATGTAACACTTAAGACAATAAAAAAGTAATTCCTCCCTAAATAATATAATGAACAGTGTCCATATAAAAGTTAAATGTCATGTACGTTGGAATAAATCAATCCGTGTTAGCCAGCTACATTTTTATTAATAATGAAGTAATCCCAATTACATTGTTTAAAACCCTTTTCGGCCATTACCACTTATATTCCGTGCGTCCCAACAAATTTTTGATGGTGTACCATAAAGTTAACTTGGTTAACTAAAAATTATAAAAATGATGGACTTGACTCAAACATACTCAGCATTTGTTAAATTCTATACAAAGCACAGCTGTTGACCTGATTGGAAATCCGGTACTGAGTAGAAGCTTTGATTCTTTGAAATAGCAGAAGAATGGTGGATCCCTTTGGAATCAACTAACCTGATCTGGTTTCTACCAAGTGCAGTCTGTAAGGATTCAAAACCAACATGAATCACCACCTCCTAGCACGTCAGTCTTGTGACGATTTAATGACGGAAGTTGTGCACACAGCTGTTTAATGTATTTTTGGGGCATTCTGTGGGGCATTCTCTTCACATATGTTGGGCCTCTTCTTGTGAAACATGATCACTCTATTGATAATGATATGATATCTTTAACGATTACGATCATTGAGCACAAAATAATAATTCTCTCATCAAAACGCCAATCCCCGATTCCGAAAGATCGAATCACGATAGAAATTAGTGCAGAGAGCCACGTATCCCATACATCATTGAAAGGAAAAAGAACAGAAAAACCGATTTATTTATAAATGTAACAGACAAAATTCATTACTGAAAAATCTAAGTAGTTGTAGATGAGCGGTAGAAAGGCCTTTTCATATTAAAACAACTAAATCTACCTACTCAAACTGTCATACTTGACGGGTCTTATCCAAAACGTTGATTATATTTATTGCATAATTATATGTTTTGAGGAGAGGGATTACTTTTATATCGTGAAAATAAAACCAAGTGACGATGCCATGTCGCGACCGTTAACGTATATTTTTTTTAAGGCCTTACCATAAAAATATTAACCCCCAAATCAACCTAATAGATGTAAAATTTGAGACTTATACACTTCACTCTATACAAATTTGAAACCCCTCCAGCCTTTTATATATACAATATAATTTCCCTTAAAGATTAATAAAATTAATTTAATAAAAAAATACAATATTTCTATGTAGTATAAAGATAAAATGATATAAGGACATAAAGATGCCATACTTCATACTGTCTAGTTTAATAAACAGTTACAGTACGGCCAAAAATTCTGTCAATAAAACGCAAACTCGTGGGAAATCGATAATTTACAGTTGGGAAATGTAGTTACACTCGTAACATGTAGTCGAGACGACGTAGTGCATGAGTGCTTGCTTACGCGTATATGCAGTTAATAAACATGGAGTGGGGCATGTACGAAGATATTTTCATTTTTCTAGCGTTATATCGATGGAAGACGAGAGCAAAAAAAATGTATCCACTGTTAACATAGGTTGTGTTTCGGATTATTAAACCCTTTGAAGGGACAGGTCGCTCCAGAGGCGAGGAGTGCACACACACGAATCCTTTATGAAAAAAGACAGCTCACCAAGTGCAAAATCGTCCCGTGAACGCTGTCTCGTATTTTGTCGGATAATTTAAGGGTTAGTGCGTAAAAACGACACACTCGACAGCTTTTAAATATGAAATCGAAAAAAAAGGCGTGTACACGTTCCTAAAAAAAAGTCCGACAGCAAAAACAGAGAACACCGAAATAGTTTGGACCTGACTCTGCTTGAATGTTGTTTGTGGGTTAAGCTGGAAGCAATGGCATGCAAAAGACGGCATACAACAGTCGAATTTTTGAAGAAATCAATTCGTAACGTTGTGAAAAAGTTGCTCGTAGGGACGATTCGTGTCAGTATCGGTAAATGGACAGACAAACGTCGCCGTTCCGTAGCCACTAAAGGTTTGAGTAATCTTTAGCTGGTTTTGCAGCATTTTAGACAGATCGATACTTTCCTATACGTACGTGTACCTACAGAACTTTTGGCGTACTATGTTGATTTTATGCATACTTATCGTTTCACAAAAGTCAATTTCTGACGAGGGTTTTTTTTAATTAAAAATTTTTTTTCCCTTTTAAGAACACAAACAATAGCTGTTTCCAATACAAGTGTCAAACTGTATGTATATTTCAACCTTGTTGTGCTTTTACCCAATTTTTCGTCATTCCTTGTAACTGTTTCAAACATGTACGTTAATTATATAGAAAAATATACGAAAGTAACGGTAAGATGTAATACTTAACAGTTTACACTAGTGTGAAAACTAAATTACTTTTCACGATAGTGTTTTAAGGTAAAACTTTCCGCAGTAAAATTAGTGTGAAAAGTCATACTTTTCAATCAGAAATAACAACAAAACAATATAATAGGACATGTGCGTACTCTTTATCTCCGAGATCCGAAAAAAATTCTGTTAAAAAATTAACACAAATGAATATTGCCTACACTGGATTTGTCAATATTCAATTATGTTAGGAAACTGATCTAAATTTACTAAGAGAGTTTAATAATTTAGAAAAGACCTAAATGTACCACTCTTTTAGCGAATCTTCAAATTTTATACACTAAATTGACTTGCCATACAAATAAATCTTTCTTTGTCCGATTAACTTCTCTCTCCATTATCAAATCTTGGGGGCAGTATTGTACTGGCAATAACATTTACTACTTCTTACTAAAAACCATCTTATAATCAAAGTTATGGCAGTTATTCTTTACTTTGCTCCTCGTCCTCCTCGTCCCAGTCGTCCATCAATTTATTTACATTTTCCGCTGCTAAAAACCAAGAAATAACATAGTAAATGAATGAAGTCCATATTTCAGCAATTACTTACAGTTCTCTCATCTGTCAATTCATATAAGGATCCGTTTCGTCGTATCACGACTCATCAGCTAAGCTACGATCGGCAGAGAGGAGTACCTAAGTACCTATTACTGTACCAGAGCAAAGAATCAACAAGACTGTAGAATTTGCATCTCTGACTGCTATAAAAGTTTTGAACGCAAACCTGTCCTCTATTGGGGATAGTTCTAGACCACAGACTGTTAGATAAATTGTTTCGAGAGCTGCCAACAATTACCGCTAGGCCACGTACATACATAGAAATCAGCTTAGCTGACGAGTCGTGTTGCGACGAAATATGTCCCGCGATGGATTGACAGATGAAAGGATAGTAAATATGTGCTGAAATATGTACTCGTTCAATTTTGGCAATTTATATTGATTTTTATATACCTGGTTATTCTTTAGTGTGGGAAAGTCAAATACAATATTTACATGCTTGTTAGTGAGGGAAGTAATCTGTACCGATTTTT
Organism: Pachyrhynchus sulphureomaculatus; assembly: GCA_019049505.1. Classification (NCBI taxonomy): domain Eukaryota; kingdom Metazoa; phylum Arthropoda; class Insecta; order Coleoptera; family Curculionidae; genus Pachyrhynchus; species Pachyrhynchus sulphureomaculatus. The sequence goes on along the minus strand of CM032452.1, from coordinate 82,477,391 downwards.
TTTAGTCCTTGCCCACCTCACCTTATTACATTTTAACATTACTTACCATTTATAGCTGCCTGATCCTGAACCTCTTCCTGACTATCCTGTTCTTGACTTTGGCTCTGTTGACTATCAGTATCATCCCAGTCGTCCAAAATCTCCTTATTTAAATCTCTGTGAATTTTCTGACTTGAACTCTGCTGCGATTCATCTGTGAAATCTTCGAAATTCGGCTGAACGTTATCATTTTGATCATTCTGTTCATTGCCAATGTCTCGACCACTTTCCATCCTCGCGCCTTGGTCATTTTCCACACTCGGCACTTGATCATTTTCCACACTCGAAACCTGATCATTTTCCACACTTGGAACGTGATCATTTTCCACACTCGGAACTTGATCACTTTCCCTATTTGGTTCTTCATCGTTATTTATATTTGGTTTTTCAATACGATCTTCACTTTCCAAACACGAGGGTTGATTGTTTTCAGTACTTGATGGTTCTTCATTTGTTGTGCTTTGTTGCCGGTCATTTTCCATAATAGGTTCTTGTGAATCTTCTATACTTTGCTCTGGATCATCTTCTATGCTCTCACTTGGATGTTGTAAAGATTTTGTGTCTGGTTTGTCTGCACCTTTTTCCGGGTTCATCTAGAACTTGCTCTTCCCGAGTTTGATCTTGCGATAATTCTAATTGGTTTTCGATGTTATCTACTTGATCCTCTCCTTCAAGCTGTTCATTAGATTCAACAACTTTTTCCCCATCTACTTCCATTGGTTCAGGTTTGTCCTCAGCAGTGTCATGGGTAATCTCTTTTTCTTGATCTAGGTTTTCATTAAACTCGCTCGAACTTTCTTCTGAAATAGTAGGTAATTTGACTTCGGATTCTTCATTAGTTTCTTGATTTTCTTCCGTCTTTGTTGTGGAATCTGGTGGAATATCTTCACCTGTTTAAAAGTTGAAATAATTATTAATTAAAAAGATTATTGTAAACCACAGCAACCACATGCTGGGTAGAGTTAAGAGAAAAATTAATTAGGAATGCATTCACAATGAACGTTTGTAGTTTTGAAACTTTCCCTTATAGAACTGTAATGAACCTTAGAGACTTTTTTTACCTGGTGGCTCTTCAATTATCTGTTCATGTTCTTTAGTTACTATTTTCCTGATTTTTCTAGTGAATTATTCTCAGACTGATTTTCTTCCTTAAAATAACAAAAAAAAAAAAAAAAAATATATATATATATATATATATATATATATATATATATATATATATATATATAATATATATATATATATATATATATATATATATATATATATTAACACAAGTAACAATAATTAAATTATATAATTAAAGTACTAAAGGGTCTACTAATTTTTTTCACGAGCACTAACCTACCTCTCCTTCTCCACGACTTTCCTCTAAATTTTCACTTTGCCGAGGACCAATTTCATCGACCTCCATCGGTTCCTCTTGTATCGATGAATCTGTCGCGTCTATTAACTCGCCGCTAGTTTCTCCGGAGCTGTTTTCGACATTAGTATCAATATTACTTTGTATGCTTTCAGCGTTTTCTTTTTTATCATTTGCTACTTTCTTTTCACTTTTATTAATTTCTTTATCTAAAACTAAAAATTTTGCACAATTTTAATTAAAAAAGAAATGCTTTTATACACACAGTAGATTTAAAATTCTATAGACATATTTTTAAAGGAGATAATTCCTATGAATAAGTGTCTGTCTGTTTCAGATAAACAAATTTGGGAATGCTGGTACCACTAACAAAGAGATATTCATAACTAGAACCACACTTCTATTCACGTCCATTGTATCAATTTGGTGGGTGGTGGTGGTTAATAGATGGTGTACTGTCTTCACCAATAAAAGTACATAATTTAAGTTAGTCTTTAGAGGGTCAACTCCAGCTTATACACGCTTGACGCGAAAAAAATCTAATGAAATAAACAAAAGTTCATTGGTCTGTGATAAACGACTTAATTAATTTTTAAGTCATATTATAATTAAAATTACGTTCTTACTACTTAATATCTTTACTTATAAAAAAAACATGTAGATTAAGGTTCTTAAAAAGGTTTAGTTTTAACACACATAGATGGCGTCACGTGAAAACGAGGCAGAGTTTTTAACCAGTTGAACAATCAAGGTATATTTGAATCTATGCCACTATCTAAAAATCACTTAAATACCTTTTTTTTCCTTAAGACGGCCTTAACTATTTCCTTGTCACCCTCTTGTGCCCCCAGTTCTCTTCAATTTCTTTCCTTATCATCTCAATAGATTCTATTGGTGAATCGACGGCCTGAGTGGTGGTGGTGTTTTCGCTGTTAACCAAAATCTGACCTGCAGTGGTGGTAATACCAGCACCATTTCTAATTTCTAGGATTCCTTGGGAGTTTACCAAAAGATTTCCCTATAAAAACATATAAGAAAAATACCGAAATAAGATATAGAAGTGTATTTTTTGTACAATCATCTGGAAATTTTTTTAAAATATTTTCTGAATAATCTTTTTTCCGAAAAAGTATTTTCAAATGGGACAGTATGTGAAAATGTCAGGGCTGTAGCACTGGTTATTTTTCTTCATACTTGACAAATTAAAATTTAAAATTTGTCAAAAAGATGACCAAAGATAGATCCTTTTAGAATCTATTCGTTCCACATGCCGAATTTTACTAGTCTATATCAAAACTTGTACCTGTGATGTAATAAATTGGCCTTGCTGCCCCTCTACGGGGTGACTATACAACACAACTATGTTGGAATTGTCCGACTGTCCCTGACTCTGTTCATCTTGATAATCGTGATCTGTCAGAACCATTACAAGTTCGTCTGTCGAATTAAGGTCTGCTGCTGCTGTTGCCGCTTGCAAAATGCCTACAAAAACATTAAATTAAAACATAAAATCACAAAAATACATTTGGTTTTATACATACATACGTACATATACATATACATATATATATATATAATATATATATATATATATATATATATATATATATAATATATATATATATATATATATTATATATATATATATATATATATATATATATATATATATATAAATATATATATATATATATATATATATATATATATATATATATATATATATATATACATATATATATATATATATATATATATATATATATATATATATATATATATATAAATATATATATATATAAATATATATATATAAATATAAACACATGGGCTGAAAAGTCCCGGGCCTAACAAAGAAAACACGGTTTTTTTTTTGGTTCAAAATTAGCTTTATTCATCAACGTAATCTCCATCAAGAGCAACGCAATCATTCCAGCGCCGCTCTAACATTTCAATACCACTTTTGTAGAACGATTTATCTTTTGCCTCAAAATAGGCCTCAGTTTCAGCGATAACCTCTTCATTCGTGCGAAATTTCTTACCGGCGAGCATTTTTTTCAGGTCTGCGAACAGCCAGTAGTCGCTGGGAGCCAAATCTGGTGAATACGGTGGATGTAGGAGCAATTCGAAGTTCAATTCATGTAGTTTTGCCATTATTTTGATTGACTTGTGACACGGTGCGTTGTCTTGAAACAAAATTTTTTTCTTTGTCATATGCGGTCGTTTCTTTGCAATTTCGGCCTTCAAACGCTCCAATAACGCTATATAATATTCACTGTTGATGGTATTTCCTTTCTCAAGATAATCGATGAATATTACACCACGCACATCCCAAAATACCGAGGCCATAACCTTTCCAGCCGATTGTTGTGCTTTCGGGCGCTTTGGACGAGGTTCACCAGTTGCTGTCCACTCAGATGACGATCGTTTTGATTCCGGAGTGAAGTGATGGATCCATGTTTCATCCATTGTCACATATCGACGCAAAAATTCCGGTTTGTTACGTTTAAACATGGCCAAACACTGCTCAGAATCATGAACACGTTCTTGTTTTTGATCAACAGTGAGCAAACGCGGCACCCACTTTGAACAGAGCTTTCTCATAGTCAAATGCTCATGCAATATAAAGCCAACACGTTCTTTTGATATCTTTACGATGTCAGCTAACTCACGGAACTTCACTTTTCGATCATTCAAAACGATTTTATGGATTTTTTTGATGTTTTCTGGTGTTACCGCCTCATTTGGACGTCCACTGCGTTCTGCATCATCGGTGTCTCTACGACCACGTTTGAAGTCAGCAAACCAACGTTTTATTGTTGTTTCTGATGGAGCGGAGTCCCCATAACACTTTTCAAGCCATTGCTTCGCTTGAACGGTATTTTTTTCCCATCAAGAAGCAGTGTAAAATTAAAACACGAAATTGTTTTTGATCCATTGTTTTGAAAATAACAAAAGTAGCGTCACTCTTAGCACAATAACTCACAAACTAATGAATAGAATATAATGAAATTTTAACAGCTGTCTTTTGAAGGTTAGTATTAACTGAAAAAAAAGTGACTGCAATAAAACTAGCGCCATCTATGTGTTAGGCCCGGGACTTTTCAGCCCATGTGTTATATATATATATATATATATATATATATATATATATATAAATATATATATATATATATATATCCGACAATATTGGTGTCGCGTGGTTGACAATGGTGGGGCATTGAGTTGGACTACCCCCTCTACCTATTCCGCCATTTTTTGATGACCGTGCAATTTCCAGTTCGGCTGTAGCGCTAGTTTAAATCGGATCGTCTATTTGTTCTATGTAGGAAAAATGGTTAGTGTTGATGTTGAGTAACGAATTAATGTGAAATTTCTCGTTAAACTTGGAAAGTCTGCTACAGAAATATTAAATTTGCTGCAAGAAATGACGATTGCTCGTCACAACTCACAGTGGACAGAATGATTCAAAACTAGCAGAGAAAACGTTACAGACGATCCCCACGTTAGGCGTCCACGAACGATAAAATAGATGATAACATTAAAAAAGTCGATAAGATCGTTTAGAGAAAATGGACGCCTGAGTTTAAAAGTAAGCTAACAAATATTGACAAAGAAATTGTTCGGCAAAGTTTACATGACAGTTTTAACATGAGCAAAGTCTGCAAAATTGGTACCGAAAAAGAGACTAGATACAAATCTTCTCTACTGTTTCGAAGTGACTACCCTTTTACTTGATTTCCATATGGGGGAACAGCCCAAAGTCAAAGGAAGCCTAATCGGGCGAATAAGGTTAGGTGTGACAGCCATGGATTTTCTTCCCCAAAAACTGTTGCGTACAGAACGAACGAACATTATCTTGATCCAGAAGGAAACTCTTTTCGCTCCAAAGCCTTTTTTAACTAATAGAAAACTCATTAAAGATGCTTAGAATTGTCTGCCGATGGTATTCCCGAATGATATGTTGAAATTTGGCGATGATTTTAACGGTCTTCCGGGACGCTCATTGTTTCCCATCGCACTTCGGCCGACCTATAACTTCGAAAATGACTTAAAAAACTGTCAAGGCTCAGGCTTTGTCCCCAAATGCTGTTCGAATTATTTCATAAGTTTCAATTGCACTGTTCCAGAGCATAAAACAAAACTTCACATACAAGTCCAGCTCTTCTTTCGTATCTATCGTAAAAATCGACACAATTAGAACCTTAGGCAAACGTGGACACAGCACGAACTAAACGAGCTAACAAATTAAAACTTGTCACGCAGTTAGATTAGATTCAGATTTTGCTGTAGTTGAAATTTTTTCCTTGGATTGCAATTGACGGGGAGCCTCGAATATGTGTTTAACCGAGAGTGGTGACTGACAGTTGGAGCAAATGGGGGCTATTTCACTTTTGAAAAGATATGAATGCGTCAGGTGAGTGTGACCCACTGCCAATCTTCTCCATATGGTGTTTTGCCTTCTGTTTGACTGATGATGAAAAGGGTGATATATATGAGGTTTTAATCTCCCCAAAACTTATTAGAAGATTCCTCTTGGTCCCATTGCAGTTGAAATAATTGCGTGTATATCAATTTGATGTGATTTGCATAATCGCTTAGATGATTTATTCCGTGCACGGGCGTTTCATCAGATAGAGTAGGGTAGTTAAGGAATTTTATAGCAAAAATTTATAGTACCTTCATTTCCTGTCAATTCTGGTAAAATAAATTCAGTGTTGCCGGCTTGTCCTTGTGGCTGTTGCAAAATGTATTGTTGGTTGTCATCGAGAACTACAATATCTACCAAACCTATTTGGAAAAAATAAAGGTATTTATTACGGTTTTTACAGCTAATAAAGAACATAACGAGAGAGATGAAAAATAACTAAAAATAAATTAAAACGTAAGAATACGTTAGTACTGACAGTGAGTGTTATCGAGCCTATCATTACTGTTATTTTGATTAACAAGCCTCACTGAGAGAACAGATCATTGATTTGTTCTAAAGAAGGAGGTTAATGGGGATTAATTTTTTACCTAAATTCGTTGCCAAATTTCCTCCAATGTTACCAAGAGCAGCGGCAGTGGATGTAGCTATGGAAACGGGTTCTGCCTCTGAAACTGCGGGCTGTTCTACGTTATTCACAACAGCTTCGGCTTCCTCCTTTTGACGCTTGCTTACTTTTACGTTTGAAATGATATTTACCTGGAAAAAATCTTATCAGCATGGATATAAGCGGAAAACGTCCAATAAGAATAGAATTAGAAAATAACTTTAAAACCTAACCTGAAAAAAAAAAATACTAGTCCGTCAAAAAACAAATATTTACCCTTTCTTTCAGAATTTGTGGCTCTTGTTTCTCGTCAATTTTAGTAATAACAACCTCTCTATTCCTTTCTTGTGTCCCAGTCATTTCGTCCCCCTTTTCGTGCTTGTCAGTTTCATATTCCACATCATTCTGAACGTCCATAACTTCATCCAAACA
>CM032452.1:82438021-82465521 GCA_019049505.1 Pachyrhynchus sulphureomaculatus | reverse complement strand
TGGTATATATATATATATATATATATATATATATATATATATATATATATATATATATATATATATATATATCGGAACTAACATAAGTAAAGACGATAGAACGGAAAAAGAAGTGGCGAGTAGAATAGGTAAAGGCAAGGCGGTCATAAGACACCTAACCTCTGTTCTGTGGTCGAAGAACATAACATTACGGAAAAAGTACCTCATTTATAATGCAGTATTATATCTGTTATACAGTTGTGGAACTTGGCAATTGATGAAACGATTGGCACAGAAATTAATGGCACTAGAAATGGATTACTGGCGAAGATCGCCTGGACTATCAAGAATGGATACAGTTAGAAATGAAAGAATAAAGGATGTAATGAAACCATGATTATTGAGGAAATTCAACAACTGCAACTTGTATGGTACGGACACGTGGAAAGAATGGAAAAACACCGAATACTAAAGATGGTTCTAAAGTGGGTACCAAGCAAAAAGGAGGGAGACCAAGAGCAACATAGTTTGGAGCTGTGATCTAAGGCTCGGAGATTGGGAAAATCGAAGAGGATAGAAACTGGGAGCCGGAAGGCGAAGAACGCTTGATGATGATGAAGTAGTTACGTTAACTTTCGTGACTTCCGTCACCTTCAAAGTAATCCTCCTGCGCCCGAATGCACCGGTCTCACCGTTTTTCCACAAGTCGTTCAACTTTTTGGAACCTCACAAGTTAAAATTTAACTTTCAAAACTGGACGGCTCTGACTGGGCCATTAATTCCTACATTTGTGAAAAATTTTCACTTTCTACTTTAAATAGTTTCGGAGAAAATCGGATGTGACAGACAGACAGATGGACACCGAAGTGATCCCATAAGTGTTCCATGCCGAACACTAAAAATTGAGTAAAAGATCCTATGTAACAATGCAAAAGAAAGGAATAGAAGATTTCTCTCTAATACACTTATAAATTTTTTTAGTTGTTATTAAGATTATTATGGCAAATTTATAATCGGCAGAGTTAAATATGTTATGGTTAACAATAAACAGTGAGAGTGCTTTAATATGAAACAAAACATTTTAGTGTGATTTAAACTTACCAATAAACGGACATCTAGTACACTGCGGGAACTTAATATCAGCTGGCGGTCTTAATCCGTGTTTAGTATACAAATGATAAGCATTACATCTTTCGGTTGGACATTTTTTACCGCAATATTTACAGAAGGAGCTGTCGAATTCCATGTGATGCATATCGGTCATGTGTTTGCGAAAGAGGTAATAGAGAACAAATTCTGGAGCTTCTCCATCACCTGTAAACAAGTAAGCAAGAATGTATTTATTGTTTTATAGCTTTGCTATCAACCAAATACGTGTCATCGATTTTTTGTTGAAAATGCAGTCTGTCAAGTAAGAACGTGTCCGCGATAATTCATTTTTTATAGATGCAATTCTAGCGATTCAATAAAAAATCGGTAGAGAGAGCACCTTTGTCCACGATGCATTTTAGTATCAGTCGATTTTGAACTTTCCTTGAAATCACGTAAAATCTAAAATGAGTCGTTTGTTTGTGCGTCGGTTTGAGGCAGTCTTTCTTCGTTCCAATCCAAAGGGGCCTAAAATAACACATTCCGCGGCCGCTAAATATATTAAAAAGTCGGTATCGTTTGTGAAGAAATGTATAAATAATTTTAACGAGACGAAAAGTGTCAATGACTTGCCAAAACGTGGCTCGGTAGGCAACGTCACTCCGGAGAAAAACGAATCGAGTCTTTGTTTTTACCGGACCTGAAAATGACGCTGCGTAAAGGAGCGGCAAAATTAAGAATTGAATGTGTCCCATTCGACAACATCTCCGTGCTCATGATGTCAAATTCCGAAGCACGGTGAAGAAACCTTTGCTGGGCGAAAATCAGGTCGCGAAGCGGCTCGTCTGGGCCCACGATAAGATACTACGCTAACCCTATTGAAAACGTAGCTCCGTAGGCAAAGTCACACCGAAAGTCGAAAAACGAATCGTGTCTTTGTTTTGACGGGACCCGAAATTGACGCTACGTCAACGAACGGCAATTTTAAGAAAATCTGCATTGAATGTGTCCCATAAGACCATTCGATAACATCTTCATGCTCATGATGTCAAATTTCGAGGCACGTGGAGGAAACCTTTGCTGGGCGAAAATCACGTCACGAAGTGGCTCGCTTGGGCCCACGATAAGATATTAGAGTGGCCCTCACAATCGCCGAACGCAAACCCTATTGAAAACGTTTGGTCCCTTGTAAAGAGAAAGCTCAGAGGAAAAACTCTGAGGATTTTGATTCAATTGTCTCGCCAGATTCGAAAAATTTGAAGTTTGCAGAAAATCTCGTAGACAGCATGCCTCGAAAATGCAGGAGGCGATTGAACAACTTACTAAGGTGATTGCGTCGTTGTTGGCACACCAAAGAATACATCGATGGCAAAAAATATTCTCAAAACATGTTTTTTCAAGAATACGAGCGGTCACGTTCTTACTTGAGAGATTTAGCAGCAAATCTGTAGGAGTTTAATTCGGAATCTCTTCAACATCATTTTATTCAAGTTAAAAGTTAAAAAAAACGATAAATACGAAGTGTGATGCAAGAGTTCCCGGATTAACGTTACATCGCAAGAACGCGAAATTGCGACTTGCACTGAGAGGTGGAGATAGGTTCAAACTTAACAACACTGTGCGGTAATTTTCCACATGCTAGCTCGTTCAGTTTATTGTATAAGCAGGTTTGCGTATAGGTCTAATTGTGCCTCCCTGCTACTGAAACGTATGAAATGAGTCGGAAAGCATTTGGGTATAAGACTCTGAGCCGTATATAGATTTTAGCTGTTTAAAGCCTGTTGAACTTCGGTGGAAGATGGCAACGGTTAGGGAAGACTTTCGACTACACCTGAAATCATCATTAATATTCAACAAATCATTCGTGAAAACCGTCGTCGAAAAATTTTAGATCGCCCCCAAATAATAATAAAAATAATAAATAGTTTAACAGTAATTGTGGAAAATATAAAAAAAAATCATATATATCATTTGTTTTGTAAAACAATTAGCAAAAGCAAAAATTTAAAACAAAAACTCATTTACTACATGGAGTGAAAAGTCCCAAGACTTTCCGAGAGATGGCAGCACAAATGAAAAAAACCCTATGATTTTCAGTTAGCGTCAACTCTCAGAAGATTCGTGTAAAATTTTCATGACATTTTGTCTATTAGTTTGTGAGTTACAGCTGTTTAACTGACGCCGGTTTTGATTTTTTTGCAAAACGATTTGCTTTTTGATAGGGGAAAATACAGTCAGAACCCAAGAATGGCTTGAGAAGTGTTCTGGCACATCTGCTCCGTCAAAAGCTATATGTCGATGGTTTAGTGAACTTAAATACGGCCGTACCCACCACTACACGCCTGAGACCAACAGGCAACCGCATGAAAGTCGATCGCAGCGCTCAAAAATACAAACATCAGCTGGAAAAGTTATGGTAAGTATTTTTTGGGATGTGCATGGAATAATACTGATCGACTATCATGAGAAGGGAGGGCGAACAATCATGGTGGTTTATTGGCCCATTTGAATGGCGAAATTAAGAAAAAACGCCGCATTTAGCGAAGAAAAAAAGTGTTGTTTCGCCAAGATGCACCAGTTCACAATTCGTTAAAATCGATGATCAATTTGGCTGAGTTGCTTCTTCATCCTCCGTTTTCAACAGATCCGCCCCCCAGGGATTATTACTTCTTTCCAAATTTGAAAAAGTGGCTCCAGAGAACGAAATTTGGGCCAAGTGAAGAAATCGAACGGGAAACTGAAGCTTATTTCAGAAAGTGCGAGAAATCGTAATACATGAAAGATATTCAAAAAGAATAAAAACGATTTTTGACAAAAACATTGTTTTTTCTTTAAAAATCTCGAGACTTTTCACACCATGTTGTACAGGGTGAGTCAACAATAGAGTAAAGTTCATTATCTCATTTGTTTCGGGAATGACGAAAAAACGTTAAATACAATAGTTTTAGGGAATGTTAAGGTGTACAGTTTAAATTTATTTTTGAGGATACAGGGTACTTCAAAAAACTGTGGCCGATATAATAGTTTTTTTAAATGGAACATCCTATTTTCTAATTTATTTTTAAATTTTACGTAGAATTTTATAACATTTTTATTAATAATGTTATATATTTAAACCTAGTAGTTTTTCTAATATTTCAATTTTTTTTTAAAAGTACTAGTTTTCAGGTTTGCAAAAAATTGCTAGGCGCTACCATTGTTTCTGAAGGTGGAATACTCATAATTGGTACGAGCGTTCTATAGAGATGAAAAATAAGATATATGTAAAGAAATTATTATTTTTTTTTCTGATAGATTTTACAAAACCCTCCCACTTTTATTAAATATGTCATATACCTATTTCTAATAGTTTTCGATTTATTTTGAATTGTTCAATTTTTACCTTTGTTTTTAATACACTTACGCTATTGTGAAAACATACACAAATAGTTAATGATAATTTTAATATAGTTTGACTTATCTAATGATTAATTATTATGACATAATAAATGTTCAAAAACATGCCCGTCTACTTGAATACACATGTTTAATCATTTTACTATATTTTCCTTCACTTTCCTTAGCATAAAGGGCGTTATTGTCCTACACTCATCCCGTATCCTATTTTCCATACCTACTGGTGTTGTAGGGGAATTCACATAAACATTACATCTTTAATGTAGCATCACAAAAAGAAGTCTAAAGGTGATAAGTCATATGATCGAGGGGGCCATTGAATGAATCCATCCCTACCGATCCATTTTTGTGGGTAACGATCGTTTAAAAATTCCCGAACTTCCCGTTAGTGATGAGCAGGAGCTCCGTCTTGTTGATTCCACATTTGTTCCCTCTCAAAGTTATTAATTTCTTCAAGAAGCTGGGATAATTCGTTTCGCAAAAAATTTAGATATCTAGGCCAATTAAGCGGTTCGTGGAAAAAATATAGACCAATAATTCGAAAATTTAATATTCCACACTAAACATTAAGCGACCAATGGTTGTGGTTTTGAACTTCCCAGACGGAAAATGGATTAACTGTTTAATAATAATGCATGTTATGGCTGTTAACTGCTCCATTATGGCGAAAAGTAGCTTCATCAGAAAACATTATTTTGGATAAAAAATTTGGATCGGCCTCTATTGCCCCATTCATGGTGGTAGAAAAATTTACTCGTCATTGAAAATCACAGTCTTGAAATTCTTGGTGTAGGTGTAGTTCCGTTTCATATACTCAACGCTACCACTACCATCAAACCATTCCATTAAGCGCTGAAAAGATTTTCTAGATGGTATATGTCTATTAGGGTACTTCGCTCCATAAAGCCTTACTGCCAAAAGACAATTTTTTCCCGCCTCGCCCAGTATATAAACCATATCAATTAATTCATTTTTAGGAAAATTCATAACTATTACCTTCATATGTCACTTACTACAACAAATTAAACTGTTTTTACTTGCTTAATAGACATGTCAAAATTTGACAATGCTTACAATTTTGTTTTTTCTTGGCAACTATGATGTTATAGCGTAAGTGTATTAAAAACAAGGGTAAAAGTTGAAAAATTCAAAATAAATCGAAAACTATTAGAAATAGGTATATGACATACTTAATAAAAGTTGGAGGGTTTTCTAAAATCTATCAGAAAAAACAATAATATATAAGGTGCGCCATTTAAAAAATTTGAGATTTTTCAATTTAAAATAGTCGAAATGTATAAATTTATTTTGAATACCCTGTAGCATCTAACTCAAATTCTTTACATATATCTTTTTTTCATCTCTATAGAATGCTGGTATTAATTATGAGTATTTCACCTTCAGAAACAATGGCGCTACTGGCAATTTTTTTACAAAACTGAAAACTAGTATTTTTTTTAAAAAAATTGAAATATTAGAAAAACTACTAGATTAGGTATATAACATTATTAATAAAAAAGTTATAAATTTTAGCAGAATTTTAAAAATAAATTAGAAATAGGGTGTTCCATTTAAAAAAATATATGTTACTACTTTTTGAAGTTCCCTGTATACTCAAAAAAATAATTTTAAACTGTGCACCTTAACATTCCCTAAAACTATTGTATTTAAACATTTTTTTCGTCATTCCCGAAACAAATGAGATAATTTTACTCTATCGTTGACTCACCCTGTACAATATTTAGTTAAAATATGTTTGGAAAACCATAATTAACCTACAGAAGAAAAACTAGTGGCTCAGTGGGCAAACATATTTTTATGAAGCCAATATGAGTCCACTATGCTTGTAGTTGTGATCGAGGCTTGTCAGTTACATGTAGGCAGTCTGTTTTTTTTTTGGGGGTTGTCAGTTATGTGTAGGCATTCTGTTTTTTTTTTTGCCGATTTTTTTATTGCATTAAAAATACCAATACACTCAAATATTAAAATCGCGATTTACTCTTAAGTGGTTGTGTTATATTGATACTACAAATACAGAGAACTTTCACTACCTTAAAAATAACAGTAACATTTGAATGTGAGTAACAACATAATGGAAGAATAAATAGATTCAACATTAATGGCGGAAAAAAGCATTTAATCATTTGAAAAAGAAAAAAAACCCACCTAGACATTCCATACAAGTCCAAGGACCTTCTTCGCTAGCAACTCTAAACTCAACTTTATGACTTCTTCTTTTGACATATGTGTTATTATAGGCAGGTTCCTTGTGTGTTACTGGTTCTGTCTTAATTTCCTTTTTTGGTGGTGATGGTTGTTGCGGTTTTTCTACTGGAGATTGAACCTAAAATAGCATATTTTACAGTATATTGTATATATTGAGCATTGTCTCCATGGTCAGTCTTTTTTGATTCAAGTGGTCCCCAGTCAATAACATGCTGTCGGTAATTTCCAATGAAGTCAGCTCTCAGCCCCAGTTAGATTTTAGATGTACGAATAGGGGAAGGCAGTGTCATCGTCAGCTTTTCCGATTCGGGCAGTTTTCCATCAAGGCCGGTTTTGAGAGTACGCCGATAAGGTGATAAGTGTTCTAGCCAAAAATATTAAAACAAATAATAGTTTACCAGAAGAAAATTCTGACGACGAAGCGTGACTCCCATATGTTAGTAGTAATAATACACCAAAAAAGTAGTTTACAGTCGCGAGTTTTATGCATTTCCAAACGAGTCCGACATAGACTGTGAACACAGTTAAGATTACTGTAATCCCTGTTACACTTCATATCTTATATGTTCTTACCTGTGGTTTTACCTTTTCTCTTACAGTTTGAACTTTAACTTGGGGCTGTTCAGTTTTCGTGGACGTAATTTTCAACTTAATATTTTTCTTCTTTTTAACTAAGTCTGGATACTTTTTTAATATTTCAGAAACTATTTTTGTATGATCTAACTCGCTTGGATTGTTAGTTGATATACTAATTATTGTCTCGTCGTCTTGATTTGTTATTTTAACTCTATAAAAAAATAAGACAGTATCATAATAGGTGAATATAACTCAAAGCCTTTAAAAAGTTTTAGCAGCAGCTTCAAACTGCTCATCTTCATTTATATGTACCCGCGTGATCATTTTTAGACGCCCGGTCCCGATTTCTCGAAAATTGTTGTATATTTATTTTTTTAAAAAATGTGGAACGGTATAGTGCATGTCAAGGAGTATACTGACGTATTTGACATTAGGTAGTGAAAACGACGCCGGACGCCGCGACGTCAAACAACTTTTTTTTCCATCAACATACCTTTTATAAAATGGAATTGGAAAGCCCTGATTTTTTTCAACATTTTTTCCTTAAACTGTCTTTTTCAAAAAAGTTATGCAGCAAAAACCCTCTAAAATATTATTTTTTGGTGATCGCGGTTGGCACGGATCGTATGCCACGTTTGGCGGTTTTCAAACAATTTATCTAGTAGGCGGCTGTCATACTTTAATCTGACAGTAATTATAATATTAGTTTCTCATGCTGTTGAGGTTTTTCCTTTAATAAAATATCTTTAAACAACAAAAAATAAGAATACAGTATGTTACATATTTATAAAATTAAATGTTTGAAATTTAAAAAATAAAAAAAACATCAAAAGAAATTTTCTGTATATCTTCCTTCTTCTATCATGCATTTTTCCATTTTTTTCATTAACGCTTGATAAGTGGCTTTGTAAATAATTTCTACAGATATATAAAATCTAATGGCGTGAGGTCCGGTGACTTAGGTGTCCATTGAATAACTGAGCTGTGAACCTCTATCCATCTTCATTGAAACCGTTCATTCAAATACTCTATAACAGCAGCAGTTGTATGAGGTGGCACTCCGTCGTGTTGATACTACATATGCCTTCTTAAAATAAAGGGAACATTTTCTAATAAAACTAGTATCTATTTCCAGTTAGTGTTCCCTCAAAAGAGTATGGTTCTACCCAATGTCTCCCAATTATCCCACACCACACATTAACACCATAATGGCCTTGATTCTGAATTTGATTCGCGTCGTATGGATTCTCGTCAGCCCAGTAATGATAATTTTTTCTGTTATGTTCGCTGTTGCTGACAAAATGACTTCCATCTGTCAATAATATATGATTCAGAAAATAACGTTATTCGTCATATTTAATCATCATTTCTGCTACAAAACTCAGTCGTCGTTCCGAATCAAATTGTATTAATAACTGAAGATTATATAGTCATGGTAGTTGTTAGCTTTAAGAGATTTCTGAATAGCTACATAAGACACATTCAACTACCCGCTTGCTTGTCTGATTGAATTATACGGATGGTTTAAAAGATATTGCCTAATTTTGGCTACTTTTTCATCTGTTAAAAAACAGTTTTTTCGTTTAGAAATACCTTTCTGCCCAGAAAATGTATCCATAAAATGCTCCTCAAATTTCGTTCTAATCGATAAAAAACATAGTGTGATCTGGGATATACCTGTCGGCGTAACCGTTCTCAATATAGAGTAATTGCTTTCCGAGAATTTTTTTCTTGCTTCCCATAAATAAGAATCAAATCTACTTTTTCAGCGTCGGAAACCACTTCAACTAGAAGTTGTTTACTTAGTTTAACTCTATTGAATTGAATAGAAAAAACAAAAGCTGTCAAATTAAAATGTGACAGCCGCATACTAGATAAATTGTTTGAAAACCGCCTACGGTGACATACGACCCATGGTAACCGCGATGACCAAAAAATAATATTTTAGGTTTGTACTTTTTTAGCAAAACAAATTAGAAAAAAAAATTAAGAAGAAGATGTTAAAAAAATTGGGTCTTCCCAATGCCGTTTTATAAAAGGTATGTCGATGGAAAAAAAAGTTGTTCGGCGTCGCGGCGGTCAGCTTTTCACTACCAAATATTAAATACATGGGTATACTCGTTAACATGCACTATACCATTCTGAAAAAAAAACAAATATCCAACATAAATCGGGGCCAGGCGTCTAAAAATGATCACCCAGTACACTTATACAAACTATATATGAAAGTGAATAATTTTTTAGCAACACATTGATGACATCTGTACCTTTTGGGTGACGACGCAACTTTGTTTTCCGGTTTTCTCTTTAACGAATTTTCCTTAGCTAATGAATCCTCCAATTGTGAGATATTTACTTTCTGCTCTTTTGGTGAAAAATCTTCGTCAACATCTTGAGATAAACTGTTACTTTGTGAGTCGGTGTGACGTGATTTTTGAGCTTCTGAACGTGCTTCTTCAAACGTTAAACCTAAAAACCATTTCACTTTTTACTACTACTTTTACCTCAAAAGCCTGCTCTCATTGTTACTACCGTCGTTTAGTTTGCGATCCGATTATTGGCAAATTACCGAACGACCCCTGTAAACAAGTCTCATCGGGAATCTAATGATGGTAGTAAGCCTGTAGTTGACTTTTCACCAATTAAAGGGAAAGTTCTTGAGTATACTGTAATATGTTATACAAACGGCACTTTAGCTACAAATGTATAGTAATCAAGAGTTAAAGACTTTCTTACCTGCTTTTTGGTCATCTTCCTTTGTCCACAATGGTTTACTAGTTAGCGACACATCATCAAAACTAGGATCCAGGTTAAAAGGAGGTTGATCTTCATCAGGCCACTCAAATCTGGTAGGTTTAGGGGTATTATCCACAATCTAATAAATACAACATATAATTTTAAAAATACAAGACGGACGCCCCCGATGATATTAAAATTATGTCGTGTGCAATCCGTGGCACTGCAGCAAAGTATGTTCGTTAGCGACGGCGTACGAAACTTCCAACTCGACTTCAGACCTGCGACTTATTTAAAAGAGCCCTATCTACATCGCCTGCCTTTCGACTCAAGCGCGCCAACAACATACCGTCGATAGTTTTTCTGTCGAAGTGGATTCCGAGTTCTTGAATGCCGACTTCAGGTATCCGCCCCACCCATACGGAGGGACGGCTTCTTCAACATCAGCTTATCATGGGTCCCAGCAGTCTCCCCATCAACAGTATGCCCGGCTGTTTTTTCCATCCTAATTGGGACTTAGTCCTCGGCGGTCGTTTTCAGGTATGCTCCTCACTGGTGGAGGCAGTTTTTCATGGTTCGAGCGGCCTCCCATCAATAACCAACAGCCTTTTTGCAGCGTGCGGCCTTTGAGAGTTTGACGATGTCTGCTGGCAAGCTGCATGACGTGGAATATGGCCTAAGCACATACACTTTTAAAGAAAAGAGTTTTGATGGTTTTGCAGTTTTACAATCAGAAATATTAAATCTTAAAGCTGAAGAAGCATTACCAGCTACAAAAGACACAATTCCTATGAAATGAGGCTCTTAAATAATCAAAAATGTGCCTGAAGGAACTTATCCATCATTAATAGAAAGTTAAATTAGTATATATTAACAAAGTGTCCAAAAATTCTGAGTCTTTCATGCATATTTACAACATAAAATTGAAAACCGAAATTCAATAATGGGTTAAACAAAGAGTGTCTCGAAAAATTCACGATGTCCTAATTAGGAAGTTATTCTATAAACTCTATTTTTTTTTAATGTAAAATGTTTTATTATGATACTCTGCCTCACTTTGAAACATCTTTGTTTTTAGGCAAGGGCATATTTTATAAAAAAATGCAAAAAAACTTCGTATGTTCTAGTCAAATTAGTATACTATCAAAGAAATATTAGTGAATAAAACTTCTAATACAAAAATTTTAAACTTACCGCCAGTGGATCTTTTTCTGGAGGTTCAGAGTTCCATTTAGATCCAGAAAAACGTGGTAGAAACGGGATGGGCTGTAGATGAAGCTTGTCTCTTTCTCCATACTGGAAGTTTCTTACCAGGTAAAGGTGATGGCAATTCATTAGCTACTGGTTGAGGTTTTGGAGTTCTTTTTGCTTTAATAAAAATATATTGCGAGTGTGGAGAAGTAAAAATAAAAAGGGTGTGTCATATTTAGCCTATAAGAAGTACCTGGTCTAGAAAAAAAAAAAAAAAAACAAAAAAAAAAAAAAAAAAAAAAAAAAAAACATATATAAATAACCTTTCGATGTTTTTTAAATACTTTTAATTGGATCATCTCTAAATTTTTTGCTATTGATAGATGATTTATTTCACATCTTTTTATTACATACCTCTGCTCCATGGCTGAGGTGGATCTTTCTTTGGGGTTTTAATTTTAGTTATTTGAGCCTCTAACAATTTAGTTAAAACTGCTATATTCATGGTGTCTGCTGCCTTATACAATTTCTCGAATATACTAGGATGAAATTCTAACATGCCTAAAAAAGAGAGAATATATCATGCCTGGCAAAAAGTTTGTTGCCTGAAAATAGGTAGTTAAACGTTAAAACTAGGAAAATATAGTTTTACAGCATAAATAAGTAAATTTTAATTCCATGTCGTAACTGGAGGCTTAAAAGTTTGCAAATTGCAAAGTCAATATGATACTATATTGAATAAATAAACAAATAATTTACTTTCAAACTACTAATATTATTATTATTATCATATATTTTTTTTGAGAAGTTTTGAAGGTATTCTCATATGACTGCATGCTTAGGTTAATTTAAGGGGTAAGGCCACTCCAGGTCACAGAAAAAAAAAGGATAATTTCGGGAATTTTTAAAGAGGTAATAAAAGCAGTCGAAAATTAATTTGAAGTACTTTATAAAACAAATATTTAGATATACACAAATATTTTTTTTTATCTTTTTAATTCAAAATGACCGCTTCAGAATGCTTATTCAAATCGTGCGAAATGACAGCTCCCACAAATCTTTCTCGATGCACTTGAAATTTTGAGAGTAACTTTTTAGATATATTATCTGAGGGAAAGGTACGGATTATGCGATAAGTTATAAGCTACCTTTTTTATAAACAATTGTTTTGAATTTCATGAAATTTTTTTTCAAATTTTTCAAAAAAACGATATTTTCAAATTTTCATACGTTATCCACTAGTTTTTGACATATATTAATGAAAATTTTTTGGTTTTTTGTTCTAGGTTGAATTGTAGAGGAGCAATCGTTTCGCCCGTTTCAGGCTTCGCCAGTTTATTTACAGGAGATTACCAAAGAGCTGCTATCATTGATACTATTGTGAACGGATTTAAAGTGTATGAAGTTTGGCCAGTGGACGAAAACGTCCCGAACATTTGTTTAAAACAGTTGAAAATATAGATGTCCTATCTCTCTCCATCAAACAAACTTAAGTAATGAAAGGACATCGATCTTACATGACGCTTCAATTATTATCAGTAATGAAAACATGCATTTGCTCAGCAGATGTTTCCAAATAGCCACATTTAAATAGTGAACCGTCTACTTTGGGATTTAATCTTTAAGCTTCAAAAAGATTTGTAAAATCTCTACGCCCAATAAACATCAATAAACAAAAGAAAAACGCCAATAACTTGTCGTCTTGGAGTCTGAAGTGGCCATTTTGAATTAGAAAGATAAAAAAAAAATATCTTTTTTTACACTTAAATGTTTGCTTAATAAAATACTTCAAATAAATTTTCGCCTGCTGTTATTATACTCTTATAGCCTTTTTTCCTGGGACCTGGAGTGGCCTTACCCCTTAATTCTTGTGCCAGAGAAAAATGGAATATGAGAATTTGACACTACTCAGTATATATCACCACTACACCAAACACTTTATTTTTGCACTCGACGCGCGTTTCGCTAACCATGTTAGCTTCATCAGGAGCGATGATTGACT
The DNA here is from genome assembly GCA_019049505.1 of Pachyrhynchus sulphureomaculatus. Classification (NCBI taxonomy): domain Eukaryota; kingdom Metazoa; phylum Arthropoda; class Insecta; order Coleoptera; family Curculionidae; genus Pachyrhynchus; species Pachyrhynchus sulphureomaculatus. The sequence goes on along the minus strand of CM032452.1, from coordinate 82,452,326 downwards.
GGTTTTCTACAATATTTACGAGTTCCTGAGGACTATTCTTCTTCGGTAAGAGCTTTTTTTAATTTTTTACTTAGAATAGAGACTTTCTTTTATATTGAATATCAATAACTAAAAACATTTTTTTCTGGAACTCGCTCCATACTTCATATTCAATATTGTTTAATATTGAAGTAAGTTTTTTGAATATGCTGTATGATTCTACTTCTAACATACTACGTTTTTGTACAAATTCTTGATTTCTAAGTCAAGCCATTTTTGTTTAGCAAAGAATGAAACTTTTTCTGAAATGTTTGATTTTGGTAAATTAACCTTAATAAAATTAGGAAAAACTTTAAATTTCTTGCAAGACTTTAAAAACCAAATACCTACACCTACTAATCTAATCTTACTACTGCACTTACAATAAAGGTTTAATTCTGTTGACCGTGAAGCCATCTCAACTAAGTTGGGAATGTGGAATCTTTGGCACAATGATACTACTCAGTATATATCACCACTAAACTAAACACTTTATTTTTGCACTCGACGGGCGTTTCGCTAACCATGTTAGCTTCATCAGGAGCAATGATTAAGCTAACATGGTTAGCGAAACGCGCGTCGAGTGCAAAAATAAAGTGTTTGGTGTAGTGGTGATATATACTGAATAGTATCATTGTGCCGAAGATTCCACATTCCCAACTTAGATCAGAATTTGAGCTTAAAAATTTAAACAATTTTGTTTCTTTTTAAATAACTTTTAAAAATATTTTACCAACCTGTATACATAAAATTTACAATGGGTACAATAACATCGGCTTGAAGATCTGTAGGCATCAAAATGGTGTTCTCTTCTAAAGCTGGACATGTCTGTTCCAAAAAAGCAAAATATTCTGTACAGGCATTCATTACCAATCGATGGACTTTCAATTGAACATTTCCTTCGAACTGAAGAGTTAAATCACAATAGTCTGTTTTGGAGAAAAACAACTGAAGGCGCTGGAGAAAGTAGATGCCCCAGTTGTCCACACGGACTTGCTTGGTTGTTTCAACCATTATTAGGCAATTTTTTTTATCAACTCTATGGATCTGGAATACAAAAAATTAATTTGCTTAGTAGATACACATACTCGGTATTGTTAATGTCCCGAAAAACTTGTTATTAGTACACATTTAAGTTTTATTTTAGCAGTAAAAGTCATTGTCAAAATTGATATTGTATGAAAATATAGTTTAAATTTAGAAAAATATGGGAGATATCACAAAAATATGTGAATTACATTGCATATTTAAATCAAAAACATAATATGTGTTTTGTGAAGCTAGAAGCTACTGAAAAACCAACTCATAGAAAATATGAATTAAACATTTTTTGTAAGTAAAAATCCAATGTCCTATGGCAAACATTAAAATAATTTAAGACTGAATATAAAGAAAAAACCAGCCAGGTGCAAGTCAGACTTGCACAATTAGTGTTCCGTACTGTGATTGTTAAAGCATTCTATGAATTTCAGTCACAAATTCATCTTCAATATTAGAATTACCAAGAATATATAAAAAGCGAGACATCTTTGGAGCATAAGTTTAAATCAAATATTTACTACCTAAATATTTGTTTAATTATAAATAAGTAAAATAAGTTATTTTGTCTCGGTACTTATCTGTAGGTCACCAGTCATCATAGAAACTTATTTTATCTGTGATTGGTCAAATGCTTAAGGCAGTAATGTACTGAAGTATGAGTATATTACTGACTGCAGCAAACACATGGATATTTCATGGCTCTTAGTCTCGATATTGCAAAGTTTTTTTTATTTTTTTTATGGATCTAGCACATATGCTGCAGGGAAGTCCCTAAAGCGCTACAGGAGCGACACGTGTGCGGAAAAAAGCGATTCACGTTGTTCTTGAATTGCTGTAAATTGTACTCGGTGGGAAACACAGTCCTAGATAAGCCATTCCAAAGGGATGATGTTCTCCATATAAAAGACTGCTTGAAAAGCGTTGTACGAGGAGTAACAAGCTGAATCTCATACAGATGTGAAGTATCAGCGCGACGTGTACTTCTAACATGCACCGCTCTGGGAGGAATTAAGCGGGCTACATCCTTTGAACACTCTCCATGAAAATAAATACTTGTAGAATAGACTCAAGTCGCCAACCGTTCTTTGATGTTCCAGCGAATCAAGGCTGCCAGTCAGTTCTGCATCTCCAATCAGACGAACAGCCCTTTTCTTAACAGAATCCGACAAATGCAGTGTATGTTTGGGAGCGGAGCCCCAAACATGGGAGCAGTATTCCATAGTTGGTCGAATTTGAGCTTTGTATAGAATTAACAGTTTTTGTGGAGTGTAAAGCTTTCTGGTTCGAAATAATATTCCCAACTTTTGAGAAGCTGTCCTTGCTCTGCCTGCGACATGTTCATGCCAGGACATACTGGCTCCCAAATTAACGCCCAATAATTTGTGTGACGATGCTAGGGGAATGGAGTGCCCCAACATAACTATGTCAGGTTCAGCAACGTTAACTTTTTTAGAAAAAACTACCGCCTGGGTTTTTGTAGCGTTAAATTCCACTTGGTTACTATCACCCCAAGATCGAATTTCTTCCAGGTCTTGGTTAAGTTGAATGACTTTCTGTTGTCTGCGGATATTCGCCTGAGCAGCTGATGTTCGAGCGTTCAGAGTGAATGAAGAGATAAGCATACTGTCACTGAATTCCCGGTCTTTTCCAGCAGATCGTTAATGTAAATGAGAAAGAGAGTAGGAGACAGTATGGAGCCTTGGGGCACACCGGCGTTAACAGAAAGAAATCCATTGACTGCGACTCGTAAAGAACACTCTCTGAGGAAACATGAGAGCCACAAACACAACTTTTCAGACATACCATAAGGTAAATTAACCAATGTAATGCAATAATGATAAGTTTAGCTCAATCTACACTTTATGGAGAATATTACAGAATTGTTTCAAATTCTTTTGATCAGTACTCTTAGAAATAGAGTCGGGGTACAGCAATTTTTGGCAATTTTGTAAAATTAATACAAAAGAAAAGTGTGTGCAAGTATTATATCATATATATTTTTGAAATTGTGTTTTCACAAGCTATGATTTATCACCCTACTTGATACTCTTGTAAATTTTTTTTTTTATTTCCAATTTAAGTCAAAATTTCACTTTTGAAACTACATGACTCCAATTGGGCCATCAACTTCTATATTTGTGCCAAATTTCCACTTTATATGTCAAATAATTTTGGAGAAAATCAAGTGTGACAGACAAACACCGTAGTGATCCAATAAGTGTTCCGTACGGAACACTAAAAATAAACTTTATGCTTTTTCTAAAGTCAAGGTACAATTACATCAAGGAGTTGCCTATTTTATCAATTTTAGTCATGTTAGAACTAGATTAGATGTCAGAACCTATTAGTGTAAAAAAACCCGTTCAACTTTGTAAATAAGTAACCTGTATTCTCTTGTTTTGCTCTCATAACAACGTAAATGAGCATTATAATGTAATTTTAGATTACTCATAAAAAAAATCATACCTATTTTATTAGATCTACAGTATTGAAACTTTCTCAATAATGCTTTCACAGAAATATAATTTAGATTACTTATATTGTAAAAAATGGAATAGTTAAGTAATTATTTATAAGTAAATGAAGAAAATGACAAATGTAATCGAAGAGATGGAACCCATTTCTAACTTAAAATTAGTTGGGTACAAATAAATAAATCTACCTGTTTTCTGAAATATCATCTCAACCATAGACAAGAAATTAGGGTTAGTTTCCAGTATCACAGCACAGAAATCCAGTATTAATTTTACCTTAGTTAAGTGATTAAATTATTCTTCATATTTACCGGATTTTCTAAAAATAGTGTGGTAATCTCATATGAAAACATAAATTTCAACTTACATACATAACAGCAATTTTTTGTTAATAAAAAAAAAAAAACAGCAATTTTACAACGATAACAGCACTTTATGAATGCAACAACCCATGGAAAAACAAAAGAACGACATAACTGAAGCCACCTTTTTTAACGACATGTCAAAACGAGCTTAACACCGAAATAACACTTTTCCACCAACAAAAGGCGTTGTACTTTTCAGTATGAAGGGATTGTATAAACAATTTTCACTTTCCCGGAGTTTTTAATTTAAATTTACTGACCTTTTCTTTATTATTAAAATGTTAGCTCCATCTTATAATGGCTGCTTCAAACATATCGAACTACTAATTTGTACATTTGGCTCGAGGGAGCGCTTCAGTACCCGACCGCCAAATTTGAATTTGGTGGTTTCTTATAGGGAAAAACACACTTAAAATGAACGAAAATGGGTAAAAGTCATTTCAACTTTTCCAAAATTTTAAAAAACCTGGAAAATTATTTTAATTACATCATAAACTCCAAAATACCTGGAAAATTGTTTGAGTTTGCGCATTAGCAATCTAAATAGAGGTCGCAAGTTTTCTAATCGCAGTTGGCGATGTGGAAGCAATATGATCGGTAGTAATGGCTACGGTGAGCCAAAAAAATCAATACTATTGCTGTGGCGTCACGGTAGAGGGCGGAGTGGCGTGGTAAATGAAAAAATATTGATTTTTTTCAGGGTTCTGTTTTAACGACTTAATTTCATTACTTTGATGTAAATATACAGAAATATTTTTATATAGTTCTAAAATAGGATAACATTGTCAGGCATTATTAAAATAAAATAAAATTTCTAATTATAAAATGTAGTGCAAAGTAACGTTGCATAGATGGCGCTAGTAGCTAATATAAATATTTCCATCTTACCACATTGTACAAATCTGCGATTTATCGAAAAATAAAAAGAAAACTCGTAAAGTCAATATGAATTTCTAAAGTTATGAACACTTAAAATTTAAGGCAGCTAATTAGAACTGTTTTGGACGAATAGGCGAAAAAAAGAACCATTTTCGTTTTGAGATTATCCTAAATAACCGGTCAAGTGCAAGTTGGACTTGCGTAATTAGTGATCCCTGCATTGATTGCTTTTAAAATAAAAATTTTCGTTACGGAAGTAAAAAATGATCAGTGACTTCACCAAACCCATCCCAAATGAGTTTTCAGTAAAGTTTATTTCCGATCTTCAGTGAAAACTGATGACCTTTTTGTTTTTTTTATATACCAGATATATTATTAAAGGTAATGCACTCGTGATAATTTTCATTCAATCTACACCCTGTAGAGAATATTCCAGAATTTTTTCAAAAAATCTTTTGATCCGAACTTTTCTAGATAAGGTGGGGGGGGACAGAGATTTTCGCACATTTTTAAAAATAATGCAAAGAGAACCTGAACTAACCTCATAAGTCAAAATTTAGCTCTCAAAACTACACGGCTCTGATGAGGCCATCAATTGCGATATTAGTGTCAAATTTCAACTTTCTATGTCAAATAGTTTCGGAGAAAATCGGGTGTGACAGACAGACAGACGGACACTGAAGTGATCTTATAAGTGTTCCGTACGGAACACTAAAAAGAACAACCACTCATCGTCTGTTTCGAATAATGGGGATTTTTTCGTTTAATAGGAATACAATTTGCTTTTTAACAGATTGTTTCGGATAAGCCGGATTTCAAATAATCGCGATTCGGATAATCGCGATTCGGATAATCGCGATTCGGATAATCGGGATTATACTGTATATATATATATATATATATATATATATATATATATATATATACGAGGCTGGTTTGAAAAGTCCGTGCAAAGTCCGAGAGATGGCACCACCGGCGCGTATCGAGGTCATGTTTAGTTAGTAGCATCTCTAGAATGAACGCACACCAAGTTTCAGCTATATTGGTCTACTTCTTTGTGTCTGGCATTCGTGTGAATCAAGGAAGTCGAGTGATTTTCAAGAAATGGACGAAAAAGAATTTCGTGTGGGTGATTAAACATTACTTTATGAAAGGCAAAACGCCTCATTAGACTAAAGAGAAGCTTGATAAACATTATGGTGACTCTGCACCTTCGATTAGAACAGTTTATAAGTGGTTTCAAAATTTTCGGACTGGCCATATGGACACAAGTGATGCTGGACGTTTCTGGACAGCCTGTGGAGGTTACGACTCCAGAAATCATTGATCAAATCCATGATATGGTGATGGATGACAGAAGAGTTAAGGTGCGTGAGATTGCTAGTGCTGTGGGCATCTCGACTGAACGGGTACATAATATTTTGCATAAACATTTGGACATGAGAAAGCTATCCGCAAGATGGGTGCCACGATTGCTCACACTTGACCAAAAACGGAATCGTGTGAAGTGTTGTGCAAGGATGGTTTGCAGCTGTTCCAGAAGAATCCGGAGGACTTTAAGCGTCGTTTCGTCACCGTGGTTGAAACATGGATACATTACTATACTCCTGAGACCAAACAACAATCTAAACAATGGGTTACCAAGGAGGAATCTGCACCAAAAAAGGCGAAGACCGTTCCTTCGGCCGGAAAGGTTATGGCGACTGTCTTTTGGGATTCGCAAGGGATAATCCTCATCGACTATCTGGAAAAGGATAAAACTATTACAGGTGAATATTATTCATCGTTATTGGACCGTTTTGAAAACCGAGCTGCCAGAAAAACGCCCGCGATTGGCCCACAAGAAAGTCCTTTTCCATCACGACAACGCACCAGCACACACCTCAGCAGTTGTGGTCGCAAAATTAATGGAAATAGGATTCCAACTCGTTTCATATCCCCCCTATTCTCCAGACTTGGCTCCCTCGGACTGCTATTTGTTCCCCAATTTGAAGAAATGGCTGGCGGGACAAAGATTTTATTCAAACGAGGAGGTGATTGCAGACACTAATGGATATTTTGCAGACTTGGACAAACCCTATTATTCGGAAGGGATCAACAAACTAGAACATCGTTGGACGAAGTGTATAAGCCTAAAAGGAGAGTATGTCGAAAAATAAAAAAGGTTTACCCCAAAAACATAAGTAGTTTTTATTTTTGCACGGACTTTTCAAACCAGCCTCGTATATATATATATATATATATATATATATATATATATATATATATATATATATATATATATATATATATATATATATATATAGTTGAGGTGTCCGTTACCTTGTGACAGTACATTTTAAATTTCTAAATGAAATTTTTTTTATCTGCTACTGCAGTGTCGTAGGTTTCCTACATTGTCAAGTGTAGTAGCATTCCGCTTGACAATGTAGAAAACCTACGAAACTGTGGAGATAAATAAAAAATAAGTGATAAATAACAAAATAATCAATTAATTTAGAAATCTATAAAAGATCTTTTTAGTATTCCGGACGGAACACTTATAAGATCACTTCGATGTCTGTCCCTCTGTCACACCCGATATTCTCTGAAACTATTTGACAGAAAGTTGAAATTTGGTACTAATATAGGAATTGATGGTCTCATCAGAGCTGAGTCGTTTTGAAAGTTAAATTTTGACTTAAGGGATTAGTTTTGGGGAGTGAAATCGGAAGTAAAAAAAAAAATTTACTAGGTCATCGAGTGGGGTTTCAAATGAAAGCTTGTAAAATCACGAGTTTAAAAAAATATATATAATGTAATACTTGCGCACACTTTTCTTTGTATTATTTTTAAAAAATCACGAAAAATCGCTGTCCCCCCCCTTTATCTCGAAAAGTACTAATCAGAAAATTTTGAAAAAATTCTGAAATATTCTCTATGGGGTGTAGATTGAACGAAAATTATCATGAGTGCATTACCTTTAATATAATTTATCTTGTATATAAAAAAAAATCAAGGTCATCAGTTTTCAGTAAAGATCGGAAACAAACGTTGTTGAAAACTCATTTGGGGTGTGTTTTGTGAAGTGACTGAACGTTTTATACCTCCGTAACAAAAATTTTTAACCTGAAAGCAATCAACGTACGGAACACTAATTGCACAAGTTCAACTTGCACTTGACCGTTTATTTTTTAATAACCACGGTGCAGATCTTTACAGCAGCCTCAAATAGATCACTAATATTTTACATCAATTTTGTCCATTTCTATGTATGTTTAATTCATTTAATTATCTGTAAACAGAGAATAATAAGGGAGCTGGCTAATGGAGACATGCGCCTACCCTTCTTGTAAACTTAAAAAAACGATAATTAGACGAAGGTGGCGCCCCTCGTCTAATTATCGCCCATTTATTTTTTCTTTCTCAAAAAACTGCTCTGTGGATCCATGTGCCCCGCCATTAGAATCCGGCTACGCCACTGGAAATAATAAGTACTGAGATATAGAGATGGGGTAAACTGGTGGTGAAAAATTTTTACTGCACACTTATATTTAAACGGATTGCCCTACATCAATACAGCTTTTCAATATTTAGGGTAAAGAATGTCTCTAACCGCGTCATGTCAAATGTTTGCATAACCACACTTTTAAACAATTCTAACCTAACTTTTTGCCGGCAGTTTTTAGAATATTTTTAGTGTAGTTTAATGATTCTATTTATACGACATGAAAAAGGAGTATATTTAAATAGATGCTGACTTTATTCTCTTCGCTCTAAATAATTACAAAGAAAAAGTTGGTTTCCCACCATGAGGTTAAAAACGTACAAAAATCTGGATGTATTTTCTATATTTTTATTAGTTCGGCTTGTTTCAGTAGTTCTGATACAAACATTTTTTGTTCCTGATGAGTATTACCAGTCTCTGGAGGTAGCCCATAAGTTTGTTTTTGGGTATGGACATTTAACGTGGGAATGGTACGAGGGTATTCGAAGTTATGGTTTTCCACTTATTTATGCAATTCTTTACAAATTTTTGCATATTTTCAGATTGGATAGCCCATTAGCTGTAGTAAGACAATTAATTCTTTCTTGGTTTGGTAATATTTTTGATTTTACTATCAGTATTTTGAAATAAATTCTTTATATGAAGTATTATCCATGAATAGACAAAGTACCATACTTGTTTTCATATGTATTTATTTAATTTTTTACAGATATATATTCCAAGAGTATTTCAAGCAATCCTAACTGCCTATTCAGATCTTTGTTTTTACAAATGGTCGGATACGAAAAAATGGGCAGTATTTACTTTGAGTACTGCTTGGTTTTTATTTTACATGGGTTCTAGAACTCTTATTAATACCTTTGAGACTAGCTTGACTACTATTGCTTTGTCCAAATTTCCCTGGCTCGGAAAGAAAAATGGTATGTATTAGAAGAAAAACAAATTACAGAAAAATATTTGATAGAACATATTCTATAATCAACTAATTATGTACTTGGGTATTTAGAAATATGTGCTCAGTATCAACTATATTTTAATTAACAGGCAATAAAAATTAATAAATAATTTTAATATCTCCGAATTGGTGTTCTTGATCTATAATTTCTTATAAAATTTATAGGATTTTTTTAACTTCTTTTGACTGGACTAGAAAGGACTTATGTAATATTATTTCTAAAATGCTATAATGTGTTGAAACAAAATGAAATGAAATTTATTGGCAAATAGATACATCTACTAACAATAAACAGAAAAAAATATATAAAAAAATAGATACAACCCTTATTAATAAAAAACTGCATATCACAATAAACATAACCACTTACAGAAATTAACTCAAACTGAGGTAGAAACACACTCCTGACTAGATTACAAATTGCCTTAGTCTTGCATTAAAAACATTTACCGTTGTAGATGATCCAGAGAGATTTGTATGGATAGTAGCCTTTTTATTTGTTCTTAGACCAACTAGTGGTATAATTTGGTTCCCATTATGTCTTTACCATCTAGGTACTTCTGACAAAACTGTTTTTCGGCTTATGGTAACCAGATATATTCCAATTGGGTAAGGAAAATATAAAGCAAAAAATACTGCATTTTAACTCAGTAGTACAGAAAGTTATTTTATTACATAAACAATTTTTTAGGTTATTAATTCTAGTGTTGTCTGTAGTGACAGATAGTTTGGCACATGGATTCTTTATAATCACGCCATATAAGTTTTTAGCAACAAATGTTTTCCAAAGTATCTCTTCACATTATGGTAGCCAACCATGGCATTGGTACCTCTCCTGTGGAATACCAGCCGTTTTAGGAATTCAAATTTTACCATTCATCATGGCAACTTTAATTGTTTTGAAAGCAAGAAAAAATCATCCGAATGAGCTGGCAATGCTTGGTAGTATTGTATTCTCTGTTTTTGTTTTTAGGTAAATAATAATTAATTATTGTCATTTTGGTAATTTGAAAAGTTCTACCAAGAAAGTATCCTACTATTTAAATACTTTCGATATTTTGATTTTATTAATCTAGGGAAGCAAAATTACATATACAAAAGATACAGAGACAGGTAGAAAGTATGTGACATATGGACTTTTTCTTTATTATTAAATTTAAAAGAAAAGTGAGTTTATGATTTATAGGAATTTGTAGTGCTGATTGTTATTTGGCAGGATATTTGAATTTTATAAATTTAAAGTTCAAAAACCACTCAGTTCGTTAAAATATTAAAAATATTTAGTGTTTGGAATTTCATTTTATAATAGTATACAAAATTTTAGATAGATTGGATATAAATCGTATTTTGTTAAGGAGATTTTTATTTCTTGAATTTGAAATACATTGCTTAAATTGATAGAAGAGTTTTAAAATTCTTTTGTAAAACTTATTTGTTGATTCCAAGCCATGTTTTACTTCTTTCACAACCAATAATTCAAAAATGATGATCTTCATAAAAACCGCAGCTGTTGCACAGACAATTGTTGAATATTTTAACAAACATAGTGACTTTTAGACTTTAAACTTTAGAAAATGACAATCCCGCCAAATGAAAATCGGCACTGCAAAATCATCTTTTGGGTGTCAAATGATGCAGAATCACCTATAAATTATTTGTTTTTTCTGTCCGTCACTATATATGTTTTTTAATATTTTCAGTTGCTTGTCCCACAAGGAATTTAGGTTTTTGCTTCCATTGATGCCAATGATGTTATATGTTTCATCAAGATTTTTATCGGCTTGGAGTCGGAAGGCTACGGTGTAAGTCCACAGTTATTTCGACAATTCACAAGATTTCATTAACTTTAAATATAACAGAAAGTAACATATATTATTTCTCTTCTAGATCAACAATATGGCTGGTTTCAGCTATAATTTTAATAGGAAATGCCTTTCCCTCCTGGTATGTCGGATATAGTCATCAAAGAGGCACTTTAGATGTTATGGATTCATTAAGAGAAATAGCTGAAAAGGATCCAGAAAATACAAGCTTTTTATTTTTAATGCCTTGTCACTCTACACCACTGTACAGGTAACTTACTTTTTGCTTCATTTATCTGAAAAAAAAACTTATTTTCTCTTAGACTGAGCACCATATTAAGTTTTCTCAAATTGAAACTAAAATTATAATTGGAGGAAACTTGCAATCTTTTTTTATACATATTGAAAAGGGAACCACCTTAGAGAAGGTTCAATCAAACAGGTGGAATCTTTGCCAAATGACATCAACATGAGGGTGATATGAGTATTGCAACTTTCTGTTGAAATATGACACACACATATACATGAATATAACTATGAATATAATTCATACTTGTAGCTTTATTCAATTTTTTTAGTCATCTTCATGTAAACATAACAACCAAATTTTTAACTTGTAATCCAAATTTAAATAACATTGCGGGATATGTTGATGAAGCAGATCTATTTTACAAAAATCCAAATAGTTGGTTGAGAGAGAATTATCCGCCCAATCATACATTACCATCACATATTATTTGTTTTGACAATTTGGTGCCTATAATTGGAACAGATATTTTAACAAGGTAAGTCAAAAATTATTTTTAGAGTTTATATATTTACTCTTAAGCTATTGTTTATATCTAAGAAAGTTCAGTAGACATTCTATGTAGGATACCAGGTTATTGGTCGCGATTTTTTACTCTTTGAGAGACGAGCTCCAGCTACTCAGTGGTGGGGGCATTTTTGTATAAAAAATCTTACATATTTCTAAGTTGGATTGGAATAGTTAGTTTTCTAATTTTCTATCACTTCCATTTAGAAAATCAATACCTCTGGTTAAATTGAAGTTTCTGTATAGAAACATGAAGCATTGAGATTAAAAAATGAAAGCAGATTGACTTTAAAAAAGTAAGCTTACCGCAGCCAAAGGTACAAGTTGTATCTTACCGATTCCTTGTGTTAGACTATGATAAGTACTTTGAGTTTTCTTCTCTTCTCTATCACTTCTAACCCAGCTGACGAGTCGTGATACGACGAAACGCTTTCCCAGATGGAATGACAGATGTTTTCTTGTCTGTAAATAATTGCTAAAATAAGGGCTTTATTCAAATTTAGTAGATGACAATATATATATATATATATATATATATATATATATATATATATATATATATATATATATATATATATATATATATATATATATATATATGTACACGAGGTCTATCCAAAAAAAGACCGAACTTTCGTCATAAAATCTTTATTACAGTATTTACAACTTTACAAATGTGTGTCTTCTTCGAAGTACTCCTCCTTGCTGGCTATGTACCGCTCTCATAGTTTCTTCCATTGTTCGTATGCTCTCTGAAACTCATTTGGCGTGAGGGCTCGTAGCTGTGCCAGCATTTTCTCTTGAAGTTCTTACAACACTTTGAAAACGACGTCTTTTCAAGGTGATTTTTAGTTTGGAAAATAGGAGTCTGCTGGAGCCATATCTGGAGAGTACGGAGAGTGAGGAAGGACGGCTGTTCCGTTATCGGTCAAAAATTGACCAACGAGCAGAGACAAGTGTCTTGGCGGGTTGTCGTGGCGTAACACCCAATTCTTGTTCTTCCACAGATCAGGTGTTCCGGCGAACATCTTCCCGTAAACGCCTTAAAACTGCCATGAAGAACGCCTTGTTGACTTTCTGACCTTGTGGCACTAATTCGTCGATCAATGATCTGGCCGATTTGAAACGCTTAAACCACTCGTACGGCTCATATAGTCTTCCTTATGGGCCTGCTAAAACAATGCCTACCTTTCAGAAAAAGATTTCCCTATCTTAACGCAAAATTTAATATCACAACGTTGCTCCTCAAAGTCCTTCATTCACTGTGTCACTATATCGCAGAACGGTTAGTGCACGTGTTTACATACCCGGCTCTAATTTGCTAACTGACTTGATAACCCGACATATAATTGGCCATGACTGTTTCAAATCGATTCCCACAGGTTTGAAAGTTTGACCCTGGGAGAGCAGACGATATCTTCATTTGAAAACTTTGAACAACCAGTTGAAAGGATTCGGCAAATTCGTTGAGATCATAGGAATATGCTGAATATGTACTAGTCTTTAATAGCACGTGCACAGTTTCTTACAATTAAAAAACTATTTAATAAAGATTAAATAATTGCATCATACACCTAAAACCGAAATTACCTACGTAATAGTTGTGAAAGGAAATGCAATAATTGCACATAATTTTTGAGACTATGCTTGCTAAATAGCAGATAACTCAAAACAAAATTAAGTAGGTATCTAACTGACAGCGAAACCGTAGGTATTCCTAACTTAAGAAAGATTATAAAAATAATATTTATTGCCTAAATGAATCTCCCACTATTAAGTACTTCTTGAACAAAGATACCCTAATAGCAATAAAAAATGAAAATAAATGTTTTTATTGTTATTTAGTATCTACTGACGCCAACAAAATACCTACAAGGTCTTACAAAATCTTCAAATTACGAACAGCGTGCTAGGGCAACGGTTAGTCCGTAGGTCACCTCGCGCGCTACGCCACCTCCCACTCAGCGCTCGCTCGTGGTCGTTTCTTTTCTCACCGCGTCAGCTGTCTTTTGTCACAATCTCATAAAATCTAGCCTATGTTCACTCCAAAAGTCCAGACAACATACCAGTAAAAGATTTTTTAAATCGAATTGGTAATTTCAGAGGGTACCTCTAACAAATAAACAAACATACAAACTTTACTATATATATATATATATATATATATATATATATATATATATATATATATATATAAAACAAAATTCAGCTTATCTTTTCCCCTTTTGACCAAGACCGTATATATATATATATATATATATATATATATATATATATATATATATATATATATATATATATATATATATATAGTAAAGTTTGTATATATATAAACAAAATTCAGCTTATCTTTTCCCCTTTTGACCAAGACCGTATATATATATATATATATATATATATATATATATATATATATATATATATATATATTCTTTTTGGTCTTTGGTCAAAAGTATTTACCACCTAACAA
>CM032452.1:82248899-82437921 GCA_019049505.1 Pachyrhynchus sulphureomaculatus | reverse complement strand
AAAATCTGCTCGATGGTGACACGGACCATTTAGTGTTCTACATGACAAGTGATAAATTTGGTAAATGCATTTTTTTGGTCTTGTTAACTTGACAACTATAAATTAGATAAATGGGAATTTGATGACACTAGCCTTAGATGTATACTATTACATAATATGATATTTCTCTGACTAAAAATTAGAGATTTGTGTTCAGTAACGTCAAAATTAATATTGAAGTTACCAAAAAGTGGTTCAATGATTGTTTTGTTTTTTATGAGTTCTTACTTGCAGTAAATTTTTCATTTGTATATGATTCGCTGCTAGAATGGCCTCTTGGGCATTTGATTTGTATTGAAGTAGCTTTGCCTTTTTTTGTAATAGTCATTATCAAGTTTTTGGACAAGTTTTTATGAAATTGTGTATATTTTTCTATGAAACATTGTCATTTTTTTTTGTTTTTATATGAGATGACAGATATCTGCACTGGGTTTTTTTTAGTATTTATTATCGTAGTGTGATAATTGTGCGGTTAATGGTTACTTATTTGTAATAAATATTTTTAAATTTATTTTGGTACATTTCAGTGTTTCCTACTCCTGGTCCCAATGAAGTACTTTATTATTAAGTTACACAAAGTTTTGCGGACAATTATCCTTGTCGCCAGTTTGTAATAGTAGAAATTTGAGAAACAGTACATAGCGGAAATCATTTAGCCATCTAGTTAGCAAAATACCTGCTTATAGAACAAAATTATATCTGAATTTGTTAATCAGCATGTAGCTGAGAAGAAAAAACAATGTTTTTGCCAAAAATCAATTTAAATCTTTAACATAGTTTCCTTCAAGAGTGATATACAATCTGTCAAGTAAGAACCTGATCGCTTGTATTCTTGAAAAAATGTGGTTCGAGCACATTTTTTGCCATCAATGTATTCTTTGGTGTGCTAACAACAGCGTATTTACCTTACTAAGTCGTCCAATCGTCTCTTGTAACAATAATCGCCTGGCATCTTTGAGGCATGCTGTCGACGAGATTTTCTGCATACTCTGCAAATTTTTCTAATCTCGCGAGACAACCGAGTCAAAGTCCTCAGAATTTTTCTGCTGAGCTTTCTCTTTACAAGGGATCAAACATTTTTAATAAGGTTGGCGTCCATCGATTATAGGGGCCACTCTAGTATCTTATCGTGGGCACCAGGCCAGCAAAGGTTTCTTCAACGTGCTTCGGAATTTAACATCATGAGCACGACGATGTTGTCGAATGGTCTCATGGGACATATTCAAACCCGATTTTCTTAATTTGGCCGCTCCTTGACGCAGCGCCAATTTCAGGTCCCGTAAAAACAGACAAAAAATCGTTTTTCGACTTTCGGAGTGACTTTGCCTACCGAATCACGTCTCTTTAAATTAATTTACCCTCTTCTTCACAAGCAATACCGACTTTTTAACATACTTAGCGGCCGCGGAATTTGTAATTTTAGGCCCCTTTGGGAACAAAGAAAGACTGCCTTGAACCGACTCGCAAACAAGTGCGAGACATTAACAGCATATCGGATTTTACGTGATTTCGACGAAAGTTTGGAACCCACTGATACTTTTACTGAAAAGGTTTCCTCTACTGATTTTTTGTTGAATCGCTAGAATCGTATCTACCAAAAATGAATTATCGCGGACACGTTCTTATTTGGCAGACTGTACGTATTCCAGCAATTTTCCAACATTTGGATACCTTTAGTATAGTACAATTTGTTGATAAATAAGCCTCAGGTTTCCATTGGAGCTGATGCATTATCTTGGTGAAACAACGACCGCATATAGTTGCTTTCGACGGAGTAGAGGTGCTATAACACTTCTCAAGCCATTCTTGGGTTTTGGCTGTATTTCTGCTCATCAAAAAGCAACACACGAAATTCTTTTTGTTCCATCGTTTTGTGAAACTCAAACGTGGCGTCACTCAGACAGCTGTAACTCGTAAATTAATAAATTTTACATGGATTTTCTGAGAGTTGACACTAATTGAAAATCATAAGGTTTTGGTTTGTGCTGCCATCTCTCAGAAAGTCTTTTACTACTTATACGCAGTGGCGTAATCAGTTCTCAAGGACAGGGAAGACAGATGGATTCCAAAAGCGTTTATTTTAGGAAAAACGGAAAATGTAACGAGAGGTTTATAGGTAGGACGAGGGGTCCCGATCTATACTTGCTTCTCTCTGGCTACTCCACTATTTACACGATCGGGCAGTACTATTTCAGCATCTCCTAATTGAAAAGGCCAAGTTGTTACTTAAACTTACTTTTTACGGTGGATTTTTAAGAAAAAATTACATCTAAAATATCCGATGTCACTGTCAGACAGCCCGTCATAAAACCTATGCATCCACGTCGTCCTAATACAGCAAATGAACCTGATCTCTTTGAAGTGAACTGCTCATAACTGTATTTTTCATAACCTACAGAACAGTACATCAGGAGCCGAAAGGGAATTACTGAACTTCGTTAAAAGAAGAAAGGTCTCGTATCTGGGTCACATACTCAGAGGGCCCGGAAGACAACAGCACTCGGCTCCGGAATATTAGAGACTGGTGTGGACTACTGGATGTGGCCACAATCTTCCGGTAGGCACAAAAAAATGAGCTGTTAATATTATAGTAGAGTATGGGACGTGACCTCAAGGTGCTGTGTGCAGTACAGTACAATCTACAGCAACTCAGGACCAACATGAAGTCACCACGTGCAGGGCGTGTTGCACTCATGAAAAATAAAGCAATAAATATCAATTTCTATTTTTTTACTTTACTGATAAAATAGCACGACTTAAGCTTGTTTTAATATATCTATTTAAATGCATTCGAAGTTTTATATTTAGAATATTTAAATAAATTAACTATTGATAAGTGAATATTAGTCTTTTGTGTAATCTATATTTTAAATATAAAAACAACCGACCTTTACATCAGAGTTATAGTTATGATAATTTCAGTAATAAATTACTTGGTGTTAGAAATACAATGCCCAAGTTCCTACACTATGGATGGTTTAAAATCGGTTATAATTAGCAGGATTTTACAGATGCTTTTACTAAAGCTATAATAAATTTTGTTTATTGATTGAGAACTAGTTTTTCCAGTGTTCAGTCACTTGCCAAATTTGCATTGTTTAACTAAACAAGACATACTGCACGAAGCCGAAGCACAATATCTTAATATTTTATTAACGAAATTAAAGTCTAAATTTGAGTATATGCGAACGTGTTCAGTATGTTTTACAAAGCAGAAAAACACTGCATAAATCGTAAAAGCTGGAAAAAACTAATACTAGAAACTATACCCACAAAAAGGGAAAATCATAATAATAATAATAATTATTTTATTATATTATATATAATAATAATTATAATAAAATATTAATGGCAGGGTGTTGCGGAGGCGGACTCCTGTCGAACAATCAACTACATCCCCACCACAACAACAACAACCACAGGCGAACCAAACAACCGCCACAGCCGAAACTATCCCCGATGGTTTTACCAGATCCAACATTGTGGATGGTGGAAATTGCCTTTTCCGGGCAGTTACCTTACATTTATATGGCCACCAAAACCATCATGAGAAACTCCGAGAGGTTGCTCTAAGATATATACAACAAAACTTGTCGGAACTTCACACGTTTTCATTAATTAAAGACAACGATATGAACGACTTCAATAACTATTATAATTATATGAGGAAAAACGGCATCTATGGAACGAGCCTGGAGATACTCCCCCTCTCGGAAACTCAAAATAGCAACTTTCATATCTTTTCAAAACAACAAAGAACAAAAGATACAAAAATAACTTTTAAGGGCGGCTCAACAATAATAAGCACAGGAAAACACACCGAAACTACTTACCTTCTACTAACAGGCAACCCAATGTCTAACACCACAGAACACTGAAAATGCCCCAAACAATAGTAAACCAATGAAAGAAGAGGAGGTCGCGGGAAATGCCAGCTCGACCAAAACGATGAAGACCGGGCAAAAGAAAATGGAGCTGCCAAAAGTGTCGTGTCGGCGAGTAAGCCAACGCATGAGTTGCACCACAGAAATCAACGAACACGTCATGCGTTGCTATAATAAAATCACCAAACCTGACAAAGAAATCACCAAGAAATAAATTACTCGCCGCCCAGACCCACCGAAATCAATCCCAAATACAACCGACACAGATGCGGGACAAACACAACCACCAAAGCAAGCCAAGTCACGTATGTTTTGCAAGGACCACATGCAACTACCAAGGCCGGCAAACCAAGGCAGCGGTTAAAGTGGACAGATGAAATGAACAGAACAGTGATGCGCTGTTACTACACCACCACCAATTGTTCCCCCCTTACAACCAACAACATTCACACCACACTTAGTACAATTAGGACTCAACACAAACATACACAAAAACATTCAGAAGTCAGTGATTTTGAAAACATGTTACATTGTCAGGTCATTCCTTGATACATAGTGGTAATGACGTTTGTGCTGACTTGGCTTGGGCCCGTCAGTCAAACATGGAACCACATTGACCAAATACAAGCACTTAGGAAATTCTTTCACCAAGCAGACAAAAACTACACACCTCTTGACTTATCTCGGGCAGACCACCCAACAGACACAGACAGTCACACCCAATTACAACAGGAAAAGATGAAAACGTGGTCAGAAAAAACACTCCACGGAAAACACAGATACTACATAGAACAAGACCACGTAAATAAAAAACAATCATACCCCTGGTTACAGGATGGGCAGCTATTCCCTGAAACAGAAGGCTTCTTTCTTACTTGCCATCCAGGATAAAGTTATATTAACCAGAAACTACCAAAAGCATGTCATCAAAGACCCAATTATTTCAGAAGACAGATGCAGGAAATGCCACCAGTATAAAGAAACGATCGACACACATAACAAGGGGATGTAAAATATTAGCCGGAACGGAATACACAGCTAGAAATGGCTCAGCGGCAAAAGTAGTTCACCAAGCACTAGCCACAACATATAAACTCATAGAAAATACAGATCCTTACTACAAATACACACCAACGTCCATACTTGAAAATAAAGATCACAAGCTCTACTGGGACATCAGTATCCATACAGATAAAACAGTCTCCGCCAATAGACCTGATATTACTTTCAGTGCAAAAAAGGAAAAGTCGCCTATCTAATTGACATAGCTGTCCCCAACGACACAAACATCCAAACGAAATACACAGAAAAAATCTCCAAATACACAGACCTTGCAACAGAAATAAAAAGGCTATGGAAACAAGAAAAAGTCATCATTGTTCCCCTCGTCATATCAGCCACAGGCCTTACACCAACAACATTCACACCACACTTAGTACAATTAGGACCCAACACAAACATTCAGCAGTCAGAGATTTTGAAAACATGTAACATTGTCAGGTCATTCCTTAATACACAATGGTAATAGCGTTTGGGCTGACTTGGCTTAGGCCCGTCAGCGAAACATGGAACCACATTGACCAAATGTGAGAAAGAAGAACATAATACTCGTAGTAACATAATAATAATATCTGATTGACATAGCTGTCCCCAACGACACAAACATCCAAACGAAATACACAGAAAAAATTTCCAAATACACAGAGCTTGCAATAGAAATAAAAAGGCTATGGAAACAATAAAAAGTCATCATTGTGCCCCTCTTCATATCTGCCACAGGCCTTACATCAACAATATTTACACTACAATTGGGACTCAACACAAACGTACACACACAAACGACACACGTCAGTGATTTTGAAAACATGTAATATTGTCAGGTCATTCCTTAATACACAATGGTAATAGCGTTTGTGCTGACTTGGCTTAGGCCTGGAACATGGAATGACCAAAGGAGAGAAAGAAGAACAAAAAAATCTATATAATAATAATAATAAATGTACTTATTTCAATTGAATTATCATCCAGTTATTTAAAATATACAATTATGTATTATAAAAAAGAAATAACCGGTCAGGTGCAAGTTGAACTTGCGCAATTAGTGTTCCGTATGTTGATTGCTTTTAAAATAAAAAATGTTGTAACGGAAGTATAAAATGATCAATGACTTCACAAAACACACCCCAAATGAGTTTTCAACAAAGTTTATTTCCAATCTTTACTCGAAATTGATGACCTTGAAATTTCTGTTTTTTTTTATATACCAGATAAATTATTACGGGTAATGCACTCGTGATAATTTTCGTCCAATCTACACCCCGTGGAGAATATTCCAGAATTTTTTCAAAATTTTTTGATAAGTACTTCTCGAGATAAGGCGGGTGGATAGCGATTTTTCGCGATTTTTAAAAATAATACAAAGAAAAGTGTGCGGAAGTATTACATTATATATATATATATATATATATATATATATATATATATATATATATATATATATATATATATATATATATATATATATATATATATATATATATATATATATATATATATATATATATATATGTATATATATATATATATATATATATATATATATATATATATATATATATATATATGTATATGTATATATATATATATATATATATATATATATATATATATATATATATATATATACTCGTGTTTTCACAAGCTTTCATTTGACACCACACTCGATCACCTGGGAAATTTTTTTTTTTTACTTCCGATTTCACCCCCCCAAAACTAACCCCTTAAGTCAAAATTTAACTTTCAAAACTACATGGCTCTGATGAGGCCATCAATTCCTATATTATTACCAAATTTCAACTTTCTATGACAAATAGTTTCGGAGAAAATCGGGTGTGACAGATGGACAGACAGACACCGAAGTGATCTTATAACCATGGGCTGAAAAGTCCCGGGCCTAACAAAGAAAACACGGTTTTTTTGGTTCAAAATTAGCTTTATTCATCAACGTAATCTCCATCAAGAGCAACGCAATCATTCCAGCGCCGCTCTAACAATGGCCAAACACTGCTCAGAATCATCAACACGTTCTTGTTTTTGATAAACAGTGAGCAAACGCGGCACCCACTTTGAACAGAGCTTTCTCATAGTCAAATGCTCATGCAATATAAAGCCAACACGTTCTTTTGATATCTTTACGATGTCAGCTAACTCACGCAACTTCACTTTTCGATCATTCAAAACGATTTTATGGATTTTTTTTGATGTTTTCTGGTGTTACCGCCTCATTTGGACGTCCACTGTGTTCTGCATCATCGGTGTCTCTACGACCACGTTTGAAGTCAGCAAACCAACGTTTTATTGTTGTTTCTGATGGAGCGGAGTCCCCATAACACTTTTCAAGCCATTGCTTCGCTTGAACGGTATTTTTTCCCATCAAGAAGCAGTGTAAAATTAAAACACGAAATTGTTTTTGATCCATTGTTTTGAAAATAACAAAAGTAGCGTCACTCTTAGCACAATAACTCACAAACTAATGAATAGAATATCATGAAATTTTAACAGCTGTCTTTTGAAGGTTAGTATTATAAACTGAAAAAAAGGTGACTGCAATATAAAACTAGCGCCATCTATGTGTTAGGCCCGGACTTTTCAGCCCATGTGTTAAGTGTTCCGTACAGAACACTACGAATCTGGTTTGAAAAGTCCGTGCAAAAATAAAAACTACTTATGTGTTTGGGGTAAACCTTTTTTATTTTTCGACATAGTCTCCTTTTAGGCTTATACACTTCGTCCAACGATGTTCTAGTTTGTTGATCCCTTCCGAATAATAGGATTTGTCCAAGTCTGCAAAATATCCATTAGTGTCTGCAATCACCTCCTCGTTTGAATAAAATCTTTGTCCCGTCAGCCATTTCTTCAAATTGGGGAACAAATAGTAGTCCGAGAGAGCCAAGTCTGGAGAATAGGGGGGATGTGAAACGAGTTGGAATCCTATTTCCATTAATTTTGCGACCACAACTGCTGAGGTGTGTGCTGGTGCGTTGTCGTGATGGAAAAGGACTTTCTTGTGGGCCAATCGCGGGCGTTTTTCTTGCAGCTCGGTTTTCAAACGGTCCAGTAACGATGAATAATATTCACCTGTAATAGTTTTACCCTTTTCCAGATAGTCGATGAGGATTATCCCTTGCGAATCCCAAAAGACAGTCGCCATAACCTTTCCGGCCGAAGGAACGGTCTTCGCCGCTCTTTTGCATTCAATAAATATTTAAAAAATTGTTTTTCGTGTCCCGAAAAGTGTTTGTAAAATAATATGAAAAATTTTTTTCAGAATATGTAATATATTTTAGACTCACGCCATTATCGTACGGTATGAAAAAAAACGTGAGCTCATTATCCCACAAGTGTATCATTGTCCATTTTCGCTCAGAATGGACTGTTAAACTGAAAATGACAAATCGATCAAAAACTGTGCTCACGCCAGACAAAATCGGCAAAATTTCGATTAAAATTGCTGATAAACCTTCCACGTCGGAAAAAAAATTAGCAGTACAAAGCTGCGCAAAGCATCAATCAAGTGCATTTCGAAGCCTAACATAGTTGACGTTACGTCCGTATAGACTTGGAACCACCAGATCTTCCACGACGTCTCTGTTTCTGCAAGTGGGTCGCAAATTTTGTACACACAAACAATATTGTAAATATGTGTGTATGTGTGTAATATATATATATATATATATATATATATATATATATATATATATATATATATATATATATATATATATATATATATATATATGTATATGTATATGTATATGTATATGTATATGTATATGTATATGTATATGTATATGTATATGTATATGTATATGTATATGTATATGTATATGTATATGTATATGTATATGTATATGTATATGTATATGTATATGTATATGTATATGTATATGTATATGTATATGTATATGTATATGTATATGTATATGTATATGTATATGTATATGTATATGTATATGTATATGTATATGTATATATATATATATATATATATATATATATATATATATATATATATATATATATATATATATATATATATTATTGTATATAGTATATATATATATATATATATATATATATATATATATATATATATATATACATATATATACATATATATATATATATATATATATATATATATATATATATATATATATATATATATATATATATATATTTATATATATGAAAGGGTACAGACTTCCCCCTTGGTAACCCATTGTTTAGATTGTTGTTTGGTCTCAGGAGTATAGTAATGTATCCATGTTTCATCCACAGTGACGAAACGACGCTTAAAGTCCTCCGGATTCTTCTGGAACAACTGCAAACCATCCTTGCAACACTTCACACGATTCCGTTTTTGGTCAAGCGTGAGCAATCGCGGCACCCATCTTCCGGATAGCTTTCTCATGTCCAAATGTTGATGTAAAATATTATGTACCCGTTCAGTCGAGATGCCCACAGCACTAGCAATCTCACACACCTTAACTCTTCTGTCATCCATCACCATATCATGGATTTGGTCAATGATTTCTGGAGTCGTAATCTCCACAGGCCGTCCAGAACGTTCAGCGTTACTTGTGCCTATATGGCCAGTCCGAAAATTTTGAAACCACTTATAAACTGTTCTAATCGAAGGTGCAGAGTCACCATAATGTTTATCAAGCTTCTCTTTAGTCTCCTGAGGCGTTTTGCCTTTCATAAAGTAATGTTTAATCACCACACGAAATTCTTTTTCGTCCATTTCTTGAAAATCACTCGACTTCCTTGATTCACACGAATGCCAAACACAAAGAAATAGACCAATATGGCTGAAACTTGGTGTGCGTTCATTCAAGAGATGCTACTAACTAAACATGACCTCGATACGCGCCGGTGGTGCCATCTCTCGGACTTTGCACGGACTTTTCAAACCAGCCTCGTAAAAACCTCCAAGACAAAGCGATATTTAGCTACTAGGGCTACTGCTACATAGAGCCTTACTTGTACGCTAAATTAAAAAAAATAATAACTAACATTTAATATAAAAAAAATACAGAAACTATTATATAAAATACGCATACAGTCGGTCAAGTAAGAACGTATCGTGCATTGCCCATTAAAAATGTATTTATTAAAAAATTTTGCCAGTAACATGATAATAATTGAGTAGTTCGATCAGTCCCATCAGCGTCGATAATCGCCTGGCATCTTCGGGGCATACTTGTATGAATTCTTGGGGCAAAGATTTCCAAATTGCCCGAATTTGTCGTGATAGCTGCTTCACTGTCTTCACCTTTTTATTACTAAACTTCTGCTTGATGTATGACTACATGTTCTCGATTTGGGTTGCTTTCTCCCAGTCTCCCAAAACCCTTGTTCGAAAGACATCCTCAAACATGGATCTTCCCAGGGTGTTTCACGGTGCTCTGGACCAATCGGTTAGTGGAAATTAACCAGGGTCGTGGGATGATAACATAACCCCAAAATGAAGCTTCATCGGAAAAAATTACATTGCTCCAGTCTCGATCTATGTTTTCTTCTGGTTACACGAGTTGTTTCTCTCTGTATTTTTTACTCCGCAATAGGTTCTTTATTATACTTCGCCACTTCAAGTCCTCAGCTTGGAGATGAGTGAGAATCGTTTCATACGATGTATCCAAACTTTTTTGCTTTAAGTTTTGCGCCCCTTGGCGCAAAGTTAATTGGGGATTTGGGGAAACATGTTAATAATCATTTTTTCGTCATTGTCCGAAACTTTTGCTCTCGAACCACGTTATGGTAGATCATCAACATTTTTTAACTGGGAGTATCGTTTCACCCATTTGCTAACGACTGCCCTCGACTTGTCCATATACTTAGCAGCCGTTGTAGGCGTCATTTTCGATCCTTTTGGATGATTACTCTTTATATATAGGAACACAGCCTCGAAGCACGCAGCGTATACAGCTTTTCACAAAGCATTGTTTGCAGGGGTGTCAACAGTAACCTCAAAAAAAAGGAATTTCTTTTACCGACTACAAGTTATAAGCGACACGTTTTTACTTGACCGGCTGTACATACATACATAAATACACACACACACACATACTTACATTCACATACAGAGACATCCTATTTCTACCTATAATAATAATTTTTGAATAAGAATACAATGTGCAAGTCGGACTTGGGCAATTAATGTTCCGTCGGTTGATTGCTTTTAAAATAAATTTTTTTGTTACGGAGGTATGAAATTATCAATAACTTCACAAAACACCTCCCAGTACTTTTCGAGATAAAGGGGGGCAGTGATTTTTCGCAGTTTTTTAAAAATATTTGAAAGAAACGCGTGAGCAAGTATTACATTATATATATTTTTGAACTCGTGTTTTTACAAGCTTTCAGTTGACACTCCACTCGATGACCTGGTAATTTTTTTTTCACCTCCGATTTGACCCCCTAAAACTAACTCTTTAAGTCAAAATTTAACTTTAAAAACTAAACGGCTCTGCCAAATAGTTTCGGAGAAAATCGGGTGTGACAGACAGACGACAGACAGACACCAAACTGATCTTATAAGTGTTCCGTAAGGAATACTAGAAAGGACTATCATATATATATATATATATATATATATATATATATATATATATATATATATATATATATATATATATATATATATATTTTTATATATGTTACAATAGAGGTTTTCACGGATGGTGGAATGTAATACATTAAAATTCCGGGTTTCAATCTGTTCGTCTAACAAAGAATTTGCACGACGTTTCGCCAAAATCTCATTAGACATTTTCAAGTGCTCTTGCTGCTGCTACTCGATACAGTATCGAGCAGCAGCAAGAGCACTTGAAAATGCCAAATGAGATTTTGGCGAAACGTCGTGCAAATTCTCTGTTAGACGAACGGGTTGAAACTCGGAATTTTCAGGTATTAATATATATATATATATATATATATATATATATATATATATATATATATATATATATATATATATAAATCTATATATATATATATATATATATATATATATATATATATATATATATATATATATATATAATATGTTATCAGTTAAATAATACGTTGAGAAAGCTGTGCTAACGAGAATGTTTAAATATATAAGTATTCTGTTTTCTCAGCAAGATATCCTTGTGTTCTCCTTTAAATTGTTCCATGCTGAAGATCCTAAACCCTCCGCATGGAACAGCATGTTATTAGGAATTCCGTTATAGAGATGAGAAGCCTGATAAGTAAATCGCTTTCTGAAAAAGGTCGCCGTGTGCTTGTGTGCTTTGGAATACTCGGCAAACATATACGTCTTGTGTTAAAGCCGAGACCAGCTTATGCATGAGATACTGAGGCACCCAGGAAAGCATAATTTTCTCAAATAACACAAAGTGCAGTTCTCTACGGAGATGCATATTCAGCCAACCGAGCCCCAAAACACTTTGAGATGAGTGGGGCGGCAACAGGAGTTTTGAATTCTCCATATTCGACTTCTATCGGTTATACCAAGAAACGGTCCATACATATAATCGCTATAATTAAAGGACGATCACACCAGAGATTTACACACTACTTTTTTAAGTAGCTTTTTTTATTACTGCTGTGTTGCCAATTACTAACCCTAGAGATCTTACCCTGGTATCCACCACTAACGAATTACTTACTGTATGAATATATTAGTCAAATATTATTACCCGATCCACCCTAGTGCCTCCAAAATATATAATTTTCGTTTTAAGGGAATTCGGCTTGTCATTTTCACACACCCCCCCCTCCCCAAAATTCTTTTATGAAGAAAATTTCATCCCTTTGAAATGATCTGCCCAGGACTGTTTCCCACCGAATACAATTAGCGATTCAGAACCAACGTGAATTGCCTTTTTCGCATTCACGTTACTCCCAGATCGTGGGATTTCCCTTCACCTCGTGTGCTACACTGAAAAAAAATACCCCGGTGCACTTGTACTACTATAAAATAATTGAATATAAAGTAATCGGATAAATATAGAGACGTAGCCGAGGGGGACCAGGAAGCATATGCCTCACAGCTCCCAAGGATACCGCCTTCTCAATACCGGACTTTTTTATGGGAGGTTCTTTTTTGTGAAAAATCTTCATCTTCCGGTCGTTACTGTTTAAATAGGGTTAGGCTTTTAAAGTCTCACTATATGGAAAGGTTCTTTTTTGTGAAAAATCGCCACCCGGCCGCCAATAATATTTATTTTAGTGTGTGGAGAAGGGCTTAGGTTTCCAGAATTTCAGCGCGAGAAGATTTTTTCTTTAAGGGGTTTCGCCATCTGGTTGTCCTTTAACGCCCTCTCCATCAGTTGCTTCGCCTTTAGTGTTCTCTTTTATTTTCTTTAAAGAAAGAAATTAAATTACTATATAGTAATTGAATGATCATAAAATAATTGATTTACACTAAGATATAATTTCATGATAATAATTCACTGTAGAACTTCTTTGTGTCAGTAATGGATAGTTTATATTCATTGTCAAATGAAAGGGAAGCATACTGCCACTGTAGCAGATCTCATGCCATGAACACTAAACATTGTACAGGGTGAGTCAACGATAGAGGAAAGTTCATTATCTCATTTGTTTCGGGAATGACGAAAAAATGTTAAATACAATAGTTTTAGGGAATGTTAAAGTGCATAGTTTAAAATTATTTTTGACTATACAGGGTACTTCAAAAAAGTGTGGCCGATATAATGGAGGAAATGGAACATCCTATTTTCTAATTTATTTTTAAATTTTACGTAAAATTTTATAACTTTTTTATTAATAATGTTATATACCTAAACCTAGTAGTTTTTCTAATATTTCATTTTTTTAAAAAAAATACTAGTTTTCAGTTTTGTAAAAAATTGCCAGTAGCGCCATTGTTCTGAAGGTGGAATACTCATAATTGGTACGAGCGTTCTATAGAGATGAAAAAAAAGATATATGTAAAGAAATTTGAGTTAGGTGCTACAGGGTGTGCAAAATAAATTTATGCATTTCGACACTTTTAAATTGAAAAATCTCAAATTTTTTAAACGGTACACCCTGTATATTATTATTTTTTCTGATAGATTTATCTGAGATTATTTTTTACCAAACCCTCCAACTTCTATTAAGTATGTCATATATCTATCTCTAATAGTTTTCGATTTATTTTGAATTTTTCAGTTTTTACCCCTAACGGAAATAAGCACAGAGTATGGACTCGATATAAATGTCAAAAAAAAAACAAATATATGGTAAGTAAAAATCAAATTCTACATCAACATCTTATAATGCATCAACATCAAGTTGAGCGAGTCAACATATACACTTATTTGGTAACCGCACTAAATGACCAATGTGAGCATTCACAAAAGATCCGTTGCCGGACAGAAAAAGCAAGAGCCATATACTTTAAAATGGCATCAATTTTCAAAAGTTGATTCATCAAAGCCACAACGAAGGCAAGACTCCTCCATTGCTACGTCCTCTCTGTCTTGCTTTACGGAGTAGAATTATCGACCTTGACCGAAGCAACTACCAAAAAGCTTACAAATTTTGAAATATGGCTTTATCGTCGAATTCTAAGAATTTCATGGACAGAACATGAAGAAGTTCTCCGAAGAATGGACAAAGACACCGAAATAATAACCACGATAAAGACTAGTAAACTCGAATACCTCGGTTATATAATGAGAAACCAACGAAGATACGGCCTATTACAGCGAACACTGCAAGGAAAGATTCCAGGGAAGTGTGGCCCAGGCCGACGGAGAATTTCTTGGCTGAAAAAACTAAGGAGGTGGTTTTCAGTAACAACAACAGGACTATTCCGTGCCGTAGTAAATGAAGTTAAAAATATAAATGTGGCTGCATGATTAGTAATACTTATTTTATTCCTAGAAATAACATGTAGGCTGAAAAGTTTTTGGTCTAGCTGCTTAAAACACATTTTTTTGCAAAATTTGAACTTATTCATCAATATAGTCTCCTTCAAGAGCAATACAATCAGTCCAACGCTTTTCTAACATTTCTATACCTTTCTTGTAGAAGGATTTGTCTTTGTCTTCAACATAGACCTTAGTTTCGGCGATAAGTTCTTGATTAGAGCCAAATCTTTTTCTCGTGAGCATTTTTTTGAGGTCTACGAATAGATGATAGTCGCTGGGGAACAAATCTGGAGAATACGGTGGATGAGGAAGCAATTCGAACTTCAATTTATGCAATTTTGCCATCGTAACCATTGACTTATTGAAAGAGCACTTTTTTCTTGTTCATTTGGGGCCTTTTCTTTGCGATTTCTGCCTTCAAACGCACCAATAACTTTGTATTGATGGTTTTTCCCTTCTCAGCATAGTCAATGAAAATTATTCCATGCGCATCCCAAAATACAGAGGCCAAAACCTTCCCAGCCGATTGTTGTGTCTTTGGTCGCTTCGGGCGGCTTTCACCGGCTGCTGTCCACTCAGCTGACTGCCGATTTGATTCCGGTGTGTCCATGTTTCATCCATTGTCACATATTGCATGAAAAAATCCTTTTTGTTGCGCTTAAACAGTCCAAACAGCGCTCAGAATCATCAGCATGTTGTTGTTTTTGGTCCAGTGTGAGCAAACGCAGTACCCATTTCGAACAGAGCTTTCTCATGTCCAAATGTTCATGCAAAATATGACCAACACGTTCTTTTGATAACTTTAAAGTGTCAGCTATCTCACGCAATTTCACTTTATGGTCATCCAAAACAATTTTGTGGCTTTTTATGTTTTTCAGTGTAACCACCTCATTTGGACGTCCACAGCGTTCAGCACCATTTCTATCTGTACGACCGCGTTTAAATTCAGCATACCAGTAAATGATAAGTGATTTTCCAGGGGAAGAGTCCCCGTAACATTTATCAAGCCATCGCTTTGCTTGAACGGTATTTTTTCCCATCCAAAAACAGTGTTTAATCAACACACGAAATTCCATTTTTTCCACTGTCAATGTATCAAAAGTAGCGTCCCTAAAACCACTGTAACTTGTAAACTAATCGTCGAAATGTCATGAAATTTTGACACGTATCGTTTAAAGGTTGGTACTTCGTAAAAATCGTATGGATTTTTTTCGAAAAGGGCGACATCTATGTGTCAGACCAAAAACTATTCGGCCTACGTGTTAGAATATATTCTAAATCAGTATGCCTCTGTCGGAAGCCAAAGGCCCATCAAACTCGCCAACATTTATTACTATGTATATTAAAAAAACTTGTTGACCATTTACATACAGTTTTATTTGAAAATAAATTAAATCTTATCTCTTCCCAGAGAAATTATAACTGCAAAAATGTTTATAAATGGTATTACCAGCATCATTGGGTTTTTCCAAAATCCGTTACAGTATTTTTATTTTATTAAGTTGAGCAGTATACCATAAATATAAATGTGTGAAGCAAGTAATAAACAAGTTTTAAATTTTTATTATTTTTCCATATAAAAAAAAGGGAAAATAGGACTATCAAATGGCGTAGAGAAGTTAATAAATTGGTTTGCTAACAATGTCTAAAAGTGTGTAGTGAAATAATAACTTGTTTATACAGTAAAATTAGTTTGTGATTTTAACGCATAATTAACTACCAAATTCCCAATTAAATTAAAAACCCATTAACAAACATTTTTGTTTATTGTTATAATAGAAAATAAATGGATTTTGACCAGAATAATATTTGCTTTATTTCTCATTAGTTATTATTTGTATTTGTTCTTGCGATCGTGATAAACGCAATCTACGAAAAATTGTAACCACAAACTTAAGTTGAAAACTTCGAAAAATTGTAAATGAGGAAAAACCCATGCTATACAGAACAGTTGGGAAACATGAAACATGGATAAATATGTTTTGTGGGTGTTAATAATTAATTTTAGGTACAATCGTGGTCATATAAATCGTACACCCCCAGCATAATCTGGCGTATGCAGTCCTGCAGTATTAGAACGTAATACGGTAACGCCCGACTGGTACAGAGGGTAAAAAGTCCCGAAACTTACCTAGAGATGGTGGCCCAAGCGAGAAAGACATATGATTTTTAGTTAGTGTCAACTCTCAGAAGATTCGTGTAAAATTGTCATGACATTTTGTCTATTAGTTTGCGAGTTACAGCTGTTTGAGTGACGCTACATGCAACCAAAGAATTTTGCGTGTTGATTAAACTTTGCTTTTAGATGGGAAAAAATACACTTACAACTTAAGAATGGGTTGGAACATCTGCTCTGTCGAAAGCAACTATATGTCGATGTTTTAGTGAACGTAAATACGGTCGTACAAGGATCGATGATGCACCACGTTTCGGACGTCCAAATGACGCAATCGCTCCAAAAAACACAAAAAAAACTTCACCATATTGTTTCGATTGACCGCAAAGTGAAATGGAGAGAGATAGCTGACATCGTGAAGATATCGAAGAACAGTTTGGTAACAAATACTGTGACCCGTTTGTATTTTGCTTACTTCAGTATAGAAATTCGCAATCAAGATAAAGCGTGGGTGCCTCATAGTGTATGTAAATTGTGCATTGAACATCTGCGACAATGGGAGAACGGTACACGCAAATCTCTGATATTTAGAGTACCCATGATTTCGAAAGAACAAAAAAATCATCACGACGACTGTTACTTCTATATGACAAATATAATGGGCATCAATAAAACCAATCGTCATAAATGGAAATATCCCAATATTTCTTCAGCAAGAAGACCGATACCCCATTCAAAAACCTTCCAGTATCAGTTTTTCATCAGCTACCAAAATCTCAGGATGAAGAAATTGAAGAACCCAGTGCTTCTCAAGGAAATGAACATTGTGCAGAATCATTGAATCCTAATAAATGTAAAAATTTCTTCATATCGCACGAGAGAACAAAACTTATTGCAATTTTCTTCTTCTGATGAAAATTTAGTATATTGTAGTGATTTGAGCGGCTTTCATGGGCTTGGAGACCTATCAGGCAAGTGATTGGCGTCTCTTTATTGACAGCAGTAAACGAAGTCTAAAAGCTGTACTTTTACATAATGGCAATAAACATGCTTCTATTCCGATTGCCCGCTCTACTTGTATGAAAGAAGAACATCAAGTGATTTCAGTACTTTTACAGAAAATAAAATATGTTGAACATAATATATGTGGACTCGAAGATGGTTAATTTTTAGTTAGGACAACAAAGTGGCTATACAAAAAATTGTCAATCCTAGCCTGACTGACGAGCCGTGATACGGCGAAACGCGTCTTAGCATGGATTTGACAGACAAGAGAACAGCTAATAAACTGCTGGAATATGGACTTCGGTCTATTTTCAGTTGCTTTACAATAATTATATATACCTGAGGAAGGATCCCTCGAAAAGCGCTACCTGCTTTTAAAGCGTTGACTGTGTCAACCACGGTTCAAAAGCTGCTGCGTCAGCTTTTCGATGGAGTTAATAGGTATGCGTACTTAATACAATTCGTTGTATCCTACCATCGAATATCCATGTTTTATTTGTTTGTGGGACAGTCAAGCCAAATCAAGACACTGGATACAAAAAAATTTGAAATGTGATAAATCAGCCTTTGGTTCCGCGAGAAAAAATCATTCTTCCACCCTTGCACATAAAATTAGGGCTAATGAAGCAGTATGTCAAAGCTGTGGACCAAAATGGTCAATGTTTCCATTTTATTCCTCAAAAATTCCTAGGATTAAATACTAGCATTTTTGATAGGCTCCAAATAGTCAATTAATTAAAGACTCCACTAATTTTGAGACATCTATGACTGAAGTTGAACGACTTGCGTGGAAATCTTTTGTAGCGGTTGTACAAAATTTCCTCGGAAATTACAAGGCTGAAAACTATGTACAGTTAGTTGATGAAATTCTTCATCACTAAGGAAACCCAAATATGCAAGTGAAAAACTTTAAAATATGCGCATAAATATGCAAATAATTTTCTCAAAATATGCACATACATGTTATAAATATGCCGTAAAAAAATCGAAATGGTCTTGAAAAATGTAAATTTATTGTTTCACATTACATGATACGAGTACTATACAAATGTAGCAATAAAAAACCCCTTTTTTATTAGATTACCTAGAAATACATACGTTTACGTATGTATTTCTATTTCGTGGTTTCGTTAAATAAAAATTTTGTTCGTTAAATGGAACAAAAATAACTTAAATAACATTGAAAATAGCATCAACGGCGAAATCCTGACAAAAATTTCGTTATGTTTAAATATTAAACGAAAATGAAATACCCTGTATATTCAATAGGTATTCAAAAATTATACTTACAATTTTAACACATGCAGAACAGTAGATTTTTCCCATATCTATTCTTAGTTCTTTGTATGGTTTAATCCACGCTGACACACTACTGGCTTTGGGCATTTCACTGTAGTAAAATACGACTCACAAGATAAAAAGCACAAATCGACGTAACCACTTTAAAAGCACAACCAAAAATGAATGAAATCTAATAAATTAATAATACAAGTATGCTCTGATGGCCGTCTGGGGTTTACTGACTGGTTTTTACTGACCATAAAATAATAAAATTTATTTGGGGAAAACCACCGGCGCGGCGGCGGCGGCCTAAACATTGACCCTTATTTCGAAAAATGAATAAAAAGGCCTGCCAAAGACCTACATTATTATAAATTCCTTCAAATATGCACATATATGCTATTTTTAAAGCATTTATGCAAATATTTAGAAAAATGCATATAATACGCAAAATATGCAATATATGCGCTTTGCATATTTGGGTGTCCTTATTCATCACTTTTAAAATTTAGGCAGTCATATGAGCATAAAAATACGCTACCTTAATAGTTATATAGATCATTTTTAACATAACCTAGGAGATTTGAGCGAAGAACAAAGAGAACGTTTCCACCAAGATATAAAAACAATGGAGAACAGATATCAAGGTAGATGGGACGTTCATATGATGGCAGACTATTGCTGGGCATTTATACGAGATTGCCCAAGACAATTTCACTCTAAAAAATCACTTAAAAAAACAATTTCTTCTTGTGGAATGTTAAAATAAAGCCATATTTTTGTAAAAATGTATTTTTTTTTCTATCTCATTAACTGCTGATACAAAAAAACAGTAACATTTTTGACATCACCTTATCAGAGATACTTAAAATCAGGTCTAAAATCCTAGCCACCAAAATGTGTGTAGGCCAGTGTGATTTCACCTATTGCTTATCTTGGGGGGTAAGACCCTAAAAAACTGAACTCGGCTCATTCGAAAACTCCATGGTCCCCTGTTTGGGTAAAAAGAGCCTTACACATGAATGTAAAAGATCTTATACATGAATTTTAATATTTCATCCCCTTACTACCCCGTTTTTCGAGGTTTGTAGGAGTTGTAGTAAAAAACTGATAGCGTAATCTGAAAGAACATTCAATTTTATCTACCAGGTGAGATTATTATCCTATTTTGAGTATCGGAACATAGTTTTTTTTGTCAATTGTCAGTAAATGATCAACTGAATTCGCTTGGGCTCGATTGGGGTTGATTCGGTGAATAGCGGGGGTAGGAAGTATTTTCGCGAGTTATGCCTATTGAAACTTTTGTTCAGGAGCACAAGATCTACCTCCGTGCAAAATTTGGAGTCATTTCACCGAAAATCAATTTCCATTTAAAGTGCGTGGTCCTTAGTAAACAAGGGAATACAGATTATTTTTGAATTATTATAAGCCGGTTTCGTTGTGATAACGAATGTCAATCGGTATTTAACTGATTTAACTTTCAGAGAGATAAAATGTTTGTATTTAAGGAATATTTATTAGTGAAAGACGTTTTTTTTTAAAACAAAACAGATTTTAAGGTTTAGTTACTAGGGAATAAAATATATACTATATATAAGTCGTGCTATTAAGTGTTCTCAAAACTTAATCTCTCGATGACGTAAAGTAGCGCAACTTTATTAAATTTCGTATAGAATTCGTAGAAACTATTGCAAAATATGCTGTTGGTAACAACTAAATGGCTACGATAAACAATAAATACTTAATTTTAAACAGATAAAAAATAATTATTCAATAAATATAGCTAAAAAATGTTCTCTATGCATCTTTTTCCTTTGCTAAAGGAAAGCCTTGCATTTATAAAAATAATCACCCTATAAGATTTGTGCATTTCTGTACTTTTCAGGACCAAAGCGTAGTCCCCCATTTTCGTCGGTCTACGAGGCTGGTTTGGAAAGTCCGTGCAAAGTCCGAGAGATGGCACCACCGGCGCGTATCGAGGTCATGTTTAGTTAGTAGCATCTCTTGAATGAACGCACACCAAGTTTCAGCCATATTGGTCTATTTCTTTGTGTTTGGCATTCGTGTGAATCAAGGAAGCCGAGTGATTTTCAAGAAATGGACGAAAAAGAATTTCGTGTGGTGATTAAACATTACTTTATGAAAGGCAAAACGCCTCATAATATTTTGCATAAACATTTGGACCTGAGAAAGCTATCCGCAAGATGGGTGCCGCGATTGCTCACGCTTGACCAAAAACGGAATCGTGTGAAGTGTTGCAAGGATGGTTTGCAGCTGTTCCAGAAGAATCCGGAGGACTTTAAGCGTCGTTTCGTCACTGTGGATGAAACATGGATACATTACTATACTCCTGAGACCAAACAACAATCTAAACAATGGGTTACCAAGGGGGAATCTGCACCAAAAAAGGCGAAGACCGTTCCTTCGGCCGGAAAGGTTATGGCGACTGTCTTTTGGGATTCGCAAGAGATAATCCTCATCGACTATCTGGAAAAGGGGTAAAACTATTACAGGTGAATATTATTCATCGTTATTGGACCGTTTGAAAACTGAGCTGCAAGAAAAACGCCCGCGATTGGCCCACAAGAAAGTCCTTTTCCATCACGACAACGCACCAGCACACACCTCAGCAGTTGTGGTCGCAAAAATTAATGGAAATAGGATTCCAACTCGTTTCACATCCCCCCTATTCTCCAGACTTGGCTCCCTCGGACTACTATTTGTTCCCCAATTTGAAGAAATGGCTGGCGGGACAAAGATTTTATTCAAACGAGGAGGTGATTGCAGACACTAATGGATATTTTGCAGACTTGGACAAATCCTATTATTCGGAAGGGATCAACAAACTAGAACATCGTTGGACGAAGTGTATAAGCCTAAAAGGAGACTATGTCGAAAAATAAAAAAGGTTTACCCCAAACACATAAGTAGTTTTTATTTTTGCACGGACTTTTCAAACCAGCCTCGTATATTTGTACGTATATCTATCTGTTGATATCAACTTCAAAAGTATACATAGAGTACTTGCAGTGGGGATGCAAGCAATATAGTATGTATATGGGTATCGCTTTAAAGGAAGGCAATTAATAAATGTTTTCAGTATTATTATTTTTTTTTATCGCTCACCTCCCCGCCTCAGTGGGGATTTTACCTTTTTTTCCATATCCCAAGGATATCGGCGAGGATGTCGTATTATTCCATCCATAGTTGGATGTAAGCCTCCCCAAGTTATCTCCAATGAGCTTTGTTGTTTGCTTTTTGCATCCAGTCGTGTCCTGCTAATCTGTTTAGATCTTCCGTCCATCTTGCTTGTGGTCTACCTCTGCATTTTTTGTGTTCTCTAGGCCTCCATTCAACTATACGGCGTGTCCATCTGTCATCATTCATCCTTGCGATATGACCCGCCTAATTCCAACTTAATATACATATTCGTTGTATTACAACTGCCACTTTTAATCTTCTTCGAATCTCGATGTTAGGAATCTTGGAGTCTAATATTTACTCTTTGGGTTACCTGGAGTTTATTTATTATACTTTTATTTAAAGGCCACGTTTCAGTGCTATATGTTAATAGCGGCAGTACATGTTGATCAAATACTCTTGCGTTTATTATATTTGGTATGTCCAATTTTAATGTAGATTGTAACCTTTCGAACGCAGACCAAGCTAACGAGACTCTCCTATCCAAGTCAGCCTTTAAATTATTTTCTGATATTAAGTTTTTTTGTCCTAAATACGAGGCTGGTTTGAAAAGTCCGTGCAAAGTCCGAGAGATGGCACCATCGGCGCGTATCGAGGTCATGTTTAGTTAGTAGCATCTCTTGAATGAACGCACACCAAGTTTCAGCCATATTGGTCTATTTCTTTGTGTTTGGCATTCGTGTGAATCAAGGAAGTCGAGTGATTTTCAAGAAATGGACGAAAAAGAATTTCGTGTGGTGATTAAACATTACTTTATGAAAGGCAAAACGCCTCAGGAGACTAAAGAGAAGCTTGATAAACATTATGGTGACTCTGCACCTTCGATTAGAACAGTTTATAAGTGGTTTCAAAATTTTCGGACTGGCCATATGGGCACAAGTGACGCTGAACCTTCTGGACGGCCTGTGGAGGTTACGACTCCAGAAATCATTGATCAAATCCATGATATGGTGATGGATGACAGAAGAGTTAAGGTGCGTGAGATTGCTAGTGCTGTGGGCATCTCGACTGAACGGGTACATAATATTTTGCATAAACATTTGGACATGAGAAAGCTATCCGCAAGATGGGTGCCACGATTGCTCACGCTTGACCAAAAACGGAATCGTGTGAAGTGTTGCAAGGATGGTTTGCAGCTGTTCCAAAAGAATCCGGAGGACTTTAAGCGTCGTTTCGTCACTGTGGATGAAACATGGATACATTACTATACTCCTGAGACCAAACAACAATCTAAACAATGGGTTACCAAGGGGGAATCTGCACCAAAAAAGGCGAAGACCGTTCCTTCGGCCGGAAAGGTTATGGCGACTGTCTTTTGGGATTCGCAAGGGATAATCCTCATCGACTATCTGGAAAAGGGTAAAACTATTA
Organism: Pachyrhynchus sulphureomaculatus; assembly: GCA_019049505.1. Classification (NCBI taxonomy): domain Eukaryota; kingdom Metazoa; phylum Arthropoda; class Insecta; order Coleoptera; family Curculionidae; genus Pachyrhynchus; species Pachyrhynchus sulphureomaculatus. The sequence goes on along the minus strand of CM032452.1, from coordinate 82,414,093 downwards.
CAGGTGAATATTATTCATCGTTATTGGACCGTTTGAAAACCGAGCTGCAAGAAAAACGCCCGCGATTGGCCCACAAGAAAGTCCTTTTCCATCACGACAACGCACCAGCACACACCTCAGCAGTTGTGGTCGCAAAATTAATGGAAATAGGATTCCAACTCGTTTCACATCCCCCCTATTCTCCAGACTTGGCTCCCTCGGACTACTATTTGTTCCCCAATTTGAAGAAATGGCTGGCGGGACAAAGATTTTATTCAAACGAGGAGGTGATTGCAGACACTAATGGATATTTTGCAGACTTGGACAAATCCTATTATTCGGAAGGGATCAACAAACTAGAACATCGTTGGACGAAGTGTATAAGCCTAAAAGGAGACTATGTCGAAAAATAAAAAAGGTTTACCCCAAACACGTAAGTAATTTTTATTTTTGCACGGACTTTTCAAACCAGCCTCGTATATGAATGTTTGTACCTTCCTTATTCTTTCACCTTCTATTAATAGTTCCTGGGTGTTATCTTTACTTTCGTTGTTTAAATATTTGGTTTTGGTGAAGTTTATTTTTACGACTATTTCTCGAGACTTGTAGTTCTTCTTTTGTGTTCGCGATCAGAATGACATCATCTGCGAACCTTAAGTGATTTAATCCTTCATCGTCCATTAGTATTCCTTTATTTTCCCACTTTAACGATTTGAACATGTCTTCTAGAGTGAACGTAAACAACTTTGGGGAGTCAAATATACAAGAGAATATATTTAAGGACCGTGTTAGGGGAGTTACCTATTATATATTGTATTAGACGTCTATTTTCAGGGTACTTAGAGTCAAGGCATCTGACGATATATAGGAAGAAACCCATCTAACAACTTCCCCCGCCATTATAACCCCTTATGTTTGATTGTAAATTATAATGCTTACATTGTTTTCACTATTGCAAGTAAAAAAACAAAAAAAATCTCGTAATAAGTCGAAAATCTCCGAGGATGAGTTTTTCACAGATAAAAACTTTCCTTTAGCAAAAAAAAAATGAACAAAAGTTAAGCTTAGGAGAGCTTCAAAACAATGAAAGTAATGTATAATACGATATACAGGGTGCGGCACCAAAATCCGGACAAATTAAACATTTATTTGAAACATAATTTTTATTGCAAAAATGGAAAAGTTTATAATTATCTTTTTTACTAAATTGTTTGTTAAGTCACAAAGAACACATTTACTCAATATAACCCCCTTATGCTTGAATAATCGCCTCCATTCTCGGTCTGAAGCGGTCGCAGGCCCGTTTTAATGAGTCACGGTCCATATCGGCGAATGCCGCTTCAATAGCAACTCTCAATGATGCGACGTTTGGATGTCTGAACTTGTTACTGACCCTTTCAACCACGCTCCATACATAGAAGTCCAAGGGACTTAAATCTGGGCTGTTGGGAGGCCAAAATTCTTTGGACCAAAACATGTCCGACAACCAATTTTGCACCAAATGACTTGTGTGCGCGGACGCACCGTCCTGCTGGAAAACACACGGGTTTCCAGACGATACAGTTTCCATCCAGCTTCACCACATTTATCAGAACATGCAAATAAACTTCTTTTGTGACATTTTCCCCTTTGTTAAAGAAATGCGGTAGCATGGCATCTCCCTCACTGGACACAACACTTAGCATGTGAACATTCGCCGGAAATTTTGTTCTGGAAATAATGGGAACATCTTCAGGATCATGGGCGAGCCAGCGATCATTTCTTTGATTGATTTTCGCGTCGACAGTAAAAATGTTTTCGTCAGAAAAAAACCTGAGGCGTCCGGCAGCATTGTTTCCTAAAGAACACAAAAGCAGGTTACAGCGTTCAACTCGCTCTGTCCTGGCAGCTTCGGAAAGCATCTGTCTCACTTTAATTGTATAAGACTTGTAGCGGAGGTCCTCCTCGACGATTCGACGCATTGTTTTTTCACTCACACCGACAACCGACGACAGTTTTCGAATCGACTACCCTGGATCCTCAAAAATCAGCACCTGAGCCCGCTGAATGATTTCGGGCGTCCTGACAACGCGCTCCTTCGAGTGAGTTTTCCTTGCTGGTGTTGCAAAACCTTCGTTGGACTTCTCCGACTCGTTATACTTCGCGACAACATCATACACAGTTGATCTTGGGTACCCGAAGAATTGAATGATTTCTGTTGCTGAGAGTCCAGCGTGAACACTTTCGATAATCGCAGCTCTTCAATTATACCCCGCACTTGGTTTCAACATTGCGACTGTTTCGAGGTTGTAAATATTTAGTATATGCGTCAAGCTCACAGACATAGAGGATGGACTGAGTGTTCCGTATCCCGCTGTGAAGTAAATATGGACGCAAAAGTGTGAGAGAGACAAAGCGAATGAGTGGCCAGTAGCTGCCTCTTTTTAGAATGCCGCTAAGCTACGGCGCTGTTAAAAATAATATTTCTAAGTGTTCTATTTAAACTAAAATCGGGTATGGGGCTTTTCTCGCCTTGAATTCCGTCTCGGGGTACAGCGCCTTGTTTGTTACAGGCCTACAGAAAAGAGACAGGTATTGGCCGCACAATCGCTTTGTCTCTTTCTAGAGAGTGGTCAATTTTATGAAGTTAATGCTCAGTCCATCCTCTATGTCAGAGGTGTCAAACTCAATTTTGCAGAGGGCCATATATTAAATTTAGAATGTGTAGGCGGGCCAGATTCAAATAAAAAAAATGTACTGAATTATTATAACATTTTATTTATTTAATTATATAGTATATAATATACGGTTGTTAAAAATTATGATTCTTCATTGCGATCGCGGGCCTTATTGATACGTCCCGGGGGCCGGATGCGGCCCGCGGGCCGTACCTTTGACATCCCTGCTCTATGTCAAGCTATTGGGACGCCAATCGCGACCTCTCGAAGTGGTACAGAACGGCGGGAAATTCAAATTTAATTTTGTCCGGATTTTGGCGCCGCACTCTGTATACACAGTAATTCTTCTAAATCTCCTAATATAATTTAAAAATCACAATTTTCAATTTTCTCAAACTCCAAGAAACTAAAAACAATGCAAGTATTCCTGGGGAAACCCATTTAATCCTTCCCTTTAGCCCTCTAACCCCTTTCATGTAACTACTCATAATGGCGATCTATCCAGTACTATCCATGCATGCAGTTCTAAAATACACATCGAATTTGATTTTCTCACACTACAAAATAAGGTAATCCAAGCCAGCGACTTTTAGTGGAATTGGAAATACTAAAAAAATAATATAATTTTCAGATCCTCGACTCCAAAACGCTGATATGAGGTAGTTGAATAAATATAGGGTAAGCTGGGAGGTTGGGAGAGGTTTCAGCTTTTAGAATTGCAGTACAAGACAGTGTTTTTTCATCATTTGACGCCCACCTCTATAAACAGCTCTGTCTTTTTTCTTCCTTAAAGAAAAGTCCTTTGTATCTATATGTCCTCTTCGCATCTTCAACCTGACTACGCGACTGGTAATATCCTATTTCTAAAAATATCTTGTATATTTAAATTAACCGGTCAAGTGCAAGTTGAACTTGCGCAATTAGTGTTCCGTACGTCGACTGCTTTTAAAATAAAAAAAAAAATTTGTTATGGAGGTATAAAATGATCAGTGACTTCACAAAACACACCCCAAAAGAGTTTTCAACAAAGTTTGTTTCAGATCTTTACTGAAAATTGATGACCTTGAAATTTTTGTTTTTTTTTATATACCAGATAAATTATTAAAGGTAATGCACTCGTGATAATTTTCGTTCAATCTACACCCCGTGGAAAATATTCCAGCATTTTTTCAAAATTTTTAGATCAGTACTTTTCGAAATAGACGGAGGGGACAGCGATTTTTGGCGATTTTTTCGCTCGTTTCATGGTTTTGACAAATAAGAATTTAAAATTATTTTAGGAATAAATTAAAAACCGGCCAAGTGCAAGTTGGACTTGCGCAATTAGTGTTCCGCACGGTGATTGTTTTTGAAATAAAATAAAAATATATCTCGGTATAAAAGCGACTGGCCACTCGGTTACAGTTACCTCCAACATACGTCAAGAAACATTCATTTTTTATATCAGCTAAATCATCAAGAATTCAAGAATTTTTTCAAAATTTTTTGCTTAGTACTTTTCAAGATAAGGGGAGACAACGATTTTTGGCAATTTTTTTAAAATAACACAAAGAAAAATGCGCGAAAGTATTACATTATATATATTTTTGAACTCGTGTTTTTACAAGCTTTCATTTGACACCACACTCGATGACCTAGTAAAAAAAATTTTTTTTTCACTTCCGATTTCACCCCCCAAAAAAATTTAACTACAAACATGGCTCTGATGAGGCCACCAATTCCTATATTATTACTAAATTTCAACTTTCTATGACAAATAGTTTCGGAGAAAATCGGGTCTGACAGACGGACAGACAGACACTGAAGTCGTCTTATAAGTGTTCCGTACGGAACACTAAAAACGCATACATTAAAAAGCACATTTTGTTATAAGTTGACTAGATTATAGTTATTTAAATGTCAAATCTGGAAAGTGAAAGCTTCTTGGTCGGTAAATTAGTAAGTAAGCCTACGTTGTCGTCCTGAGAATTTGTAAAAGTCCTGCTACAATCTTATCACTTTTAGACAAGGTACATAAACAAGTTCTTTGTGTGTTCATATAAATTAAAGCAAGACCTAATAAATAAATAATTATCTGTCAATATTTGCGTGGATAATATAAAATGTTGATTAGGATTTCACTGGCATGGTAACGCTAAAATTGGAAAATTGGAGTTTCAAGACTAGTCAGGCAAATCTCATTTTCCAGTTGCTTGGGAAATAATAATTTTCCGAGCGAATGCACAAAAGCATTAAAAAAAACAACAAAATATTGTCCGAACTTTAAATGTTCTAGATTATACAAACTTTCCCCAATAAAAAAGCTCTGGTTCTAAGAGCGTTATTTTCTACATCCAAAGGGATTCCTAATGGGGACAGGAGTAATTTTTACCCCATTTTCTGGCCACGGAATCTCAAGAATTTTTTTTTTAAATCTTCGTTCTTAATTTCTTTATCGATCTGTCTGAGCGGATTTTTGATTATTTACCATGACTTTTATGAATTTATAGGTATATATTGCTTTTTTTTCCAAAAAATACCTTTTTAGGCAATAAAATAAGTCTCAGTCACGCAATTTTCAAGAAATCTCAATATTTTTTTATAATCTTCGTTTTTGATTTCTCTATCGATCTGTCTCGGTGGATTTTTGATTATTGACCATGATTTGAGCTCATTTTTCAATAAATATAGTTTTTAGCCACCCTATGCAAAGAGGAAAAATAATCAGATGAGCGTTTCCTAAACTTGAGGCTTGTAAACCAGGAACTCCATTGGTGCTCGCTACATTATGTTAGGTCTGGAGTTCGGTACATTAGGTTATGTTAGGTTAAAGCTCGCTACTTTAGGTTATGTTAGGTTTGGAGTTCGCTACATTAGGTTATGTTAGGTTTGGTCTTCGTTATACTAGATTTGGAGTTCCGGCCAAAATGAATTTGGGTGAAAATTACGCATTATCCGCAGAACGGAGCATATGCCTCCTAGCTGACCCTTCGCTACTCCACAAATTAGAACGTACATATAACGACTTGTAATGCTTGAATTAAGTTAGTTTTGTGTGTATGGGTGTGTGTGTGTGTGTGTGTGTGTGTGTGTGTGTGTGAGTGTGTGTGTATTTATAACTGTGGTAGCAAGAGAACTACTAAGTAAGTCACTTTATGGATTTTTGATTACTTCAAAAGCAGGTAGTTTTTTTTCACTCTTCGCGAATATCTACATGTTTTAATGGTCGGCATAATTCAAGCATATCGTTAATTTTGGCCTTCAACTCTATCGATTAAAAATATCCAATGTAAATATACCGGTCTCCAAGAAGAGTAACTTAATCCACATAACAACATTTGAAGTTAGTTTGGTTGGACCTAGCACATCTACGTTCAGAAAGAGGTAAGTGCTTACTATTTATTCAAATATATTTAATTGAAGAGGTGATTTTCGTGGAATCAATTTTCAAGCAACTTAAAAGAGATCCTATAAATAGCTTCATAAAACTGGTTTACTAATTTTTACTAGAAAAAAATCAGAAAATTTAATTTGATTTGGTCGGACGTAGTGATTTATTTCTACATTTTTAGTGTAAAACTGTTTTCGGTGGATAGTAATCAATATTGCAAACGTACATAACATGTGGCTTAATATATATATATATATATATATATATATATATATATATATATATATATATATATATATATATATATATATATATATATATATATATATATATATATATATATATATATATATATATATATATATATATATATATATATATATATATGTCTATATATATATATATATATATATATATATATATATATATATATATATATATATATGATCTTATACGATAAATAGTGGAACCCTTCCTTATCAAGTAACAAATCATCGCTATTCCAGATTACTTGTTTGCTATTATTTCTCTATTTTTGTTTAAGAGGTAAGGGCATTCCAAGTCCCAGGAGAAAAGGCTAACTTCGCGAATTTTTTTCAAGTATAATAAAAGCAGTCAATAATTTATTTGAAGTACTTTATTAAACAAATATTTAAGTGTACTTAGTATTCTTTTTAATTCAAATGGTCGCTTCCGAATCTAAGACAACAAGGTACCTTTTATCCGAGACCTGATACGGGGGCGAAATCATTGCTCCCGTAGATTTCAACCTAGAACAAAAAACCAAACAATTTTCATTAACATATGTCAAAAACTAGTGGATAACCTACGGAAATTTGAAAATACCGTCTTTTCGAAAAAATGGTTCACGTTTGAAAAAAATGTTCATTTATCACCCAAAAATTTCACGAAAAATTGTTTATAAAAAGGGAAGTTTATAACTTATCTCAAAATCCATATGTTATCCACTAGTTTTTGACATATATTACCGTGTCGTCTTGAATTAAAAAGATCTATCTACGGGAGCAATCATTTCGCCCCCGTATCAGGTCTCGCATAAAAGGTACCTTGTCTTAGATTCGGAAGCGACCATTTTGAATTAAAAAGAAAAAAAAATATTTTTGTACACTTAATTATTTGTTTAATAAAGTACTTCAAATAAATTTTCGACAGCTTTTATTGTACTCTTGATAAAAATTTCCAAAATAAACCTTTTTCCTGGGACTTAAAGTGGCCTTATTTCCTAATAAAAACAACTCAAGATTTAAATCTTGAAAAAATGGCGATAATCATTCCGATATGATGCCATTTCTTCAAAAAAATTTTAAAGAAAATTGGAATTTTTTTTACTAATGATCTTTCTCTAAAGAACTTACTTAATTTTTCACAGAAGAAAAAATTATTGTTATGATATTCAGGCATACAAAATTATAAATCAAAAATAGGAACGCGACGATTATATAAGTTGAATAATTTCACAATAGTTTTTACATTCATTTAAATATACATACATATATATATATATATATATATATATATATATATATATATATATATATATATATATATATATATAATATATATGGTGTACCAAAAACCAACGTATTCCCTTCGAGGGCTGTTAGGCCAGCTCATAACTCACCAGAATATGTAAAAATCGTTAAATTTCGAGATCAAAGTTAGCTAATTAAAATGTTTTTACTCATAATACTTGCAAAAATGTTTTTGGTGTTCCGTACGGAACACTTATAAGATCACTTCGGTGTCTGTCTGTCTGTCCGTTTGTCTGTCACACCCGATTTTCTCCGAAACTATTTGACATAAAAAGTTGAAATTTGGTACTAATATAGGAATTGATGGCCTCATCAGAGCCGTGTAGTTTTGAAAGTTAAATTTTGACTTAACTGGTTAGTTTTGGGGGTGAAATCGGAAGTGAGAAAAAATTTTTTTACTAGGTCATCGAGTGTGGTGTCAAATGAAAGCTTGTGAAAACACGAGTAAAATATATATATACATATATATATATATATATATATATATATATATATATATATATATATATATATATATATATATATATATATATATAATGTAATACTTGCGCACACTTTTCTTTGTATTATTTTTAAAAAATCGCGAGAAATCGCTGTCCCCCAACTTATCTCGAAAAGTACTGATCAAAAAATTTTGAAAAAATTTTGGAATATTCTCCACGGGATGTCGATTGAACGAAAATTATCACGAGTGCATTACCTTTAATAATTTATCTGGTATATAAAAAAAACAAAAATTTCAGTTTTCAGTAAAAATCGGATACAAACTTTGTTGAAAACTCATTTGGGGTGTGTTTTTTTTGTGAAGTCACTAATCATTTTATACCACCGTAACAATTTTTTTTTATTTTAAAAGCAATCAACGTATGGAACACTAATTGTGCAAATTCAACTTACACTTGACCGGTTATTTTTCCTATAGGCTCAGCACAATTAGTTTGATTTTCAATTGTAATTAACCGCAGGGTTATTCAAGATTACGTACAATAATTATAATCTTAGAATAAGGAAATTTGTAGTTGTGGCGGCCGATAAACTCATTTAAGGTGTCGATTTTCACGAAATTCATAAAAGTGTCAATATCTCGAAATCTAACAATTTTTCACTAAGGTCATATTTACATATTCTCGTAAGTTACGAGCTGACCTATTAGCCCTCGAAGGAGCTATATAAGTTTTGCGAAATATTTAGAATATTAAAATTAATAAAAAAGGAATAAAATACTAATTTAAAGTAAAATTAATAAAAAAGAAATAATTAATCGGCCACCGCATCAACATCTGGAAGCCAAAACCTGAGATTGTAGAAGCACTGTCCTGTAATGTTTTTATTGAAGGGCATTAGAAATTAAAAAAAAATATATTATTTATATTATTATTATGGAACCACTTCGGTGTCCGTCCGTCTGTCACACCCGATTTTTTGTTTTTGATAACCCGCGTAGTTTTAAAAGTTATATTTTGACTTAAGGGGTAGTTTTGGGGAGGGAAATCGGAAGTGAAAAAAAAACCAGGCTCAAGGGGTGATCCATAGGGCGTTTCGTTAAAAAGAAAAAAAAAAAGGCGGACACTGAAGGCGGAGCTGCAAGGGTGGGGCCAGTCATAGGCCCACCTCGCCCGCCCTTGGCCATACTACAGGGCTTGCAATAAAAAACACGAAGTATAAATTTTTCAATAATTTGTTGATTTAAAAGTGTTTTCCCACAATGGTGTAATACTGACCTAAGTGGAAACTTTATAAAAAAAATAATTGCAATAATTTCATATGGTTTTTCTCGAGTGACTCAATTTTTATTAAACACCACAGGCATTGGGTTTTTTTTTTTCTGAATTTATTATGTTTGCCATTTGAGCTGTAAGATTGCAAGTCGAAGTGTGTCAGTAGGTACTATCTATATACATAAATAAATAAATAAGTTTATTTATGTACACATATAATAAATGAACAAATATTAAAAAAATATAAAGGTTCTATGGTGTTTTCATTGTTATATCAGTTTTATTATTATGTACAATTCTCCAGAAACAGCTTGGATAAACATGCCCTTGAATTAAAATGTTTAGCTCATTTGTTGTGGTGGATAACCACTTTTAACGAGATTAGATAATAGAGTTCAGTTGCTAATTCTCATTTAAAAGAATATTAATGATATTCTGCAGTGATAAAAAGCATTATTATTCTGCATGCAACGTATATAACGTTTTAACAAATTTGGTATAAAATTAATATTTAATGTGAAAAAGCAATCCAAGCTTTTTAAGCGATATCGTTTTAGGGAAAGGAAGTTAAAGGGGTTGGGAACGTAAAGGAATGATTTTTTTTTCAGTATATGCAATTTTAATAAAAACACTACACTGGCGAGCAAAAAAAATCGACTCAAACTATTCGACTTTATTTAACACTGATCCTAGAATTTAACGTTCATATATTTTTACGGATTTTAGTATCATTTGAAAGCTCATTCTATTCGCTTTCTTATGATACCAAATGCTATAGCATACCTCATGCTTTTTACTGACTAAAATTATTGAAAGGGGAAGCAAGGAGAACAAGGATTGAAAATAGGGGTAAGAGAAAGGAAAAATGAACTAAATTTTAAGTTTAACAATTAAGTTTATTGATTAAAACCAAAATATATATTTTGTATTACCCCCCCTAGCCCTTATTACTACTTCCAGCCGGTTTCTCATGGAGCGGGTGAGCTCTTTCACCACTGTCTGTGGGATTCTTCCCCACTCTTTCGCCATCGCAACCTTTAAGTCCCTCAGCGATACAAGGGGTGGATTTCTGGCTCAAGCCCTTCTTTTGAGCTCATCTCACATGTGCTCGATTGGATTGAGGTCAGGACTCCGCGCAAGCCAGTCTAATGTGGGTATTCTCACTTCCGACAAGTACTGCCGCACCAATGCAGCAGCATGTGGCCTCACTTTGTCGTGTATTAACACGAAGCTATTGCGAGCAAACCCCGCATAAGGAAGAACGTGTTCCTGCAAGATTTCCTCGATGTATCGGTGAGCAGTTAATCCACCGCTAAGAGTCTCATTAGCCACGAAAACAAAATCGGTTTTTCGCATCCAGTGTGATGCTTCCCCACACCATGACAGAACCTCCTCCGTAGGCAATTGGTTTCAGTATGGCACTACCGCGCCTAGCGCTCCCCAGGCCTCCTATAGACTCGTCTTCCATCACTGCCATGTAGGCACATTCAGGACTTGTCGGAGAATAAAACCGGTCGCCATTCCTATAAGGTCCAGTCGACATCTTCTCGGGCGCTTGTCGATGGGCTCTGTCAATTTAGGTCCGTCAGCTCGTCTCTTCGGAGTGAGGTTAGCTTCTTTAAGTCTTTTTCTGACTGTTCGATGACTGACAGCTGAACGCCGGTCAAGTGACGATTTTTTAGAGTTGTGTTGACAAGAAGCCGTCGTCTCTCTCCGAGGTACACCTTCTTCTTCCTGATTCTAGTCTCCGTATAAAGGCGCCAATCTGTTGCTAACGTCTGTAGACTCTGGAAACAGCTGACTAGCTCAGGTGCAGTTGCGCAGCGACTACACGTTGACTATGCCTTCTTGCAATAGGGCAATGACTTGTGCCGTTTCTTTTCCGGGGCATCCATTTTCCGATGACGTTATTAGTAACCAAGTATAGCAGAGATGTGGAGGGTTCAAGTTCCGATAAAGGAATGATCGGAAAATGCAGTTGCATGTGTTTTTATTGGGATGAATAGCGCGTTACAAATACGTTACTGAACGAGCAAACACGGTTCTATTGAGTAAAACCGTTTTAGTCAGTAAAACTTTTTGGAAATCCAAATGTTTTTGGTATTATTGGAAAGAGTAGAAAATCGGTAATCTAATGATACCAAAAATAATACCACTGTTTGGAACTTAAATCCAAGGATCGGTGTTAAATGAAGCAAAATCGTTTGAGTCGATTTTTTTTGCTCAACACTGTATAACGTGATTTACGAACGAAAGATCGTTTCTACCAACTGTCCCATTAGCTATTAATTAACCTCTTCTAAATATGTAAACTCGTTGATAGTTGACACTGACCGAGTATAAATATTGGATTTTCCCATCCGTGGGTTATTCTGCATTTTTATTGTCGTTATGAATTCATTTTGTATTTTACATCCATTACACCATTCTTATTAGCCTTAATTTAGTCTCATTCTAGTGTTCTGGTGTAGTAGTTTCATCTAGTTGAATGTGATTTTGATCTTTTTTTAGAAATATAACATTTTTTAAGGTAAGTTTGTAGTATTTATCGCCCTTGACATTTAATTGTAACCTTATTCTTAAATGTTTGTTGTTTTCAGTGAAACTATTGGTAATTTATTTTTAATTTTCTGCTTAAATTCGTAAATATAGAGTGTTAATTAGGTACGTAATTAAACTTCACTTTAGCAGTTTTATGCCAAAGAATTTTGAAAACATTCCAACAAAGTAATTTAATTTTTTCTTACTTATTTTTTACATTTTCTTTGTTCATATTCGTTACCTGATTGTTGGTAATTATTCTGAATAAATCATCTTTATAAGATTAAATAACCGGTCAAGTGCAAGTTGAACTTGCACAATTAGTGTTCGGATCATTGATTGCTTTTGAAATAAAAATTTTTGTTATGGAGGTATAAAATGATCAGTGACTTCACAAAACACACCCCAAATGAGTTTTCAACAAAGTTTGTTTCCGATCTTTACTGAAAATTGATGACCTTGAAATTTTTGTTTTTTTTTATATACCAGATAAATTATTAAAGGTAATGCACTCGTGATAATTTTCGTTCAATCTACACCCCGTGGAGAATATTCCAAGATTTTTTCAAAATTTTTGGATCAGTACTTTTCGAAATTTTTTCAAAATAATACGAAGAAAAGTGTGCGCATGTAAGACATTATATATATTTTTGAACTCGTGTTTTTACAAACTTTCATTTGACACCCCACTTGATGACCTATTAAAAAAAATTTTTTTTCACTTCCTCCCAAAACAAACCCCTTAAGTCAAAATTTAACTTTCAAAACTACACGGCTCTGATGAGGCCATCAATTTCTATATTAGTATCAAATTTCAGCTTTCTACATTAAATAGTTTCAGAGAAAATCGGGTGTGACAGACAGACACCAAAGTGATCTTATAAGTGTTACGGAACACTAAAAATGAACAAGCTGTACTCTATTTATTTGAAAGCGATAGCAGTAAATCATCCAGAATTATGCAAATTAGCATCAAGCAGTAATAAGGGCCCCAGAGTTTTACCTACATTTTACCTGGGCGCCTGGGTGTATAGGTATTATTTGCGAATAATATGAATGAAACAGTTTTATAATGTTTAAACATTTATTAGAACAAAATAACATTTTATAATGAAACATTATTAATTAAAAATATACAAATGAGAAAGTCAAACAACAATGAAAAAAGTATTACCAATCTTCTATCTTCGACATGCCTGAAAAACTATTATTGTTCAACGATAGTATCCATGCTCGACCCATTTTCGCTAATTTTCTGTGGAAATATTAGATATGGCATTCTGAAAAAGGTTTTGTACGTCTGCTAATTTATGGGTCCTATTGTTCCTGGCGACTTTTAACCGGTCATTCAAGATTGGATGTCCTTCTTCAGCCAACCTAAGTTTGAAGCTCGTTCTAATTTTTTAGAATGATAGCTTGCGTTATCCATTACAATAACAGAACCGTCTGGTATTAAGTCTATCATCTGCGAAAACCAATCTTCAAATAGATCAGAATTCATATCTTCGTAATGATCTCCTGTTTTCTTGGATACGAATGTTAAAAGACCTCCGTTCACAAAACTACTTTCGCTTACAATATGCGTCCCTTACCAGATGGCGGTTTAAGACCAGTAAAGAGACCTTTATTGAATGATTGGCGAGCATTTTTGATATTCCCATCTTGCCAAAATTTCTTGACTGACTGTGTACCCTTCATTTATCCACGTCTCATCTAAGTAATATATCCTTTTTCCTTCAGAGTGAGCTTTTCTAACTTTAAATAGTCTCTTCTCCAGTGTACAATTTCTCCACTTTCTATCAATAAAAATTTTCTTTCATACTTTTTTCAATAAAAATTCATACCTTTTAAAACACAGTTTTACTCTACTCATTTTCGGTATTTCTGGGTGGCTTGTCGCAGCCTGCAGGATCATATCCAAAGTTGGAATTCTTTGTTCCATAAAAAAGTCATGAACAATACGCCTTACTGCTTGTTTTGTGTTGTCTTTTGTTTTTCTGCCTGGTCTCTTTTTTGAAGAGTCTATACCCCTCTCCTTTTCTTTTAAAATTTTTTAAACTTTGGCTTTACCAACTCCGGTCATTAAGGAAATGGGACATTTTGTCACACAATCGCCCACACTTAAATCACAATTTTGATCGTTTTTAACGTAGTCAAATACATTTTTAACCATACGCTTTTCAATATGGGTTCACTGTCCGTTCCGCTGAAGAAGACGTTTTGTTAACACAATAACTGACTTGACACTTGGGCATGCTGGGGCAATAGGAAGGTACATAAATAAAATGATTTGATCAGCATTTTACAAAAGTAGTACGCCTCTATTTTATAGGACCCCTGGTCAGTCCAATGGCATATTCTTATTACTCTCAGTTTCAAATAAATAGAGTATAGCTCCAAAAAGTACTGACTTTTTGGAGTAGCTACAGAATTCTCTTATTATTAGGAGAATCAATATACAGGGTGACATATTTTTCAGAATCACTTCTCTTTTTACCCAATGAACTTGTAAACATATAGGATGTGTCATTTAAAAGATTATCTTTGTTGTTGTTCAGTAACCAAGATACTTCTTACATTTCGCGTTTCTCCTGATGAAATATTAAATTATTTTTGAGTATGTTTTATTTTAATTTTTTTATTCATTTAAGGGGACTTTTTAAAAAACTCCATTGTCATTTGACCTTTAGGTAATTAAAAATGTATGTACTTGGGATTTGGGAGGATTTGTTTAGATTTGGATCAATTACGGAATTATTATTCTGATGGTAATAATGTGCCTCCTTTAGTGACGTGCAATGGTACTGTGGCAACAGATTGCGATTCCTTCTACTTGAATTCCCAAAAAGTTGTATTCTGCGTGCACAGTATATTACTTAAATTGCCACTTAGGCACATTTCTCTTAGTTCTATGTACAGGGAGGGCCAAGGAAATTACCAATTTTTAGTGTTCCGTATGGAACAGTTATGGAATCACGTCGGTGTCCGTCTGCCTGTCCGTCCGTCTATCACACCCGATTTTTTCCGAAACTATTTGACATATAAAGTTGAAATTTGGCACAAATATAAGAATTGATGGCCCACTCAGAGCCGTGTCGTTTCGAATGTTAAATTTTGACTAAAAAGGTTAATTTTGGCGGGTGAAATCAGAAGTGAAAAAAATTTTTTGTTACTAGGTCATCGAGTAGGGTGTCAAATGAAAGCTTGTGAAAATACGAGTTCAAAATATATATGATGTAATACTTTCGCGCACTTTTCTTTGTATTATTTTTAAAAAATCTCGAAACGTCCTAATCAAAAAATTTTGAAAAAATTCTGGAATATTCTGCTTAAAATGTAGATTCAGCGAAAATTGTCACGAGTGCATAACATTTGATGATTTATCTAGTATAACAAAGAAACTATAAAAACTGTGTTTCTTGACGTCGCTTTTATACCGAGATATATTTTTATTTTATTTCAAAAACAATCACCGTGCGGAACACTAATTGCGCAAGTCCAACTTGCACTTGGCCGGTTTTTAATTTATTCCTAAAATAATTTTAAATTCTTATTTGTCAAAACCATGAAAGGAGCGTTTAACATGTTATATTCAAACCAATATAACGTCCTTCGCCCTTTTATGTTCGATTATAAATAATTATGATTAACGTTTGTTCATTATCCCTTCGATCGACATCGCTAACTATTGGTTACCGTCTTCAAGTATTACATGTGTGTAAAATTTAGAATCGATATTGCATTTCATTCGAGAGTTATCGAGCTGAAAAACAGATCTACAGAAACTAGCAACTATGTTTCTCGTGATGTGGGTACCCTGAAATGTGAAAAAGTCTCGGATGGTATTTTTTTTAACGAATAAACACTTCAAAATGTTAGCAGTGACTCATCTAGAATACTCCCGAGGTTTTCACCTGACTCTATACATATGGTAACTTTTCGTAACTTAAGATGTTTACAATGTTATGTTATTTTCAAAAAGTAGTGTATACGTGGTGAGATCTAAAAGTGTCTGGACTAACGCTGTAAAATCTGCAATAATTACTTTTAAACGTCGTGACTCCCGTTATTTTCAAAGCAGTCCCCTTGCACCCCACTACACCAGTTCTATCGTTTTTCCCACTGCTCGGACATTTTTTTTGGAAGGCTTCCAGCACCGCCTACGATTCGCTTTGTATTTTCTCCGCTGTCTCGAAGCGGCGACGCTTTTCCTCATATAGGGGAACGCTCTGAAGTCACAGGGCGCCAAATCAAAAGAATAAGGGGCGTGAGGGAGACAGTCAAGAAATTCTTCGCCCAAAATTGTTGCGTACAAAACGAACTGTGGGCCGGTGTTTCCATTAAAATTCATTAATTACAATGTTCCAAAACCAATAAAAGGTTCATCAAAATTGCTCAGAATTGTCCGATGGCGTTCTTCACGAATGGTTTGTTGAACTTTAGTTATGATCACAGGCGTGGTCGCAATCGAAGGACTTCTGAAATGCTTGTCGTTTTCCATCGAAATTTGGCCGGCCCTAAATCGCGAAAGCCACTCGAAAATATGTGATTCAAGCAGAGTTTTTTGGAAAAATTTTTCTCTGCAAAAACAAAGTTAACTATGAACAAATAAAAGACTAAATCAACAAAATATTTTCAAATTAAAAACAAATCTTGTTTTATCGTTTCAAAAAAATATTTGGAAATGGTGCTTGAAAACTACAAACAGTACAACGAATTACCACAGGGCAGACCACCAGCCTGCCGCAAGGTTTCTATACATATGAATGTATCTTTAGACATATCTATAAGACTTGAAAGGAACTGTAACTCATTGTACATCATACACACACAAGAGATCTTTGACTTTGACTTTCGAAAATTTGCAGACGGCTCAGGCCCATGCAGCGTTATTAGGAATGCACCTACGGCCATTTGGCGCAATTGGATACTATTCGCGTTCTTACTATATAGCGTTAAGTCCAGAAACTGTTGGATGGCACTACCTATGTTAAGGTTTGGGGCGGATTCTACTAATGCAACAAACTGTTGTTATGACAGCATATATTATTATAAACAATGTTAGAAATGACACAAAACCAGCAATTGGTCTACTTAGTCTTCAATTAATTAATAATTTGATTAAATGAATTCAACAACTCACTGATTTCTTGGTAATACACCGGATACATACACTTAGTATTTTATATGCCTTGATTAAGCTAACGAAGTTAAAAAAACGGCGTCATAGAAATAAACAACAGGGTCTTTTTAGTGTTCCGTATGAAACACTTATAAGATCACTTCGGTGTCCGTCCGTCTGTCTGTCTGTCTATCTGTCTGTCACACCCGATTTTCTCCGAAACTATTTGAGATAGAACGTTGAAATTTGGCACTAACATAGAGCCGTGTAGTTTTGAAAGTTCAATTTTGACTTAAGGGGTTAATTCTGGAGGGTGAAATCGGAAATGAAATTTTTTTTTTTACCAGGTCATCGAGGGGGTGTCAATTGAAAGTTTGTAAAAAGACGTGTTCAAAAATATGTATAATGTAATACTGGCGCACAATTTTCTTTGTATTATTTTGAAAAAATTGTCAAAAATCGCTGTTCCCCCCTTATCTCGAAAAGTACTGATCAAAAAATTTTGAAAAAACTCTGGAATATTCTCTACAGGGTGTAGATTAAAGGAAAATTATCACGAGTGCATTACCTTTAATAATTTATCTCGTATATAAAAATAACCGGTCAAGTGCAAGTTGAACTTGCGCAATTAGTGTTCCGTACGTTGATTGCTTCTGAAATAAAAATTTTTGTTACGGAGATATAAAATGATCAGTGACTTCACCAAACGCACCCCAAATGAGTTTTCAACAAAGTTTGTTTCCGATCTTTACTAAAAACTTATGAACTTGAAATTTTTGTTTTTCTTATATACCAGATAAATTATTAAAGGTAATGCACTCGTGATAATTTTCGTTCAATCTACACCCCGTGGAGAATATTCCAGAATTTTTTCAAAATTTTTGGATCAGTACTTTTCGAGATAAAGGGGGGACAGCGATTTTTCGCGAGTTATTTCAAAATAATACAAAGAAAAGTGTGCGCATATAAGACATTATATATATTTTTGAACTCGTGTTTTTACAAGCTTTCATTTGACACCCCACTCGAAGACCTAATAAAAAAATTTTTTTTTTCACTTCCGATTTCACCCCCCAAAACTAACTCCTTAAGTCAAAATTTAACTTTCAAAACTACACGGCTCTCATGATGCCATCAATTTCTATATTAGTACTAAATTTCAAGTTTTTACGTCAAATAGTTCCGGAGAAAATCGGGAGTGACAGACAGACAGACAGACAGACACTGAAGTGTTTCGTACAGAACACTAAAAAAAAATATTTGAAGGTGATCAAACAAACTTTGTAGAAAACTCATTTGGGGTGTGTTTTGTGAAGTCATTGATTATTTTATACCTCCTTAACCAAAATTTTTATTTTAAAAGGAATCGACTTACGGAACACTAATTGCTCAAGTCTGACTTGCACTTGGCCGGTTATTTAAATTATTTCTTGACATGGAACGGAAGCTTTCACGTCCTTGGTACGACGAGAAATCGTTATTCTTAGACTTGGACCGCGTCAAAATGAAGTAACTTTCCAACGTTTGGCCTACGATTACACACACAGGCAGCTTCAGGAATTTTTACTCTTACAGATTAAATCACTGAATTATTGTTCTAATCTCTACGAGTATAGATCCTAGCAGATGCCTTGTACAATTGCAAGCGAAACGTATGTTTTGAAGATTATTAACTAAAATTTTGAAAATATTTTGTTATCTACTTCATTAATGCTTTCAATCACAGTGGTCGCCAAATTATAACGAAATCCGATGACATTATTGTAACTATTTCTATACAGTAACCACTGTAAATACTGTAAAAGATAATAAAATATTAATTTTTTTTTAATTGGTTTTCTGAATAATAAGAAACCGCTTTTGCAATGTACTACAAGAAAAACAATATTTTTGCGAAAAATCGATTTTATTCTTCAACCTTTCCTTTAAAGACGCTACACCTATTCCAGCAATCTGCTTTCATACCCTCAATAAGCCTCAGTTTCCCATTTGACTTCTTTATTTGAGCCAAATCTCTTTCAGTGGAGCCACCATTTCAAATTTGGAAAGAGGTAATAATTGTGTGGGGTCAGATCTGATCAATACAGCAGATGAGGAAGCAATTCCTAGCCCAGTTGGTCCAATTACACCATCGATTTTACGGAGTTGTGAGCTTTTGAGGAAACATCACATTTTCTTCGCTAAATGTGGCCTTTTTTTCTTGATTTCACCATTCAAACCGTCCAATAATCCAACGTAATAGTCTTCGGTGATTGTTAGCCTCTTCCGAAGATCAGTATTACTCCATGCGCATCCCAAAAAATACTTGCCAAAACCTTTCCAGCTGATGTTTGTGTTTTTGGACCCTTCGGTCGATTTTCATGCACTTCCAGCCGAACGACGATTCGACACAAACAGTTTTTCGAATTACGCCAAAACAACGTTCTGAATCTTCGACATCGTGAGAGTGCGCGAATCCCATCGGGCACATGACTTTTTCTTCTGCAAACTTTGCGAAGTCAGCTATTTCTCTCACATTCACTTTTTGGTCATTCGGAACGATATATATATATATATATATATATATATATATATATATATATATATATATATATATATATATACATACATACATACATACATACATATAGTATTGGCCATTGTTAGCTACGGCTTTTTCCTATCTTTCTGTCAAGGAATGGATTTCGCAGTAGAAGAACTTTTCATATTTTGTGGCCAACCATTCATCAAACCAAATTTTCACTTCTTCGTAAGAATATAAATGTTGTTCTGAAAGTCCGTGTTGCATCGATTGAAATAAGTGGTAGTTTGAAGGGGCTAAGTCCGGTGAATACGGCGGGTGGGGTAGAACGTCCCATTTGATGTTTCCTAAATAGTTTTTAACACATTTTGCAACATCGGGCCGAGCATTGTCATGATGAAAAATGACTTTATCGTCTATATACATATATATATATATATATATATATATATATATATATATATATATATATATACATATATATATATATATATATATATATATATATATATATATATATATATATATATATGTATAACAGGTGTTTCGGTTAATAATATCAATTTTGCTGGGAGATGGTGTTATTTATACACTTGTTGGTATAAACAAGTGACATCTATGGCGTTTTAGAAGGTAAACATACGCCATCAAAAGCCAGTTCGTTATTAATTGTTATTGTTCGAAAAACATAGCTCTTCATAGCTTTGAATATGTCGTGTTTCGTATCAGAAAAAGAGGTTTTGCGGGGGAGTTTAATATCCTTCGTTCATTTGAAGAAAACGGCTGCTGAAAGTTATCAATTGTTGATTGAAGCTTATGGTGAACATACTCCAAGATAAAAAAAAAACTTGGGTAGACCCAGGCCAGCCTTCAACATCACAACCAGTGCGCAATATACAGGGAAAGAAAGCTTTGCTGTGTATTTGGTGGGATAGTAGAGGAGCTGTGTATTATGAACTACTGAAACCTGGTGAAACTATTTCTGGCGATCGATACCGACAATAATTGATAAAGTTGAACCGAGCATTGAAGGAAAAAACGACCAGAATACGCCCAAAGACACGATAAAGTCAGTTTTCATCATGACAATGCTCGGCCCGATGTTGCAAAATATGTTAAAAACTATTTAGGAAACATCAAATGGGACGTTCTACCCCACCCGCCGTATTCACCGGACTTAGCCCCTTCAAACTACCACTTATTTCAATCGATGCAACACGGACTT
The DNA here is from genome assembly GCA_019049505.1 of Pachyrhynchus sulphureomaculatus. Taxonomy (NCBI): domain Eukaryota; kingdom Metazoa; phylum Arthropoda; class Insecta; order Coleoptera; family Curculionidae; genus Pachyrhynchus; species Pachyrhynchus sulphureomaculatus. The sequence goes on along the minus strand of CM032452.1, from coordinate 82,393,407 downwards.
TCAGAACAACATTTATATTCTTACGAAGAAGTGAAAATTTGGCTTGATGAATGGTTGGCCACAAAATATGAAAAGTTCTTCTACTGCGAAATCCATTCTTTGACAGAAAGATAGGAAAAAGCCGTAGCTAACAATGGCCAATACTATATGTATGTATGTATATATATATATATATATATATATATATATATATATATATATATATATATATATATATATATATATATATATATATATCGTTCCGAATGACCAAAAAGTGAATGTGAGAGAAATAGCTGACTTCGCAAAGTTTGCAGAAGAAAAAGTCATGTGCCCGATGGGATTCGCGCACTCTCACGATGTCGAAGATTCAGAACGTTGTTTTGGCGTAATTCGAAAAAAACTGTTTGTGTCGAATCGTCGTTCGGCTGGAAGTGCATGAAATCGACCGAAGGGTCCAAAAACACAAACATCAGCTGGAAAGGTTTTTGGCAAGTATTTTTTGGGATGCGCATGGAGTAATACTGATCTTCGGAAGAGGCTAACAATCACCGAAGACTATTACGTTGGATTATTGGACGGTTTGAATGGCGAAATCAAGAAAAAAAGGCCGCATTTAGCGAAGAAAATGTGATGTTTCCCCAAAAGCTCACAACTCCGTAAAATCGATGGTGTAATTGGACCAACTGGGCTGGGAATTGCTTCCTCATCTGCTGTATTGATCAGATCTGACCCCACGCAATTATTACCTCTTTCCAAATTTGAAATGGTGGCTCCACTGAAAGAGATTTGGCTCAAATAAAGAAGTCAAATGGGAAACTGAGGCTTATTGAGGGTATGAAAGCAGATCGCTGGAATAGGTGTAGCGTCTTTAAAGGAAAAGTTGAAGAATAAAATCGATTTTTCGCAAAAATATTGTTTTTCTTGTAGTACATTGCAAAAGCGGTTTCTTATTATTCAGAAAACCAATTAAAAAAAAATTAATCGTTATAATTTGGCGACCACTGTGATTGAAAGCATTAATGAAGTAGATAAAATATTTTCAAAATTTTAGTTAATACAAAAACATACGTTTCGCTTGCAATTGTACAAGGCATCTGCTAGGATCTATACTCGTAGAGATTAGAACAATAATTCAGTGATTTAATCTTCAAGAGTAAAAATCCCTGAAGCTGCCTGTGTGTGTAATCGTAGGCTAAACGTTGGAAAGTTACTTCATTTTGACGCGGTCCAAGTCTAAGAATAATGATTTCTCGTCGTACCAAGGACGTGAAAGCTTCCGTTCCATGTCAAGAAATAATTTAAATAACCGACCAAGTGCAAGTCAGACTTGCGCAATTAGTGTTCCGTACGTTGATTCCTTTTAAAATAAAAATTTTGGTTAAGGAGGTATAAAATAATCAATGACTTCACAAAACACACCCCAAATGAGTTTTCTACAAAGTTTGTTTGATGAGCTTCAAATGTTTTTTTTTTAGTGTTCCGTACGAAACACTTCAGTGTCTGTCTGTCTGTCCGTCTGTCTGTCACACCCGATTTTCTCCGAAACTATTTGACGTAAAAAACTTGAAATTTAGTACTAATATAGAAATTGATGGCGTCATGGGAGCCGTGTAGTTTTGAAAGTTAAATTTTGACTTAAGGAGTTAGTTTTGGGGGTGAAATCGGAAGTCAAAAAAAAATTTTTTTACTAGGTCATCGAGTGGGGTGTCAAATCAAAGCTTGTAAAAACACGAGTTCAAAAATATATATAATGTCTTACATGCGCACACTTTTCTTTGTATTATTTTGAAATAACTCGCGAAAAATCGCTGTCCCCCCTCTATCTCGAAAAGTACTGATCCAAAAATTTTGAAAAAAATTTGGAATATTCTCCACGGGGTGTAGATTGAACGAAAATTATCACGAGTGCATTATCTTTAATAATTTATCTGGTATATAAGAAAAACAAAACTTTCAAGTTCATAAGTTTTTAGCAAAGATCGAAACAAATTTTGTTGAAAACTCATTTGGGGTGCGTTTGGTGAAGTCACTGATCATTTTATATCTCCGTAACAAACATTTTTATTTCAGAAGCAATCAACGTACGGAACACTGCGCAAGTTCAACTTGCACTTGACCGGTTATTTTTATATACGAGATAAATTATTAAAGGTAATGCACTCGTGATAATTTTCCTTTAATCTACACCCTGTAGAGAATATTCCAGAGTTTTTTCAAATTTTTTTGATCAGTACTTTTCGAGATAAGGGGGGAACAGCGATTTTTGACAATTTTTTCAAAATAATACGAAGAAAATTGTGCGCCAGTATTACATTATACATATTTTTGAACACGTCTTTTTACAAACTTTCAATTGACACCCCCTCGATGACCTGGTAAAAAAAAAAATTTCATTTCCGATTTCACCCTCCAGAATTAACCCCTTAAGTCAAAATTGAACTTTCAAAACTACACGGCTCTATATTAGTGCCAAATTTCAACTTTCTATCTCAAATAGTTTCGGAGAAAATCGGGTGTGACAGACAGATAGACAGACAGACAGACGGACGGACACCGAAGTGATCTTATAAGTGTTTCGTACGGAACACTAAAAAGACCCTGTTGTTTATTTCTATGACGCCGTATATATATACACATATATACATACATATATATATATATATATATATATATATATATATATATATATATATATACACGTAAACGAAATTATTTGTTCCATCGGTTTGCAGCTATAACTCGCAAACTAATAGATAAAATATCATGAAAATTTTACACGAATCTTCTGAGAGTTGACACTAATGAAAATCATATAGTTTTTATTTATGTTGCTATCTCTCGGAGAGTCTCGGGACTTTCCACCCCATGTAGTATAAAATTAAAAATATATTTTTTAAAGTTAAATGAAGAATTTTCAATTTTACTCAAAATGTTTTAACTTTTAGACACCCTATATAATTTACCTAAAATATAATCTAGCCAATTTAGATACAATTTTTTCCATATGCTAGAGATTTTTTGACGGACATGGTATATATATTTTTATTAGCAAGGAATTATGTTCCAAAAAAAAAATTAATGTTAAATAGTTTTTTTTGGCAGCCTCGGTATACAGAAAATGTCTGGAAACTTTTAAGCTCATTTAAAATAGCTTTTTCCAATTACTACCTAGAAATTTGAAGCAGCTTTCGAAGGTTATTTATAACTCAGGGTACTGTAAACATTATGATAAGGTTTTCTTGGTATATTTACTTGGTAAAAAGATTAGGTCCATTATTTACTGATCTACCAGATAGTTTTGTTAAATAAAGTTGAAGACTGGCCCTTAAATAGCCATTTCAATAATTTTTGTGATCAGTTTTTATATATACATTGTTATAGATATAGATATTTTATAGATTTTATCTTATCTTTATTTATTAAATTTATGTTTAGTGAGCACCAAAATGAAGTTAGTAACCGCATTTCTGTTATCGTTAGTGGCAATGGCGACTTCTCAGAAAGCTATCGACGAATTTGCTGTTGGAAATCATGCGTTTACCGCAGATTTGTATAAGGTAAGTGGGAAAAAATCTTTTTTTTGGGTAAGAGTTTTTTAAGATGGTTTTAGAATAAAAATTCCTTACATGTACTGAAAACCTAAGTCAAGATGATAGTGTTCGCTAACTCGTAACAAAACCACGATAACAGCAAAGATTTAAAAACAATAGCTCAACAGAAATTAGTAGCAAACAAATTTAGGCTAGTTACTAGGCGTGTTGGCATATCGCCAACATTGTCATTTTCATCTAGGTTATCTGACGAAACTTTCGACTAGCTAATATATATATATATATATATATATATATATATATATATATATATATATATATATATATATATATATATATATATATATATATAATAAACGTCTTTATTTTATACTCGGCGAAATCTAGCAGTGCTGTTGTTAACCGAGTTCCCAAAAATATACAAAAGATATAAAAAAAATAAAATAAAAATACAAACTCAAATACAATTTAAGATGTCACCATTAGTACTTACTCTAAACTAAAAAAAGAAAACATTGTAATTCTACATGAATTGATATTGATACCCATATACCAAATATGATCCCCATTTTACCCTATAAAATAGATAGAATAACAGTCTGAAATAAAATTTCCTTTTGCTGCCTTCTGAAAGATAGTTCAGACAGAGCAAGCAAACTTTTAGGAATTTCGTTCAGAAGTTTAGCAGATGTATCAAAAAGACTGTTTAAACACACTTGTACGAGGCATAGATATTTGAAAGCGGTCGTTGTACCTAGTATTACGCTGATGTATCGAACTTCGATGATGCAGCCTTCCACACAGATCCTGTATCACTCTGGTCCTCAACAGTCTATGTGTAGATGTAGCCTTTCTTTATCCTTAATACGCAACCATTTCAGCCTGACACTCACATGATCTGTCCCCCTGCATCCAAAAATAAAACGTACACAGGAGTTTTGAATTTTTTGTAGCTTATACTTCGACATGAGGTCCAGGCACGGACCGTACACAAAATTACAATAATTAAAGTAGGAAAGGATAAGCGTCTCGCGCAAATTTTTTTTAAGTTCAAATTGAGGATATGCCGATTTTTATACAAATTACGTAGTGAACAATACGCCGTTTGAGCTACTAAAGAAACCTGCTTTCTAAACCTGAGCTTACTATCCCCAAATTCTTATATTCATTAACAAACGGAATTCTCTCCTGTGCCATATTTAAATTGAGATTTGCCGAAGCCCATTCACTGTTCGCTCCAAAACACAGTCCTGCCGACTTTCTCGGATTTATCCTCAAACCATTCTTATTAGAGTAGGTAAAGATCGAATTTAAACAGTAATTAATTTCCTGTTCCGCCCGTAATGCGTTAAGCTTATTAAAGCTCCTTAAATTTGACTATCATCCGCATATTGTATTAGCCTACAATTGTTAACATAACAGTGCATATCCATTGTATAAATGACAAACAACAATGGTCCCAAAATCGACCCCTGAAGGACGTCTCTATCTAAAGCTAAACTCTGTGACACTCAGCGATTAATCAGCACACGCTGTAATTTATCCGCCAAGTAGTCCTTTAATAAATTTATTATTCGTTCTTTAAAACCGTAATAATGAACTTTGGCACAGAGCAAGCGGGGATCCAGCGTGTCAAATGCCTTGCTGTAATCGAGAAGAACCAAGGACGTTGTCTCTCCTCTATCCGTCGCCCCGATGATATCATCTAAAATGCTTAGCAAGGCTGTTGCAGCGCCAAAACCCCTGTGAAACCCCTACTGACCTTCAAAGAATAAGCTATTATTATTAAAATAGTTGACAATCTGTTTAAAACTTATTTTCTCCAAAATCTTAGACAGAATACTCAAAAGTCTAATCGGATGAAGTTCAGAGTAATCCTTAGGGCTTGACACCTTGGGTAAAGGCAACACTAAGGCCAACATACAATCGGACGGAAACTTACTCTCTAATACAGATATATAATGTTAAAATATGAGCAAGAAATGGTACAAAGGAAGGGCAACAAAGCCTTAACATCTGCAACGTATCTTGATGCCAGAAATGACATCACCGTCGCTAACCAATGTGACCTCAAACACACTATCGGTAACCTTATTATCAGAATAGTAACAATCGTATCCGGATTAACATCAGGGCAAATCTGTAGCACAGAATCAACGAAAAATGAGTTGATTTCTTCGGGGTCGTGTAGATGCAAAGGAGTTGTAAAATGTTTCTTCTTCTTGTTATAGACATGCATATTATGAAGTGTTTGCCACATAGACTTACTATTTTGATTCCCACTGGCAAAATCCAAATAACCTCTTTTCTCGCTACGAACTGCTTGTGTAAACATATTTCTCTCCCTTTTGTATGCTTCCCAGTCCTGAACCCCTCTAGTTTTTTGAAACTTCGAGAACAGCATATTTTTTTCAGCCCTTTAGAAAGAAAATATATTTTAAAAAAACTAAGAATTTAAAAGGGACTGTAGAGGATGGCATTCCAGCAGTCTTTATAATCAGCGTATTTTCTTTCAGTGGTACATAATCGTCGACCCATTTCCAAACTCTGTACATTTGCCGATAACTTTATCACATTTATGTACTTGAGTGCCTTAATTTTGCAACCACCGTCTAGAATCATATGTAGAGGGTAATTTTTTTTAAGTGTCTCACCTAATTCACTATTTTCCTATTCTACATATTAACAAAATTCTTTCATTATTAATATTTTTTATGAGGAAGGCAAATATGACAAAAAATTTGTCACTTGTCAAGTTTGGTAGATTACAAAGCCAACTAGGATTTTTTAAATAACACTCGCTGCATATGAGTATATTATTAAACAGTATTTTTCAGTATGTTGACAAAAATATATAACACTTGATATTTATTTTCAATCGTTACCGATATACAGGGTGTTCAATTTATTGAATCGAATTTTAACTTGTAAATGGCTCGCCCGATTTACTATTTTCCTATTTGGCATATCCAAAAATTTCACTCAGTAATTTTTTATAAAGAAACCAAATATGACAAAAAAAATTGTCACTTGTCAAATTTGACAGTTTGCAAAGCTAAATAGAATGTTTATAAATTGTACCCCCTACATGTGAGTAAACCATTAAATAGCATTTTTCAGTCCGTTCACAAAAATATATAATATTGAATATTTATTTTCAATCGTTACCGATATATAGGGTGATTGAACTGAATTTTAACTTTTAACGGACTCACCCTATTTACTATTTTCCTATTGGGCGTGTCGAAAAATTTCTTTTACTACTAAAATTCGTTTTTTTATGAGAAAGCCAAGTATAATAACAATAAATTTATCATTTGTCAAATTTGACAGATTACAAGACCAGTTAGGATTTTTTTTTAAATGGCAACCTCTATATATGGGCACACCATTAAATAGCATTCTTCAATTTGCTTACAAAATGTATAACTCTTTTTATATTTATTTTCAATCGTCTCCATAATACGGGGCATTCAAGCTAGCGCACCGAATTTTAAGTGATTCACCCCTTAAAATTATTTTTCTTATTTAACGTACCAAAAATTTTCTTTTACTACTAAACTTAGTTTTTTTTTTCTGAGGAAGCCAAATGTGATCAGAAAAAATTGGTCACATGTCAAATTTGACATATTACAAAGTCAACTAGATTTTTTAAAATGGTATCCTTCACATTTGGTTTGAAAAGTGATAAATTTGTTGCTGTCATATTTTTTAGCGATTAATAACTTGAATGCCCTGTATATCCATAACGGCTGAAAATAAGTATCAGGTGTTATATATTTTTGTAAATAGACAGAGACATGCTATTTATTGGTGTGCTCATATGTAGGGGCTGCCATTTAAAAGATCCTAGTAGGCTTTGCAGTTAAATCTGATAAGTTACAAATTTTTTGGTATCATATTTGGCTTCCTCTTAAAAAAACTAAGTTTAGTACTGAAAAATTCTTCTTAGTATGTAGAATAAGTAAACAGTAAATTAAGTGAAACACTTAAAAAATGTCCGTGTACAATATTTGCAAATCACGCCAGAATCTGTTCAAAACAGGTTCTTAATATATTTCGCGTTCAATATGGGGATTACTCTGTGCTGATGATTTTAAAATAAGGTCTTTGAAACATTCAAGGTCACTTGACATACTCCATCTTTATAAAATTATTAATTCAAAAATTAGTTGTGCTGATTATTTGGCTTAGGTACCATTTAGTGTTTTTTTAAAGAAATTTCAGCATAAAAATTTATGCCTGTTACCGTTTTATTGAACGAATAGGTCCTTAAATTCTTTATTTTATATATATATATATATATATATATATATATATATATATATATATATATATATATATATATATATATATTATATATACATATAAATAAATATATATACATGCACGAGGGTGGATCCATAAGCCTGGTGAGTTTCTATGAAATGCGGGCAAATTTTGTCAAAAAAGTCGACTGCGGGCCAGATAGAAACTGAACTGAAGGCAATTCATGGGGAATGCACCAGCACTCAAGACCATTGTTAGTGAATAAATGAATGTAAAGGTGACCGTAAGAGCACAACAGATGCTGCAAGTTCAGGACACCCCATTGCGGTTTCTTCTGAAGAAATGGTCGATAAAATTCATGGTATCGTGATGGAAATCGTCGCATCGAGCTTCGTGAGATTGCCGAGATAATTACGATTGACTATTTGGAAGAGAGTAAAGCAGTGACTGGCTCTTATTACGCGACGTTATTCGACCGTTTGCATAGTGAGTTGGAGCAAAAGCGACCTAGCTGGGTTTTAAGATCGATCCCCACCCACCCTGTTCCTCGAGTTTGGCCCCAAGTGACTTTTTTGTTGCCTTACCTCAAGAATTGCCTTGGGGGAAGAGTAAATGGGTTATCTGTGGTGTAAACGGATGTTATCCACAATTCGAAATATTTTTTTTAAGAGAGTAAGACAAATTGAAATCTAGACCAAATGTATTGAGCTCAATGTTATTTATAAGACTTTCCAATCCACCATATATATATATAAATATATATATATATATATATATATATATATATATATATATATATATATATATATATATATATATATATAATGTAACCCGAAAAAGTTCCAAGTTTTTAATCTAAAATCACCGCCGTCATTATGTGATTTTGGATAATTCAGTTATTATTACGAGTAATATACATCAATATAAGAACAAACAGTGTTTCTTCCCATGGATTAGGAATGTCATAGTTAGAAATGTATTTGAATTTAATTAGAAAAACTGTGTTAAAACTAGTCGTCACTAAACTTCCGGCAACACCTATAAAACATTTAAAATATTTTTTGCATTACTAACTTGCAATATTTTATAAAAAAAAAAAATTAGTTTTGCAGCATGTTTCACGACGTAAACAAAACATATAACCCTTGAGAACTGCAGTGCCCTCCTTTCATCTTGTCGTAAAAATCCCCTCTCTCTTTCTAAATTTATAAAAGAATAAGTATTGAGAGTGTTTAAATATATTAAACTATACATGCAAGTACTTATATATGTACATACATTCAGATACATATACACATATTGAATTGAAAAACTGAATCTCTTAAAATTATATTTTGTTTTTTGATTTGTTAGTCTTTTGATAATTAATCGCAGAATTACGATTTTTCTGGAAAATTTATTGTCAGTGGACAATCTTTTTAACAGTAGCTTGGCTAAAAGGGTCTAAATTATAATTCTTTCTTATTTCTTCGAAACAGAAACTCCAATCAAGTTTTTTATTCTTCAAAATTGACATGAATGATTGGAATAGTCGTACCTAAAAATCTTGGGCGTAAAAAATCATAGTTGGATGGTTTTCTTAACTTTGAAGTTTAACTCAAATGGTAGTTTATAAAACTATGTTAACCCTACAGTAATGACTCAAATGAAAATGATCAACATCATATAATAGATTAACTAGGAATTTAGTCACATAAATTTTTGTTATATATATATATATATATATATATATATATATATATATATATATTTATTTGTAGAAATTAAAAAAGAAATACAATTTTCTTCAATCGTCCCTGTTACGGCTATAGATAATTATGTAAAAATATGTCCTTTTTTAATTTTATTGTGTCATTAACCTTACAACTGAACTATTAAAAAATTAAAATATGCGGTTAGATAATAACTCGCTTATAAATGTCATAGTAACTTAACAACAGCAGCTGGTGTCATTGGATATTTTAATTTTTTTTTTTCGCTTACGTACTCCCTATTTAATTAACCCATGTCGTTTCGCCAGAAAAATCTCCGATTTTTAAGATCGACTCCTTGCAGTAACAACGACGATTATTGCCAGAAATCGTAAAATAAACAGCAGTTTTTAAAGTATAACAGGAAAAAAGTGATCAGAAGTTTTCGTCTACTGTATGGCCGAATAATGACTTTATTCAACTAATAGGCTATATATATATATATATATATATATATATATATATATATATATATATATATATATATATATATATATATATATATATATACATTCAGATACATATACAAATATATTCGCGAAAAAATTAAATATCTCTTAAAATTATATTTTATTTTTTGATTTTCTAGTCTTTTTACAATTAATCGCAGAATTAGGATTGTTTCTAAAAAATTTATTGTCAGTAGACAATCTTTTCAATAGTAGCTTCCCTAAAAAATCTAAATTATAATTTTTTCTTCTCTCTACGAAACATAAATTCCAATAAAGTTTTCACTTTTTCAAAATTGACGTAATGATTGGAATAGTAGTACCTAAACATCTTGGGTATAGAAAAAATCATATTCCGATGGTTTTCTTAACGATGAAATGTTTGCTTAAAAAAAGTTTTAGTTACAAGTAACGGGCAAAAATTTAACTCAACTGTTAGTTTATAAAATCATTTTAACCCTACAGAAATAACGTAAATGAAAATGATCAGTATCATATAAAATATAAAGAATGTGGCAGCTTCGTGTCGTAGCACTTGCTTGCGGTGCAGAAGGTGTCGAGTTTCAAACCCGGCAGGTCGGTATACTTATTTATTTAAATGTACATGGCTTGGCCACGTACATAGGTTTGCAAAAATGCAATAACGTCCGTCGCAGCGAGCACATACAGGTTCGTCCGCCCGCATTAATTAATGGTCAAATGTAAAGAAACTTTACCTGAATATATATAGTTTCGTCCGCCGCTAATTTTCGGGAATATACATTCTCGTCCGATTTACCTGGTTTAAAATATACCTAAATAATAAAATACGAGTACATTCGAAAAGTTTTATTAGAACAAATATAATTGCATATAATTAATATTCTTAAAAACTATAATAATGTTACGTATTGCAGCATAGAAATTGGATTATTATTAGGTTTTACAATATTTTCCTGTATAAAATTTTCTAGTTTTTGTTTAAACGTTTGAAACTATTTACACTCTGTATTTGTACGTATATTTCACATTGGTAATGTTAAATTGTTTCCAAAAATACAAATACATTAGGATGACTAGAATTAAAACATTTATTTAAATGTGAGTGAAACGACTCACATGCTTTTGTTGTTCTCTGGCTGGAATCTGATTTCGCGGCCCATATATTAGGTGGAAATAGCGCATCATCTTCTATATAATTTTCTACGAGGTAGTCCGCAAATTTTTCTAACTGTTGGTTGCTAGGTCTCATTTCATTTAGCTCAAAAGCAAAGCATTCACCCACAATTTCGGGATCTATATTATAAAGGAAGATTAATTAGATAAGGTATAACGATATACTATAATAACCGAATCTTTGTATTTTGAGATAATATTACCGGACAAATACTGAAATAATAGTTACCTAGGAAAAGAAGGTCAAAACAATACCCAATCCATTTCCCTAGTTCTGTTCTCTTATAGTCTCTGGCCAATTCTAGCCCTTGAATTTTTCTTCACCAAGCTTGACTGAGATGAAAACGATAGCCTATAATTTACACGTTATTCCAAACTTCTTTAACGGCCTTGTGGATTGATGTTTTAAAATCTATCACGACTTCTGCCGGTTGAAACAGCAAGTTAAACTCTCTACATTAATTTAAAATATAGATTAAACAATGTGCATATGAGTTTGTCGATTTGTCCTTTAATAGACAAAATACAAGCTGAATATAATGTCCATTGCAGCATATTTGAATGTTCCGTCCATGAATATACGAGTACACGCGCACAAATGTTTCAAATTGGTTTCGCATGGAAATATTACTATATTCGACAAAGAATTATTTATTTTCAAAAAATCTTCTCCTCTGTTCGTGACAATCGAAGTCATCTTATCCAGAGCATGATGTAAATCAGTACAAAACTTGGGCAGTGTAGGAACCTTTTTTCTTCTCACATCATAAATACTTCTTTCTTTTCACAGAACCTAAATATTTCACTGTTAAACATTCGGTCTTATTGTGTTTCAAAACAGACTGAACAATTCTTTTCGGTTGAAGTCCAATATCTTCGGACGCTTTGCATTTTGCCGAAACTGCAACCAAATGTTTTTATAAGTCAGATACACTTACGAGGCTGGTTTGAAAAGTCCGTGCAAAAATAAAAACTACTTATGTGTTTGGGGTAAACCTTTTTTATTTTTCGACATAGTCTCCTTTTAGGCTTATACACTTCATCCAACGATGTTCGAGTTTGTTGATCCCTTCCGAATAATAGGATTTGTCCAAGTCTGCAAAATATCCATTAGTGTCTGCAATCACCTTCTCGTTTGAATAAAATCTTTGTCCCGCCAGCCGTTGCTTCAAATTGGGGAACAAATAGTAGTCCGAGGGAGCCAAGTCTGGAGAATAGGGGGGATGTGAAACGAGTTGGAATCCTATTTCCATTAATTTTGCGACCACAACTGCTGAGGTGTGTGCTGGTGCGTTGTCGTGATGGAAAAGGACTTTCTTGTGGGCCAATCGCGGGAGTTTTTCTTGCAGCTCGGTTTTCAAACGGTCCAATAACGATGAATAATATTCACCTGTAAGAGTTTTACCCTTTTCCAGGTAGTCGATAAGGATTATCCCTTGCGAATCCCAAAAGACAGTCGCCATAACCTTTCCGGCCGAAGGAACGGTCTTCGCCTTTTTTGGTGCAGATTCCCCCTTGGTAACCCATTGTTTAGATTGTTGTTTGGTCTCAGGAGTATAGTAATGTATCCATGTTTCATCCACAGTGACGAAACGACGCTTAAAGTCCTCCGGATTCTTCTGGAACAGCTGCAAACCATCCTTGCAACACTTCACACGATTCCGTTTTTGGTCAAGCGTGTTTATGCAAAATATTATGTACCCGTTCAGTCGAGATGCCCACAGCACTAGCAATCTCACGCACTTTAACTCTTCTGTCATCCATCACCATATCATGGATTTGATCAATGATTTCTGGAGTCGTAACCTCCACAGGCCGTCCAGAACGTTCAGCGTCACTTGTGCCCATATGGCCAGTCCGAAAATTTTGAAACCACTTATAAACTGTTCTAATCGAAGGTGCAGAGTCACCATAATGTTTATCAAGCTTCTCTTTAGTCTCCTGAGGCGTTTTGCCTTTCATAAAGTAATGTTTAATCACCACACGAAATTCTTTTTCGTCCATTTCTTGAAAATTACTCGACTTCCTTGATTCACACGAATGCCAAACACAAAGAAATAGACCAATATGGCTGAAACTTGGCGTGCGTTCACTCAAGAGATGCTACTAACTAAACATGACCTCGATACGCGCCGGTGGTGCCATCTCTCGGACTTTGCACGGACTTTTCAAACCAGCCTCGTAATTCGGCATGACAATGTGTCAGGTTACACTTTGATATCACGTACTCTTGGCCAACAGTATATAAAGCAGCCTTACATCTTGGAACTCTGCATCTCCACTTAACTTCACCACTTAACAATTTATCCGCGAAATTAAATTTAAAAATTATTTACAATTAAAAAAACTTTGCCTCGTTTATGGCCTTTTTACACAGTTTCAGTCGAACTGTCCGTTTTTCCTATGTGGAAAAAGGCAAAACTGAAAACAGAACTGAAACGGAGACCGACACCCGACGGTATGGGGTTTTTTTCTTCCACCGTTTCTTCAACGCCACAGCTAAGGCTACTGCAGTGAGACAGTCTTCATACATGAGCTATTTTACACATGTACACTTTGGGACAGTATGACAACACATGTTTGAACGCGAAACACACATAACACTTTGAAAGATAACTCGGACTGAGAACTGAACGGACGGTGTAAAAACGAACCTCCTTCCGAACTGAAATGAAACGAAAACCGAGACGGAACTGAGAACTGATATGACAGTGTAAAAGGACTATAAGACACACTTGTTTGGACGTTTATACCTTCCATGTCCATTATTTATTCAATCATTCGATGAATTGAAGTGAAATAAAACAAACCTCAAGGAATAATGGGTTATGGTTAAACGCCACCCCAATAAGCCTAAATATTTCATAATTATTTTTATTGCATGGGTTTTTTCAAATTACGGTCAAGATCATCCGTCGTTTACCTGCGTTACCCTCTGACGAAAGTGTATATTTGAAATTTAAGACGCCGGCGCCGGACGAAAATGAATGTCTTAATTTATGCAAAAAGGGATTACGGACGAAACTGTAATTTCCGGTCGCAGCATTACCGGGTTGTCTAAAAGGTGCCGTGAAATACAAAAATGTATGCTTCGGCACTTGGACAACGTTGATGGGTATTACGACATCCCGCCGATATCCTCAGGATATGAAAAAGGGAAAATCCCTACTCAGGCGGACAGGTAAACGATAAAAAATAGGAATAGGAAGGTAGCCATATAAATTTTTTGTTTTTTTATATATACATATATTTATTTGTAAAAATTAAAAAAGAAATACAATTTTCTTTAATTCTCCCTGTTACGGCTATAGATAATTATGTAAAAATATGTATTTTTGTGAAATTTTATTGTGTCGTTAACCTTACAACCGAACTATTAAAAAAATTAAAATATGCAGTTAGATAATAACTAGTTTATAAATGCCATAGTAACTTGACAACAGCAGTTGCTGTCATCGGAGATTTTAATTTTTTTGTTTTTCGCTTGCGTACTCGCCGTTTAATTAACCAATATCGTTTCGCAAGAATATCTGATTTTTAAGATCGACTCCTTGCAGTAACGACGATTTGCCAAAAATCGTAAAATATACTGTAGAGTTTTTTAAAGTATAACAGGAAAAAAGTAATCAGAAGAGAACCAGTTTTCGTCTACTGTATGGCCGAATAACGACATTATTCAACTAATAGGCGATGTGGTTCTTACCAACATATGCTTTTTTTAACAGCATTGTACAATTACATAGCAGAGTTTTCAATTCAATTTTAGTAACATTGTGAATTAGAATTAAATCGATTAGCAGAACCCGGTACATATAAAGTACTTTCACTGTCCTTTCGATTGTCATATACGTAAATAAATAGGCCTTTTCGTATGTTCAGATCAAGAGAAATTACCCTTCTGACGTAATTCTAGAACACTCTTAGAAAAAGCATAATACTTATTAAGTATATTCCATCTTTGGCTAGATTTTATACCATGGTGATTTATTTGTACTTAAAATTATTAATAAATTTTATTACTTTATTAGGTGTACCAATTAATTCGATACCTTCTTTAAATCAACAAAATGTTTATGTATTTTCAAATAACTCAACCAAGAGAAATATTTCCCATTATTCTCTAGTTTTTCCCCAGGCAGTTGGCGGAATTTCCTCTTTGAAAAAATGGAATTTTCAGTAGGGCTGGACGATAATGGATTTTCTCTATCGACGGTTGATAAGTTTAACTACGATGTATTGATTATTATCGTTATTTCAATAATTATCGACATGTCTATAAATGATTATTATGTAAAAATTGGTTACCGGAGAGGAAGATTTCGAAAAAAAAGAACCATTTCTTCCAAAAAAATTGTATCACCTTCTAAACCGGGAAGTAAAGATAAATGGTACCTACCGATATATTGACAATTATTTTTAAAATAACCTATCGTTATTCGATATATCGACAACTATCGATATATCGAAAAAAATTTCCATCCCTAGTTTCGACTTTATTATGCTTTTTTTAATGTTCTTCAATGAATTTAAGTGGGAATCGGCGAGATGATGTTACAGACACGGAAATAAATGGTAATTAAAGGGGAGCCACGTCTGGAGAATACACAGCCATCTCCAAAAAAAAATAAAAGGTCATTTTTTGCGATGTCTTGAACGTCACGATCCAAAAGATCAAAATCCCTGGAACCATCATGCATTAAAGTTGAACAAATTATTGGCGTAGCTTCCGACGGGTTTTTTGTCTCTGAAAGGAAGTGCTACTGTTGGTCGAACGACATCGTTCTTGTGACTGTATTTTGAGATTGTAAAGTTAGTAGCATCGTACCATGTGTAATTTTGCTGCTTTAGCGTGGATCTCTCTATAGATAAATATGACGGCAAAAGGTGAGTTCAAAACTGAATTTTACGTTACTTATTTCAAAAGTATCGTTTTTTTTTGTACACCTACTATATCCACTACGGCCACGGAAGTATGGATACCTTATTAATATTCAGTTATGCAGTGAATAACTATTCTTTTCGTATTAGATTTTATTCTTTTTAACCCTGTACCATTTTCCTAAGAAAATATTCCTTTGAATGAAAATAATCACTCTTAAACGAACAGAGCGCTCCATCTACTATTTGTAGGTCTAACCCAAGCGTATGATTCAGTCCAAGTGAAAAAACTACAAATATTAGAACGATCAACCATAAACAGTACAGCAATCGCCGCAGTAAAACAGCTGCACGACCGTTCCCGAATAAAGTTGGGAAACATTCTCTTCGAAAATGTTTCTGTAATAAAGGGTGTTAGACGGAGTTGCTGTATGTCTCCTTCATTATTCAAAATTTATCTAAATGGGACTTTAGGGAGATGGCGAAGAGCATGTGGAGGAATGGGAGTACAGCTGACCGACGAAACAACTTTGTATACTCTACATTTTTCCGACGATCAGGTGGTTATTGCTCAGAACAAGGAAGACCTTGAATTTATGACAAGAAAATTGTTTGAAGATTATAAAAACTGGGGTTTAACAGTTAACTGCAAGAAAACCACTAAATACTGGTGTGGTCACTGATGCTTGTGAAGAGTATACATATATATCTTGGAACTAACATAAGTAAAGACGATAGAACGGAAAGAGAAATGGAGAGTAAAGGAAAGGCTGTCGGTCATAAGACACTTAAACTCTGTTATATGATCGTGAAATTTGGCAACTGAAATGATTGGAACAGAAACTATTGACACTCGAAATTGATTACTGCCGAAGATCTGCTGGAGTGTCAAGAACGGATAGAGTTAAAGATGAAATAATAAGGGATGTTATAAAAGTTAGGAGTTAGCACCCTAACACACGTAAAAGCTAAACTGGGAAATGCTAGTTGTTTTTGAAAAGTAGGATGAAAAATCACAAGATAAGCAAAAATCCCCGGGTGGCAATCCATACCTTCGAAGAAGGGACCCCATCGGATACGGGGGGGGCTATTCTACTTCAAAGCGAATAGTTAACCCAAGCTTAAAACTCAGCCAAACGAAGAAATCCCGAAACAGAATAGCTGCTCTCGGCACCTGGAATATACAGGGATGGAGGACAAAGAACATCGAAGTCATACAGGTGTTTAAGAAGATGAACATAGACATTTAAGTAATAAGCGAGACGAAGAAAAAGGGAAGTGGAATAGAAGAAATAGATGAAGTGATGCATTGTTGGAGTGGAGTAACGAAGGAAGAAAGAGCAAAGGCCGAAGTTGGAAAATTAGTAAAAAAGAAGTGGAAAAAGAAATTAACATCTTGGGAACCCATCAATGAAAGAATTATAAAACTAAATATAACAATGCTAGGAAAAGACATGGTAATATTAGGAGTATACGGCCCAATAGAAGACAGCACTATAAGAGAAAAAGATAACTTCATGGAAACACTAGAAATAGAAATACAAAAAGTAAAGAAAAACCAAGAATTAACAATAATGGGGGGAAAATCGTGCGAACATGTAGAACAGAATATAGGAGGAACTAAAAGCACAGAGTCATGGAGAATAATTAAAGCATTAAGGACCAACAATAGAGAGAAGATGTATATAGAGTATATCCCAGAAAGCAAGTGGGAAGAATATTATAAGAAGCTGCTAACAGAAGACAGACAAGAATTCCAGGAAGAGAATCCTGAAAAAGAACAGAATAAAGAAAAAAAAAGAACTAAACTAAGCTATGTAGAAGTAAAGAATACAATAAAAACACTCAAAAATAATAAATCTGCAGGGCCTGGGGGTGTGGTAAATGAAATGATTAAGTACGGGTCTAATAAATTACATCGAATGCTGAGAAACATGTTCCACAGAGCGATAAATGGAGGAAAAATATCAGAGGAATGGTCAAAAGCCTATATAGTATCTATATTTAAAAAGGGAGACTGCAGAAAATGCACAAACTATAGAGGCCTAAGCATAATATCGAGTATGGGACGTTTGTATGGAAAAATTATTAAAAATATCATAGAGGAAAATATAAAAGGAAAAATCGGTGAAGACCAAGCCGGCTTTACGGCCGGAAAATCATGTATAGACCACATATACACTATAAAACAAACAATGGAAAAAAAAAAAAACTGGCAAAGAATAGAGAAGTTCATTTAGCCTTCATAGACATAAGAAAGGCCTATGACTCAGTACCAAGACAAAGATTATGGAACGCAATGAAAGAAATAGGCATTGACAAAGAACTAATATACGCAGTAAAAGCTCTCTACGAAAACAACACAGTGAACATAAAAATAGGACATAAAATAGGGAAGAGACTCCAAACATCAAAAGGCCTATTACAAGGATGCTCTACATCCCCCACACAATTCAAAATATACCTCGAACAAACATTAAAAAAATGGAAGCAAAAATGTAGTGGAATGGGAGTCCCAATACGAGAAGATTACTTATATACTCTAAGTTTCGCAGACGACCAAGTCATCATAGCGCAAGATGAGGAAGACCTCAGTTATATGATAAGAAAACTGATAGAAGAATACACTAAAGCAGGATTAGCAATAAACTTTGATAAAACGGAATATCTAACAACAAAGGAGGGAAACGTGGAGAATCTAGAAGTCGATAACGCAACAATAATCAAAGGAACCGATAGATTTAAATATTTAGGAACCATCATTTCAAAAAACGCAACATCAGAAGAAGAGATTAAAGCTAGATTAGGACAAATGCGGACATGCATAAGACAATTAAATTCGATCCTGTGGGACAAGCACATTACAAAGAGAAACAAAACACGCATATACAAATCAATAATACAAAGCATAATGACATACGGGTCAGAAACATGGACGATCAACAAAAGAAATAAATCTAAAATTAACGCGGTAGAGATGGAGTATTGGAGAAGATGTTGTAGAGTGCTACGTATGGAGAGAATAACAAATGAAGAAATAAGAAGTAGAATGAACATCAAAGAGAACGCAATAAACACCATTGAAGAAAAACGATTAAAATGGTATGGACACATAAGACGGAGCGAAGATAATAGGTGGATAAAGAAAATAACGGAGTGGAGCCCTATAGGGAGAAAAAAGAGGAAGACCCAGACGATCGTGGAGAGACGATGTGGACGAGGCTATGGAGGACAAGGGTCTAGCAGATCGAGACTGGGAAGATAGAAACGGATGGAATCAAAGGCTGAGAGAAGGAAGACAGCGTCAGCTGTAGAAAATCCTTGATATATATATATATATATATATATATATATATATATATATATATATATATATATATATATATATATATATATATAAACCACGATTATTGAGGAAACTGAACAACGGCAACTTATATGGTACGTACACGTGGAAAGAATGGATTAACACCGAATACCAAAGATAGTTCTAAAGTGGGTACCAAGCGAAAAGAGGAGGAGAAGGAGACCAAGAGGAGGTGTTCAGAGGGCAATGTCAAAGACCCAGAGATTGGGAAGATCGAAGAGGATGGAAACTGGGAACCGAAAGGAGAAGAACGCTATAAAAAACCGAACTGATGTTGTAGATTTTTTTTATAAACATTTGTTGCGTCGAAAATTAGAATAAAATAAATCATAATACTTATATGTCTTTGAACTGTCACTCATCACTTCGAATCTTACTTTCTGTACCCATCTCTTGTTTTAGATGTTTCTTTACACTAAAAAAAACTGTCCGCCGTCCGGAGCTCCGACTTTAAAGCTCTCCAGTTTTTCATCAGACTTTATTCTGCCCATTTGTGTTTTTCCCACATCTCGTGTTAAACTGTCACATTCAATGGCCTATGGTAAGCCTCTCTCCATTGAAATTCGTTTAGCCATTCTCACTTTACGTTGAAAAAAACCTATCAGTACGTAACATCGCAAAAAAAATTTCGTACTTCGACGGTGAATCTTACTTTACAACGCGACAGAGAAACAGGAAGTCTTACCGATCTCCATTTGCTTGGGCCAGCCCGCGTAACATCCGATATAGAAGATCAATTTATCAGACTCATGAGTAAGCGAAATAGAAGGTTAACTGCCCCAGATATTTCTGCGGTGTTTAATCGGGGACACGATAAAACAATATCAGTCAGTACAGTAACGCTGCGTCTCCCGGAGGGTAATCTTCACGGTCGTATTTCGATCAAAAAACCGTGCGGCAATAAGGCCAAACTGCTTCAGTGGGCGTACAACCATCATCCCTAGACAATTAGACAGGAGAAAAACGTATTATGGATCGACGAACTGAAATTAGAAATTTTAAGCCAGAGACGGAGAATCTTCGTGCTTCTGAAAAAATGATACAAGACTGTATTGTTCCGACTCTCAAGCATGGAGAGGTGAGTCTGTTTTAGTGTGAGGGGGGTGCTTCTTTTTGCCTGGAGTGGGCATGGCGATGGCATTTTAAGGAGAGAATATTATGAAAACATTTTAACGGAAAACGCCATACTATCTGGGTTGCGATTACTCGGAAAGGGATTCGTAATGATGCACGACAACTAAACATACTTCAAAGCCATGTAAGGACTATCTAGTAGACCAAGAAGAAAAAAAATACTTAAAATGATGGCGTGGCTACCACAGAGCCTAGACTTTAACCCCATTGATTTGCTATGGGATAGGCTGGACAGAACCGTCAAAAAGGGGCGTCCCACGTCCAAAAATCATTTGGAGTCTTCTTTAATGCGTCTGGGGAGAGTTACCACTCGATAAATTAAAAAAATTAATCGAGAGGATGCCGAAAATAGTAAAAAAAACCCCTGAATGCAAGGAGCACTTTTTTTTGATCAAAATAATGTTTAATATTAAAGCTAATTTTTTACAGTGTTGATGATGGTTTCTGTTTATTTTTACGCGTTCTATAGTAATATATTATGTAATAAATGTTTTTCGTACAATAAAGGGAGTAAATTAATTTTATATTTGGTGTCCATACTTCCATGAGTGGTAGTGTTCTTAATTTTCTCTAAATCTTACTTATTTTTAAAAATGAAATATATTATTCTCATCTGTTCTTGTATAGTCATTCTCTCCTCTAGCACCTTCTATAATATGCCCATTAATAAAATAACTAGGAGGTTGGTTAACATAACATGGAGGTTTATTGGTGCCGACACTGCCGTGGTTATAAGCAGCATAATTTCTGTCACAGACTGTGTCCTTGATAAGAACATCTACAGGAGCAAAGTATATTCTAAAGTTTGGCTCTTTGTAATCCAGTTTGGTTATAAGAAATTTGGGCATTCTATCTGAGATCACCCATACATAACCTTTTCGGTCAACCTGTAAAAATAAACCGCTCTTAAAAATAAAATAATATCAGGAAATGGTATGCACTCGGCTACTTTTGTTTTATTGAAAATCATTTTTTTTTAATTCAATTACCTTTATGTCAGCTGGGAAAATTAATTCTTGATCATTTTTGTCCACGACAGCAATATTTTCCTGGCCGTAAGGTCTTTTGTAATTCCAACAACCTATAGCGTTCTGATCTATCAAGTTAAAGAATTGAATACCATCATGGGTCATAACTCTTGAGGTAGTGTGAGTACTTGGACCTAAAAAGATGATTTTTCTATTTCATGTTACAAGTTTAATAACATTTTTCAGCGTGCCACTCGTGCCACTTTTCTTATTCTTTTGAATATTTAAAAAAAAAGTTAGATATTTAGAATTACCTCGTTCATCTAAAGCATAAAAATCGTGGTAACTATCCTCGGTTCTAGAAGAATTTTGGAGTATTTGTGTAGATACTGCAAATTCTCTATTACTAGCTAAGGGACTGAAATATACTATGCGGAACCCATTTTTCTGCAATGGCGATAGGCTCATACCAAAAATTCCCTCTTCGGACCATTGGAAATTTAGACCATCATTATTGAAATCACCTAAAAAAATTAATTTTCTAGAAGCCAGGTAATTTAGGTCCGTATTCTTAGGTGTTCTTTGGGGTGCGTTCAGACCTTAATTTATTGATGCATGTCGTTTTATAGTCAAAAACATCACGTCCTGAATTTTACTTACAGTTAGTAAATTCGGAAGCTGTCTTGAGAACTTCTAAATACTACTTGTAGGGGTTTGTTTCTTATTAAATTATTACTTTTTATTTATTATTATTATTATTAGTATTCAGTAAAAACGTGTCCGCGATAATTCATTTTTGGTAGAGGCGATTCCAGCGATTCAACAATCGGTAGAGGGCGTCTTTCTCTATGACTCATTTTATTTATTTATTTATTTACTACATTCTACAGTATTCCAATTACAGAGTGGGAAAATAACATACTGAAATGTACTAGACCTAATTAAAATTAAATAGCTTATTAACAACATATTTTAAAACTACATTTTTTTTACTTTTGTCACGCTGCAGTGGAAAATATCCAGCTGGTTCTGCATTTGATTATATTTCTCGCAAATTTGAAATAGGGGAGAAAATTTTAGCACATTTGTTCTTGGGGTTGGTAAATTAAAAGTTGCAGACTACGTGCCGCGGATCTAGGTACATGAAATGGCAGACACTGTAAGATTTTGTTTGCTTCAATTTTGTTTGATATTATTTTACGTAAAAATATTATTTGGGCTTTGTTTCGGCGTACCTCTAAACTTTCCATCGAAACTCTATCCAAGAGATTTTCGTAGGGATAACCTATTTCGGGATATACTTCATCGAGTTTAAAACTAGCGTATTTTAAAAAACACTTTTGAATTTTTTCAATATTTTGAATGGGCGCTTGATAAAAGGGGCACCAAACAACAACTGAGTATTCAAACCGTGATCTCACGAAACTATTAAAGAGCAATTTTAGAGTATCATATTCAACAAAATCGGCACTATTACGTATGATGAAACCCAGTAGTTTAAAACTCTCCGCTGTAATCTTTGCAACATGGCCACGAAAACCCAAATCAGACACCGACTGACATCGCTCTAGGACCCGACCATTCATACTGTAATTGAATTGTATGGGTCTCAATTTTTTTGTAAAGGTGATTACATTGCACTTGGATGCATTCAGAAGAATTTTGTTGTTACTACATCAATCGTTTATAAGATTAAAGCCATCCTGTAGTCTAATGCAGTCGTTCAGGTCTCTGATTCTGCAATATAGCTTTACGTCATCAGCATAAAGTAGGTATTCAACACCCGCTCTCTGAGTAAGATCATTTATAAATATATTGAAAATGTGTGGCCTCAATTTTAGTAAAAGTATCATGCGATTTGGAACTTTGGTCAGAATTACGTAAAATCCAAAATAAATTACTTGTTCGGGCGTCGGTTTGAGGCAGTTTTTCTTTGTTCCTATCCAAAAAGGCCTAAAATAGCACATTCCGCGGCTACTAAATATATTAAAAAGTCGGTGTCGTTTGGGAAGAAAAGGGTAAATCGTAGGAAAAATCATTTCGAAAGTCGAAAAAGGAATCGTGTCTTTGTTTTCACGGGACCCGAAATTGACGCTGCGTCAAGGAGCGGCAAAACTAGGAAAATCAGGTTTGAATGTGTCCCATGAGACCGTTTGACAACATTTTCGTGCTCATAATGTCCAATTCCGAAGCACGTTGGAGAAACCTTTGTTGGGCGAAAATCACGTCGCGAAGCGGCTCTCTTGGATCCACAATAAGATATAACGTTTGGCCCTTATAAAGAGAAAGCTCAAAGAAAAGACTTTGAGGACTCGGTTGTCTCGCGTGAGATTCGAAAAATCTGAAGATCATTGCTGTAGCACGCAGAAAATCTCGTCGGCAGCATGCCTTGAAGATCTCAGGCGATTATTGATGCAGGAGGCGATTGAACCACTTACTAAGGTAATTGCGTCTTTGTTATCACACCAAAGAATACATTGATGGCAAAAAATGTTCTCGAAATACATTTTTTTCAAGAATGCGATTCTTACTTGACAGATTATACGTTAAAATTATCGTTTAAATTGTGCAATGTACCTTTCAGTGGATCCGGAAGGAAAAACCCATGTTCAAATCTCCAGCTTTTATTTTCTTTTAATGAATATACGATAAGTCCGTATCCCAATTCGTCACTAAAATAGGCATGGGCGTCGTCACAAGTCTTTCCTATATCTACTAGTGTATTAGCTATGAAAGTATTTGCGTTAGTATCTTCTTTTCGAAATTCATATCTGAAAGAAAAGGATTATAATAAAGATCTTGAACAAATTCAATTAATTTAAAAGAGAAGATTACATTTTTATAAGACACAGCTACAGGGGCGCGGGTATGTATGTATATAAAAATGTAATTTTCGACTTGAGCAGGCTTCAAAATTTTGCTTAATTTAGTGTGCGCACCCATTTTATTTTGTGTATTAAATATTAGGTACGTATTGCTTACATTTTTGTGACAACCGCTAATACAACCGGTAATAGGTCCTAACTTTTCAAGATTAAGAAATAATATTATTTCGTGCTTTTTTTGAAGATGATTTGATTTTTTTAAAATTTTAGTTTTATTTGAACTTGTGACTCAAAGCCACTTAATGCCTTATTAGGAAGCACGGCACAATAAATACTAAACGTTTCTTTTTTATATTAATTTTCCTTGTTATGTATGAACACATCTTTGTTGTGTTTCATATCCTGAGCTTTACACCACACTAACTCGCATGATTTAAAATAATTTTAAGGCTGAATAAGCAAGTGAAAATTTTAAATGTTATTACCAAATAGTACAGAAATAATATTATTAGTTTCTTATAAAGTTATTCTTATAATAAAATTACGAAAAATTGGTATTTTAGTCTTTAGAAGAGTAGAAAAAAATTAACAATATGAACTATTGTTTTAATCATTGGGGTAAAATTAGTCTGAACTAAAAGGCGAAGAATGTTGGCAGTAGTTAAATTTTATACTTTACCTATGTATTCTCGTATCGGTTCTTAAATCAAAAATATTTATTGCATATGGACATAAATTTTGGGTAGTATTTTCTATTCCAAAAGTCCCAGTATCTAACACCCAAAGTCTGTCACACTAAAAAAGAATAAGAATTCGAAAAAACAGTTTAAATTGCATCTCAAAGTTCAATTTTTGAGGGGACAGATTCCTAGCCTAATATCCCTATACCTAGCCAAAAATACTAAAATTTATCTTTGTCAATAAATGCCAATTTGTCGAAATTATCACCGCATCAAAAACATTTTCCAAAAATAAGAAAAACTGCCAAAATCATTATTTTAGTTTTTTTTTAATGTTCTGTACGAAACACTTAAAAGATCACTTCGGTGTCTGTCTGTCCGTCTATCACACCCGATTTTCTTCAAAACTGTTTGATATAGAAAGATGAAATTTGGCACTAATATAAGAATTGAAGGCCTCATAAGAGCCGTGTAGTTTTGCAAGTTAAATTTTGACTCAAGGGTTTAGTTTTGGGAGTGAAATTGGAAGTGAAAAAAAAATTACCAGACTGATTGAGTGTAGTGTCAAATGAAAGCTAAAAACACAAGTTCAAAAATATATATAATGTAATACTTGCGTACACTTGTCTTTGTTTTCAAAAAATTGCGAAAAATCGCTGTCTCCCCCCTTATCTCGAAAAGGGCTGATCAAAAAATTTTGAAAAAATCCTGGAATATTCTCCAGAGGGTGTAGATTGAACGAAAATTATCACGAGTGCATTGCCTTTAATAATTTGTCTGGTATATAAAAAAAGAACAAAAATTTCAAGTTTTCAGTGAAGCTCGGAAAAAAACTTGGGGTGTATTTTGTGAAGTCATTGATCCGGAACACTAATTGCGCAAGACCGATTTACACTTGGCCGGTCATTGTCATTAAAAAAATATTAACATGGAAATTGTTAATGTAAATAAAATCCAAAATACGTAAATAAATTTTAAAACAATAAGGATTAATTAAATAAAAATTAATAAATAATATACAAAGAAACTGGTTATCTTACTTAAAATTACGTAAATTTAATTGGCCCTGTTCAACTTTCCCTAAATCGGTTGATTGACCTGGCACCCTTCAAGGTCTGGGGAGTGGAAAAAATAAAGGCGATTTCTCATAAAAAGTGCGTTGATATATTTTTTTCGATAGCTGTGATGCCTATGCATTGTATTGTGATAGTGATGGGTCTCAGTCAGTCGAAAATTTTCTTCATTTCATTCAAGTTAGGATTTTAAGAAGTAATATGGACGGTATCATCGAAATTATTTTCTCTTTAAGCTGCTTATAATTAGGTAGAGTTTCAAGCGGCATGGATTTCTTACAAACAAGCCACAAAGTTCTCATTTACAGATAATTGGTTGGTATTAACTAAAAATTTTGGTTCGACCAAGCTTTTTGCTTCACAAAAAACTGTTTATTTTAGGTTTTGTCGTTATATATACAAAATAATCCACTTTTGTCGGTAATATCTCACATATTTAGTGAATTTTAGCTGTTATTTTGAAATAATGACATTTACTGGCAAAGCTAAATTTTAATATGTACCACCGCCAATTTTTTAAGGACCCTAATACAGTAAAAATCTGTACCCTCAAAATTTTTGAGCCTGATATTAAATATAGAAAATAATACTCTATATTTAACCTATACTGATCAAAATATGAATGAATAATTATAACGGAAAGTTATTACACTTTCCTCCTCTGTTTATAAATATATTTTTTCCTGATAGTATCTATACAGGGTGCCCCATATGTATGGAATAATGATTCCACATCATGTATTACTCAGTGTATCAAAAAAATGTTTAAATAAAAGTCATAGGGTGCTATATGCTGACGTTGACAGTAAAATGTTTTGAACTGTCAGTTCGAAGAAATTACGCCATCTCGATTTTTTTTTTTTTAAATGAAAAGACCTGTATATTATTTTACTTTTGAGTCCTATTAAAAATTCTAGATATTATTTTTCTAATATATCATAAGTCTAAATTGTACTATTTTGGAATTATTGTCATTTGAAATTTAAAATAAAAAAAGACAAAAAACTATTAATAAATACTCTAGGTTTATTTTTAAGGTAACAATTGCTCAAAATGGCTACCGTTAACAGCGAGGCAATGACCCAATCTCTCATAAACAGCCGGAACAGAGTTTTGCAGGGAATCTGGGGTAATCTGTGCTACTTCATATTGAATTTTTTGTTGTAAATCTTCTATAGTTTCAGGTCCACTTCGGTAAACTTTGGTTTTCAAATGACCTCATAAAAAATCGAGTGGTGTAAGGTCGAGACTCCTTGCAAGTCATTCTACAGCACCTCTTCTACCTATCCATCGATTAGGAAAAATCGCATCCAAATATCTACGAACATTGATTTCATAGTGAGGAGATGCTCCGTCCTGTTGGTACCACAGATTCGTGTTAGGAGTATCCAAATTATTTTCAGCGGGAAAAAGACCTGCACAAGTTGGAATAACTTGCTCTTGGAGTAACTGTAAATACTTCCTGTTGTGTTCCTGTTCTTCGTAACCAACCATTATTAACAAAGTGATTCTTTCAGTTTCTGTTAAATGTACTATTATGATATTACGCTCAAATTGCAGTTTCACAAAATGCAGCAATAAACGTTTTCGTCAATAAATCATTTTTTGACGCTATTAAGTCGTTATTTAGAATCGGAAGAGATCTATCTATTGATTCAATGAAGAGGTTATACTGCTCTCTGGTAAGATCTCACCTTGAATATGCATCAACGGTATGGTCACCTTACTACAATGTTCACAGCGCAGGGATTGAACGTGTCCAGAATAAATTTATTGGATATTGCTCTCATAGATTGGGGCTGGTTGGTGACAGAGGAGCCCTGGCTAGTATGCTTGGTCTGCGGACATTAGAGGACAGGAAAAGGGTGTCAGATCTTTTCACGATATTTAAATTGCTAAATGATGTTATTGATTGTCCACCCCTCTTAGGGCAGATACAGTTGAAGGTTCCAGAACGCTCCTTAAGAAGAAATGAGATATTTGTCGTCGGTCATCACGGTACTAACTATGGAGTCCACTCTCCATTGACTAGATCCTTGCTCTTCCTAAATAATAATCCTTCCATCAATCCATTCGGAGGCTCGCTGTCTGGCTTTAAAGGACAAGTCATTAAAGTGGTGTGTGACCACTGATATGTTTCCTGTTTATTAGATTGGGTGGTTTGAACTGTGAAGTTGTATCATTTTTTTTTGTTCTATCTAAATATTCATTACTGTACTGTTGTTATTACTTTATATATTGAATATTATAAGTTTTATAATGGAGTTTTCCGTTTATTGATAATAAATAAATAAATAAATCTGACAGTAAATGTTTCACACAAGCCAGCTTAAAATAAAAATTTAATTTGATCTTCTTAATTTCAAATATCAATAATTTCAAAACAGTTCAATTTAGACATATGGTATGTTAGACAAATGATATCTAGAATTTTTAGTAGGACTCAAAAATAAAATAATATACAGGGCTTTCCATTTTAAAAAAATCAAGATGGCGTAATTTCTTCTGACTGACAGTTCAAAACACTTTATTGTCAACGTCAGCATGTGAGCCGTATAACACCCTATAACTTTTATTTAAACATTTTTTTGATACACTGATTAATCAATGCTGTGGAATCATTATTCCATACATATGGGGCACCCTGTATACGTGTGTGTTTGGAGATTTATGTAAACTGTAAAATATTCATTTTATTTAAAATTACCTTATCTGCATGTATTCTGTAAACTGTATTCAATCCAAATTTGCAATTTCCTAGTTCGTTCGCTTGTAAGCTGGGATAAGGTATCAGAGGTGGATTTTTAATAGAAGAATCCAGGGGAATATAATTTAAAGTTGCAGGAATACCTAAAATTTAATGTAAGTTGATCGATTTTCTGTTCTTTAAACAAATAGCAGGTCCATAATTAGTGAAAGAATTTGCTTTTATCAATTTTTCTGCTCAAAAGTGAAATATATTTGAAAGATCCAGCAAATCCAGAAAACTATACTCAAAAATATAGGTTTTTTTTGTGATAGTTTTGTGCCTTTATTTGCGTAATGATTGGCAAGTCTTTGACAGCAATAGATATTAAAGAAATATCCGTAAATTCGGCTGATTAATCACATTTTAAAAACAAAATTATCGTCTTAGATTATATTTTTCAAAATACCTGCTTTCCATCTTGGAACAGAAATAAACATTTTATCGCTCCATATTTCAATCCCAACGGGCAAAGCGTTTTCCGGTTGCATTTTTCCAGCTAGAATGTCATGGACTTTTAGATTTTCATTCGGATACTGGAAATCCAAAATATTCCATTCAAAAACTTTTTGAAGTTTATAGGTGGAACCAGCATCATGATTTTTTATAAAAGATAGAAACACTAAAAGGTATCCTATTTTAAAAAATCATCGTGATTTTTAATTTTTGTGAACCTAGAATTAAATAAAAAAATATCAATTTAGGCAAATTAGTTTAATACGTTAAGTCAGTACTTTAAGTTATTAAACACAACAAGAAAATAAACTTGAACTGAAAAAAAACGCTCTATCCCTCTCCCCATTAACCCTTACGCCTGACCATAAAAAATAAAAAAAGCAATACAATTTTCAGATTTCTCTATTTCAAGAACCCTAAAAAGGGCATGTACGAATCTTCCCTCACTTCTTAAAACCCTATATATGTATTTGACTATAAATAACTATGCTTAAAATGTGTTCATTATCCAACCAAAAACGAAAAAAAATCTCATAACATCGAAAATATTCACAATAGACCAAAAAGGCGACCCAAATTTTGACCTGTCTACTAACAGTCTGCCTAGTTGTTCATTCTATCGGGCTAGTCTCATAAAAGCCTTTAACGTTGATTTTGCGGCCCCCGTGATGTAGAATGCCCAGATAAGACCCAAAATGCATCGCCAAAAAACGATTGTAGACGTGGCTTTGTTATTTTTACTAAACGGTCGTTTTTGGCTGGAAAAAGCTGGTCCAGGTTCGTCCTCCGATTTTGGCGGCGTCTGCCTTTTGTAGGTTCCCTCTTATTTTGTTAAGAACAAACTAAATTTATTGATTTTATAAGGTTAAATGGCGTTTTTTGGGCCCTAAAACTGGGTTCGGTCTCGGCGACGTCTGCCCTTTGGGGCGCTCGACTTTTTTAGTGTCAACAAATATTGTGGTACTTGATTTAAGTGGTTAAACGACAGTCCATTTTTCGATATAGCATTTTGGGTCTTCCAGGGCACGGGGGCCGCAAAATCAACGTTAAAGGCCTTCGACTCGCCCAATAGAAAGAACCAAGCAGACGAGACGAGACGGTTAGTTGACAGGTCAAAATTTCGGGTCGCCTTCTTGATCTATAATTTATCCAGCTCTACACTTTTATTCTGTTTTTTTTTAAAGTGATATCGCTTAAAGACTATATATACAGTCGACACTATTTATAGTGAAACTCTATATAGTGAAAAACTCTTTATAGTGCAATTTTCTCAAGACCTAGAATACCTTACATACATAGCAATATATACGGATTTTCTCTTTATATAGTGAAAAACTCTCTATAGTAAAATTTCGGTTAACATTTTGGTCTTTCACTATATAGAGTGTCGACTGTATATATATATATATATATATATATATATATATATATATATATATATATATATATATATATATATATACATATATATATATACATATATACATATATACATATATACACATATACGTACTGACATAAATAAAGCAAACTCTCTAATCCCCTATCACGGCCTTTTAACCCATATATTTGTGAATAATTATTGCTCATTATTTCAACCAAAAACCTGGATAAATTCATATGTAAGAATTCGTGAAACTATTGAAAATGAACCAGAATATCAATCCCCCACCTGTTTCAGCTTCTTCCTCCGAAGCTCAAAAACTATAGATTCCTCTAATACTACGAGTATTAAATGTGTACCATATTTGAAATCAATATCTCACTTCGTTGGACAGGTATCGTGCCAACAGACAGACCAACAAAAAAAAATGACAGACGGATGGAAATGAGGAAATACGTTTCTCTTGGTATAGAGCTCTTGAAACGTAAAGAAACGCAAGAATCTTAGACTGCGAGTTTTTTCGCGTATATGATAATAGCAGAGAAAGTAAAAAATAAAAAGGAATTAAAAATTAAATTTACATAAAATAAAAATTATTTTTGAAAAAATTTGTGAACAAATAAATATAAATAAAAATAAGCTCTAAATTGCGTATTCTAGCTGGCAGCGATATCGCACTAAAACACTATTGTAATAGTTACTCAATGGTATTTTCACGGAAGCTATTAATTTTCGCATGTTAAAATGGAAAAAACTTCAACTATTTTCATTCTCTCACAAATATTTTATTGAGATAGTTGTCCAAATATTTACTTAAAAAAATCATAAATTATTCCTACCGTTTGATTAGTTTCAGTTAATCCACTTGCTGATTTTCTTCTAAAAGAAGACACTTTACCCACACTAGCAACGATGAAACATCTCACAAATTTCAAAGGTTACTTCTGTTAGAACGGCCAATTAACTACGGAACGTAGAGTACACGTTTTCCAGTCTTTTATAATTCAGAGAAAGTGATAAATCAATCAGTATATATACACACATAGGTATCAATTAGTTTTTCGTGGGTACAAGGTGTATTTGTCCCCCCCTAATATTTTTTGAGATTATACTAGGATATTTTGTTAAAAATAAACTGCTACACGAGGTTAATTATTTAATTTTTATAGTTAATTTCCACTGAGATATTAGACAAAAAAATAATTATACGAAATTAAAAATTTAAAATCCTGCTTTTGTTATAATTTCTGTTCGAAAAGCAAGGTAGGTGCTAAAATAAATGCAGTTTTTTTTTACTGGGGGAAGTTTATAAAGTTGCATTGTGTGAAAGAGTTATTTTTTTGTGAAAAAATCAACTTTCGAGTGTTCGGAAAGGTTTAAGATTTTTAGAGTTTCAGCTTAACACAGAATTTTTTTTTTTAAGAAGCTTCGCTCCCGTTTACCGATTGGTGCTCCCTCTGCTATAAGCAGCTTCCCTTTTGGGCCCCAAATTATTTTCACTCGTTTTCCGGATAACAAAAACAATAAAACGCGACGTATTATATATATATATATATATATATATATATATATATATATACATATATTTATATTTTCTTCTTCCTTTAGCCGTTTTCTACCCACTGTCGGGTATAGGCCTCTCTCAAATCTTTCGATTTTTCTCTATGTTGTGCTTGTTGATATCAGTTAAGCCCTCCAATTCTCTTCAGATCATCGCTCCATCTCTGCTGGGGTCTTCTGATGCTTCGTTTTTTACCCCATGGTCTCCACCTAGTGATCTTGCCACTCCACTTATACGTCGCTCTCGCCACATGGCCGGCCCAGCTTCATTTCAGAGATATTATCCGTTTGGTGATATCATCCACCTTTGTTTGTTGTCTAATCCATTTGTTAGTTTTCTGGTCCTTCAAAGTAACATTTAACATCCTCCTTTCCATTGCTCGTTGGTGAACTTGTAGTTTTTCTATTGTTCTTTTAGTTAAAACCCATATCTCGGTTCCATACGTTGTAGCTGGTAAGATACATTAATTATAAATTTGGGTTTTTGATCTTTGAGGAATGTTCATATATATATATATATATATATATATATATATATATATATATATATATATATATATATATGCTGAATTCAACTAAATCATACAAGCTTTATTTCGAAGGATTATACCCATAGTGCATAAGGCAAGATTCTTAGTTAATTAAATAACTTTATACAAATATATACCTCGGCACCAGAATTCATATCTCCTGAAGTAGGAATCATAGAACTAAGAACAAACGAAACAATGTAAGATTTAGTTCTAGTCACGATACCTAAAGAAGGTTTTGGGCTTTATACTACAACCGAAAATAACCAAACAATCATATTTTACAATGTATTTAATATAATTAAATAACATTATAACTCGCAGTCTACCATATTATTTTTCAAGATATTAAAAGAAGAAAATAAACTGCATTCATTTTAAAATTTGAATTTTGAAAATCCGTTAATACTTTTGTTTTTGTTTTGTGTTCGTATAAAATTACAGACCAAAATTCAACAATCCTCAGTAGTGCCAAACAGTTTATATTTATAATTTTTATCAAAATCTAGGATATTTTTAGAGGAAAATGTACTTTAAAGAATGTGTCAAAATAGTATGCTATATCAGATCAATTGTAACGTATAAAGGAATAACAAAGCAGAATTCAAAAGAGAAATAATTTAAAAAAAAAAAATCAGAAAATACATACGTAGATAGTTTCACAGCTCTAAAATATTTAGAGAAGACTTAAAATGTGTGGAAAAAAATATTTGGTCAATATTATCCTAACTGTATATAAATATATCGTAGGACGTATTAAAGTTACATAACTTTCGCGAAAACTGTTAGTTGATACTGACTTGCACATTTGTTTAAAAACTCTGCAATAACGTGGTGTTGTTTGCAAGTATAGAAAGTGTTTCAACAAGCATAGTCTATATTTGTGTAGACGTTGTTCCCTTCAATCACGTAACAAGACGTTATTATTAAGATATAGGTCAATTTTTCTAAAATGCGAGCGCGTATGGATGAAACACTGCTCCTATGTGTGGAGCTCTACTACAGATGAGTTTCGATGCCTAATCAGACGATTTCTGATTCTAATGTAACAAGTGTTGTGTCTCGTTTTGCAGCAACTCCCGAAATATGAGAGCTATATGGTATTTTATCCATTATTAAATTAAATAATATAAAAATCGAATAAGGTTTGTGGGCCTGTATTTTTTGTATTTTTTCAGTTGATTCTTAATATAAGGAAGAGAGTTTGCGAAGGTTTAGAGCTATGTAGTACCTGGGCATTACGTCTAATACGTAGGGTGTTGTTCAGAGTTTAGGAATTTTTATTGAGACTCAAAAAGTATGATCCTCGGTAAAAATTCGTACCCTTATTAATCTAAATGTCTTAAATCCGGTCATTGATTCTACTTTGGGTCAATCGGCAAAAAGTGGTATGTGACCAAACCTGTTTCTTTTTCATTTTTTTTACTGACTTACAAGACTTGTTTATTGACTTATTCTTGTGTTAAATGAACATTATTCCGACATGGTGAGAAAGTATACTTATTCTAACTTAACCTAAGTATTTACAACAGCTTTCCTAATTTAATCTAGTTTTACATTATTTTATCATGGTGGGTTGGGAGGGCCATCGTCTTCGTCCGAGAGAGATTCTCGGGAATTGGTTGCAGGCATGGAGGAGGGTTAGGAAGGCGTCCCTGATAATTTGATTGTGATGCTGGGACGCCTTGGCTAGGAACTTCATTTGAGTTTGCCTCATGTGTGCCTTGATGGTCGGCACACTGAGGTCTCTGTGTGATTGGTTTTTTTCGTATGAACCATGGGGCTCCTGTGATCATCCTCAGTTTCCTGTTCTGCACTGCCTGGACTTGTGCTCTCCTTGTCTTTAAGAGCTGGCACTATGTGGAGGAGGTCTGCCTTTAAAATTGCGTTGTAGACCATGAGCTTGGTTTTGGTGGGCAACTTGCTGGAGCGATTTATAATTGGGTATAATTTGCCCAGCAGTTGTTTAGCTTTCTTGGTGGCAGTGCAAACCTGGTTTTTCCAGACGACCCGTTTGTCGTACTGGGTTCTCAGGTACTTGGTGGTGTTTGCCCATTGAATGCGAAAGCCCTGTTGTTGGAGGTGGCCATGGGTGAGTTCCGTTGCCCTTGGCGAAAATGATGGCTTGGGTCTTGTTAGTCTAATAGTTACACCAGAAGTCAAGGCTGACCAGGTGGCGTTAAAGTCTGCTAGTAATGATTCGGCTGATTCTACAAGATTGAGTTATATAAGGAGGAGGTTAGTCCGATCCGACTTGGGAATGTCGGCAGTGAAAATAGTGAAGAGGTGGGGAGAGAGAACGGAGCCCTAGGTGACTCCGGCTCTGATGGGTTTGACCTCGGAGATAGCTGTTGCGACCCTGACCTGGAAGGTCCTGTCAGAGACGCAGGACTGTACGAGTTTGGTCATGAAGTGAGGTTAGCCGTGTCGGATCAATTTCAGAATGAGTTCTTCGTGCCAGACTCGGTCGAACGTCTTGGTTACATCAAGAAAAGCAGCTCCAATTTTATGGAGTCTGTTCAAGCTGTTGGAAATGGTTTGGGCGAGTTCAGCGGTGTGGTGGGTAGTGCCATGAAGCGGCTGGAAACCAAACTGTTCGCCAGGGATAACACGGAGGGCTGTAGACTTTGCTCTGAT
This sequence comes from Pachyrhynchus sulphureomaculatus, assembly GCA_019049505.1. Classification (NCBI taxonomy): domain Eukaryota; kingdom Metazoa; phylum Arthropoda; class Insecta; order Coleoptera; family Curculionidae; genus Pachyrhynchus; species Pachyrhynchus sulphureomaculatus. The sequence goes on along the minus strand of CM032452.1, from coordinate 82,358,012 downwards.
AATTTCGAGGATGACTTTTTCAGCTATCTTTCCTAGACCGGGAAGTAGGCTAATTGGACGATAGCTGCTCGCCTCATGGAAGGGACGGCCTGGTTTTTTTTTGATCATAATGATCTCAGCTATCTTCTAGTAAGGTGGGAAGTAGCTGAGTTTCAGTATGCTGTTAATGATGATGGTTTCTGAGATATATTTTTTGGGAAGCTTCTTGAGAGCTTTGTGATTTACGTTTGTGATGACCTTTAGCTTTGCGGATGGAAGAAATGTGGATGATCTCATTAACAGCGGAAGGGGTAGTGAAGTACGTATTGGGAAGCTGGATAAGACTGAAGGTTCGTATGGTAGTAGCGACCCTAATATTACGGGCTGGATCAGGGTGGACAGGACCTGAACTAACCTGTTTCTTCTGTTTTCATGCGAAATTCGAATCCTTATTGGCCGCTTATTGCAGTTTGTACGAAGCAGAAACTTTATAAGCTTGTTTACTTAGTGTTTTTAATTAATATCTTTGAATTAATGTTTCATGAATAACAAACCGATATTATGGTAAAATTTCTTTATTGCCCATGGCATGCAATTTTGCATTTCTTAACTTTAATTAGCGTATGTGTACAGGAATTTAAGAGAAAATAAACTAAAAGACTAACAATTTTAATATTGCTAGATTATATTAACCGATATAAATATACCAGTTATTCAGTGTGTTAACTGTGCATTAAGTCAGAAAGTATTAACACAAAATTGTATAAATTGTTATTACGTAAAGACCAATGTAATTTCGGTGTCATTTATCCGATCAAATTTAATCGTATGATCTTGAGAAATAAAATCTTTAAAGTGAAACTAAATAAAATACACCATCGAAATGGGGAAACCACATGAAAAACTATACGCGGTTTTAGCGGTTTTTTAAAAAGCCTCCAACTACTTATTAAAGGTCATATTCTTACGAATTTAAATGAGATCTAGAAACTAAAACTATAAAGAAATACCGTGTCCCTAATAATTTTGTATTTGTGGTCTCAAAACTTAAAAAATTGGTAAAATTATTTATCCAAAATTTCTCGTGCCATTACTAGTTATGAAATTATTCGTTTGGCAAACTTTAATCTCATCCTATTTTCCTTTACGGACTTCTATACTCGTATACTCTTACCTGACAAATATTCTTATTATGTATGACGTTTCAATAATAAAACTAGCCGTGCCCGCGGGTCCGCTCGCGTGGACTTGATTCACTATTATCGTCACTGCTTATTCCTCATGTTACCTAACGTAATAAAATATCTGCCATTATTTCTCCTTATCTCCCATTATTTCTCCTGATCTCCCATTATCTCACCTTATCTCCCATTATCTAGGCTTATCTCGACTTATCTCGCAATATTTCTCCTTACCTCCCATTATTTCTCCTTGTCTCCCGTTATCTCACCATAACTCCCATTATCTAGACTTATCTTTGCTTATCTCTCATTATTTATCCTTATCTCCCATTATTTATACTTATCTCCCATTACCTCATCTTATCTCCCATTATCTAGGCTTATATCGAATTATATAGAACGTATGTATAAATTTATAAAAACACGTAAATCGGATAAGTAGTTCGCAAGTGATAAGCGCACTGACGGACAGACAGACAAAGAGACGTTGCATTTTATATATATTTATTGGTTTAGGCAGTGTATTGCAAGAGAACGCGCTAACGCTAACCTTTTTTCCGACTTGATTCACTATTATCGTCACTGCTTATTCTTTATGTTACCTAACGCAATAAAATATATCCTATAACTTGGCCAGAAAACATGTGTTTAAAAAAAAAGCACGTAACGCACTAACGGACAGACAGATAGAGAGACGTTGCATTATATATATATATATATATATATATATATATATATATATATATATATATATATTATAGATAGATAACCTGGCCAGAGAACATATGTATGTTTTAAAAAAGCACGTAAATCGGATAAGTGGTTTTCCAATGATAAGCGCACTAACGGACAGACAGACAGGCAGAGAGATAGGCAGACAGACAGACAGAGAGACGTTGCATTTTATATGTATTATAGATAGAAAATTATAGATAACCTGGCCAGAGAACATATGTATGTTTTAAAAAAAAAGTACGTAAATCGGATAAGTGATTCTCCAGTGATAAGTGCACTAACGGACAGACAGATAGACAGAGATACGTTCCATTTTATATATATATATATATATATATATATATTATAGATGTAATAAAATATATATCTATAACCTGGTCAGAGAACATATATATGAATTTAAAAAATCACGTAAATCGGATAAGTGGTTCTCGAGGGATAAGCGCACTAACGGACAGACAGACAGACAGAGAAACGTTGCATTTTATATATATTATAGATATAGGTTATTATTATTATTATTATATACCTGGTCAAAGAATATATGTATGTATTTAAAAAAAGTCACGCAACTCGGATAAGTGGTTCTCGCGTGATAAACGCACTAATGGACAGACAGACAGACATTGTATTTTATATATATTATAGATTATAGATATTCTCTGCTAGATAATATTGTTCCATATTTAATGGTTTAGGCTATGTATTGCAAGGGAACGCGCTAGCGTCACTGCTCATTCCTTATGCTACCTATCGTAATAAAATATAGCCTATAACCTGGCCAGAGAACATATGTATGTTTTAAAAAAAAAAGTACGTAAATCGGATAAGTGGTTCTCCAGTGATAAGCGCACTATAGGACAGACAGACAGACAGACAGAGAGACGTTGCATTTTATATATCTGAAACACACTTTGAAAAGGGAACAAAAATGTAATTTTAAGACGACACCTGTACCTCTAAAACCATTATACAGGTATACAAAAAGTTCTGTCTTTTAAGTGAGATATGTGTTTTCTTAAGTATTTTTTTTTTGCCGAATCCAAAAAAATCATAGAAAAAGACATGGCCAGAAAACTATTAAATTTAAAAGAAATACATTTTAATAAATAATGTAAAACTGTATAATCATTAAAATTATGGAATAAAACTATTATTTCGGACATCTTTACTTTTGTTCTAGAAATTTCGATGTCAAAGATGCTCGTCACACTGGTCGATCAATGACAGAAAAAGTTGATAGAATTTTAGCAAAAGTTGCTAGACAGGCATGTAACTAACCATGATATCGTCAATGAACTAAACATCACTAAACAGTTTTAAATCATTTTTGGGTGCCAAATGATTTGATTCTAAAACATTTACTCTAACCAACTCACTGAAGGTGTCCGAAATAATAATTTTATTCCATAATGTTAGTGATTATACAGTTTTACATTTTTTATTAAAATGTATTTTTCTCAATTTAATAGTTTTCTGGCAACTTTTAAGTGTGTTTTCTGAGAAAAAACCTCACGGTGGATGTCTTTTTTTATGATTTTTCTGGATTCAGCACAAAAAATGCTTAAGAAAACTCGTCTCACTTAAAAGACAGAGAATTTTTTTTGTATACCTGTGTTATTTAGGTCTTAAATCTAAAAATCAATTTCGAAATTCCTTAGAATCAAATTAGTGCAATGAAAACTTACTCATTTAGAAATCAAACTTAATTAGCGGTAATTATCAATAATTACAGAAAAAATTAAAAATTCATTTCGTCTTGTTGTTTACCTTCATATTGTTATTTTAATTATTTAATGAATCGGCTAAAATTAATTGAACGTATATAGACAAATAAGTATAAAATTATAATAGCTAATCGTGATGAGTTGTATGGTGGGGTGAAAAGTTCCTAGACTTTTGAGGAAAAAACAATATTTTTGTCAAAAAACGATTTTACTGTTCAACATAATTTCCGCCAAGAGAGATACACATCTTGCAACATTTGGATACCATTCATTCTTCTTTTATGCCAAATATCATTCTCTGAAACCACCTTTTCCAATTTGGAAAGAGGTTGCTGAACCCGACATAGTCATGTCGGGGCACTCCATTCCCCTAGCATCGTCACTCAGTTTGTTGGGCGTTAATTTGGGAGCAAATATGTCCTGGCATGAACATGTTGCAGGCATAGCAAGGAGAGCTTCTCAGAACATGGGAATATTATTTCGAACCAGAAAGCTTTACACTCCACAACAACTATTAATTCTTTACAAAGCTCAAATTCGACCAACTATTGAATACTGCTCCCATGTTTGGGGCTTCGCTCCCAAACACACACTGCATTTTGTTGGATTCTGTTCAGAGAAGAGCTGTTCGTCTGAATGGAGACCCGGAACTGACCGGCGGCCTTGATTCGCTGGAACATCGAAGAACGGTTGGCGACTTGAGTCTGTTCTACAAGTAGTTTCATGGAAAGTGTTCGAAGGATGTAGCCCGCTTAATTCCTCCCAGAGCAGTGCACGTTAGAAATATACGTTGCGCTAATACTTCACAACCGTATGAGGTTCAGCTTGTTACTCCGCGTATAATGCTTTTCAGGCAGTCTTTTATATGGAGAACGTCATCCCTTTGGAATAATTTGCCCAGGGCTGTGTTTCCCACCGAGTACAATATCACCGTCGATTTTATGGAGTTATGAGCTGGTGCATTATCTTAGTGAAACAACACTTTTTTCTTTGCGGCGTTTTTTTTTGACCAGTAAATGGCCCAATAAGCTAACGCCTCTAGTGATTGTTTGCCCCCTTTTCAAGATAGTCAAGCAGTATTATTCCATGCGCATCCCAAAAAAAAATACCTACCAAAACCTTTTCAGCTGATGTTTGTGTGTTTGGATGCTTCGGTCAGCTTTCATTGTTCTAACAAATTTGCAGACTGACTGTTGGACGCAAGCGTGTAGTGGTGATTCCATGTTTCGTCCATTGTTACGAATCGACGCAAGAACTCCTTTGGATTATGTGAAAACTGTGCCAAACGGCTTTCTGAATCTTCGCCATTTTGCTATTATAGATCAATAGTGAGAGGGCGCGGCTCCCATTGGGCTCCTAGCTTTCTCATATCCAAATATTCATGCAAAAATATGCCTCAAGCATTCTATTGATATCTTCAGGATGTCAGCTATCTCTCTTATTTTCACTTTGCGGTCATTCAGACCAATACATATATATATATATATATATATATATATATATATATATATATATATATATATATATATATATACTTTAAAATAAAATCTTAGTTGGGGAACTCGGCAAAAAGGGGCGTGATAAGAGATTACACAGTTTTCATTAAGCCAATATTTCGGTCCTAGACTGGGACCTTCTTCAGGGGAAGAACTGAAAAGGAGAATCTAAGACCGAAATATTGGCTTAATGAAAACTGTGTGATCTCTTATCACGCCCCTTTTTGCCGAGTTCCCCAACTAAGATTTTATTTTTAAGAATTTTGGTAGATACGGCAATCTTTTGCTTTTTTTCTTTATTCTATATATATATATATATATATATATATATATATATATATATATATATATATATATATATATATATATATATATATATATATATATATATATATATATATATATATATATATATATATATATATATATATTTATATATATATAATATATATACATATATATATATACATATATATACATATATATATATATACATATATACATATATATGTATATATATATACATATATATACATATATATATATATATATATATATATATATATATATATATATATATATATATATATATATATATATACATATATATATATATATATATATATATATATATATATATATATATATATATATATATATATATATATAAATATATATATATATATATATATATATATATATATATATATATATATATATATATATATATATATATATATATATATATATATATATATATATATGATTCTTTTTAAACTGGTCTCTCCACCAAGCCAAATTAAAGTTTGAAGACTCTAGTTTTGAAAGCCGTTGGGCGATTTTGAAAATAAAATATTGCGCATGGGCAGAGGTCCCCAAAAGAAGGCTGCTTCCCAAAAAAATCATTAAAAGTGAAAAAAAAAAAAAAAAACAGGTAGAATGGCATTTTTTTATAACCTCACGATACTATTATTTTTGTTTTCGAAAAATCAAAAAAAATGACCCCCTCGTGGATTTTTTTTTTTGGAAGTCCCGATCGCGAGTTACAACAGGTTTTGTTGGTGCAAAAATTCAAAATTCGGAAAATTGCTTGAAAAAATCTAAAGAAAGTCATACATATTCTTCAAACAAAACTTTTTTGTTCTATGAATTTGGATTCTAAAGTGCGTTGCTTTCGAAAAAAAAATTCCGAATCCATTTTTTTCAGTTTTTTTTTGGAAAGCCGCGTACTCCAGGACCCAGGTTTATAGGAAAAAAAGATTTGTTATTTAATAAGAACTTTATTCGAATTTTTTTAGAATCTATCAAATGATTTTTCTAATTTTTTGCACAAATGAAAAAATCTAAAATTGATATAATTTTGAAATATTGTTCTTTATTTATATTTTGATATGTTCAACGTTGCATAATTTGAATATTTGAAATGATCTCTTGAAATATGTTCTATTTAATATTCTGCAGAAATTTTTATCAGCTGCCAGTCCAGATAGCAGGACATAGAGGTCGCAATTTAAGAAAAATAACAAGACTGCTGAAATTACGTATTCGTTATTGCAAAACAAATATTTTATTAAGTTTACAAAATTTTTATAAAACCTCCTGTAATGTTTTCAAATATATATCCCGCGAAAAATCTGGGTCATGGAATACACTGCTTTCGAGAAAAAACAAAAAAAATTCACTCAGATTTTTTTTCTCGAAAGCAACGCACACTAGAATCCAGGTTCATAGAAAAAGATAGTTTTGTTTTGCAATGAAGAATACGTAATTTTAGCGGTTTTGTTATTTTTCTTAAATTGCGACCTCTATGTCCTGCTATATTATATGGATTAGTATATCTATCTGATCTGGCAGCTGGCATTTTCCTAAAAATTCCTGCAGAATATTAAATAGAACATATTTCAAGAATTCTTTCCAAATATTCAAATTATGCAACGTTGAACATCAAAATATAAATAAAAAACAATATTTCAAAATTATATCAAGTGTCAAGGATTTTAAAATAAATTTTCCATGGAAAAGTTTAGCGCCAATTTTTGAATTTTACATTTTTTCGTTTGTGCAAAAAATTAGAAAAATCGTTTGAAAGATTAAAGAAAAAATTAAATAAAATCCTTTTTTCCTATAAACCTGGGTCCTGGAATACGCTGCTTTGGAAAAAAAGAATGAAAAAAAAAGTATTCAGATTTTTTTTTCCTTTTTAGAATCCAGGTTTATAGAATAAAAAAAGTTTTGTTTCGCTATGAGGAATACATATGAATTTCTTTAGATTTTTTCAAGCGATTTTTCGAATTTTTCGACTTCCAAAAAAAATCCACGGGGGGTAATTTTTTTTTTGTTTTTCGAAAACAAAGATAATAGTACAGTGAGGTTGTAAAAAAAAGCCATTCTACCTGTTTTTCTTTTCAGTTTTAATGATTTTTTGGGAAGCATCCTCCTTTTGGGGACTTCTGCGCACGCGCAATATTTTATTTTCAAAATCGCCCAACGGCTTTCAAAACGAGTCTTTAAGCTTCAATTTGAGCCCCCGCAAGCCGCTCTACATGGCTTCAAATTTTGGCTTGGTCGGAGAATTTAAAAAGAATGACCCCTATATACATATATATATATATATATATATATATATATATATATATATATATATATATATATATATCTATATATATATATCTATATATATATCTATATATATATATATATATATATATATATATATATATATATATATATATATATATACATACATAGCTACATAGATACATATAGATACGAAATTCTTTTTGTTCAATCGCTTTGCAAAAATTAAAAGAAGCGTCATTCAAATAGCTGTAACTACTGTAAACTACTAGACAAAATGTCATGAAAATTTTACACGAATCTTCTGAGAGTTAACACTAACTAAAAACCATAAGGTTTTTTTGTTTGTGCTCCGATTTCTCGGAAAGGACTTTTCACTCATGTAGTATATGGAGAGAAAGGTGTTTGCTCTCGTTCCTGCTTGTAAAATTCAGTGCGCCAAATATCAAATATTTATTTTCATAACCTTTGCTACTAATTGGTTATATGGCAGAATTGCCAAGCCAACAAAAAACATTTGCTACCTTTTTATTTGTATAATTTACATAACCGATAGGCATATCATTTTCACAGTATGGCATATTACTTTTTTTATATTAATAACATACATACTTACCAATAAACAAGTAACGGTTACGCCTAATTAATCTGTTTGAAGTAATATGAACGAATAAATAAATAAAATTACTTCATATTTAGCACTTTATTTATTTTTAGGTACCATTCGGTACGTAGTTATTATCGTTTCCAAGAAAGTAATGGTTTCATGTTTAACACATCGAATAGCGATAGTACGTAAATTTTTGCAAATTCCTTTATTAATGTAATTTTTGTACTTCACTAATAAAACAATAATTATTCTGACCGATGCAGCGTATGTTTGGGATCTAAACACGGGGGTAGTATTCTATCGTTAGTCGAATTTGAACTTTGTACAGGAAAAATTATATTATATTCATGGCACACGTATTTACTCCCAGGCTAACGCTCGACAAATTGAGTAACCTGGCTGTTAACATTTTTAGTGTTCCGTACGAAATACTTATAAAATCATTTCGGTGTCTGTCTGCCTGTCTGTCACACCCGATTTTCTCAAAAACTATTTGACATAGAAAGTTGAAATTTGATACTAATACAGGAATTGATTGCCTCATCAGAGCCGTGTAGTTTTGAAAGTTAAATTTTGACTTAAGGGGTTAGTTTTGGGGGGTGAAATCCGAAGTGAAAAAAAAAAAAATTTTACTAGGTCATCGAGTGTGGTGTCAAATGAAAGCTTGTGAAAACACGAGTAATATATATATATATATATATATATATATATATATATATATATATATATATATACATATATATATATATATATATATATATATATATATATATATATATATATATATATATATAAATGTAATACTTGCGCTCACTTTTCTTTATATTATTTTTAAAAAATCGCGAAAAACCCCTGTTCCCCGCCTTTTCTCGAAAAGTACTTATCAAAAAATTTTGAAAAAAGTCTGGAATATTTTCCACGGGGTGCAGATTGAACGAAAATTATTACAAGTGCATTACCTTTAATAATTTATCTGGTATATAAAAAAAAAAACAAAAATTTCAAGGTCATCAGTTTTCATTAAAGACTTGAAACAAACTTTGTTGAAAACTCATTTGGGGTGTGTTTTGTGAAGTCACTGATCATTTTATACCTCCGTAACAAAATGTTTTATTTTAAAAGCAATTAACGTACGGAACACTAATTGCGCAAGTTCTACTTGCACTTGACAGGTTATTGTTTTTAATTTTGGTAAAATATACCAGACAAAAAATAAGAATAAGAACAACTAATAATCGATTAGCAGGGTCTTCAAATCATATTAGTAGTGTTACTTTGTAACTAACCATGGATTCACCATTACACCCCAGGGACAAAACGGCAGACAAAACAGTGGGTTTTCGTAGGTGAAAGTGCGACGAAAAAAGTATTATCGACAGTGATGGCAACTGTGGGACTCAGAGGGTAAAATCATGATTGGCTATTTGGAAAAGCTGGCTCTTATTAGGCAACGTCATTGGATCGTTTGCCTAGTGACTTGAAGCGACCAAGATTAATGCGTAAAAATGTGCTCCTTTACCAGGACAATGCTCCTGTTCACACATCCACCGCTGCAATTGCAAAAGTCTACGCGCTGGGGTTAGAAATATTTTCCCACCCAGTTCCCCAGATTTGGTCCCAAGTGACTTTTTTGTCACCTAACCACAAAAATTGGCTTGGGGAAGAAAGTTTTGTCGAATGAAGATGTTATCTGTGCTAAGACAATTTAAAATATATTTTTTTTGAGCACATAAAAACAAACTAAATTTCACTGGACCAAATGTATTGAACTCAATGGAGATTATGCTGAGAAATTATTTTATTTTTGCAAAAAATGTTATTTATTTTGTTTTTTACCATACTTTTCAATCAACACTCGTATAACCATAAATATAATTAGCCAAGGCAAGCGTTTACTGGTTATAACAATACAGACGTGATTCATCGGGAAAATAACTTGCATTAAACTCTTTTTACCAAATATTATTGTTAATTTTAAGGTTCTAACATCTTCTTTATATCTTTACAGCAAATCCTACAAGATAAGCCCAACGAAAACTTCGTCTTCAGTCCTCTTTCCATTGAAATAATCATGGCTCTTTTAAGAGCCGGTGCTAAGGGACAAACGGAATCGGAACTCACGAAAGGCTTAAAGTTACCCAACCAGCCAAAAACAGAAGAAGCCTTAAAGTAAGCCTAATTTTTAAGTTACAGCCACAATTTGTAAATACGGATGAAACGCGTTTAAATATAATATATATATATATATATATATATATATATATATATATATATATATATATATATATATATACATATATACATATATACAGTGACACAGCTTAAATGATGCAGTCGCTCTAAAAAAAGACTAACTGGTCTCAGTGCCTCTTTATTTATTTGGAAAAAACAACTTACTGAATTTAAATTAGTAAAGAGTCTTCTAAAAAAGTATGAATTACTTTTTGTCTTAAATATGCTTTACTTAATTAACGATAAATAATTAATTAAATTATAAGCGATTTTAACGTCACAGCTTAAATGATGCAAAATTCAATTTACCAAAATTATTAGAGAAAACAAACTGTAGAATTTGAAATAAGCCTACTAATATTTGGTCGGGCCTCCCTCATTATCAATAACGGCTTTTAATCTTCTGGACATTGATTCAACTAACTTTCTAGTATACTCCGGGGAAATAGTGTTCCATGCTTCAGTAATTTTTACTTTTAATTCGGTTTTATTTCATATTGGGGCACTATTTACTTTATTTTTTAATGTCAGCCACAAATTTTCAATTACATTTAAGTCTGGTGACTGGGCTGGTATTTTAATAACATTTGGACAGTTATAAAGCAACCAACTGCGGACTCGAAATGACTTGTGCTTTGGATCATTGTCGTGATAGAACCGATAATTGTTTTCAATATCTAATTTTTGGACACTAGCGGCGAGATGCTGCCTTAGTATATCCAAGTACACCTATTGGTTCATATTCCCTTCGACGAAATGCATGTTACCTACTCCTGCAGATTACATACAGCCCCATAACATCACTCCACCTCCACCGTGCTTTACCGTAGCTTTCATATTTTTCAATTTTAATTCTTCGTTAGGCTTTCTCCACACTGATATTTTTCCATCGGACCCAAATAAGTTTATTTTGGTCTCATCAGCAAATATTACTGAATTCCAGAAGTTCAAGTCTTTATTGATATGCTCTCTGGCAAATTCCAATCTCACGCGTCTAGGTCTTTGGCTAATGAAAGGCTTATTTCTAGCAGTTCGACCATGTAAATTATTATTTCGCAAGATCCGTCGAACTGTTTCGGGGTTACACCTTTTTCCAAACTGTCTTTCCACCTCGGCGCACAACTTTGGCGCACTTTTTTTTGGATTATTTGATACCTCACTTAAAATCCATTTTTCTTCACGTTCATTGAAGATCTTATTTGAAGCCAACCTTGACTTATTCTCGACTCTATTTTCATTCCGATAACGTTCAATGATATGCTGAACAGTTGACGGACATTTATTTACCATTTTGGCTATATCTCTTTGGCTGTATCCATTCTTAAACAATTTCGTTTTATTGAATGAAAAAATGTCAAACTAAACAAAAAACAATTGCACTAAGAAATCAAAGCAACGGCGCCTTCGTAAATTTCAAAATGCGATAAGTTTTGACCCCTGTTGTTATTTTGCATTATTTAAGCTGTGACGTTAAAATTGCAAGTGATTTGATTAACTATTTAATTTCAATAAGTTGTTTTTTCCAAATAAATAAAGAGGCACTGAGACCAGTTAGTCTTTTCTTATAGCGACTGCATCATATAAGCTGTGAGTCACTGTATATATATATATATATATATATATATATATATATATATATATATATATATATATATATATATATATATAGATATAGATATAGATATAGATATAGATATAGATATAGATATAGATATAGATATAGATATAGATATAGATATAGATATAGATATAGATATAGATATAGATATAGATATAGATATAGATATAGATATAGATATAGATATAGATATAGATATAGATATAGATATAGATATAGATATAGATATATATATATATATATATATATATATATATATATATATATAGTAAAAAGTAACGACACTCCCACTGAAGGTTGTAACTCAAGCCCAAAAACTAAAAACTTGTCTTCTTTGTCATCCAAAAATTACATTCGGTTAATAGGTGTTTGGCATGTTCTCTTTGTTTACAAAAAAAACTGGTGTTGGCTCGCTAGTACATTTTTTTGAGTACGATGGAAGGTATTTTTACATGTATAAGGCACCTCCCTGATTTATCGGTGCGATATCGTTTTTCTCGGTGCGTGGGATGAGCGGGCTCGGGCGCGTGGCAAGTCAGGTAGGTTTCATTGAAATATAGGCGTTCGGCATGTTTTCGTTACCGAATCGGTACCGAGTATACCGAGAAAAACGATACTACACCGACAAATCAGGGAGCGGCCTAAGTAGGTTCTGATCCACAAAGAACCTCGGACTAATCTTATGGAAATTGGATCCCGGTCAAATCGGCTAAAAATCTAATATGTTATGCTGCAAGCCATTCTGATCAAAAGCCTCCATGGACACGAAGTCCAAAAATAGATTGATTAGGCATTATCGAGCGTGGAATTAGTTTTTTTTAAGGACTTATTTTGACTAGAACATCATTTTACGAAAAAATTCCAACTGGATTATGTATCTTTTTGGGTTGCTAATTATGAATATAATAATTGTTTTGATTCATTTCGCTCCTACTTTCGAATATTGGCCATTTTGGCCATTTCTGAAGTCTTTTTCTGATTTAATTCGTCTAGAATTTTATGTTTTTGAGTTAATAATTACGAATATAATAATTATTTTGAATCAATTTGATCCTACTTTTAGCGTTTATTTTTGGCCAAATTGTGACCCTTTCCTGGATTTAATTAGATTAGAACATATAAACAACAAGGAAATTGTTAAGAACGAATGGTGAAAGTTATATGGGCAAAAATAAACGCTATTCGAATTATTATATTCGTAATTATCAACTCAAAAAATATAAAATTTTTCGTAAAATCATGTTCTAGTCAAAATAACTCCTTAAAAAAACGCAAAAATAGCATTTTTTCAGAGGTTTTTTTACTAATTTCACGCTCGATAATTCCTAATCTATCCGTGGACTTTGTGGAGACATTTGATCAGAATAACTTGAAGCATAACATACATTTTCAGCCGATTTGACCGGGATCCAAGGTTACAACTGTCTTAATTTGAATTAATTTTTTAAAATACAGTCTTGTCCACGAAGGACTGCATAAACTTTTTTAATATTAGCAGGTTTGGCTTTGCCGATATAATTTTTTTTTCTCTTTAATAAAAAATTAAGATATTTCTTAATTATTTCGATAAAAGTGTCAATATATATAGTCGGTCAAGTAACAACGTGTCGCTTTTTTTTATTACTATTAACAGAGTGTAGTAATAATGTCTTTTTATAAATCTGGAGCATTTTTTCAGCTTTCGAATTGTAGGTAAAAATGAACAGTCTTCCCAAAACTTTTTCCGAAAGACATTCCCAAACATGGGTCTTCACAGAGTGTTTTATGATGCGCTAAACCAATCGATTAGCGAAAATTGACCAGCCTCGTGGCGTGATAACATAACCCCAAAATGAAGCTTCACTGGAATAAAGTGCATTGCTCCAGTCTCGATCTATTTTCCTCTGCCTACCCGAGCCGTTTCTCTCTGTATTTTTTGCTCAGCAATAGTTTCTTGATTGTACTCTGCCACTCCAAATCGTTAGCTCGGAGATAAGTGCGAATCATTTCATACCATAATCTAACCGTTCTGCTTTAGTTTGTGTGCCCCTTAGCTCAAAGTTAATGGACGATTTCAGGAAAGCATATTAATAAGCATTTTTTCGTTCTTGTCCAACATTTTTCCTTTGAGCCACGTTTTGGTAGGCCATCAACTTTTTTTTAACTGAAAGTATCGGTTCACCTACTTGCTAATGAATGCCCTCGACTTATCCGTATACTTAGCAGCAGCATTAGGCGTCATTTTCGGATCTTTTGTATGATTACGTAGGAACACAGCCTTGCTATGCAGCACTCATGTTCGATAATGTACTATTTAACAATAAATAAGGTTAGAAATGAATCTCTTTCCACAAACCATTGTTTACAGGGGTGCCAACAATAACCTCAGAAAAAAGAAAGAAATTCTTTTTACGACTATAAGGTATAGACGCCTCGTTCTTACTTGACTGAGTGTACAGGTCTTTCTAGCCTCAATTTGCAACTCAGATTGTTGCAGCTCTAAAGTTAACCCTTTTAATAATTAATCAATTTTTCAGACAACTTCTGCCAGCTCTTAAGTCAAACCGTGATGATCTTAAACTACAGTCGGCTAACAAAATGTATTTGGGACAACATTTTGAAATTTTGGATTCTTTCAAGAAAATTGCTACCGGACTGTTTGAAGCTGGCGCAGAGAATGTTGATTTCAGTAAGGTAAGAAACCTTATGGATTAAGTTATTTTTTTATTTTTTCTTATAGACCAAGAAGGCGATCCGAAATTTCGACCTGTCGACTAACCGTCTGCCTAGTTGTTCATTCTATCGGGCCAGTCGAATAACGTTGATTTTGCGGCCCCCGTGCTCTGGAAAACCCAGATAAGGCCCAAAATGCTACATTCAAAAATGGACTGACGTTTAACCACTTGAGTTAAATACCAACATTTACTGGCACTAAAAAAGTCAAGCACCACAAACCGCAGACGCCGCCGTGACCGGACCCAGCTTTAGGTCCCAAGAAACGTCGATCCAAAAATGGACTGTCATTCATTTAACCATATAAAATCAATAAATTTACTTTGTTCTTAATAAAATAAGAGGAAACCTGTAAAAGGCAGACGCCGCGAATACCAGAAGACGAAGCTGAACCCGTTTTTTCCAGCCAAAAACGGTCGATGTTCGAGTTTTTGAATAAATAAGACCGAAAGTCCCAATTTTTGGGTCCTACGCGTCTGCCCAAGTTATTTTTGGAAAATTTAGGCCTTAAATAATAAACTATCATGAGGGCAGACACCTCACTTGTACCTGAACAAGCCAAGGCGGAGGTTCTACATAAAATTCGTACCGAATAACTAAAATTTTTATTTTTTTATGTTTTTCGACCCGTAGAATCCGAATTTGCCATTCTCGAGGCCCCATAATGTTCGGGTCTTTCGCCATGGGCCCGAAAAAGCCTTTTTTGTGCAATTTCTGGGCCAGGTGAGGGTAAATTGACCATTTTCATAAGGTATGTAACAGAATTCGTGGAACTTGTCCCAATGAACAAAATCGTTTGGGTCTATTACCATGGGCCCAATTAGGTCCAAATCGGTATTTGCTTGTAATACCAGCTTTTGCCATTAAAGTGAAAAATTCCGGATTCTTCAAGTATAATAACGTTTGAAAAGGGTTAATTTCCTACTTTCTATGAAATATTATACCCATAGTCGCAAGAAATTCATACGGTAAGTAATTTTAAATTTATTTTCGTACTTTCTTATTATAGGGTGTAGTGTATGCTGGAAAATATTTCTTTTTTAATACACTGTAAAAAAAAACTTTAGATGAATTTTAAAGTATTTACTTGAAATTAAGTATTCTCTAGGTTTTTCAAGCGTTTAATCGAAATTTCAAACATTGGCTTGATTTTTCAAGCAATAATTTACTTGATTTTTTTGAATTTATATTAGAATTTAAAAGCGTTTTATTCGACTCGCCCGATAGAATAAACAACTAGGCAGCCGGTTAGTCGATAGGTCAAAATTTCGGGTCGCCCTCTTGGTCTGTTATGCCAAACTACGCACAGTTTTTCTATAGCAATCGACAAGAGTTTCACTAACCATGTTTAAGAGATTACCGTTCAAAAGTTAGTTACTCTTGTAGTATTTTCAAGTATCCTTTCTCCCTACTTAACCACACGCCTTACGGATACCGAACCATAACGCTGCTAACTTTGCTTAATATTGATGCAAGACATACTTCTGAAGCCCATTTAGTTACACATCTTTCTACGCCTGCAGACAGCAATCACCTCTTAGCACCAGTAGTTGAAACTAGTTTAACACGAGTTTCATTTAAAACAACAGTTATTTGAGGAGTAGTTATGCAACGATTTCGTTTAGCTATTACTGTGGTGAACTGGCCTTCACATTCTGTCATAGCTTTAGGCCTACCAGACCTGTTTCTGTTTTCATTTATTCCTGTTAATTGTTTTCTGAAAAGGGTGTAGTGTACGCCGTTATTTAAAGTACCGAGTTTTTTTTTGATTTCCCTAGTTACTTAACCAATTTTTACGTTGATAAATTAACTCCCAATTCATATTTTAGGCCATCGAAGCCGCTGGTATCATCAACCAATGGGTCGAAGAACAAACTAACCACAAAATTAAGGATCTAATCAAAGCAGACAGTTTAGATGCTTCTACAAGATTGGTATTAGTTAACGCTTTGTACTTCAGAGGTAAGTGGTAGAACCAAAAAATTTAAAGACTCCTCTAGAGGAAGCCCACAAACCCAATTCAAACGAATTTTATCAAAATTTTGATGTTGCCTTCAATTATACATATGGTTGACAGTCCAATCTCATGATATTGGCATATTATGTATAATACGCCTATTCAGAAAAGTTGTTCACCCTTAAGTGTGGACGTGATTAATTTGTAACAGTTCCTTGGGCGTGGGGTCTCGCAGATTACGTTCGCAGTCGAATTTTTTGTACGAGAAAGATTCCGGATGGTTAAAAAACCACATTCATATGTAATTGTAACTTTCTGATAATAAAAAAAACAAATTTTTATTATTGGCATTACAATATTTTGCAAAATTTACAATTATGGCACTTTTCAGCCTAAATTCACTTGAGATATTTTTTAGTATTTTAAAAAATCAAATATAACACGTAGGTTGAAAAGTTTTTGGTCTAGCTATTTAAAAGTCATTTTTTTGCAAAATTCTACTTTCTTTATCAACATAGCATCCTTCAACAGCGATACAATCAGTCCAACGTTTTTCTAATATTTCTATACCTTTCTTCTAGAAGGATTTATCCTTGCTTTCAAAATAGACCTCAGTTTCGACGATAACTTCTTCATTGGAGCCAAATTTCCTTCCCGCGAGCATTTTTTTGAGGTCTGCAAATAGATAATAGTCGCTGGCGGTCAAATCTAGAGAACACGGTGGATGAGGAAGCAGTTCGAACTTCAATTCATGCAATTTTGCTATCGTAACCATTGACTTGTGACACGGTGCATTGTCTTGATGAAAGAGCACTTTTTTCTGGTTCATTTGGGGCCGTTTCTTTGTGATTTCTGCCTTCAAACGCACCAATAATTTTATATAATATTCGCTATTGATGGTTTTTCCCTTCTCAGCATAGTCAATGAAAATTATTCTATGCGCATCCCAAAATACGGAGACCAAAACATTCCCAGCCAACTCACATAGGGGTATTTGAACGATCTACGCGGCCAAAATTATTTTTCGGTTCTATTGTGTGCTAAATTATATTACCAAGTTAAATTAATCAGTTACTTTGCATAAAATTACTTAATTTGTAATAAAAAATAAAAAACGAAACTTAATTTTACAAAAAAAAAAATTTTAAATAAAAACATTTATTTACAAAATAAATGTATAATTTAAACTTATAACACCCCTCTTTTGCATCGAGGGTTAAAAATACACTATAAACAATCATATTTTGTCGTCCACAAACGTATTTTCATCTTCACTTTCAGAAGAACACAGTGAGTTCGGCTCTGCAGGCAGGAGCATTTCTAACGTCTCTGGTAGGAATGAATGAGACTTTATCGTCTTTATTCGCCTCATATTGCTCAACAAAGGATCGGAACTTAAAAGTAAACGATTGCAGCTTTTTCGTGAAAACTTTCGGACAAAATCTTGTCGGTAAGACCGAAAGTGCTTGTTCCTTGCCTCTGCGGCTTCTTCAGACAGCTGCCCAATTGGTAACAAAGCATTTTTTATTATCTCTGAACCATGAACAAGTATCTTGTGCATCGTGGGCTGTCATGGGATGCTACGGGTAGAGATCCACATATAGACGAGCAGTTCCTGATGCATACTTGTCATATTTTTCTGGGTCGATTTTATGTCCGCTTGAGATTGTCTCCAAAATGACTTTTAACCTATATAACAGGTCATAGCTAAGGCCCGTTATTTATGCTGCCAATTTCGGGTCTTCAAAAAAATCTTCGACTGGTGTTCCCATCATTGGTGTTTCCAAAATTTGCCTTTGGCATATCGACCAATAACCCGGTTTCATTGCGAAACCGGGTTTGAATTTCAAGTTTCCTCTCTTTCTCGAGTTCCTTTTCAGCCTCTGTTTTTCTTTCTCTATATTTTTTTACTGGCAGTTTATAAACCAGATGTAGGACACTCTCAAATAATCTTATCCTAGCATGTAATACTGAGAGACCGAATTGTACTGACTCGGGATTACCTTCTTTTGTTATATCCAATCGGTTAAAATCCTTTGAGATTGCACCACAAATATAGCACCGGGTTGTTGCTGTAGTTCCAGTGGCGGCATTACACACTTTTCCATCCACCATTGTCATGATAAAATTGTGTTTGACTATAAACTTTTTCTCATCCAAATCAACCTCAGTAGGAATGAGAGAATCAACTGATTTATTCACGTAGTTAATTTCTTGTTCTGTTACATCAGTACTCCCGGATTCTCCCACACGGTTTTTTCATTATTTTTCCCCATACTAATTTTAGAGGCAAATATATTGCTATCCGAATCCTCATCACTGACAAACTTTTGTTTGTATTGAGATTGTTGTAATCCGTCGCAACCCCATTTATGAATCATCGTTAGGGTATTCAGTTTTTGTTCATTTAATGTTTGCAATACCTCTTCCAGGTAGTCGGACAATCGTGTAACAGTAAGATCCACCAAGGGCTGTAATTAAGCTTCCGCACTAGTGCTAGTCATCTTGCACGTTTCTGGTGGCGAGTAACACTTTTTTTCCTTTTGTAGCAGGCTATAACACGGAAAAATGTGTTTGTTCATCCTTCTTATGATTTCATACTTCTCTTGTTAGATCTGCGTCTATGTACATTTGGATTGCTTCCTTGACAGTCAAAGAGCTACTTTTTTTTTTTGATGATTTTGTGCGATAATACACCTTTTTATATTTCGTTGCCCGAGTTGGTGTAGTGATGATTTCTTTGAGTACATTTGAAGCATTTGGCTTTCCCATTTTTCTCAACTCAACTTGCGCGGCATGCACTATCACCTGCTCTTCAAAGGTAGAGCGAAGCTCCTCCGTCTTTCTTCTTTTACTTCTCTCGCTCAATTGTTCAAAAGGTTTGCTTGGTCGACCAGATCGATTTTGCAGACTGTCAACCACTGGAATTTCAAAGGTTCCTTCTAGCCATGAACTATTGTATTGAACAAATATGTCTTCCTTATTATGGGCTTTAATCCATCTACGTTTAACTTCAGATTTAAAATGAGAAAAATTCCTTTTTAAGGTTTGCATTTGCTCTTGTGTACATCCTTCAGTTGACAAAAGTTGTTCTTTCAAGCAATTTAGTTTGTCTTCCAAATAAGGTAAATTTTCCTTCATCATGCGATCAAACAAGTATTTCCGGGTCATAACCTTCATTCCCGATGTACTAAGTGAACCTACAACAAAGAATCGTTAAGTTAAAATTAATAAAATCAAAATCTATTTTTTCTCACAATTTTGACCATAATTTTCAAAGTCCCAAAATGTATCTTATCCGGGCTTATCCGGGGCCAGTTTTTTTATTTATTATTTACTGAAACTACCAACTTTAGAATAATATCAAAATTATAGCCGGATCTAACAGGAAAGTATGAAAACGACAGTAAAACATATTTTTTTTTTACGTAATAATACTCGTGGAAAAGACCTTTCTTTACAGTCCCTTACGTTAACTCACAAATAAGTAAATGATAAAAGTTTTATGAAACAACATAGTTACATACCTGTACTTTGAGAATCCATCACTTTTTCCACTACTTTAGACCTTATAGACATAAAATTCCACTTTCATAATTATTATTTTTAAGAGCGCCGAGAACTGATAACGTACACGAGGTAACAGGATCGAATTCCGACTGACATAAAACAGGTAAGACTGCACGGGTGGGGTTGGAAGCGGTTGTCTTTTGTTCTCAGAAGGGTCCTCTGTGTCTGGTAGTCGGTTACCTGGCAATATTTTGTATTTTGATTTTTTGACTTTTGACCGCGTAGATCGTTCAAATACCTGTATGTGCGACTGTTGTGTCTTTGGTCGCTTCGGGCGGCATTCATCGGCTACAGTTCACTCAGCTAACTGCCGACGTGATTCCGGTGCGTAGTGGTGGATCCATGTTTCATCCATTGTCACATATCGCATGAAATAATCCGTTTTATTGCGCTTAAACAGGTCCAAACAGCGCACAGAATCATCAACACGTTGTTGTTTTTGGTCCACTGTGAGCAAACGCGGTACCCATATCGAACAGAACTTTCTCATGCCCAAATGTTCATGCAAAATCCGTTATCTTAATATCTTTAGGGTGTGCTATCTCCCGCAATTTCAATTTACGGTCATCCAAAAGAATTTTGTGGATTTTTTTGATATATTCTGGTTTAAGCACCTCGTTTGGGCGTTCAGAGCGTTCAGCATCATTTGTGTTTGTACGACCGCATTTAAATACAGCATACCAGTAAATGATGAGTGATTTTCCAGGGGCACAGTCCCCGTAACACTTATCAAGCCATTGCTTTGCTTGAACGGTATTTTTTTTACCCATCAAAAAACAGTGTTTAATCAACACACGAAATTCGATGTTTTCTATTGTTTTGAAAATATCAAAAGTAGCGTCACTAAAACCACTATAACTTGTAAACTAATCGTCGAAATGTCATGAAATTTTGACACGTAACGTTTGAAAGTTGGTACTTCCTAAAAATAATATGGATTTCTTGGAAAGGGCGACTTCTATGTGTCAGACTAAAAACTTTTCAGCCTACGTGTTAAGTAATAAGACAAAAGTAACACTTTTTCTAGAAATTTAATATAGAAAGATACAAAATACAACATAAAGTCATTTCAGATAACAAAAAATCAAATTCTTATAAGACCTGAATTACTGGCAATCATTGCATAAAGGGCGAGAACATTGCAGGCAGATGGGTCTACTGCACCCAGTACAAGTGTAGGCAGTCTTTCTATGCAATTTTGGTGGACAAAGTCTGCACGTCTTTCTACTTTCTCGACTAATTTTTTGAGACTGGACACTTTCTACGACCATGTCAATCACCCAAAACTCGGGCCATAATTGACCTAAACTGTCTCGGCAATTTAGTGTCTTCGCATATGAGCGATCACTAGCGAACGGGCTAAACTTTTACAGAAATCTCCTCTCTCAATATCCTTTATTTGGTGCATGTTATAAAGAAGGAAAGCATTCATGCCTCTCAAATCTAGAACTCAATAGAATACCACCATAGACCATCTGCTGGTTCGACGGCTACTCAAATAAATGGAACAGTTTTTTGTCTACCTCATCAACTCTTCCTTTGGTGGAGTTGTAATACAGTATAATTTTAGATTTGTTAGTATCTTCATCTACCTCGTTATTATGATACATTGGGGATACGTATCACACTTAGTAACAAGATTTTGTATAACAATAATGGACACGGGGTGTGAAAGACTTTGTTCCGATCTTTCGATAGGTGCTACTTACGTGTCAGGCAATGGGCGATGCAACTTCCTCTCTTCCCAGTCATTTCGCAACTAAAATGGAAGCTACAGAGCTGCATGGCCGTGGGAAGGGGGGAGAAGTGTACGATTTTATGAAATCAAAAAGGGCGTGGAGTCTGTGGGACCCCACGTCCACACCTAAAGGTTAATAAGGTTCTATTAGTTTGCAACAACCATACTGATGATTATAAAATAGCCGAAACGCATCTATTGTTAAAACATTAATAACTAAGTTTAAAAGATAATAACGTCCGGAGAACAGATTTAATGCTTTGCGTCACTTTTAGTTATTGGAGTGAAAATATTCCCAAACACCGTTTATTTGCGAATTTAAATAAAAAACTAACGATTCCACGATGTACCTTCATTCGATGAAAATTTCTTCCGTCCCTCCCCAGCTAATTTTTAAGGTTTATATACAAAAAAAAACTCTTGGAGCCAGATCTGGAGAATAGGGTGGGTGAGGTACTATTTCAAAGTCCGGCTGCCGTTTGTCTTCGGGGTGCAATGGTGGTTCCATGTTTCGTCTACAGTCACAAAACGATGTGAGAAGTCCTTTCGATTACGCTGCAATTTTTCCAAATACGATTTTGAAATAGCCTTCTTCATGCGTTTGTGTTCAAGAGTCAACAAACGCGGCACCTATTGCTAACTCAGCTTTTTCATTTTTAGACCTTCATGCGGGATTTTCTGTACCTTCCGGACAATTTCACGAAGCTTAATGCAACGATCTTCCATTATGCTGTCATGAACTTTATTGACTTCAGAAGCAACCTCATTCGGTCACACGCACTTGTAGTGCTTGTACGGCTACGTTTAAATTCATTTATCCAGTAATAAATGATCTTGAGTGCTGGTGCAGAGTCCCCATGAATTTGCTTCAGTTCAGTCTCTATCTGGGCCTCATGTTTTATCACTGCACATCGACTTTATCCAGTTTTACGAAACGTGTATTACCGGTCACTTACGATAGCTGCCAACAACCAACTATACGTTGCATCTGTTTGAAACTTTGAACAGAACCGTTACAAGAATCACCTTTACCAATAGTCATGCTGCTTAACAAAATTTCCCACCATTTTATAGAATTTTACCAGACTTAACAATCCAACTTCTTATTCACAGTTCGTGTGATTATTGTCTTGAAGCTTCCATTCGTTGTTTTAATTTTTGTAACACCGTACAGATATTTCCGAAATTTTAAAAATTTCGTTTGTTTTTATTTAATATAAATAAATGTTATAAAAAGGACAAAACCATAGGTATTTATTTGGGCTCTTCATTAAAGATGTTTTTTTTTAACTGATTCAGCCGATACTCGGTAGAAATCCATAACTAAAAGTTTTGTATAAAGTAAAGAACTACTTAAATTTCCACTAAATTTTTATTTTTAACACCAAGACTTGTTTCGCTGTACGACAGCTTCTTCAGATGGTTTGTTACAAAATGAGCATGAAATTACTATAAAAATGGTTTGCTAATTGAGGTATTACTAATTGAAAAACTTCTTTCTGAAATCAATGTCAATCCAATAATAAAACAAGATATCTTAAATTGCTTAAAGGTTTGCCTAGAACAAAATTATTTTGAATTTAATAACGACCTATACCTCAGCTTAGACGGTCTCATAATGGGCAATCCACTTAGTCCTCTTTTGGTCGAAATATTTATGAATACTATAGAAAAACAAATAAGCAAACACCCACTGTTTAAAAAATTTGTATACTGGCATAGATATGTTGATGATATCTTATGTTGTTTTACAGAAAGTGATAGACAATTTGCCACATTTCAAAATTTTTTGAATAATATACACAAAAATATAAAATTCACCAGTGAAGTTGAAATCAAGAAAAGCTTAAACTTCCTCGACCTCACAATAAAAAGACATAATAACAAACACAGTTTTTCTATTTACCATAAACCGTCCCATACTGACATAATAATCCATAATACCTCATGTTATCCACCAAATCACAAACTTGCAGTTTTCCATAATATGATTCACAGACTAATAAATATTCCTCTAAACCAAGACGATTTTCAAAAAGAACTTAATATTATAAAACAATTAGCAGTAAATAATGACTATTCACCATCCATAATAGATAATATTCTCAAGAAAAAACTTTACAAAAAAGCCATTAGTACGGTTTTTCCGAATAATAAAGAACCCTATAAAAACGTAAAGTCAATAACGTACTATAGTAGATGCAGCACTAAATTAAATAGTTTGTTCAGAAAATTAAATAATAACACAGCATTTAAAACATCCAACACACTTGGCAAATTTATAAAAAATAACAAAACTAAAATAGATAGAGGCAATAGATCTGGAGTCTACAAAAATTGTGGAAATTGCTCAAAAACATATATAGGTCAAACAGGTAGAAGTTTTTCAAAAAGAATAAAAGAACATGCTTCGTCATACATCAATAGAAAAAATAACTCAAATTACGCAAATCATTTAATTGAAATAACCACCAATTTAACCCCCCCCCCCCCCCCCCCCCCCCCCCCCCCCCCCCCCAAACTTTGAAATATTACATACTTGCACAAAGGGCCTGAAACTAAATTACCTAGAATCTTTAGAAATAAGCAAATTGAAAAATTCAGATTCCTTAATAAATGAACAATTAGACTTAAATAATTCACCATTATTAAATCTATTTTAGTTAAATTATTTTATTACCTCCCATAAATTGTGAACCAACCATTTATTATAGTAAATTCATCCTCATTTTATAACAAACCATCTGGCATGGTGTTAAAAATAAAAAATTTAGTGGAAATTTAAGTAGTGTTTTACTTCATGTTTTTTTTTGTAATTCAGAATAACATAGCATTGGTTTTTACAAAAGACCTAAAAATTTATTTAAAAAAAAGCAAAATATTCATGTCATTAAATACTATTCTGCTTTTTCAGGTAAATGGGAAACTCCCTTCGAAGAATACTTGACCAAAAAAGAAAAATTCTACACCTCTAGAAGTCAGTCTAAGGAAGTGGATATGATGCACGTCGAGGACAGCTTCAAGTAAGTAGTGCAACTGATTTACGTTATTGGATATGTATCACAAGGCCCGACTATGTTAAAATTCAAAATTTGATCTTTTTATCCGATTACTGTAGTTGTTATTGTTGCAGAATCTGTTATGGACATTGTGATAAGTGTATTTTTAGTTAAATCATGCCAAGGTGTTTTTCAAGTTATCTAACTAGCCATCGTCATACAAAAAATGGCTCAGTTATCAAATTACTGTACTACGACTCCCATGAGAAATTTGGTCTAAACCAGGGGTCGGCAACCTTTTAACTAAGGGGTGCCAGTTTTCATCCATACAACATTTTGCGTGCCGACATAGGTACTTACTACAACTAAAATTAACAAAAATTAATTTAAATTAACTTAAAATATTTCTTTTAGAAGGTTTAATTACAAAAAAATTTTAACATTTAACAAATAATTTTATTATACCAGTCCTAGGACCTAGTGTGAACCCTGTGCTTGAAGTTCTTTAGAGAGTTTTCTTATATCTGGTTCATGTCTGGTTATTTTCAGTGTCACACATGCTTCCGAGTTGTCTGTTGTCAGCCTGCTTCGGTACGGGTTTAAAATCACTCTCATATGGGAAAAAAGTTGTTCACAAATATAGGATGATCCGAAAGCTGTAAGCATGGCAAACGCTACTTTCTTAAGACAAATAAATATCTCTGGTAAACTCATCCAACAACTGAGTATCTCGTTTGAATGGTTCTGGCAGTCACCTTCTAATACCATTCTTAATTCTACAAATTTCGTGTTCCATAACTCGGAGATTTTAAATTCAATGTACTGAAATTCAAAATCATTAATGTCCATACATGAGAAAAGAGATATGTCAAAGCAACTGCTGGAAAAATCCATTAAATCTGGTTTGATTAAAAAAGCGAACATAGGACCATGTTTATCAAAATCCTGACTCCTCTCGATAAACTCCTCTTTTAAATTAGTCATATATTTAAGAATTTCGTCTATTAGTGCACCATCGTCGACACTGGATATATAAGTTTTTAAATTTGGAAAATATTTATATGTGTTTGTAGTAATATCGCTGATAAATAAATTTATTTTTAATTTGAATGATTTCCAGGATTCGTATAAATCCAGAACTGTTTTGCCTGAACCTTGTAACTTTAAGTTGAGTTCACTGAGATGGTTTGTAATATCAGTAAGAAACATTAACATACAGATTCAGTTCTTATCTTCTAGTTCAGGATAAGCATCCACTTGATTTTTTTTCCAACAAGAACGATTTAATTTCGCCCAGACATTGCACAAATCTAGAGAGCACTTTACCACGGCTGAGCCAGCGCACATTATTGTGCAATGGTATATCTGAATATGCACTTTCTAATTCCTGCAGAAACGCCTTAAATTGTCTATGGATCAGTGAAGAACAACCGACAATGTAGTTAACTATTTTAACCACCCTATTCATCACGAATTATAAACTTCCAGCGGAGATTTTAGCGCACAAACTCTCTTGGTGAATTATGCAATGAAAATTCAAAACTGATCGACCCATGCGTTCAATAAGAAGGGAAACAAATCCTTTATGTCTCCCAATCATAGCAGGAGCGCCATCTGTCGTTACGCAAAAAAATTTATTTAAATCAATGTTCCGCTTTTCAAAATGTTCAACAAATTCTGAAAATATATCCTCTCCTCTTATAGTTCCCTGCAATGGGAGTAGACAAATCAGCTCTTCATACACACTGCCATCATCGAAGTATCGCGCAACGATTGCCAGACGGGCAATGTCATTAATATCGACACTTTCATCCAATGCTATACTAAATACAGAACTCCGTTTGATAGCGTCTCTCTACTGTTTTTGGACATTTTGTGTCATTGCGGTAATTCGTCCCTAATCCTGGCCAATATTGTATCCTTATTGGACAAGTCGTCGAATAAAATCTCGCCAGTACTCAAAAACGTTTGCTTTATAAATTCTCCGTCAGTGAACGGCCTACACTTTTGTGCCAACGATTGTGCAATTTTGAAACTGCATTCAGTTACCTGATTTTTTCCTTGGAAAACTTTGCTAAAGATTGTTGACTGTTTCTCGTATTGTTTACTTGCTCTTTGTATTGCCTCCCTTTTATCAGCGTTATCTTTAAATGACGATTCATGTTTTATCTGGATATGTTGTTGAACACTAGATGTCCGGAAAACGCGCTACACAAATAGCCCGATCGTTTTGCTGTACAAAACCGTAATCTGTTGTCCATGAAGTTTGAAATGATCGAACGTCTACCTTCTGTTTCTTCGCGGCCATAACGCAACGTAATTTTAATTTTTAAACTTTTCGACGACTATTGACTGGAACGGATGTTACTTCTATACTAAATAATCCAAACGTGTAGCCGCTTTCTATATATAGAAAAATAATGTTTCCAGAAAATTCCAATAATTACGTTTATTAAATTTCTTAAAACAAAAATTATTATCTACAACGCGTCCATTGCAATAAAAGGGCCGCCTAGAAGTTAAATCTACAAAAAAAACAACAAAAACTAAAGTTCGGCAATATAAAAAGAGTTGCGGCGCGCGTCGGAACGATTGAAGTCAAGTCAAACAAAAATCGCCTTATAGCGGCCCTTTTGATCTTAATTGAGGACGTTTATTTGTGTTTTTGCCTAGGCTTATATACTTGCCGTAATTAAAGCCAAACCAATCCATTCAGTAAAATTATAAATTACAAAATATTTTTTTTAGTTTTTGGTAATAATACCTAGTGACCTATATAATATGTCGTTTTTGTTTGTATCGTTAAAGTAATACTGTCTTCGATTATTTACTTAATTTCGAAACATGTCACAGATTACAGAATTAATGTGTAAACTTTGAATAGGTATGCGTGCCATTCAAAATTGCTTGACGTGCCAGAGATGGCACACGTGCCATAGGTTGCCGACCCCTGGTCTAAACGGTTTCAATGGAATCGAGATTCAACCAGAAAATCCAGTTGACGCAGGAGCTAAAGAACCCATTAAGCGTGTTAAGGATTTGCTGATTTGCTACTATCAGACGGTAGTTATATAGAAAATAACTTTTTTAAGATCTTCGAGCTTCCCTTCATAGCTAGCTAGGTAGATACCTTAAAAAAAACAACCAACAACAAATTTAAATCAAGAGATTTAAGTAACAAATAATACTTTCCTAGAATTTCCAAAATCCCTGTTTTTGTCATATATAAATGGATTTGTATTCGGTTACAGATACTACGAATGCACCAAGTGCAATGCGAAATTCCTCGAACTTCCATATGTGGGCGGCGAAGTTACCATGACTGTTGTTCTTCCTAATGAAATAGAAGGTCTTGCAGCTCTTGAGAACAATATTGCTTGCGCCTTAGAACCAAAGAATTTGACATATGAACGTGTTGCCGTAAGCTTCCCTAGATTTTTAGTTGAAAGCGATCTGGGACTGAAACCCATGTTGAAAAATGTAAGTATGCATCTATAATACGTAACATGCGGAGATTGCAATTTTAAAATAAATTTTTTTAACATATGAAGTTTAAACTCGAACATAAATTCAGTGCACTAATACCCGCAAACACATAAGCCTTATGTACTTGCTCAGTTCATCGACCAGCACAGTCAACTTTCTCTATCCTGGGTACGACTTCTATTCCTGGCTTTGGCGTAATTTTGGAATCTGTCTTCTTGTCCAAAGGGACCTTTCTTGCCAACGAGAGGATGCACTGAAGTCCGAAACTTTACTGTTAAAAAGGATAAAAATAACAACTCAACAAACCACAAGGTTTATCTGCTGCCTTTATCGACCACCAAGTGATACTAACTTTAAAACACTTTTCGCTTCTCTTGCAGCGAATGATACTTCCGATATAATTTATGTATTTCACACCGAATATTTCCTCCTGGAAAACATTTCTTTTATGGCTTCGAATTCCATTTTTTCCTGAGCGCCAGAGAGATAAGCAAGACATTATTCTTCATGTCCTTCATGGCATTCAATGTACTCAGTAGTCTCTTTCTTTTTACTTCAACTACTTTACTACAACAAACATAACAATAACTACTTTTCACAATGAGATCTATCACCCTAAAGAATGCTGAAAAGTCTCGTTTTTCCGGGATCCATCTCCAGATACTTGCAATTGCAATTCCGTAAAAGTCCTATTGTAGACACGATTCTTCTGTTCACTTTATAACCTGTATTTACTGTCGGTCCTGAATTTATTTATTATATACTAAAAGGTTAAAGCCAAAACCACGGACTCCAGTTTCTTCAAATTTAATATCGTTTGTACACTCTTTACATATTAATGTTTCAGCACGAGCACAGAAAAAATTGAAAACTATGAACAACGTCATCACTACACGAAGTATGCAGTTCCTTCATAGTAGCACTTTATTGTTTTTCTTCTTGCTCTGAATACTGGGTTCCGCGAAAATGTCTTTTACGTGATTTAGATGCACGGTTAGATTCTTCTGATTTACCCTTTGCAGACATTCTATTATAAATTGGAAAACTGAACACAAAAATGTTAATAAGCGTCTGCTCTTACACAAAATTCTGACTCAACTGACTGTGGTACGGACTACACACTAGATATTGCATCGGCTATTTCAATACTAAAATGTAGCTATACACTTATTCGTACACAAATATCCAACCTAAAAACATACTATAAACCTAAATATAGTGCAAAACGACAAACATCTGTCGTAGTAAAGAAAAGAAGTGCACTTACAACGTCAAAAAGGGACTAAGAAAAGGAGCGCAGCCTACAGAAATATATTCCTGTTCTGCGCCCTTACTCTGTAGCTTCCAGATATTATTTTTCTATATATTTATGGAAAAAAAAATTTCACTTGATAAAGTAAGTAAAGTGTAATGGACCCGGGTCTATAAAGATCCACTTTCCGTTAAAAAAAGGATCTGAATCTAATAGTATTTAAACGACCACACATAAACATTAACAAAATATATCTAAAAAATTATAAATTTTCATCAACAATTTTAATATTCTTTTTTAGTTGGGAATAATCACTACATTCTCTGACGCCGCCGACTTAAGCGGCATTTCCAAAGAACCCTTAAAAGTCGATGACGTCATACAAAAGGCTTTTATCAACGTAACTGAAAGTGGAACTGAAGCTGCGGCTGCAACTGCTGGTAAGTTTTGAAACTATTTTTATTTTGCTTTTAAATCTGTTAGAAGTTAAGTTACTTTTTGCAAGTAAAATAAATAAATACGCGAACGTAATTAATTATTATATTTAATAAAAAAGATATGTTATGAAGAAGCCAGTACAAAATTAATAAGGTCTCCGAATCATACTGTATTTCAATACCGGACATAAATTTATTAAGGATGGTAATATAATGTATAAGAGGGCAGATAATAAAAAAAGAACATATTTCCATATTTCCATTTTGATAAACGATGTTTAAAACAACATTGGAAAACTACAGGAAATCTGTTTAAAATGTTTACATATTACAGTCGGTCAAGTAACAACGGGTCGCCTATAACTAGTAAGTGGTAAAAGAAATTCCTTGTTTTTTTTTTGAGGTTATTGTTGGCCCTCTGCAAACAATGCTTTCAGAGAGATTTAATTCTTTATTTGTCGTTAAATGTACATTATCGAACATAAGGGCTTCGAGGATCCAGAAGGTCCGAAAATGACACCGACACGTTAGCAAAATATAATTCTTGACATGTTTTCCAGAAATCCTCAATTAAATTTACGCTAAGGGACACAAAAACTAAAGCAGAAAGGTTTGGTTATATTGTATGAAACTATAGGCACTCGTCCCCGGACTTACGATTTGAAATGGCGGAGTAGATGGTAGAGGAAAACATAGATTGAGAATGGAGCAATATAATTTTTGCCGAAGAAGCTTCATTTTGGGGTTATGTTCTCACTCCGCAAGCCTGGTCGATTTCTACTAACCGATTGGTTCAGCGCACCTTGAAACACCCTGTAAAGATCCATGTTTGGGAATGTCCTTCGGAAAAAAGTTTTGGTAGACTCTTCATCTTTACCTACAATTTGAACGCTAAAAAATGCTCCAGATTTAGATGAAGACATTAGTACCGACTGCTAAATGGCGGTTTATCGATAAAAACTATAAATAGATCCTTCAAGAAGATAGCGACCCCAAACATCGGAGTAAAACGTATAGCCAGTGGAAAAGGGAATCCTTTATCCTCACACCTCAGTCGTGTGATGATTCATCAAGCAGAAGCTTCATAGTAAAAAGGTATACAGAATGAAGCAGCTGTCACAGCAAATTCGTGCAATTTGGAAATCTTTGGCCCAAGAATACGTGGAAAATCTCGTCGAAAATATGCCCCAAAGATGCCAGGCGACCATAGACGCTGGTGGGGACTGGACGAACTACTGAATCATTAGCATTTTAACGGAAATCCTTTAGTATGGAATGATGTAAAAAACTTTTAAGAATATACATGTTTTAAGGAACACCGCATGACACGTTCTTACTTGACCGTATTATGTTACGTATTCTATTTAAAACCGAATAAATATTAAAAGTAGGTAAGTACCATCAGACTAAGATTTTTTTTAAATGTTTCGTATTTGTACTGGTCTCCGCTTCTAATTGCAAAAAGTATCTAATAATTTTACTTCGCTTCGCTAAAAAAATCAGCGTTTCTTTGTAGCTTTCTTTTTGAATATGAACAAAAATATTTTGTTTAAATTAATATTATTTAAAGTCATTAAAACTTTAACTAAATTTAATCTCGATAGATGGAACTAGCTAAAATATTAATAAATTTGAACAAAACAACAAAATAGATAATTAAAAAAGCACACATAACCAGAAAATACGTCTAGTTAATTAAATTTAACTTTCACGAAGAATGTACTTTAAACAAAATATTTTAAAGCTGTATGGTTGCGGGACTGGGACACCCTGTATATAGTGCACCTAAATCTTCTAGTGAATTTTTCACAAGATAAACTTTAAAAGGAGCTTTTGCTGTTCATATAGCTTAGACAAATGTATATTAATCGATAGTAATGTGGAAAACAAATCAAGAATATTTTTTTTGCGATCCAATCTAAACTTATTATATTGCTTTAATGTCAAAACTCTTTAAAAGGGAATATTATACGATTTCAATTTATCAATATCGTAGTTTATAAAGGACAATATATGTTGCGGGTTTGAATACTTAGTTTTCTGTAGAATATATGACAAAACGAAAAAATTTCTAGTTTTTTGTCATCCATTATATCATACTGTACAGTTCAACCAGCAAGAAATATGGTGGCTTGATGAAGCAAGTGCATATCAATGAAACAAACATAGAAGAAAATAAAAACTACAATTTTCGGCCAATCACAACAAAAATAGATGGCTACTTTAATATATAGGATAAGTCGGGACGTTTTTATTAAACTGGTAACAGTCAAATTCATTAAAAAGGTCATAGCTGTTTTTCGTTTTTATATGAAAAATCAGAATGAAGATCGGCAGGTTAGTTCTTGAAATCAGTAAGAACGTTAGTGATTTTCTGAATTTCAACACTTTTTTATCAGTACAATAGATGGATAGATACTATATGGGGTGAAAAGTCCCGAGTTTTTGAAGAAACAACAATGTTTTTGCCAAAAATTTATTTTATTCTTCAACATAGTTTGCTTCAAGAGAGATACACTTATTCGAGCAATCTTCCAAGAGTTGGATACCTTTTATATAGTATAGTGTAGTAAATCTCTTTCTCTGGAGCCACCTTTTTAAATTTGGAAAGTGGTAATAATCGCTGGGAGTCAGATCTGGTGAATTCAGCGGTTGAGGAAGCATTTCATAGCCTAATTCGCTCAACTTCACTATCGATTTTATGGAGTTGTAAGCTGGAGTATTATCTTGGTATGATTGTTCGTCCCTTCTCAAGATAGTCGATCAGTATTATTTCATGCCAAAACCTTTCCAGCTGATGTTTGTGTTTTTAGACGCTTTGGTCGGCTCTAATGCAGTTCCAGCCGCTCTGCGGATTGTTTGTTGGATTCAGGCGTGTAGTGGTTGACCCATTTTCGTCCATTTTTACGAATCGATGCAAAAACTCCTTTGGATTACTCCTAAATAGTGCTAAACAGCGTTCTGAATCTTTGACACGTTGCTGTTTCGTCGTGAGAGTACGCGGCACCCATCAGGGACATAACTTTTTCATATGCAAATATTTATGCAAAATATACCTCACGCGTTCTGTTGATATTTTCACTATGTCAGTTATCTCTCTCAGTTTCACTTTGCAGTCATTCAGAACAACTGCCCCATTTGGACGTCCGGAATGTTATGCATCGTCGGTGCTTGAATGACCTTATTTAAATTTATTAAACGATCAACATATAGTTGCTTTTGATGGAACTGATATGTCATAATCCCTTTCAAGCCATTCTTGGGTTTTGATTATATTTTTT
Organism: Pachyrhynchus sulphureomaculatus; assembly: GCA_019049505.1. Classification (NCBI taxonomy): domain Eukaryota; kingdom Metazoa; phylum Arthropoda; class Insecta; order Coleoptera; family Curculionidae; genus Pachyrhynchus; species Pachyrhynchus sulphureomaculatus. The sequence continues at coordinate 82,324,425 of CM032452.1, read as the reverse complement.
TTTCCATCAAAAGCAATGTTTAATCAACACACGTTCTACCGTTTTGCAAAAATCAAGCGCCACTCAAACAGCAAACTAATAGACAAAATGTAAACACTAACTGAAAATCATATGAATTTTTTTGTTTGTGCTGCCATCTCTCGAAAAGTCTTGGGATGTTTCACCCCATGTAGTAAATATCAATTATGTCAGGACAGATTTACAAAGCTTAAAAATACATTAAAATATATCAAACATTTCAAATGCATATAAAATAGGAAAAAAAGAAATCAGAATCAAGTTCAAACATTGTAATGAATTGTATAACATCCAGTTTCATTGATTTATTTAAATTCCATCGGTTCCAACTGTTTAAAATTACATTTTACACCAGAAGGTAAACTATGTTAAAAGTTATGGCCGCAAAGTAACGTATTTTCTGTCAATGGAAATGAGTTTTTTGAATAATTAAAATCTGATAATATTTAATAATAACAATATGAGCGTGTTTTTTAAGTTATCTATTTAGCTCCTTAGTCCAACCTTTCTAAAGTAGTTTCATTCCATCCATATATTGTATGCGCTTCAGGAAACGACGCTACAGTGGCTTTCAACTCGCCCTTTAAGTAAAATTTTCGTCCCCTGAGTTCGTCATTTTCATTGCTAGGTAGATAACTTAAAACAACAGTTCCATATACAATATATCAAATGAAATTAAGTGAATAAGGCTATAAATATAGGAGCGAAATCTTTTTCTGCTGTCTTTGTTGGTTTCATTGTGATGCCCACATTTAAACTATGTACATGCAGTAAAAGTAGTGATTTCCATCATCAGTGTTTTACAGTGCTTCGAAAATTGGTGGCGGTTTAGTGCATTGAACAGTAAGTACTAACTTTTTATTGAGTTCATGTTGATGGATATGAAATTACGAGAAACGTCCTATATAAAAATAATAATGTAACCTTATAATTTTGTTTAGCTTTTTAAATCTTGTTTTGCGTAAGTAGTTGATCAAACGGTTATTCAGCTAAGCTTCTAGGGACGACATTTTCGAAAAAAAAGTACATAAAGTTCAATGAAAGACACCACTCTGCATAAATGTACTGGGTGGTTTCTAAGTTGGATATTACTTTTTACCTGGTTGTGTACTAAGTAAAATAAATCTCATCGCCTAATATACGTTGTAAAATAAAGATATAATGTCTTGAAATCATTTAAGATTTTGGTTGCGGCTCTGTTAAGTATTTTTATATGCTATTTCTTTTAACAGGTCATTGAACTTCCAATTATTAGTGTGATTAAGACGTGTGTACTTTTTTTTATTTCGGTCAAGAGCTTGCAAATTGCTTTTGAGGAGATGTAGGCATGCGATCGCAAGAAGTAAGGAGATAAGACGGGTGCGTTTACAGGTCTGGCAATCATTCTGTGAAGATGCCGATCTGCAAAAGAAGGATAGTAATAGAACATGGTTGGGTGGTGCTGACATGTAAACGGTGTACGATAAAGGCATGTTCTGTCGTCCTGATTAACTAGAAATTTAGGGAGGAAGTGAATTTATTTAGTGTCTATATATATAATGTAAACAATAAAATTATTGTTTTTCAACACCGGAAGTGATCAAAAACCAAATTTCTGTGGAAAAATACTAGCAGATAGTAAGCAATTTTAAGGCCGCTCTCTAATAGTTGATTTCAATTTTAATAAAAAACGTCACCGGTTGATCTAGTTCTAGTTTGGCGTGTCCTGCTTTTTTTGATGCACAGTGCGTTTCTTGTTTTGGTCCGTCGTGACTTTAAAGTGCACTTTTTTGTTTACTCCAAATATTCCAATTTTTTTATATTTATGGTAAGTACTGCACCTTTTTTGGGTAAATGATCTTAAATTTCAATGTACAGTAATGTGAAACAGTATGTTTAATAGTTCACCTAACGCTCTTTTTTAACTTTTTAGTTTTTATATCAAGAAAATTAGTCAAACCACTACCGAGAGCTTTGTTTACAGTGGATCATTCGTTTATCTACTTTATAAAGTATGATAATATCATTTTATTTGTTGGGAAATTGGCTAAATAGAAGGTATATTTAAAAAAATAGGGAATTGATTAAACATGTTATTAATAAAAAAAAATACATTTTTGAAATATGACTTTTGATTTTATAAGAAATTATATATATATATATATATATATATATATATATATATATATATATATATATATATATATATATATATATATATATAACTGTAGAGCAGATTAACAAGACACTGAAGGAAATAAAGCATCACAAAGCAGCAATGCTATTAGAAACCGGAAGTTAGACAATACCGCCCGATAAGTTTACTATCACACATTTAAAAAATAAGTTAGACTACTACCAGGCTGGTTTTAAATCCGGTTATAGCTCATGCGACCACTTAACAAATAACGAGAAATATCCTAGAGAAAAATAATGAATACAACTTTGAACTCACCATAGCTTTTATAGACTACTAGACTATTTAGAAGGCCTTTGATTCTGTTGAGATGTGGGCAATCATCAACGGCTTTTACAACTGTAGAATTGACTCTAAATCAAATATATACATACATATATATATATATATATATATATATATATATATATATATATATATATATATATATATTATATATATATATATATATATATATATATATATATATATATATATATATATATATATATATATATATATATATATATATATATATATATATATGTCATTCTTTTTAAACCAGACCCCCCCATCAAGCCAAAATTTGGAACCACGTAGAGCTTCTTTCGCAGTCTCTGTGTTTTGAAAGCCGTTGGGCGATTTTGAAAATAAAATATTACGCATGTGCAGAGGTCCCCGAAAGGAGACTGCTTCCCAAAAAATCATTAAAAGTGAAAAAAAGGAAGAATGGCTTTTTCTATAATCTCACTATACTATTATCTTTGTTTTTCGAAAACAAAAGAAATGACCCCACGTGTTTTTTTTTTTCTGGAAGTTCCGATCGCAAGTTACAACAGCTTGGTGCAAAAATTCAAAATTCGAAAAATCGCTTGCAAAAATCTAAAGAAATTCATACGTATTCTTCATGGCAAAACAAAACTTCTGTTCTTCCAAATGCATTTTTTTCGAAAGCGTACTCCAGGACCCAGGTTTATAGGAAAAAAAGGACTTGTTGTTCAATCAGGAATTAATTTGAATTTTTTACAATCCTTTAAATAATTTTTCTAATTTTTTGCACAAACATAAAAATATAAAATTCAAAAATTGGCGCTAAATTTTTCCATGAAAAAAATTCAAAAAGCGATTTTTCGCATTTTGAATTTTTGCACCAACAAAGCCTGTTGTAATTCGCGATCGGGACTTCCAAAAAAAATCCACGGGGGGGTGATTCTTTTTTCGAAAACAAAGATAATAGTATGAGGTTATAAAAAAATGCCTTTCTACCGGTTTTTTTTTTCACTTTTAACGATTTTTTGGGAGCAGTCTCCTTTCGGGGACCTTTGCGCATACGCAATATTTTATTTTCAAAATCGCCCAACTAGAGTTTTTAAGTTTTAATTTGAGCCCGCGCAAGCCGCTCTACGTGGCTCCAAATTTTGGCTTGGTGGGGGGTCCGGTTTAAAAAGAAAGAATGACCCATACTTGAGTTTTTTGTTTTAAATTTTTTTTTTATTTGACGCCCCTGGATTTGGGTATTTTCAAAAATTTCTTTTTGATATAATTTTCATTTTAATTAACATATTTTATTATTATTCGTATCACCAAAATAGCGAACCAGACCAATACCAGAGACCGAAATGTATTGGTCTGGTTTACTTTATTTTCGAGGTACGAATCATAATAAAATATGATAATTAAAATTACACCAAAGAAAAATTTTTAAAAATGCTCAAATCCAGGTACGAAACGTCAAATAAAAAAAATTTTTAAAACAAAAAACCCAAGTGTGATAATTAAACGAACCTATACCCAAGATTAAAATTAAAAAAAATAAATAGAAAATGTATATGTATATTATATACATAAATATATATATATATATATATATATATATATATATATATATATATATATATATATATATATATATATATATATATATGTATATATGTATATATGTATATTATGTATAAATGTATATATGTATATATATGTATATATGTATATATATATATATATATATATATATATATATATATATATATATATATATATATATATATATATATATATGTATATATATATATATATATATATATATATATATATATATATATATATATATATATATGTATATATATATATATGTATATATATATATATATATATATATATATATATATATATATATATATATATATATATATGTATATATATATGTATATATATATATGTATATATATATATATATATATATATATATATATATATATATATATATATATATATATATATATATATATATATATATATATATATATATATATATATATTATGTATATATATATATATATATATATATATTATATATATATATATATATATATATAATATATATATATATATATATATATAAATATATATATATATATAATATAATATATATATATATATATAATATATATATATATATATATATATATATATATATATATATATATATATATATATATATATATATATATATATATATATATATATATATATATATATATATATATATATATATATATATATATATATATATATATATATATATATATATATATATATATATAATATATATATATATATATATATATATATATATATATATATATATATATATATATATATATATATATATATATATATATATATATATAATATATATATATATATATATATATATATATATATATATATATATATATATATATATATATATATATATATATATATATATATATATATATATATATATATATATATATATATATATATATATATATATATATATATATATATATATATATATATATATGAAAAAAAAACATAAAACCTAGTACAGAACAAGTACCTATAGGAAGAAGTATAAGACAGGGAGATATAATCTCTCCGAAGTTATTTATTACAGGTCTGGAAGATGTATTTTGCCAACTAGATTGGGCAAAGAAGGACCTTAAGGTAGATGGTGTGTATCTGAGTCATTTCAGGTTCGCAGAGGATATTGTAGTCATCAGTGGCAATCCACATAAGTTACAAGAAAAGATAAATGAGTTAAATTACCTTTAAAAACACTTGGTCTTAAAATGGTTAAAAATAAGACAAAAATATTAACCAACACTAATAACAACATTTGGAAAGGAACAGCTCTCGAAATTGTTGAGGAGTTTGTGTATTTGGGGCAAAAAATTGTTACGACGATAGTGTCTCGTATTCGGAAAATTAAGTTATATATTCAAAGATAAAGACATACCAAATACGGTAAAGGCGAAAATTAATGTTATAGCGCTGAAACTTGGACAGTGAATAAAGCCCATATGCCAAAATTGACGCGAACCCAGAGAGCACACATAGGGGATGATTGGGATAGAAAACTTAAAAGATAGAAAAGCAAGAAACAGATTGGCTGGATATGTTATAGGCACGACTGATGATCGATGGATCAAGCGAACAATAGAAAGGAGACCACAATAAGTTACTTGAAAAATAGAAGAAGTAATTATAATAAAGATGAAATACCATATATTGTTGGTAGTGATAACATAATTAATAGTATTAATAATAAAAGCTTGTATTTGCGAAGATAAAAACATAAAATAAATACAAAGTTTGTAAATAAGGACAGTTCCGATAATAGCAGTAATCTAAACTAACCTGAATTCATCTATAAAACAATGAGAACTTTTACAATTAATACCAATAAAAAAGGAAAAAATTATTAATAAAATAAATTATGTTCGGACAATCTTTAACACAATAACGCGACACAGCTGTTATCATCACTACACCAAACACTGTATTTTTGCACTCGAGCACCTTTACTATTAATTAAAGTATTTGTTTTTAGGTTGGAGGACCTGTTATTAACATGTGACAAACATTTAAATGATATTTGCAGTACTAGTTTAAAAATAAAAGCATGTTTTGCAATTGTGACATTTTTTGTCGGCAAATGTAAAATTAATAATAATTTGTTAAGCAATTTTGTCTTAAAAACGAAAAATAGAGTGTTGGTACCGCTATTAAATATTTAGAAATAATAAAAGTAAAAAAAAAGCAATTAAACGGTAACACTGCTCTCTGCACAGAGACTAATAGTGCGGCTTCAGAAAGGATCGTTTTTTCGATCTCATTACACAATTTTCTTAAATACAGAGTGTCCTTTGAGTCCGAATGTTACCAAAAAAAAATTAGTATTTTAGAGTTTTTTTTTTCTTTTCAGTCAATATAGTTCCGATGAGTCTAGATTGGCCAGCTCCGCCACCCGGAAAACCTTTCGTTGCCGACCACCCATTCTTATATTTTATTAAATTTAATAATGTTATTTTATTTACTGGAGAAGTAACAAATTTCTAAATGTTGTCTTGTGTTTATGTTGTACAGTAAAATGATTTTTTATTAAGTAATAAACTGGTAGAATTGCACTTATAACTAGTGATGTTTATTAAATTTTATGATATATGGCTTCAAATTTAAAAAAAAAACTATACAACCGTTATACCACACAGAATGAACTAAATCTTGGTAGAAATTAATCTTCACTGGGAGTGGTTTGTATTTGGATAAATGACTACTTAGAAAACCGCTTGCTATTGTCTTTCCCATGTTTTGAACATAATGAATTAAACTGAGTGTTTGGAGATTGTAAGACCTTAGTCACAACGTTAAGTGATAGTTTCACACTTCGCAAACAAAGACTGAGTTGACTTTTCAAATTTTAATCGTCGTCATGCTGCGCCTTGTGACCATATCCGAATGTTGTTTTTTTTTTTTCACATTAACAAAACTACATTTATCATCATTGTCTTTCCTCTGTTGCATGACGTAGAGATATAGATGTTCTTGATATTTCTTGCATGAAAATTGGATGAAATCTTTAAAAAAATATTTCTTTATTATTTTCAGTCGTGATTGTTCCAGAAAGTCTGCCTCCACCACCAGACAAATTTTTTGTGGCTAACCATCCATTCGTATACTTTATTAAAGTTAATAATATAGTCTTGTTTACTGGAAAGACTTCTACTTCATGAACAGAATTTATTTTCCGATTTTTATATAAAATAATAAAATATAATTATGTCATATATTAAACTGTGATCTTTATAAGTGAATAAAACAAATCAACCCAGAACGAAAGACTCATTTACTACGAAGTATAGAAAAGGATATAAAACCTTATTTACCAAATCATTTCCACATATAAATTTTCACAATATTATGTTAATAAGATTTAAAAAATATATATATTCTAATCAAACAACGTCGTACTCTATAGAATTCATCAGTTTCTGCCACATCACCTAAGAAGCCTAAGCTGGGCGAGATTTATACTTGGAAATCCATGTTCTATTGTCTTTACAATAGTTACAGAAAATATAGTTATCGCTACAGAGAGACAAACACGTGAACAAAATGTAACCGGAAAACGAAGCCGGCTGGCTACCGCCGCACGTTAAAATGTGCCTCGTCGAGTTTCTCAAAGATGCCGCGGAAATAGTAGGTGTGTTATATCACAGACTAAGTAATATATGGGAACTAATTCCCTGGTTATATGTAACAATACTAGAGCAAAATATGCGCTGCATCTCGGAGACACTCGATGAGGCACATTTTAACTTGCCGGCGGTAGCCAGCCGGCTTCGTTTTGTGGCGACGTTTTGTTTAGAATCACACCAGTAGGTAGACAGGTCGTAAAGTTCATTATCAAATATTTGAATTAACTTACGGCATTTTGAACGCAGACACAGGCCTTATAATCATATTCTTAGTTTGACATTCTTATCTGGTTTAATAACATTCATCTCATAATCAATCTTCTGATTCATAACATAGAATAATACAAAGTGCCCCTAAAACCTCGTGCTTTCAAAACTAATAAAATCTTTAGATATATATTTTTAGTGTTCCGTACGGAACACTTATAAGATGACTTCGGTGTCTGTCCGTCTGTCTGTCATACCGGATTTTCTCCGAAAATATTTGTCATAGAAAGTTGAAATTTGGTAATAATATAGGAATTAATGGCCTCATCAGAGCCATGTAGTTTTGAAAGTTAAATTATGACTTAAGGGGTTAGTTTTGGCGGGTGAAATCGGAAGTGAAAAAAAAAATTTTTACTAGGTAATCGAGTGTGGTGTCAAATGAAAACCTGTGAAAACACGAGTAAAATATATATATATATATATATATATATATATATATATATATATATATATATATATATATATATATATATAATGTAATACTTGCGCGTACTTTTCTTTGTATTATTTTTAAAAAATCGCGAAAAATCGCTGTCCGCCCGCCTTATCTCGAAAAGTACTTATCAAAAAATTTTGAAAAAATTCTGGAATATTCTCCACGGGATGTAGATTGAACGAAAATTATCACGAGTGCATTACCTTTAATAATTTATCTGGTATATAAAAAAAAAACAAAAATTTCAAGTTCATCAGTTTTCAGTAAAGATTGGAAACAAACTTTGTTGAAAACTCATTTGGGGTGTGTTTTGTGAAGTCACTGATCATTTTATACCTCCGTAACAAAATTTTTTATTTTAAAAGCAATCAACGTACGGAACACTAATTGCGCAAGTTCAACTTGCACTTGACCGGTTATTTTGTTTTCAGTCTCGATTATCAATCGTAATCTAGCTTCATCACCTGATAAGTTTTTAGGGCGGGAATAATACAGAGTGTCCCTAAAACCTCGTGCTTTCAAATGTAATAAAATCTTTAGATATATATTCTTTTGTTTTCAGTCTCGATTATCAATCGTATTCTAGATTCATCACCTGATAAGTTTTTAGTGGCGGATCACCCATTCTTATATTTAATCAAACTTAACAATACAATCTTGTTTACTGGAAAAATTTTGACTTCATAAGGAGTACGGACCTACTTTAATTTTTCTGTTAAAAAATGTTGTATTCATATACTGAATTGTCCTGAAATTATAATTTAATTAAAAAAATCAATAAAAATGAACAGTTAATTTACTAAAAAGTATTGTTCAAAGATGTCAATTCGTATTTAGTAAACCAAGAGGATAACTTTTGATATAATAGAAGAGACTTTTGTGGTGACATTATTATATATTTGTATATATATATATATATATATATATATATATATATATATATATATATATATATATATATATATACATATACATATACATATACATATACATATATATATATATATATATATATATATATATATATATATATATTATATATATATATATATATATATATACATATATATACATATACATATATATATATATATATATATATATATATATATATATATATATATATATATATACGAGGCTGGTTTGAAAAGTCTGTGCAAAGTCCGAGAGAAGGCACCACCGGCGCGTATCGAGGTCATGTTTAGTTAGTAGCATCTCTTGAATGAACGCACACCAAGTTTCAGCCGTATTGGTCTATTTCTTTGTGTTTGGCATTCGTGTGAATCAAGGAAGTCAAGTGATTTTCAAGAAATGGACGAAAAAAGAATTTCGTGTGTGGTGATTAAACATTACTTTATGAAAGGCAAAACGCCTCAGGACACTAAAGAGAAGCTTGATAAACATTATGGTGGCTCTGCACCTTCGATTAGAACAGTTTATAAGTGATTTCAAAATTTTCGGACTGGCCATATGGGCACAAGTGACGCTGAACGTTCTGGACGGCCTGTGGAGGTTACGACTCCAGAAATCATTGATCAAATCCATGATATGGTGATCGATGACAGAAGAGTTAAGGTGCGTGAGATTGCTAGTGCTGTGGGCATCTCGACTGAACGGGTACATAATATTTTGCATAAACATTTGGACATGAGAAAGCTATCCGCAAGATGGGTGCCGCGATTGCTCACGCTTGACCAAAAACGGAATCGTGTGAAGTGTTGCAAGGATGGTTTGCAGCTGTTCCAGAAGAATCCGGAGGACTTTAAGCGTCGTTTCGTCACTGTGGATGAAACATGGATACATTACTATACTCCTGAGACCAAACAACAATCTAAACAATGGGTTACCAAGGGGGAATCTGCACCAAAAAAGGCGAAGACCGTTCCTTCGGCCGGAAAGGTTATGGCGACTGTCTTTTGAGATTCGCAAGGGATAATCCTCATCGACTATCTGGAAAAGGGTAAAACTATTACAGGTGAATATTATTCATCGTTATTGGACCGTTTGAAAACCGAGCTGCAAGAAAAACGCCCGCGATTGGCCCACAAGAAAGTCCTTTTCCATCATGACAACGCGCCAGCACACACCTCAGCCGTTGTGGTCGCAAAATTAATGGAAATAGGATTCCAACTCGTTTCACATCCCCCCTATTCTCCAGACTTGGCTCCCTCGGACTACTATTTGTTCCCCAATTTGAAGAAATGGCTGGCGGGACAAACATTTTATTGTAGAGGAGGTGATTGCAGACACTAATGGATATTTTGCAGACTTGGACAAATCCTATTATTCGGAAGGGATCAACAAACTAGAACATCGTTGGACGAAATGTATAAGCCTAAAAGGAGACTATGTCGAAAAATAAAAAAGGTTTACCCCAAACACATAAGTAGTTTTTATTTTTGCACGGACTTTTCAAACCAGCCTCGTATAGATATATATATATATATATATATATATATATATATATATATATATATATATATATATATATATATATATATATATATATATATATCTATATATATATTTATATTCTTTTTCTGGTCAACTGTTTTCAGTTCGCCTTCGGAAGTAGGCCTCGCTAATAGACTTCCAACCCTCTCGATTTTGTGCCTCTCTCATCCACGATTGTCCGGCAGTCATCTTAATGTCATTAGACCATCTATTAGGTGGGCTGCCTCCACCTCGTTTTAAGGACCACGGTCCCCCACTCCAACAAATTCTTCGTCCACCTGCCATCACGCGCCCTCGCCATAGGTCCTACCCAGCTCCAGACTTACTGCCTTCCCCAGGACATCCACCCCCTTCGATCTTAGGCGGATCTATGAGTTTGTTCTCCTTTCTACTAGTGTATAACCGAGCATTACTCTCTCCATGGCTCTTTGGGTGACTGTTAGCCGCTGTAGTTGAGTTTTAGGAAAACTCCAGTTTTCTACACCGTATGTTAAGATCGGCAAAACACATTTATTGAACACCTTCGTCTTATGTGCTGGGCAATGCTTTGCGATTTCAGTATAAAACTTAGTCTTCCAAAGGTCATCCCAGTTCAATTTTCTTCTTTATTTTAGCATGTTGTACATCTCTGTCAAGGCGAAGTGTGTGACTCAAATATATATATATATATATATATATATATATATATATATATATATATATATATATATATATATATATATATTTATTTTTATATTCTGTGACATTGTCGATGATTTTATTGTCTATTCGAATTTCTTCTTGTTTTACCGGCATCATAGTTTTAGTCTTCGTTACATTCATTTTTAAGTCAATCTTTTCTGCTTTCTCTCTCAAGTCATTCAGCATATACTTTCATTTCTATTGTCAGATATTAGAACGACATCATCTGCGTATATCAAATGATGCAGTTTCTTTCCGTTCACATTTATGCCTATGCTTTGCCAATGAAAGCCTTTAAAAAAGGTCTTCCAGCACTATGTTAAACAATTTCGGAGATAGACACATACACACCAAATAAAGAACAAAGTTTGTAAATAAGGAAAATTACGACAAAAGCGGAATAACCTGAACTAATCTGTAAAACAGTGTGGAGCAGTTTTACAATAAGCAGTTATAAAGTAAATTACGTTGGGAGTTTTCTATCTTTAAACAATAACGCGACAAAACTGTTATCATTACTACACCAAACACTGTATTTTTGCACTCGCGTATTTTACTATTAATTAAAGTATTTGTCAAAATTATATAAAAATAACACTATGTTTTAATTTTCAATATATTTAACATGACTTGACAATTGTTTCACCATACGATGGCTTCTTCAGAAGTGAATTAGAAAATCATTCACTTCTGAAGAAGCCATTGCATGATGAAATAATTCTCAAGTCATGTTAAATATATTGGAAATTAAAACATACGGTAGTATTGTTTTTATATAATTTTGTTATGAATTTCCAACAAGTATCGGCTAGCAAGTATTTCTTTTTAGGTTGGGGAACCTGTGATTAACATGTCCCAAAAATTTTCATGACATTTACTATATTAGCTAATAAAAGCATGTTTTGCAATTGTGAACATTTCTTGTCAGCAATTTTAAAATTAGTAATACTTTGTTAAGGAAAGAATTTGCTTTTAAGTTTTATCTTAAAAAACGAAATTTCTGGCGCCGATACGTTAAGGGGTTACATACACCTGGGCACTGCAAAAAGTATGTATACTTAAAAAAAATATAGTTTAAATTATGAAAAAATTTGTCTTTAAATATGTTTTAAATGTTAACATTATTTTTTATCGGGTTAAATGGGCCACTGATGGAAACTAAGGCTCCTCCTTCTCTGCAGAATAACTTCGCAAAAAATAATCCAATCTGCAAAAATAAAAATTAATTTTGTAAAATAATGTAGTAGTTAAAAATTGTCGAAGTTATTTTTTTTTTAAAATAAAAAATTGACGGTGTTTGAAGCTTTAGTATGCAATTTTGCTGCTATAACTTTGCAATGAAATGGAATTTTCTTAATTTTTTTTTGAATAATTCTTAGAAATATGGAGAATAAAAATCCGTAAAAAAAAGATCGAATTTTTGAAAATTTGAGGTATATGTATCCCCTAAGGATATTAGAAAAGTGTCATCGTGCTGAATGTTTAGCAATCACTGTCAAAAATAGGGTGCTGATACCACTCTTAAATATTTAGCAGTAGCTATGAAAATAAAAAGAGCAATTCGACGGGAACACCGCTGACCCCTGAATAGAGATCGATCTTGTGGCTTCAGAAAGGATCGTTTTTTCGATCTCGGTATAAAATTATTATTTTGTATCTTATTAAATACAGAGTGTCCTTTGAGTCCGAATGTTATCAAAAAAACAAATTAGTATCTTACAGGTTTGTTTCTTTTCAGTCAAAATAGTACCAGCGAGTCTAAATTGGCCACCTCCGCCTCCTGGAAAACCTTTCGTTGCCGATCACCCGTTCTTATATTTTATTAAATTTAATAATGTTATTTTATTTACTGGAGAAGTTGCAAATTTCTAAATGTTTGTCTTATGTTTATGTCGTAGAGTAAAATGTTTTTTTATTAAATAATAAACTAGTAAAATTGTACTTATAACTACCTCTATTTATTCAATTTTTGTTACACATGGTTTCAATTCTACAAAAAATAATCGGTCAAGTGCAAGTTCAACTTGCGCAATTAGTGTTCCGTACGTTGATTGCTTTTAAATTAAAAAAAAAATTGTTACGGGGGTATAAAAATGATCAATGACTTCACAAAACACACCTCAAATGAGTTTTCATTAAAGTTTGTTTCCAATCTTTACTGAAAACTGATGACCTTGAAATTTTTGTTTTTTTTATATAGCAAATAAATTATTAAAGGTAATGCACTCGTGATAATTTTCGTTCAATCTGCACCCCATGGAGAATATTCCAGAATTTTTTCAAAATTTTTTGATAAGTACTTTTCGAGATAAGGCGATTTTTCGCGATTTTTAAAAAATAATACAAAGAAAAGTGCGCGCAAGTATTACATTATATATATTATTTTTTACTCGTGTTTTCACAAGCTTTCATTTGACACCACACTTGATGACCTAGTAAAAAAATTTTTTTTTTTTTCACTTCCGATTTCATCCCCCAAAACTAACCCCTTAAGTCAAAATATAACTTTCAAAACTACATGATTCTGGTGAGGCCATCAATTCCTATATTATTACCAAATTTTAACTTTCTATGTCAAATAGTTTCGGAGAAAATCGGGTGTGACAGACAGACAGACAGACAGACAGACAGGCAGACAGACACCGAAGTCATCTTATAAGTGTTCTGTACGGAACACTAAAAAATAGACCACCGTTATACCACGAAAAACTGGCAAAAGTGCAAGTTGGACTTGCACAATTAGTCTTCCGTATCGGAATTGCTTTTAAAATAAAAATTTTAGTTACGGAGGTACAAAATGATCGGTGACTTCACATCCCAAGTGAGTATTCGAAAATCAACATCTAAGTAGTATATGGACACAAACTTGTTTCTGATTAAGTTGGGAATGTGGAATCTTTGGCACAATGATACTACTCAGTATATATCACCACTACACCAAACACTTTATTTTTACAATCGACGCGCGTTTCGCTAACCATGTTAGTGAGTCAATCATCGCTCTTGATGAAGCTAACATGGTTAGCGAAACGCGCGTCGACTGCAAAAATAAAGTGTTTGGTGTAGTGGTGATATATACTGAGTTGTTTCTGATTGCTTAAAAAACTTTCTATAACCTTCTATATCATTAGAAAAATTGCGTAACGCATTATCTGTCAAGATACTGTCTCTAGTAGAAGTACTATCTTTTATTATTTGCTTAAGCCCAATGCTATTCAAATAGGTAGATAGACAATTATTGACGCATTCTAAAAAAATTATATCAAATCTCCCACAACAATTATCTTAGATCTTTGCTGTAAATGTGGGTTTATACTTGTATCTATACAGTGAATAACATTTTTAGTGTTCCTCATGGAACACTTATAAGATAACTTCGGTGTCCATCTGTCTGTCGGTCCGTCTGTCACACCCGATTTTCTCCGAAACTATTTTACATATAAAGTTGAAATTTGGCACTAATATAGGAATTGATGGCCTCATCAAAGCCGTATAGTTTTGAAAGTTAAATTTCGACTTAAGGGGTTAATTTTATGGGGTGAAGTCGAAAGTGATTTTTTTTTTACCATCGAGTTGGGTGTTAAATGAAAGCTTGTAATAACACGTGTTCAAAAATATATATAATGTAGTACTCGCGCACACTTTTCTTTGCATTATTTTTAATAAATTGCGAACTTGAAAAGTACTGATAAAAAAATATTGTAAAAATTCTGGAATATTCACCATAGGATGTAGATTGAACGAAAATTATCACTTTCTATATGCCAGATAAATTATAATTTATCTGGTATGTAGAGAAAAACAAATATTTCAAGTGTGATCATTTTATACCTCCCCAATAAAATTTTTTATTTTAGAAGTAATCAACGTTTTTATTTTAGAAGTAATCAACGTACGGAACACTAATTGTGCAAGTCCAACTTGAACTTGACCGGTTATTTATTAAACAGGATGGGGACTTCCATACGTACGAAGCATATATCAAATAAAGTTTGTTTCAGATCTTTGTTTTTATGTACCAAATAAATTATCAAAGGTGTGAACTCGTAATCATTTCCATTTAATCTACACCCTATGGAGAATATTTCAGAATTTGTTCGAAATTTTTTGATTGATATCCTTAGAGAGAGGATGGGTGGCAGCGATTTTTGGCAATTTTTTAAAAATAATATGGAGAAGAGTTTGGGCGAATATTTTATCATATATATTTGTGTTTTTCCAAGCTTTTATTTGATGCCCTACTGGATGACCTTGATTTTTTTTCGCTTCCGATTTCACTCCCCAAAACTAATCTTTTAAGTCAAAATTTAACTTTTGAAACTACATGGCAGTGATTAGGCCATCATTGTATTGGTAACAAATTTCAACTTTCTTTGTCAAATAGTTTCGGCGAAAATCGGCTGTAACAGACAGACAGACATACGGAAGTGATTCCACAAATGTTCCGTTTTCAATTATAGGTAGTGAAAGAAGTAAAACATGGTTTGGAATCAACAAATAAATCTTCAAATTTTTCTCTCAATCTAATGAATGTATTTCAACTTCAAGAAATAATAATAATCGGGCAAGTGCAAGCTGGACTTGCGCAATTAGTGTTTCGTACGTTGATTGCTTTTAAAATAAAAAATTTCATTACGGAAGTATAAAATGATCAGTGACGTCAGAAAACACATTCCAAATGAGTTTTCAACAAAGTTTTTTTTCCGATCTTTAGTGAAAACTGATGACCCTGAAATTGTTTTTATATATATACCAGATAAATTATTAGAGATAATGCACTCGTGATAATTTTCCTTCAATCTACACCCTGTGGATAATACTCTAGAATTTTTTCAAAATTTTTTGATCAGTACTTTTCGAGATAAGGTTGAGGGACAGCGATTTTTCGCACTTTTTTAAAATTAATACAAAGAAAATTGTGCGCAAGTATTGCATTATTATATTTTTGAACTTGTCTTTTTACAAGCTTCCATTTGACACCCCACTCGATGACCTGGTAAAAAAAAATTCACTTCCGATTTCATCCCCCAAAAGTAACCCCTTAAGTCAAAATTTAACTTTCAAAGCTACACGGCTGTGATGAAGCCATCAATTCTTATATTATTGCCAAATTTCAACTCTTTATGTCAAATAGTTTCGGAGAAAATCGGGTGTCACAGACAGACAGACGGACACTGAAGTGATCTTACAAGTGTTCCGTACAGAACACTAAAAAGCCTCTTGCGATTATGTTTTTATTGAACAAAAATTGACAAAATACGATTCTTGCCCAATCGATTGGACAAAAATATAATTTTAGTCCAATCGAAATATTTTCGATATTTTAACAGAGTGACTTTTGGACTTTAAACTTTAGAAAATTCAAATTTCCCGCCAAATGCCAATTGGCACTGTAAAATTATTTTTTGGGTTTAAAGGGATGCAGAATTCACCCATTTTTTTTCTAAATTTAGTAATGAAGAAAAATCCCAGATGTCGCATACTTATGTGTATGTATATTATACAGTAGAACCCAGATTAACCGAGTCGCGATTATCCGAGCTCCGGATTAACCCAGCCAATGTAAGAACCTGATTATCCGAGGTACACGCGTCTATGCTGCGTATTAACCGAGCTTCTAAAATATGTATGTACATTTTTCCATTTAAAATCGTCGGGGCCTTCGGGGAATCCCCCTGGCCCGTGTGAGGGGTTTGTGGACTCTTTCAGCATGTAAATTTGCGTGAATGCAGGGCGTTATAGCGTTTACTACGGAGAAGTACGAGTATACTCACATAATTTATTTAGTTGGAGTTCTGGTAGTTAAGTGTAATTAATACGAACTGCTTTGTTTGAATTTTTGTTTGTCGTATTATAATGGAGCAAAACAAGCGTAAAAGAATCGTCGTTTCTATTAAAGAAAAATTGAAAGCCATCAGAAGATTTAAAGCAGGAGAGACAATTAAAGTTGTTGCACGAGATTATGGAGTAGGTGAGGTAACAGTTGGAGATTGGAAAAGAAACCTCATAAAAATAAAAGAGTGGTGTATAAATCAAGCGTCCTCGTCCTCAGAAAGAAAATCAATGAAAACCGGCGACTATGAAAAGGTTAACGAAGCTTTATTCATGTGGTTTAACCAACAGAGATCAAAAGGTGTGCCTCTGTTAGGTCCAATTTTACAACAGAAAGCAATAATGATTAGTAGGCAATTCCCAGGGATAGATCAGTTTACCGCCAGTTCTGGATAGCTTGACCGCTGGAAAAAAACGGTACGGTGTACTACAACTGACTGTATGTGGTGAAAAACTTTCTGCTGATGTGTCATCAATTGAGAAGTTTAAGTAGAACTTTAAAGAACAAATCGAAGATTGTGGATACACATGTGATCAAATTTACGACTGTGACGAAACTGGTCTGAATTATAAAATGCTTCCATCAAAAACATTGGCATCTCGACAGGAAATATCAGCTCCTGGGCACAAACGAAGTAAGGAAAGATTAACTATAATGGTATGTTCCAATGCTTCTGGCAAGCACAAAATCCTACTGATGGTGATTGGCAAGTCTGTACGTCCAAGAGCTTTAAAAGACATCTCACCCAAAGCCCTACCAGTCTATTATAAAAGTCAGAAGAGCGCATGGATGGATGCGACCTTATTTATTAACTGGTTTGAAGAAGAGTTCGTGCCATCTGTGACTAAATTTTTGAACAGAAACCGTTTTCCTATTAAAGCAATTTTGTTAATGGATAATGCCCCCTGTCACCTGGAGAAGGACTTCATGTGGGCGAAATTGTTGTAAAAATTTGAACACAAGCGCATAGATACCTATTTCACTGTTTTATAATGTATGTACCTATTTATATGTTAAAAACGTTATTACATCGGTTTAAAGTATTGATGTTTATTTTTTGCATGAATAAAAAACAAATCCGGATTATCCGAGTTTTCAGTCATCCGAGGAGGGTGCCCCCCACGTTACCTCGGATAACCGGGGTTCTACTGTGTGTGTATATATATATATATATATATATATATATATATATATATATATATATATATATATATATATATAAATATATAATAAAATGAATTACACTGGGACGACAATTTTTTTTGCAACAGGAACACTGCTGACCCCTGAATAGAGACTGATGTTGTAGCTTCAGAAAGGATCGTTTTTTCGATCTTAATCCAAAATTGTTATTTTGAATTTTAATAAATACAGAGTGTCCTTTGAGTCCAAATGGTAGCAAAGTATTTTACATTTTTTTTTCTTTTCAGTCAAAATAGTTCCGCAGAGTGCAATTTGGCCACCTCCGCCACCTGGAAAACCTTTCGTTGCTGATCACCCGTTCTTATATTTTATCAAATTTAATAACATTATCTTATTTACTGGAGAAGTAGCAAATTTCTAAATGCTGTCTTGTGTTTATGTATTACAGTAAAATGAATTTTTATTAAGTAATAAACTAGTAAAGTTGCACTTATAACTACCTTTATTTATTAAATTTTTGTGATATATGGCTTCAAATCTAAAAAAAAAATTGACAACCGTTATAGCACGCAGAATGAATTAGTTCTTGGTAGAAATTAATCTACACTGAGAGTGATTTGTATTTGGATAAATGACCTCTTGTTAAACCACTTGCTGTTGTCTTTTCCCTGTTTTGAAATTAATGAAATAAACTGAAAGTTTGAAGGTTCTAAGACCTTAGATTCCAGCGTTAAGTGGTAGTCCTACACTTCGTCAACAAACATTCAATTGGCTTTTCAGATTTTGATTACACAGTCATTCTGCGCTGATGCATGGCGTAGAAATATAGATGTCCTTGAAATTTTATGCAAGAAAATTGGATGAAATCTTTCAAAAAGTATTCCTTTATTATTTTCAGTCACGACTGCAGAAAGTCTGCCTCCACCGCCAGACAAATTTTTTGTGGCTAATCATTCATTCGTATACTATATTAAAATTGATAATGTAGTCTTGTTTACTGGAAAGCTTTCTATTTCATGAACAGTAAGCAGTTTCCGATTTTTTATATAAAATAATAAAATATAATTTTGTCATATACTAAATTGTAATGTTCATAAGTGAAAAAAATAAATCAACACAAAACGAAAAACTCATTTATTAAGAAGTATATAAAAGGATGAAAACCTTATTTAGCAAATCATTTCCACATATAACTTTATACAATATTATATTATATATTTTAATCAAACAACGTCATACCCCATAGAGTTAATCAGCGGGCGAGATTTATCCTTGGAAATCCGTGAGCTATTGTCTTTACAATAGTTACGGAAAAAACAAACACATGGAACAAAACTTTGCCGCAAAAACGAAGCCGGCTGACTACCGCCGCATGTTAAAACGTGCCTCGTCGAGTTATATCATATCATAGACTAAGGAATATATAGGAACTAATTCCTTAGTCTGTGGGTTATATGTAACAAAACTAGAGGAACAGCTAATTTACTAAAAAGTATTGTTCAAAGATATCAAATCGTATATAGTAAACCAAAACGATAACTTCCGCCGGAAGGGGCGACAAACGTTATCGACAGACAGACAGACGTTTGTGGTGTCATTAAAAATAAAAATGTAGATAACCGAGTTACATATTGCTTGCGAAAAAACAAAAACAAATAAAAAAAAGAATGCTCACGTTCCATTTTTATTTTCGGCCAACACTTTGGTCCTACAAAATAACTTGAATTTCGTCACTGTTATACATTCATACATACATACATATTAATACCGCTTTTTTGAATATATTAAGGCTTATAGATCCTAAGCTGTAATCAACAAATCTTCTAACCACATCATTCTTGCCCTAAAAATAATTTGCGTACTATCAGTAGACCCAGTGTATTTTATATAAGCTCTATTTATACGGGCGTTTGTAATTAAGAAAAACGCCATTTCACAACACTGTAAACAAAAGAGCGTGGGGAAGCTGTTTACAGCAACAAGAATTTGCTTAACAATACCAATCAAAACAAACAAGTAATCCCGCCAAATTCTATGCCTGTTTTGATTGGTACTGTTAATACCACCAAATTCTCGATGCTAGAAACATCTTCCCTGGACTTTTTTGTTTACAGTGTTGTAAAATG
Organism: Pachyrhynchus sulphureomaculatus; assembly: GCA_019049505.1. Classification (NCBI taxonomy): domain Eukaryota; kingdom Metazoa; phylum Arthropoda; class Insecta; order Coleoptera; family Curculionidae; genus Pachyrhynchus; species Pachyrhynchus sulphureomaculatus. The sequence goes on along the minus strand of CM032452.1, from coordinate 82,303,790 downwards.
GCATTTGTTCTTAATTACAAACGCCCATAGAGCACACCAACACTATAATAATATCGGTCTATAAGGTTTCGGATGTCAGGATGAAAATAAATATTCTCAAGGGTTCTAACAAGCTAAAACTTAATCTGAGACCAGAATTTCTTTACCGCGTCTCGTTACTGACTGACAGTTTTTAATTTTTTTTAAGTAACTATTACTGAATTCTTCGTAAACATCTCTAAAACTTGATAGTGCAGTAAAAAAAGCATTTGAAATTGTATGGTTTAGATATCCTCTCTGGGATATCACCAGGAGTATTGGAGTTTTGGACCTCGAAAAACTTGTACTCTTTGGTTTATAAATAATTTAAGTTTTCAGAACACGTTCTTTGAGCATAAAATGCGAATAACTCCGATTATATATGTCGAATCGATACAAAAAAACCAAACTCTTCATAATGAAAATTCCAACACAATTCTCGCTAGTTTTAAGTCTCTCAAGTGCGTACATAACCTACAAAATGAAGAAAACCGCCAAAAAAACTCTTTTTTTTTTCATTTTATTGTACAGGTCGACTAAGTGAACCGATTGGCTTGAAACTTTCAGAAAATATGCCTTTCGTTGAAGCAAAAATACCCTGAAATTTTGACACCAAAATATTTAACCTAGTGCGCACAACTGAATTTGTTATTTAAAATTTGAATTGCCCGCCATTTGGTCCAAAATGGATCTTTTTTTTTCAAATTTAGGTCTTGACACGAGCTTTTTGATGCCATTTTAACGGTTTTTTTACATTTGTTCATTAATCAAATAATAACAAATGCGTTTTTTGGGTCATTTTAAAAAAAAAATTGAAAAATCTTTATTATACCTAGTAGAGAATCGCGAGACCTTTATTAAAAAAAATCAATTTATTTTTCAAAATGACAGTTGTTGTTATTTGATTAATATGGTAAACAATGCAAAAAAAACTGTTAATTAAAATGGCTCCAAATAAATATTTTTTTAATAGCATCGGAAAGCTGACGTTGAGACCTAAATTTTGAAAAAAAAAAATATTTTGGACTAAACAGCATAAAATGGTAAGTGCATGAGTGTAATATTTTTATCCCAAAACTTCAGGGTATTTTTGCTATAACAAAAGACATATTTTCTGAAAATTTCAAGCCGATAGGTTTACTTAGTCGACCTGTATATTAAAATGAAAAAAAAAACAATTTGCCTGCTTTTTCAATTTTGTAGGTTATGTACACATTTTAGCGATTTAAAGTCAACGAGGATTTGTTGGAAATATCATTACGAAGAGTTTAGTTTTTTGTTTGTCTCGATTATTCACATTTTAAGTTCAAAAAACGCGTTTTGAAAATTTAAATTGTTTATAAACAAAACTTTTTTGAGGTCCAAAATTCAGAACAATACTCTTGGTGATACTCTAAAGAGGATAAAATCATAATATTGCTGTATCTAAGCTATGCCTATTTCATCATTATTTTGGCTTTTTTTTATTGCATTATGAAGCGATGGAGAGAATTTAACCTGCCGATTTGGAAAAAAAATGCTTTTTGCTAAAGTTATCAGCAAAAATGTATAATTAAATCGTGTTGTAACATTCCAAATCAGGGAGTTTACGTGTGTACATAGTGGTTCATAGAAAAAATTAAATAATGCGAAGGTAAGTATGTTTTTGTGGCCAATTTTTAGATTATTGTCTAAAGTGGCCAGTTTAGTATTGACAAATACTGATAATATCAATAAAAAATCAATTAAGAAAGTACGAAAGGGTTATGTAGAAAATGTATTTTTTTAAGTATTCGCAAGTTAGGAAAGTTTCCTGTTGTGCATGTTAATAAAACAAATTAATGATATCCAGGCAAGCGAATAACACCTAATTACTTATTTAAACAGATAAGGGTTAACGCCAATTAATATTGAGATTGTACTATAATACTTTCAGGAAATAACAATATACATTTTTATTCTAATTCCTTAGTACGTACTACCATTTAATCTTAGGGTAGAAACCTATTACAACTTGTCAGTTCCAAAGTTTCTTCAGATGATATAGTGTAATTTTTAGATTTTATGGTCATCAGTTAGTAAAAGGCCATTGTTTTTAAAATATCACTTTGTTTGTTTCATTGCCGCACACAGTAGTAGGTATAATTGTTCAACCTGTTAAAGTTTAGGTGCAATAGTAATTCGATTAACTTTCTGCTGCCTAACTAATATCAGAATAACAACATATGACCCCTAGAAATTTAAAAATAACCATTTGGTTTTGGTAATGGTGTTGTCTGGTGAAGGATATAATATACAATAACCACCGGATTTACAAATCATCGTCTCTCGCGAAATCAGTGATTCATCAGAAACTTCAGTGCCGCAAGTAGAAAACACTGGATAATATTATATTATATATATATATATATATATATATATATATATATATATATATATATATATATATATATATAACAGGCAGAAAGTATACGACATTTTCTTCTTTTCTATATTATTAAATTAAGCAAAAAAACTGAGCTTATAAGTGGAATTTGCATCTGTGGAACATTTGAATTTTCCAAAGTTTGAAGTTCAAAATTGTAGATAAATTGGGCAGAAATCGTATTTTGTCACTTTTTGACCAATAGAAATTGTTTTTTGAATTTGTAATATATAGAATTTAAACATTTATTTTCTGATTGTTATGTTTTACTGTTTTAAAATCAAAAATTCTGATTTTCGTAAAACTTTGCAGTTTGAGGCTTTTGTTTTTTTAAAGGACATTCTAGAGTCATAATTTATTGCAAACTACATATGTTTTTTTAGTGTTCCGTACGGAACACTTCTAAGATCACTTCGGTGTCTGTCCGTCTGTCTATCACACCCGATTTTCTTCGAAACTATTTGACATAGAAAAATGAAATCTAGTACTGATATAGGAATTGATGGCCTCATCAGAGCCGTGTAGTTTTTAAAGTGAAATTTTGACATAAGGAGTTAGTTTTGGGGGGTGAAATCGGAAGTGAAATATTTTTTTACCAGGTCATTGAATGGGGTGTCACATGAAACCTTGTAAAAACACGAGTTCGAAAATATATATAATGTAATAGTTCCGCTTATCTCGTAAAGTACTGATCAAAAAATTTTGAAAAAAAATTCTGGAATATTCTCCACAGGGTGTAGATTGAACGAAAATTATCGTGAGTACCTTTAATCATTTATCTGGTACATAAAAAAAATTTCAAGATCAGTTTTCAGTAAAGATCGGAAAAAAAAACCTTTGTTGAAAACTCATTTGGGATGTGTTTTATGAAGTCATTGATCATTTTATACCTAAGTAACAATTTTTATTTTAAAAGCGACGTACGGAACACTAATTGCGCAAGTCCAACTTGCACTTGACCGGCATTTATTTAAGTTTATAATTTTTTATTTATTTTATTTTGCGAAGTGTCTGTAATTTATTTATTTTCTGTGTACTGTATAGTCAACGTCTTTGTTACCTTTCGTAAATATTAATTCACTAATTTTCTTTTCTTTTTTTGCAATAAAATTATGACTCTAGAGTGTCTTTAAAAAAACAAAAACCTCAAACTGCATGCTATAGGGTAAAAATATTCGATAACATAGCTGCACAAAAAACGGTGTTGTTCTTGAACAAAGACGATATGGAAGACATGTATTCTGATGTTCTGAAATCTACCTTATCACTAGAATGCTCAAATTTTTTTTAGTGAGAATTAAGTGTCTGAAAATACGCAGAGAAAATAAATGCATGAAAATAATTTATTCTTTTTACAAAAACCGAGACAGAATAAATATTTTCTAATCAAATTAACATATCGCTATGTATTTTGATGCTCTGAATCCGAAATTAAGTTTACTATAACATATGACTTCGGTATTTTACTATAACCTCGAAAAAGCCGATCAAGTCTCACGAAAAAAAAATTTGAGGATATTTGAGCATTCTCGTGGTAAGAATACATGTCTTTTATATGGTCCTTGTCCAAGAACACCACCTTTTTTTATGAACCTGTGCAATTGTCCGTGTGACAGTTGCAGTTTAACGAAAACCTTCATTTTTTAATTATTGGTGGTGCAAGAAGACAAAATATGATTTTTTTTCAATCCATTTCAAATTTGGTACACTACCGTAAAATGCAATTTTTTTCCTAATAAATGCTTTCGATATAACAATAGAGCATTCTCGTGGTAAGAATACATGTCTTTTATATGGTCCTTGTCCAAGAACACCACCTTTTTTTATGAACCTGTGTAATTGTCCGTGTGACAGTTGCAGTTTAATGAAAGCCTTCATTTTTTAATTATTGGTGGTGCAAGAAGACAAAATATGATTTTTTTTCAATCCATTTAAAATTTGGCGCACTACCGTAAAATGCAATTTTTTTCCTAATAAATGCTTTCGATATAACAATAGAGTGATATTTAGACTTCAGTTAAAATTCGAATTCAAATTTCCCGTCAGACGGCAAATGCAATCGACACTGTAAAAATCATTTTTGGGTTTTAATTGCTGCAAAATCCACCAATAAATTAATTTTTAATGTGCCGTACGGAACACTTATAAGATCACTTCGGTGTCGTGTCACACCTGATTTTCTCCGAAACTACTTGACATTGAAAGTTGAAATTTGGCCTAATATAGGAATCATCAGAGCCGTGTATTTTTGAATGTTAAATTTTGACTTAAGGGGTTAGTTTTGGAGGGCGAAAATCGGAAGTAAAAAAAAAAATTCATATAATGTATTACTTGCGCACACTTTTCTTTTATATTATTTTTAAAAAAAAACTTGCGAAAGGTCGCTGTCCCCCCTTAATCTCGAAAAGTACTGATCAAAAAATTTGGAAAAATTCTAGACTATTCTCTACAGGGTGTAGATTGCACAAAAATTATCACGAGAGCATTACCTTTAATAATTTATCTGGTATATATAAAAAAAATATCAAGGTCATCAGTTTTCAGTAAAGATCGGAAGCCCGACTTGCACTTGGCCGTTTTTTTTTTCTCTAAATTCAGTAATAAAGAAAAATCCCATATGTCGCACTCTTTTTGCCTGTTTTTTCTTCTCTATTAGCTAAAACTATGCACGATAATTTTACTTCTTTAGATTAGAGTTTTAATAATATTGCGAAAGCCGGTGAACCATCGAGTAACTAAGCATAATTTTCCATTTTTATTGGTACAGAATTAAAAAAAAAGAAAAAAAAACAGCACTCTTCAGGACTGTTCATTGAACTTTCTTAGTGAATTAAAATATTCAAAATTTTAAGGCATTAGTCTAAAGTGCATTCTTTTATTTTTCAGTGGAAATAGTCGCCATTTCTTTGCCCCCTCCACCTGACTACTTTTTTAGGGCCGATCGTCCGTTCTTGTATTATATAAAATATAAAAATATTGTACTATTTGCTGGATGTGTTATTGCGTAAAAATCTAAAAATGTACAAAATGATCCAAATTATAAATAAAATAAATAAACTGTTATAAAAATATGTTATATAATTTTAATTTCATGCGGAGACTAAAAAAAATTCCCATAATATTATTGAATATCATTGAAATGATGATCAAAAACTATCGCTCCCTTTTCACTCCCTTTTCCTTAAGCGATATCGTTTAAAAATTAGAAAATTTTTTTCCCACTTAAAGCATTATGTGTATATCAAATTTGAGGATATATCTTTTCATTCATGCCAATAAACAGATAGACAAACAAACAGACGGACAGAAACTGAAAATTACGTCTTTATGTTTTTCGTAATTTTTTGGTGCCCTCAAACATGCAGGAAGAAAATCTTTGCGAGTGATTTTTGCACTTTCCTTAGCGGGGGAAATAAAAGGAATTATAAGTTTCGAGGTTGGGTAGTAGATCGAATGGTTTAGGCTTTTCTATATTTAGTTTCAAAGGTTGCCGGTAATTATTAACGGAAAATGTGACATTATGTTGTGCTCTTGGCATTCAAAAAGCATCTTTCTAAACTGATTCTTTTTATTTTAGTTATTACAACGGACAGAATTGCCTATATGGACCTACCAAAATTATTTATTGTTGATCATCCTTTTGAGTTTTTCATAAAGAAGAACGATATTATCTTATTTTTTGGAAGACTTGTTGTGTAACATGGTTAAATATTTTAGCGTTTCGGACAAATTATTTACGAACAATTTTTCATTAGTTTTATAGTGTTTTGTTTAAATTTTGGAATATATTTTTTCCGATATCTTTATAGCTTTAAACTAATATTTTATATATTTTTTTAATAAATTTAACTTAAAAAATTTCTAATACTGATAAAGAATAAAAATTTTAAATATAATTTTTTTTAATTACTGCCACTATCGTAACCTTTTAGAGAAGTACCTTTTTAGATTATACATTGATCTAGTCGGGGGGGGGGGGGGGGGGGGGGGGGGGTACCTCTCTAACTTTGAACATACGAAAGACGTTCAATAATTAACAAGACAAACCGTAATACAAATATTAAAAATACATGTTTGGTTAACACAAAACAAAAATTAGATTACCACCGCTTCACATTAAGTCAAGCTTAATAAAAAATTTTGTCAAAGCTTTGAATAAGACAGGGCCAGCGTTTTTGTACTTATGCAGTGTATTCACGAATCTTTCTGAAGCTAAACTAAAAGAAGGAATTTTATAGGTCCTCAAATCAGGAAAATTTTACTACTCAGTATATATCACCACTACACCAAACCCTTTATTTTTGGACTCGACGCGCGTTTCGCTAACCATGTTAGCTTCATCAGGAGCGATGATTGACTAAAGCTAAACTACAAATCTACTCTATTTATACTTAGCGTAACCCTTGAATTACTCAGGCGGAACAAATAGCATAGGCAAGGCTATCAGTTCCGGTCAAGTAACCAGTAGAGGGGACTATAAGGAATAGACCCTCTGTCTTTATTTAAACTACTTTTACATTTTATAATTTCCATACTTTCGTATGCGTTCAATAATCTCCTATCAGATACATTTTTTATTAATCTTAGATTATCTAATGTTACAATATAATCAGCTTCAAGGGCATGTTCGGCAATGCTAGACTTTTCTGTTCTACTGTATTTTAAGTGTGCTAAATGTTCTTTAAATCGTGTTTTAATTGACCTTTTGGTTTGCCCAACATACTTTTTGTCACAATCATTACAACTAATTTCATAAATTCCACTTTTCTCACAATTAGGAATCTTATCTTTGGGATTTCCTAAGATATTCTCAGATTGTCTGATGACTTATAGACTCAGGTGAGGCCTACCTTATTAAATACCTTATTGAGCCCCTTGCTATATTTCGGATTATATGGTATGGAGACATACTTGGTGTTATTTTCTTCGCGTGTAAAAAAGGTGGAATTCTGAATATGAAACCTAAACTTATGTCTATTTATTAGCTTTAGGTTTCATATTCAGAATTCCACCTTTTTTACACGGGAAGAAAATAACACCAAGTATGTCTCCATACCATATAATCCGAAATATAGCAAGGGACTCAATAAGGTATTTAATAAAGTAGGCCTCACCTTAGTCTATAAGCATCAGACAATCTATGGAATATCTTAGGAAATCCCAAAGATAAGATTCCTAATTGTGAGAAAAGTGGAATTTATGAAATTAGTTGTAATGATTGTGACAAAAAGTATGTTGGGCAAACTAAAAGGTCAATTAAAACACGATTTAAAGAACATCTAGCACACTTAAAATACAGTAGAACAGAAAAGTCTAGCATTGCCGAACATGCCCTTGAAGCTGATCATATTGTAACATTAGATAATCTAAGATTAATAAGAAATGTATCTGAACGCATACGAAAGTACAGAAATTATAAAATGTAAAAGTAGTTTAAATAAAGACAGGGCCTATTCCTTACAGTCCCCTCTACTGGTTACTTGACCAGAACTGATGGCCTTGCCTATATCATTAGTTTCGCCTGAGTAATTCAAGGGTTAGGCTAAGTATAAATAGGGTAGATTTGTAGTTTAGCTTTAGTCAATCATCGCTCCTGATGAAGCTAACATGGTTAGCGAAACGCGCGTCGAGTGCAAAAATAAAGGGTTTGGTGTAGTGGTGATATATACTGAGTAGTATCATTGTGCCAAAGATTCCACATTCCCAACTTAGGAAAAATTTTAGATGATAAAACATTTGAGAGCCATTTAACGGACGTTGAAAAGGCTGCCTGGAGTTCCTTCAAACTTGTTCAAGATATTTAGGTAATAGAAAAAATGACAATTATCAAGAGATCGTTGCCAATTTATTGCAGAATTACGAACTAATGGGTGTGAACATGTCCCTCAAAATTCATTTTTTGCATTCGCACCTGGATTTTTTTTCCTAAAAACCTTGGAAGTATTAGTGATGAGCATGGCGAGCGGTTTCATCTTAAATTATTTGAGCAAAATTATCAAGGGACCAGAACATGTTAGGAGAGTAGTGTTGGTTTGTTGTAAGAGATACAGATACAAGTTTTTACAAAAAAAGAGCTAAAACTTATCATTTTTAATTGTTTATTTGTACTTTAATTGTTTGGAACACTTAAAATAAACAAAACATATATGTTTTATTTCATGCAAAAAACCTTGTGGTGTTATTTGTAAAAAATTGTTAATTAGAAAAAATAAAAAACCTCTTGACATTTTGTAGAAACAGTAATTATTAAGATTAAAAGAAAAACAGTTAAAAAATATTAAAAACTGACCGAGTAATATTGCAGACAGTGTCTGAAAACAGGTAGCGGTCCCAATCAGATGCCAGATCACTTTTAATGTTATAACTTTGTGATGGAATGGAATTTAAAAAAAAAACAAAATTGAATAATTCTTAGAAGTATAGAGTATAAAAATCTCCCAAAAAAATCGAATTTTGAAAATTCGAGGTGTATGTAACCCCATACAAATACAAACGTCACGAACCTTACTGTTCAGGTAAAATTTTTGTCGCCTTTAATATTTTAACAAAAATTTTCCATACTAATGGTCACAATTCTCTATAACACCACGGAGTACATGTTACCGATCCTCTCTCCTTCCTCGCTTAATGTTTGTCAAAACACGTTATGATGTATGTGTTGGTGTTTGTTAGCACTTTTGTTTTTAATGTTTTTGCAAAAAAATCGGTGTTGTGTTCGTTAATTCTGTTATGTCTTTTTAAAAAACACGTTTTCCCTTTCAGTTATTGTGGTTAAAATTACTTCTGTACAAGAACCGGAACCAATACGACACTTCTTTAGAGCTGACCATCCATTTTTTTATTTCATCAAGTACAAACAGATAGTTTTGTTTATTGGTAAAATTAAAAAATAAAATTTGATTTACTTACGTAAATATAAAGTTTTGTATTCTTAATTTTACTTTAACCTGTCTTTGTACCGACTTTAAAATAAATGTTACTGTGTTGAATGGTGTCTTATTAATAAGAAATTACTTCTAGCGTTGTGGTTTGACCAATCTAAAAGGACCTGAGTATTTTTATTATTTGTTTTGTGAAGAAATAATGTTTGATAGAAATACTCTGAGCCTGCTCTAGATTATTAAATTCAAAACACCAAAGTACATTATGAAAGAATACATTTCAAAGGGCAGAATTTCTGATTTCAATAGAAAAGTGGAGGGGCTGGCTTAATAGGATCGCATACGAGGCTGGTTTGAAAAGTCCGTGCAAAAATAAAAACTACTTATGTGTTTGGGGTAAAACCTTTTTTATTTTTCGACATAGTCTCCTTTTAGGCTTATACACTTCGTCCAACGATGTTCTAGTTTGTTGATCCCTTCCGAATAATAGGATTTATCCAAGTCTGCAAAATATCCGTTAGTGTCTGCAATCACCTCCTTGTTTGAATAAAATCTTTGTCCCGCCAGCCATTTCTTCAAATTGGGGAACAAATAGTAGTCCGAGGGAGCCAAGTCTGGAGAATAGGGGGGATGTGAAACGAGATGGAATCCTATTTCCATTAATTTTGCGACCACAACTGCTGAGGTGTGTGCTGGTGCGTTGTCGTGATGGAAAAGGACTTTCTTGTGGGCCAATCGCGGGCGTTTTTCTTGCAGCTCGGTTTTCAAACGGTCCAATAACGATGAATAATATTCACCTGTAATAGTTTTACCCTTTTCCAGATAGTCGATGAGGATTATCCCTTGCGAATCCCAAAAGACAGTCGCCATAACCTTTCCGGCCGAAGGAACGGTCTTCGCCTTTTTTGGTGCAGATTCCCCCTTAGTAACCCATTGTTTAGATTGTTGTTTGGTCTCAGGAGTATAGTAATGTATCCATGTTTCATCCACAGTGACGAAACGACGCTTAAAGTCCTCCGGATTCTTCTGGAACAGCTGCAAACCATCCTTGCAACACTTCACACGATTCCGTTTTTGGTCAAGCGTGAGCAATCGCGGCACCCATCTTGCGGATAGCTTTCGCATGTCCAAATGTTTATGCAAAATATTATGTACCCGTTCAGTCGAGATGCCCACAGCACTAGCAATCTCACGCACCTTAACTCTTCTGTCATCCATCACCATATCATGGATTTGATCAATGATTTCTGGAGTCGTAACCTCCACAGGCCGTCCAGAACGTTCAGCGTCACTTGTGCCCATATGGCCAGTCCGAAAATTTTGAAACCACTTATAAACTGTTCTAATCGAAGGTGCAGAGTCAGCATAATGTTTATCAAGCTTCTCCTTAGTCTCCTGAGGCGTTTTGCCTTTCATAAAGTAATGTTTAATCACCACACGAAATTCTTTTTCGTCCATTTCTTGAAAATCACTCGACTTCCTCGATTCACACGAATGCCAAACACAAAGAAATAGCCCAATATGACTGAAACTTGGTGTGCGTTCATTCAAGAGATGCTACTAACTAAACATGACCTCGATACACGCCGGTGGTGCCATCTCTCGGACTTTGCACGGACTTTTCAAACCAGCCTCGTACAGTCTGTCAAGTAAGAACATGATTGCTCGTATTCTTGAAAAAAATGTGTTTCGAGAACATTTTTTTGCCACCAATGTATTCTTTGGTGTGCTAATAACGTGATTCGGACCTTACTCGCAGCCGCTCGGAACAACATGAAATCCTATGTCGTTCGTTTATCTTTATCTTCCCCTGCATTATCACCTGAGAGTAGTAGACAATTACAGAACAAATATCATTAACAACTGATACAATACTGCTGAACATTACTGCTTTCAACAAAAAGAAGATACAACAGTGGGCGCTACTATTTTCGAAAAGCTCGGTTTCTTTTTAAACCGCACGTGCATGAATATCCTAATTTCAAAGAAAATTAAGTGAAGTTGTAGATTAGATTCCTAGTCCTTTTCATCCGATTTTTAACGTAAAGGAGACAGAGAGAGTCGGAGACAGTATGAAAACTTGGGGCACATCGTCGTTGATAGTGAAGGTATCAGAAAAAAGCTCGTCAACGGCCACTCGTAAAGAATGCTTTCTGAGCCATAAACAAAATTTGTCAAGACATACCATATGTTAAGAACGTAGCTTAGCCAACAATCCGTCATGCCAAACATGGTCCAATACCAATGGATGTATCAAGTGCAACCACCCGAGTTTTTCCAAAATGTTCAATTGCATTGTTCCAAACATGTGTGACATAATTTAGAAGATCTCTTGTTGATCTTTTCTTACGAGAGGCATATTGATACTCGCTTTGAACTTTGAATATTATTGCAAGCAGTGCAACTGGTCGGTAGTTGTTTTGCAAGGTCTTCTTGCCTATTTAGGGATCGGATGAACTGTAGCACATTTACAGCAGAAAGAAAATAGTCCTGTTCTGTAGGATAGCTTGAAAAGTCTACAGATAACTGGTGTTAGTTAGCTGGCTCATTTTTTATATACTATGGCCGGTATCCATTAGCGCCAGGAGCTTTCTTGGTGTCTAGCTTCATTTATCTTAGTAAATTGTCCAATTACCTCCTGCCTCAATAATCACCTGTTATATTCGAGGCATACTCTCGATGACATTTTCTGCAAACTACGGCAATGATTTCCAAATTTTTCGAATCTCGCGAGACAACTGGGTCAGAGTCCTCAGAGTCTTTCCTCCGAACTTTCTCTTTACAAGAGACCAAACGTTTTCAATAGAGTTGACGTCCGGCGATTGTGGTGGCTACTCTAGTATCTTATCGTGAGCCCAAGCGAGCCGCTTCGTGACGTTATTTTCGCCCAGCAAAGGTTTCTCCAACGTGCTTCGGAATTTGACATCGTGAGCACGAAGATGTTGTCGAATGGTCTCATAGGACACATTCAAACCCGATTTTCTTAATTTTGCTGCTTCTTGATGTAGCGTCAATTTCGGAACACGTGAAAACAAAGACACGATTTGTTTTTCGACTTATGGAGTGGCTTTGCCTACATACTAAGTACAGGTCTATTAAATTACATCGAATGCTGAGAAACATGTGCCACAGAGCGATAAAATGGAAAAAAAAAAAAAAATACCAGAGGAATGGTCAAAAGCCTATATAGTATCTATATTTAAAAAGGAAGACCGCAGAAAATGCACAAACTATAAAGGCCTAAGCATAAAATCGAGTATGGGACGTTTGTATGGAAAAATTATTAAAAATATCATAGAGGAAAATATAAAAGGAAAAATTGGAGAAGACCAAGCAGGCTTTACGACCGGAAAATCATGTATAGACCACATATACACTATAAAACAAACAATGGAAAAAAAAACTGGCAAAGAATAGAGAAGTACATCTAGCCTTCATAGACATAAGAAAGGCCTATGACTCAGTACCAAAACAAAGATTATGGAACGCAATTAAAGAAATAGGCATTGACAAAGAACTAATATACGCTAATAAAAGCTCTCTACGGAAACAACACAGTGAACATAAAATAGGGAAGAGACTCCAAACATCAAAAGGCCTATTACAAGGATGCTCTACATCCCCAACACTATTCAAAATATACCTCGAACAAACATTAAAAAAATGGAAGCAAAAATGTAGTGGAATGGGAGTCCCAATACGAGCAGATTACTTATATATTCTAAGTTTCGCAAACGACCAAGTAATTATAGCGCAAGATGAGGAAGACCTCAGTTATATGGTAAGAAAACTGAAAGAAGAATACACTAAAGAAGGATTAGCAATACTTTGATAAAACGGAATACCTAACAACAAAGGAGGGAAATGCGGAGAATCTAGAAGTCGATAACGAAACAATAATCAAAGGAACCGACAGATTTAAATATTTAAGAACCATCATTTCAAAACACGCAATATCAGAAGAAGAAATCAAAGCTAGATTAGGACAAACGCGGACATGAATAAGATAATTAAATTCGATCCTGTGGGACAAACACATTACAAAGCGAAACAAAACACGCATATACAAATCAATAATACAAAGCATAATGACATACGGGTCAGAAACATGGACGATCAACGAAAGAAATAAATCTAAAATTAACACGGTAGAGATGGAGTATTGGAGAAGATGTTGTAGAGTGACACGTATGGAGAGAATAACAAATGAAGAAATAAGAAGCAGAATGAACATCAAAGAGAACGCAATGAACACCATTGAAGAAAAACGATTAAAATGGTATGGACACATAAGCGAAGATAATAGGTGGATAAAGAAAATAACGGAGTAGAGCCCTATAGGGAGAAGAAAAAGAGGAAGACCCAGACGATCGTGGAGAGACGATGTGGACGAGGCTATGGACGACAGGGGTCTAACAGATGGAGACTGGGAAGATAGAAACGGATGGAATTAAAGGCTGAGAGAAGGAAGACAGCGTTAGCTGTAGAAAATCCTTGATATATATATATATATATATATATATATATATATATATATATATATATATATATATATATATATATATATATATATATGTATATATTTGCCTACTGAACCACGTTTTGGCAAATCGACGACATTTTTCATTTCGTTAAAACGATTTACCCATTTCTTCACAAACGATATTTTTAATATATTTGGCGGCCACGAATATGTCATTTTAGGCCCCTTTCGATGGGAACAAAGAAAGACTGCCTCGAACTGATGTGCAAACAAGTGACTCATTTTGGATTTTACATCATGTCAACAAAAGTTGGGAATCGACTGATACTTTTACTAAAAATGCGTCGTAGACAAAAGTTCCCTCTACCGATCTTTTGTGGAATCGCTAGAATCGCATCTAACAAAAAAGTAATTATCGCGGACACGTTCTTAGTTGATAGACTGTACTAATTATATCAACAGAATGATAAGTGCTGTAGCGGTTCTCTACGTTGAAGCGTGCACATTTATTTAGTGACTTATTTCTGCAATTTATTGGACTTTTGAGGATTCAGTTTGATCTTCACAACCTAGGAGAATTTCTCCATTATTTAAGTGTTTTACTTTGTGGATATTAATATCAGCAGGATTAATACTATTTAAAATATCTTTCTTAGTGTCGGCGTTCTATTGGTTTTGTTTATTAGGCTTAAAAAAAATGTTTGTCTCATCCATGCGTACCTTTTGAGCATATGTATTTGTTCGGGAAATAATATTTTCTTGGTTGCTGGATAACATTACACATGTTTTATTTGATGCTTTTCTTAGTAAAGCGGTTTCCATTTCGCTGAATTTTTGCATAAAATCATCTACAAAGGTTAAAAAATTTTTTTCGGTGTTTTTTTGCAGTTGATTTTCTGAACGGCTAACGGAGACATAAGTATTGCAGTTCCAAAGCAAACCTTTGATGTTTAAAAAACAATCCGTTGATAACACGAAAGCTTTTTGGTCGGAGACATTCAAAAATCCATGATTTTTAGGAAGTGTCAACCTTCAAACGACACGCGTTAAAATTTCATGATATTTCGACAATTAGTTTACAAGTTACAGTGGTTTTAGTGACGCCACTTTGGGTGGGAAAAATCGAATTTCGTGTATTGATTAAACACTGTTTTTTGATGGGAAAAAATACCGTTCCAGCAAAGCATTGGGTTGATAAGTATTATGGGGACTCTGCCCCTGGAAAATCACTCATCATTTACTGGTATGCTGAATTTAAATACAGTCATACAGACACAAATGATGCTAAACGCTCTGGACGCCCAAATGAGATGGTTACATCGGAAAACATTAAAAAAAATCCACAAAATTTTTTTGGAGAATCGTAAAGTGAAATTGCGTGAGATAGCTGATACCCTAAAGATATCAAAAGAACGTGTTGGTCATATTTTGTATAAACATTTGTTCATGAGAAAGCTCACAGTGGACCAAAAACAACAACGTGTTGATGATTCTGAGCGCTGTTTGGACCTGTTTAAGCGCAATTAAAAGGATTTTTTTCATGCGATATGTGACAATGGATGAAACATGGATCCACCACTACATACCGAAATCAAGTTGGCAGTCAGCTGAGTGGGCAGCAGCCGGTGAAAGCCGCCCGACACGACTAAAGATACAACAGTCTGCTGGGAAGGTTTTGGCCTCTGTATTTTAGGACGCGTATGGAATAATTTTCATCGACTATGCTGAGAAGGGAAAAACCATCAATAGCGAATATTATATAAAGTTATTGGTGTGTTTGAAGGCAGAAATCGTAAAGAAACGGCCCCAAATGAACAAAAAAAAGTTCTCTTTCATCAAGACATTGCACCGTGTCACAAGTCAATGGTTACGATGTCAAAATTGCATGAATTGAAGTTCGAATTGCTTCCTCATCCACCGTATTCTCCAGATTTGGTCCCCAACGACTATTATCTATTCGCAGACCTCAAAAAAATGCTTGCGGGAAAGAGATTTGGCTCCAATGAAGAAGTTATCGCCGATATCGGCTATTTTGAAGACAAAGACAAATCCTTCTACAAGAAATGTATAGAAATGTTAGAAAAGCCTCGGACTGATTGTATCGCTCTTAAAGGTGGTTATGTTGATGAATAAAGTCGAATTTTACAAAAAAAAATGTATTTTAAGTAGCTAGACTAACCACTTTTTAGCCTACGTGTTATATTTACACAGGCTGAGTAAAACGATAGCTTGCACACTTCAGCACACACGATATTTGCTTTCTGGGCGATCTTACCACTGCACATTCCACACTTTGCCATTTTTTCAGCAATTTTCAGATTTTATTGTTTTTAACAGTCTTTTGATACTATTTACAAAAATTTACTACATTACAAATTATTAATTTTACAGTGATAAAAAATTCAGAAATTAATATGCAGTAATTGTTATTTAAAAAAGTTAAAACATACGAGACGATGGACGAATACAACGTTCCGACGCGACGTAAAAATTATTTTGTTTTTGAGGGATGGAGTTTGCCACTTCCAAAGGAAAGTGGAGAGAGTTGGTAACAATATTGCGTTATATTGAACTCAATGACGATTATGTTGAGAAAGAAATTTTTGTTTTTGCAAAAAAATGTTATTTACCTTGGCTTTTCAATACACCTTCGTATGCTTTTAAAACACTTCTTAAATAGATGCTTGTTAATAACTGACTCTTGAAAAGGCTTTCTTGTTTGTATTATCCTGTTTGTTACAGTATGTTTGCACCTGACATAATACTTGCTAATATGTGTATATGTTCTAGTTGTAGCTCTGGGAAGTGCATTGTTCCAAGGAGAAAAAATAGAGATAAAATCTTTTGTTGCTGATCATCCATTTATCTATTTTATTAAACATGAAAATGTAATTTTGTTTTCTGGAAAAATTACGCAATAAGAATCGACGTCTAATAATATAATGTAGTAATTTAGTAGTACGCTAAATATAGTAAAATATTAGAACTTATTCTGTTGGTTTTTTTTCTTCACTCACTATATCACCATAGACGAATCAAATAATATAGACTTGAAGCTGAAATGAGAATTAAAAATCCCCAGAAGGCATAAGAACTTCAAACCTCCCTATTTTATTAGCATATTTAGTGAATTCTACTTACTACTCGTATTGTGTTGTTTAGTGGAACAATAATATATTAAATTTGATTTATTTAGGTAAATATAAAGTACAGAATTTAAAATAAATATTTCATTTTCAAAAAATTCTGGCATAGTCCCCCATAAAGTGTAGATTGAGCGAAAATTATCACGAGTGATGATCACGTTTGATAATTTATCTGGTATATAAAAAATATATATTTGACCTACAAAATGGTGAAGGTGTATTTCCTCGAAAGTTGCGAATTGAACCGAGACTAATATGCTTTAAGCATTAGGCATCGAGACAAAATAATTTTATTTAATTTTTTCATAATTAAACAAATATTTAGATAGTGCTGTAGCGGCTCTTTTCGTAGAAGGGTGACATTTATTTAGTTACTTATTTCTGCAATTTCTTGAACTTTTGAGGATTCAGTTTGATCTTCACAACCTAGGAGAATTTCCCCATTATTTAAGTGTTTTACTTTGTGGATATTAATATCAGTAGGATTGATACTATTTAAAATATCTTTCTTAGTTTCGGCGTTCTGTTGGTTTTCATTATTACGCTTAAATTTTTTTTTTCTCATCCATGCGTACCTTTTGAGTATACGTATTTGTTCGGGAAATAATATTTTTTTGGTCGCTGGATAACATTACAGATGTTTTAGTTGGTGCTTCTTCTCTTAGTAAAGCGGTTTTCATTTCGCTGAATTTTTGCATAAAATCGTCTACATGGGTTTAAAATTTGTTTTCGGTGTTTTTTTGCAGTTGATTTTCTGAACAGCTAACGGAGACAAACCTTTGATGTTTAAAAAAAAAATCCGTTGGTAACATGTAAGCTGAAAAGTTTTTGGTCTGACGCACAGATGTCGCCCTTTTCAATAAATCCGTATGATTTTTCGGAAGTGTCAACTTCAAAGGATACGTGCCAAAATTTCATGACATTTCGACAATTAGTTTACAAGTTACAGTGGTTTTAGTGACGCTACTTTTGATATTTTCAAAATAATAGGAAAAATCGAATTTCGTGTGTTGATTAAACACTGTTTTTTGATGGGAAAAAATACCGCTCAAGCAAAGCACTGGCTTGATAAGTGTTACGGGTACTCTGCCCCTGGAAAATCACTCATCATTTACTGGTATGCTGAATTTAAAACGCGTTCGTACAGACACAAATGATGCTGAACTCTCTGGACGCCCAAACGAGGTGGTTACACCGGAAAACATAAAAAAAAGTTACAAAATTGTTTTGGATGACCGTAAAGTGAAATTGCGTGAGATAGCTGGCACCCTAAAGATATCAAAAGAACGTGTTGGTCATATTTTGCATGAACATTTGGGCATGAGAAAACTCTGTTTGAAATGGGTACCGCGTTTGCTCACAGTGGACCAAAAACAACAACATGCTGATGATTCTGAGCTCTGTTTGGACCTGTTTAAGCACAATAAAAAGGATTTTTTCATACGATATTTGACAATGGATGAAATGTGGATCCACCACTAAACACCGAAATTAAATCGGCAGTCAGCTGAGTAGACACCAGCTGGTGAAAGCCGCCCGAAACGACCAAGGACACAACAGTCGGCTGGGAAGGTTTTGGCCTCTGTATTTTGGGATGCGGATGGAATAATTTTCATCGACTATCTGAGAAGAGAAAAACCATCAATTATATAAAGTTATTGGTGCGTTTGAAGGCAGAAATCGTAAAGAAACGGCCCCAAATGAACAAAAAAAAGTTCTCTTTCATCAAGACAATGCACCGTCTCACAAGTCAATGGTTACGATGTCAAAATTGCATAAATTGAAGTTCGAATTGCTTCCTTATCCACCGTATTCTGCAGATTTGGCCCCCAGCGACTATTATCTATTCGCAGACCTCAAAAAAATGCCCGCGGTATAGTCTCCATAAAGTGTAGATTGAGCGAAAATTATCACGAGTGCATTACGTTTGATAATTGATCTAGTATATAAAAAATATATATTTGACCCAAAAATGGTGAAGGTACCGAGACAAAATAATTTTATTTAATTTATTTATAATTAAACAAATATTTAAGAAGTCAATATTTGTTTTAAACTTTTACCACTAGAATCTAGATTGAGTTAGTTAGTTGACTATTATACATTATTGACTAAGAAAAGAAAACGAAGTGAAAATACCTATTGGATCTTAAGATATATGCATGTCAGGAACTTTTTGTCTTATCCTGATTGATCTGATTAGTCTGCTAAGTCAGTATCTGACTAGACATATTTGTAATCTGGGCTCTTCATTCTTTTATTGACGATTCATTAGGGGTGTGTTTTGTGAAATCACCGATCATTTTTTACCTCCGTAACCGTTAAAGGCAATTTCAGTATAGAAAACTAATTGCGCAAGTCCAACTTGCGCTTGCGTTGTTTAGTGGAACAATAATATATTAAATTTGGTTTATTTAGGTAAATATAAACTACAGAATTTAAAATAAATATTTCATTTTCAAAAAATTCTGGCATAGTCTCCATAAAGTGTAGATTAAGCGAAAATTATCACGAGTGCTTTACGTTTGATAATTTATCTGGTATATAAAAAATATATATTTGACCTACAAAATGGTGAAGGTGTATTTCCTCGAAAGTTGCGAATTGAACCGAGACTAATATGCTTTAAGCATTAGGCATCGAGACAAAATAATTTTATTTAATTTTTTTCATAATTAAACAAATATTTAGATAGTGCTGTAGCGGCTCTTTTCGTTGAAGTGTGCACATTTATTTAGTTACCTATTTCTGCAATTTCTTGAACTTTTGAGGATTCAGTTTGATCTTCACAACCTAGGAGAATTTCCCCAATATTTAAGTGTTTTACTTTGTGGATATTAATATCAGTAGGATTGATACTATTTAAAATATCTTTCTTAGTTTCGGCGTTCTGTTGGTTTTCATTATTACGCTTAAATTTTTTTTTTCTCATCCATGCGTACCTTTTGAGTATACGTATTTGTTCGGGAAATGATATTTTTTTGGTCGCTGGATAACATTACAGATGTTTTAGTTGGTGCTTCTTCTCTTAGTACAGCGGTTTTCATTCCGCTGAATTTTTGCATAAAATCGTCTACATGGGTTTAAAATTTGTTTTCGGTGTTTTTTTTTGCAGTTGATTTTCTGAACAGCTAACGGAGACAAACCTTTGATGTTTAAAAAAAAAATCCGTTGGTAACATGTAAGCTGAAAAAGTTTTTGGTCTGACGCACAGATGTCGCCCTTTTCAATAAATCCGTATGATTTTTCGGAAGTGTCAACTTCAAAGGATACGTGCCAAAATTTCATGACATTTCGACAATTAGTTTACAAGTTACAGTGGTTTTAGTGACGCTACTTTTGATATTTTCAAAATAATAGGAAAAAATCGAATTTCGTGTGTTGATTAAACACTGTTTTTTGATGGGAAAAAATACCGCTCAAGCAAAGCACTGGCTTGATAAGTGTTACGGGTACTCTGCCCCTGGAAAATCACTCATCATTTACTGGTATGCTGAATTTAAACGCGTTCGTACAGACACAAATGATGCTGAACTCTCTGGACTCCCAAACGAGGTGGTTACACCGGAAAACATAAAAAAAAGTTACAAAATTGTTTTGGATGACCGTAAAGTGAAATTGCGTGAGATAGCTGGCACCCTAAAGATATCAAAAGAACGTGTTGGTCATATTTTGCATGAACATTTGGGCATGAGAAAACTCTGTTTGAAATGGGTACCGCGTTTTGCTCACAGTGGACCAAAAACAACAACATGCTGATGATTCTGAGCTCTGTTTGGACCTGTTTAAGCACAATAAAAAGGATTTTTTCATACGATATTTGACAATGGATGAAATGTGGATCCACCACTACACACCGAAATTAAATCGGCAGTCAGCTGAGTAGACACCAGCTGGTGAAAGCCGCCCGAAGCGACCAAGGACACAACAGTCGGCTGGGAAGGTTTTGGCCTCTGTATTTTGGGATGCGGATGGAATAATTTTCATCGACTATCTGAGAAGAGAAAAACCATCAATTATATAAAGTTATTGGTGCGTTTGAAGGCAGAAATCGTAAAGAAACGGCCCCAAATGAACAAAAAAAAAGTTCTCTTTCATCAAGACAATGCACCGTATCACAAGTCAATGGTTACGATGTCAAAATTGCATAAATTGAAGTTCGAATTGCTTCCTTATCCACCGTATTCTGTAGATTTGGCCCCCAGCGACTATTATCTATTCGCAGACCTCAAAAAAAAATCCCGGGGGAAAGAGATTTGGCCCCAATAAAGAAGTTATCGCCGAAACTGAGGCCTATTTTGATGGCAAAGACAAATCCGTCTACCAGGTGTACAAGTATGAAATGCGGATTTTTTTTCTAAAAAAACATGTTAAATTCGGAAGAATAATAAAAAGTGCTTTATTCAAAGTATGCTCCATTGCTTGTTATACATTTTTCCCATCTTTCGGGCAAGCCAGTAAAAATCCTCACCTTTTGCTGCGAACCTTTCATCGAGCCATTTTTTCACATCTTCATACGAACCAAAGCGCTGCATCGATGCAAGCAAGTGGTAATCGGAAGGAGCCAAGTCTGGTGAGTAAGCCGCATGGGGTAGAACTTCCCAGCTGAGTGCTTCCAACGTGTCGCGAACTGATTTTGCCGTATGTGATGAAGAAGAAGATTGTCATGAAGAAAAATGACTTTGTGTTGCCTCTTTCGGTATTCTGGCCTTTTTTCAAGCAGCCAACGGTTCAAATTGGTCAATTGTTGTTGGTAACATTTAGTATTAACCGTTTCCCTAGGTTGTAACAGCTCATAATAGACCACGCCCCTCTGGTCCCACCAAACACAGAGCATTGTCTTTCTGCCAAAGCGATTCGGTCTTGCGGTCGATGTGGATGGTGCGCCTTTGTCTATCCATGATTTTTTGCGCTTGAGATTCTCAAAATAAATCCACTTTTCATCCCCTGTAACTATACGATGCAAAAACGACTTTCTTTTGTACCGAGCGAGCAAAATGTCACACGTGTTTTTGCGCTTTTCCATTTGCCTGTCGTTCAAATCATGTGGTACCCATCTACCGGTCTTCTGAATCTTTCCCATCTTTCGTAGCCGATTGGAAACAGCTTGTTGACTAACGCCCAATTGCTCGGCGAGTTGTTTTTGTGTTTGCGAATCATCTTCGTCCAACAATGCTTGCAATTCCACATCTTCGTATTTTTTTGGCGGTTTTCCACGTTCCTTGTCTGCAACATCGAAGTCACCACTTTTGAAACGCCGAAACCATCATTCACACGTATCTTGCGATGGAGCATGTTCACCATAAGCTTCTCGAAGTAATCGGTATGATTCAACAGCAGTTTTCTTCAAATAAAAACAAAAAATTAATGCTGTACGCAAATGCTCTTTGTTCGGTATAAATTTCGACATATTGAACACAACAACACATGCACACACTTTGCCAATTTATCAGTCGTGCGCGTCTGACAGTTGTTGATGACACAACAAAATGGCGCAGTGTCAAATCTTTATAGCACAAACTGCATTGGTGCACCATCTGTTGTCTGAAAGCCGCATTTCATACTTGTACACCTGGTACAAGAAAGGTATAGAAATGTTAGAAAAGCGTTGGACTGATTGTATCGCTCTTGAAGGAGACTATATTGATGAATAAAGTCGAAGTGCAAAAAAAAAATGTGTTTTTAGTAGCTAGACCAAAAACTTTTCAGCCTACATGTTATATTTACATAGGCTGCATGAAACGATAGCTTGCACACTTCAGCACATATGATATTTGCTTTCTGGGCGATCTTACCACTGCACATTCCACAATTTGTCATTTTTTTAAGCAATTTTCAGATTTTGTCATTTTTAACAGTCTCTCTCTCTACAAAAATTTGCTACATTACAAATTATTAATTTTACTGGCGATAAAAAATTCAGAAATTAATGTGCAGTAATTGTTATTTAAAAAAGTTAAAACATACGAGACGATATACGAAGACAACGTGCCCACGTAAAAATTATTTTGTTTTTGAGGGATGGAGTTTGCCACTTTCAAAGGAAAGTGGAGGGAGTTGGTAACAATGTTGCGTTATATTGAACTCAATGAGGATTATGTAGAGAAAGAAATTTTTGTTTTTGCAAAAAAATGTTATTTACCTGGGTTTTTCAATCCACCTTCGTATGCTTTTAAAATACTTCTTAAATAGATGCCTGTTAATAGCTGTCTCTGAGAAGGGTTTTCATGTTTGTATTCTCCTGTTTGTTATGGTATGTTTGCTCCTGACGAAATACTAGTATACTACTGTATATTTTTTAGTTGTAGCTGTGGGAGGTTCAATATTCCAAATGCAAGAAATCGAGATAAAATCTTTTGTTGCTGATCATCCATTTATCTATTTTATTAAACATAAAAATGTAATTTTGTTTTCTGGAAAAATTACGCAATAAGAATCGGCGTCTAACAATATAATGTAGTAATTTAGTAGTACGCTTAATATAGTAAAATATTAGAACTTATTCTGTTTGTTTTTTTTTCTTCACTCACTATATCACCATATACGAATGAAATAATATAGACTTGAAGCTGAAATGACTGTTATCCAACGAGAATTAAAAATCTCTAGAAGGCATAAGAACTTCAAACTTCCTTATTTTATTACATTTAGTGAATTCTACTTACTACTCGTATTGTGTTGTTTAGTGGAACAATAATATATTAAATTTGATTTATTTAGGTACATATAAACTACAGCATTTAAAATAAACATTTCATTTTCAAAAAATTCTGGTATAGTCTCCATAAAGTGTAGATTGAGCGAAAATTATCACGAATGCATTACGTTTGATAATTGATCTAGTATATAAAAAATGTATATTTGACCCAAAAATGGTGAAGGTACCGAGACAAAATAATTTTATTTAATTTATTTATAATTAAACAAATATTTAAGTAGTAAATATTTGTTTTAAACTTTTACCACTAGAATCTAGATTGAGGTAGTTAGTTGGCTATTATACATTATTGACTAAGAAAAGAAAAACGAAGTGAAAATACCTATTGGATCTTAAGATATATACATGTCAGGAACTTTTCGTCTTATTCTGATTGATCTGATTAGTCTGCTAAGTCAGTATCTGACTAGACATGTTTGTAATCTGGGCTCTTCATTCTTTTATTGACGATTCATTAGGGGTGTGTTTTGTGAAATCACCGATCATTTTTTACCTCCGTAACCGTTAAAGGCAATCTCAGTATAGAAAACTAATTGCGCAAGTCCAACTTGCGCTTGCGTTGTTTAGTGGAACAATAATATATTAAATTTGATTTATTTAGGTAAATATAAACTACAAAATTTAAAATAAATATTTCATTTTCAAAAAATTCTGGCATAGTCTCCATAAAGTGTAGATTAAGCGAAAATTATCACGAGTGCTTTACGTTTGATAATTTATCTGGTATATAAAAAATATATATTTGACCTACAAAATGGTGAAGGTGTATTTCCTCGAAAGTTGTGAATTGAACCGAGACTAATATGCTTTAAGCATTAGGTACCGAGACAAAATAATTTTATTTAATTTTTTTATAATTAAACAAATATTTAGATAGTGCTGTAGCGGCTCTTTTCGTTGAAGGGTGCACATTTATTTAGTTACTTATTTCTGCAATTTCTTGAACTTTTGAGGATTCAGTTTGACCTTCACAACCTAGGAGAATTTCCCCATTATTTAAGTGTTTTACGTTGTGGATATTAATATCAGCAGGATTGATACTACTTAAAATATCTTTCTTAGTTTTGGCGTTCTGTTGGTTTTGATTCCTACGCTTAAAATTTTTTTTTGTCTCATCCATGCGTACCTTTTGAGCATATGTATTTGTTCGGGAAATAATATCTTCTTGGTCGCTGGATAACATTACAGATGTTTTATTTGGTGCTTCTCTTAGTAAAGCGCTTTTCATTTCGCTGAATTTTTGCATAAAATCATTTACATGGGTTTAAAATTTGTTTTCCGTGTTTTTTTGCAGTTGATTTTCTGAACAGCTAACGGAGACATAAGTATTGCATTTCCAAAATAAACCTTTGATGTTTAAAAAAAAATCCGTTGGTAACACGTAAGCTGAAAGGTTTTTGTTCTGACACATAGATGTCGCCCTTTTCAAAAAAAATCCATATGATTTTTGGGAAGTGTCAACCTTTAAACGATACGTGCCAAAATTTCATGACATTTCGACGATTAGTTTACAAGTTACAGTGATTTTAGTGACGCTACTTTTGATATTTTCAAAATAATAGGAAAAATCGAATTTCGTGTGATGATTAAACACTGTTTTTTGATGGGAAAAAATACCGTTCCAGCTTGATAAGTGTTACGGGGGCTCTGCCCCTGGAAAATCTCTCATCATTTACTGGTATGCTGAATTTAAACGCGGTCGTACAGACACAAATGATGCTGAACTCTCTGGACGCCCAAATGAGGTGGTTACCCCGGAAAACATAAAAAAAAATTACAAAATTGTTTTGGATGACCGTAAAGTGAAATTGCGTGAGATAGCTGGCACCCTAAAGATATCAAAATAACGTGTTGGTCATATTTTGCGTGAGCATTTGGGCATGAGAAAGCTCTGTTCGAAACGGGTACCGCATTTGCTCACAGTGAACCACAAACAACAACATGCTGATGATTCTGAGCGCTGTTTGGACTTGTTTAAGCGCAATAAAAAAGGATTTTTTCATGCGATATGTGACAATGGATGAAATATGGATCCACCACTACACACCGAAATTAAATCGGCAGTCAGCTGAGTAGACAGTAGCCGGTGAAAGCCGCCCGAAGCGACCAAGGACTCAACAGTCGGCTGGGAAGGTTTTGGCCTCTGTATTTTGGGACGCGTATGGAATAATTTTCATCGACTATGCTGAGAAGAGAAAAACCATCAATTATATAAAGCTATCGGTGCGTTTGAAGGCAGAAATCGTAAAGAAACGGCCCCAAATGAACAAAAAAAAGTTCACTTTCATCAAGACAATGCACCGTGTCACAAGTCAATGGTTACGATGTCAAAATTGCATGAATTGAAGTTCGAATTGCTTCCTCATCCACCGTATTTTGTAGATTTGGCCCCCAGCGACTATTATCTATTCGCAGACCTCAAAAAAATGCCCGCGGGAAAGAGATTTGGCTCCAATGAAGAAGTTATCGCCGAAACTGAGGCCTATTTTGAAGGCAAAGACAAATCTTTCTACAAGAAAGGTATAAAAATGTTAGAAAAGCGTTGGACTGATTATATCGCTCTTGAAGGAGACTATATTGATGAATAAAGTCGAAGTGCAAAAAAATGTGTTTTAAGTAGCTAGACCAAAAACTTTTCAGCCTACGTGTTATATTTACATAGGCTGCATGAAACGATAGCTTGCACACTTCAGCAAACATGATATTTGCTTTCTGGCGATCAAAGGAAAGTGGAGGGAGTTGGTAACAATGTTGCGTTATATTGAACTCAATGAGGATTATGTAGAGAAAGAAATTTTTGTTTTTGCAAAAAAATGTTATTTACCTTGGCTTTTCAATCCACCTTCGTATGCTTTTAAAATACTTCTTAAATAGATGTCTGTTAATAGCTGTCTCTGAGAAGGGTTTTCATGTTTGTATTGTCGTGTTTGTTATGGTATGTTTGCTCCTGACGAAATACTAATATACTACTGTATATTTTTTAGTTGTACCTGTGGGAGGTTCAATATTCCAAATGCAAGAAATCGAGATAAAATCTTTTGTTGCTGATCATCCATTTATCTATTTTATTAAACATAAAAATGTAATTTTGTTTTCTGGAAAAATTACGCAATAAGAATCGGCGTCTAACAATATAATGTAGTAATTTAGTAGTACGCTTAATATAGTAAAATATTAGAACTTATTCTGTTTGTTTTTTTTCTTCACTCACTATATCACCATATACGAATGAAATAATATAGACTTGAAGCTGAAATGACTGTTATCCAACGAGAATTAAAAATCCCTAGAAGGCATAAGAACTTCAAACTTCCCTATTTTATTAGCACATTTAGTGAATTCTACTTACTACTCGTATTGTGTTGTTTAGTGGAATAATAATATACTAAGTTTGATTTATTTAGGTAGATATAAACTACAGAATTTTCAATAAATATTTCATTTTCAAAAAATTCTGGAATAGTCTCCATAAAGTGTAGATTGAGCGAAAATTATCACGAGTGCATTACGTCTGATAATTTTTCTGGTATATAAAAAATATATATTTGACCCACAAAATAGAGAAGGTTTATTTCCTCGAAAGTTGTGAGTTGAACCGAGACTAATATGCTTTAAGCATTAGGTACCGAGACAAAATAATTTTATTTAATTTATTTATAATTAAACAAATATTTAGGTAGTAAATATTTGTTTTAAACTTTTACCACTAGAATCTAGATTGAGTTAGATCGATTTATTGGCTATTATACATTATTGACTAAGAAAAAAAAAATGAAGTGAAAATACCTATTGGATCTTAAGATATATACATGTCAGGAACTTTTTGTCTTTTCCTGATTGATCTGATTAATCTGCTAAGTCAGTATCTGACTAGCCTTGTTTGTAATCTGGGCTCTTCATTCTTTTATTGACGATTCATTGGGGGTGTGTTTTGTGAAATCACCGACCATTTTATACCTCCGTAACCGTTAACAATCGGCAGCATAGAAAACTAATTGCTCAAGTCCAACTTGCGCTTGACCGTTTTTTTTTAGTGGTCCGTACAGAACAGCTATAAGATCACTTCGGTGTCTGTCTGTCTGTCACACCCGATTTTCTCCGAAACTATTTCACATAGTAAGTTGAAATTTGGTAACAATATAGGAATTGATGGCCTCATCAGAGCCATGTAGTTTTGAAAGTTAAATTTTGACTTAAGGGGTTAGTTTTGGGGGGTGAAATCGGAAGTGAAAAAAAAATTTTTACTAGGTCATCGAGTGTGGTGTCAAATGAAAGCTTGTGAAAACACGAGTAAAAAATATTTTAGAAAATCGCGAAAAATCGCTGTCCCCCGCCTTATCTCGAAAAGAACTTATCAAAAAATTTTGAAAAAATTCTAGAATATTCTCCACGGGATGTAGATTGAACAAAAATTATCACGAGTGCATTACCTTTAATAATTTATCTGGTATATAAAAAAAAGGTCATCAGATTTCAGTAAAGATAGGAAACAAACTTTGTTGAAAACTCATTTGGGGTGTGTTTTGTGAAGTCACTGATCATTTTATACCTCTGTAACAAAATTTTTTATTTGAAAAGCAATCAACATACGGAACACTAATTGCGCAAGTTCAACTTGCACTTGACCGGTTATTTTTAAATACTTTTAACTGTAAAATTTGTTTTTTCAATAAAAAAGTAGAGGAGCTGGTTTAATAGGGCAGCATACGCAAGGGATGAAAGATATGTGAGAGGATGCTAGAGAAGCACACGTGTTTTTCAAGGGCGGAGTTTACTACTTAAAACAAATAGAATAGTTTTTATAAAAAGTTACCTTTCATTTTGTTCTAATATATGTGATTTTTATGTGATTTTACGAATTCCTGTATAAGCATAACTTTTTTTTTCATTTGCACATTTTGGTTTCTCTGCACGAGTTTACTGCTGTTTTTAATATTATGTGGTTCAAGGTAGCAGTTTTTTATTGTTCTTATGTTTAATTTTCCCTTATTAATATATTTTTATTTTTCTTTTTTAGCTACCGCACTTCGTTCATTTTTGTCCGTTATTTTCTTGTCGATCATTCCTTGAAATATTTTATTAAGTATAAAAATATCCTTTTCGGTGAAGAAATCGTGAATTAGTTATTTTTTTAATCAGAAAAATATAGTTTTTGCCAAATTACACAGGAATGCATTGATCTCATTTTTCAATTAATTGGTATTTTTAAATACCTTTTTTAGGCAGTATTACGTACAATTTTAGGGCGATTTTTACAAGCTATATTTGATGAGGTAATTTACTTGAGTATCATCTATAACCTCTTGAAAGATAAGTTCCAACAATATACGGGATATAACCAGTGGTCAGACTATTATTTCGAATTAGAAAGCTTTAGGTACACTCCACAACTACTGTTAATTCTGTACTAAGCTCAAATTCGACCAACGATGAAATACTGTCCCCATGTTTCGGGCTCTGCTTCCAAACATACACTGCATTTATTGAATTCTATTCAGAAGAGAGCTGTTGCTGATCAACAACCTTGAAATATCGAAGAACGGTTGACGACTTGAGTCTATTCTACAAGTATTCTGACGAAAAGTGTTCGATTGATGTAGTCCATTTAATTCCTCCCAAAGTAGTGCATGCTAGGAATACACGTCGCGTCGCGCTAATACTTCACATTCTTATGAAATTTAGCTTGTCACTCTTCGCACAACCCTTTTCAAGCAGTCTTTTATATTGAGAATCTCGTCCCTTTGAAAGGTTTTGCTCTAAGACTGCGTTTCCTAATACAATTTGCAGCAATTCAACAGCAATGTAAATCGCCTTTTCCGCACACACGTCGCTCCTGTAGTGCTTTAGGGATTTTCCTGTAGGATTTATGCTATGCCCATAAGAAAAAAATCAAAAAAAAAAACAGTGACGCAGCTGGGCAAATGGTTACAAAGGACATTTTTTTAAGGAAAAAAGAGAATAATAGAGGAGGGGCGCCAATAGATAATTAGTGGCAAAGTTTCTTTACAAAAAGAAACCGCTTTTGCACTAGAGCTGTAAAACTTCCTGCAAAATACAGTAAACTCAAAACCGATGACGACGGGAGGGCAGATTTTTTACAATAAAGAAGTCTTTCATATAGTGGAGCTAATCTTATTGTTGGGTCATTATCGTCAGCTTATACTGTCCACTGCCGGCGAAAGCCGCCCTTAAATCTTGCCACCTTTTTCTATTCTTGTACCCAGGTACTCTCTTCAAATCATCAGTCCACCGACTTGGAGGTCTACCTCTTCTTCGATAGGCTTCGCAACATGTCCAGCTCAGTTCCATTTAAGATGTACTCGTAGAATAAATTTGACTGCGTCTTGTACACCCGTTCTTTTCCTGATAATGTGATTTGGAATATGATCTCTAAAAGTAATGTCTAACATTGACCGCTCCATTTTTCTTTGCATGACACATATTTTGTTGACATTTTTATTCGTCAATCTGAGCTCTAAGTAAGAACGGGTAGTACGCATCTGTTGAAAACTTTTCTTTTTGAACACATCGGAACGTTAGATTTATGTTTGCCATATGCCGTCCAAGAGAGACCTACTCTCCGCTGAATAGTATGTGTTTGGTTGTCTCGTCCTATGCTGACTTCACGTCTTAGGTATTTACCAGGTGTACAAGTATGAAATGCGGATTTTTTTTTTCTAAAAAAACATGTTAAGTTCGGAAGAATGATAAAAAGTGCTTTATTCAAAGTATGCTCCATCGCTTGTTATACATTTTTCCCATCTTTCGGGTAATTTGTGAATACCACGCCAGTAAAAAAATCTTCTCCTTTTGCTGCGAACCATTCATCGAGCCATTTTTTCACATCTTCGTACGAACCAAAGCGCTGCTCACCAAGTGCGTGACCCATCGATGCAAACAAGTGGTAATCGGAAGGAGCCAAGTCTGGTGAGTAAGCCTCATGGGGTGGAACTTCCCAGCTGAGTGCTTCCAACGTGTCGCGAACTGGTTTTGCTGTATGTGATGGAGCATTGTCATGAAGAAAAATGACTTTGTGTTGCCTCTTTCGGTATTCTGGCCTTTTTTCAAGCAGCGAACGATTCAAATCGGTCAATTGTTGTTGGTAACGTTTAGTATTAACCGTTTCCCCAGGTTTTAACAGCTCATAGTAGACCACGCCCCTCTGGTCCCACCAAACACAGAGCATCGTCTTTCTGCCAAAGCGATTCGGTTTTGCGGTCGATGTGGATGGTGTGCCTGGGTCTAGCCATAATTTTTTACGCTTGGGATTCTCAAAATAAATCCACTTTTCATCCCCTGTAACTATACGATGCAAAAAAGACTTCCTTTTGTATCCAGCGAGCAAAATGTCACACGTGTTTTTGCGCTTTTCCATTTGCCTGTCGTTCAACTCATGTGGTACCCATCTACCGGTCTTCTGAATCTTTCCCATCTGTCGTAGCCGATTGGAAACAGCTTGTTGACTAACGCCCAATTGCTCGGCAGTTGTTTTTGTGTTTGCAAATCATCTTCGTCCAACAATGCTTGCAATTCCACATCTTCGTATTTTTTTGGCGGTTTTCCACGTTCCTTGTCTGCAACATCGAAGTTACCACTTTTAAAACGTCGAAACTATCGTTCACACGTATCTTGCGATGGAGCACGTCCACCATAAGCTTCTCGAAGTAATCGGTATGATTTAACAGCAGTTTTCTTCAAATGAAAACAAAAAATTAATGCTGTCCGCGAATGCTCTTTGTTCGGTATAAATTTCGACATATTGAACACAACAACACAACACTATGCACACATTTTTCCAATTTATCACTCGTGCGCGTCTGACACTTGTTGATGACACAACAAAATGGCGCAGTGTCAAATCTTTATAGCACAAACTGCATTGGTGCACCATCTGTTGTCTGAAATCCGCATTTCATACTTGTATATCAGTGTAGTTGGTCGATCTCCACGTTATTTAGTTTTATAGTGTTGTTTAATACAAGATTTGTCATAAATTGAGTCTGGAATAGATTGATTTTTAAACCAACCCTTCCTGAAGCATGTGCAGCATAGTTTCGGTTTCTTGCATGTGGCTGCTATTAAGACAATGTCGTCGGCAAAACAGAGGTGATTTAACTTTTCACCGGCAATGTTAAGCTCCATTTTTTCCCAGTTTATTGATTGTAACATACTTTCTAGAAGTGTTACGAAAAGCTTGGGCGAGAGCATATCACACTGGTATACCCTCTTTCGATTTGAAATTTGCTGTTGGATTGGTCAGTTTGTGTTTTGATATTAGCGGTGGCATTTTCATATATGTATTTAATTATACTGGAGTATCCATGGTCAATACATTTAGCAAGCGCTTCTAAGAGTCTCTGCTGGTTTACAAAATCAAAAGCGTTTTCGAAAGCCACGACTATGAGCATCAGAGGTTTATTGTATTCTATATATTTTTCGATGAGGACTTTAACTGTAAGCAAATGGTCGTTTGTTCCATACCCTATACGGAAACCTGCATGCTCTTTTGGAAGAAAGGTATAGTATTTTTCACGATCTAAGAAAGTGACTTAGCTACCTGTACCCATTCAAAATTCAACAAGATTCGAAAGTGAACAATTTATGGCTGTTTGGCGGTCGTGTGATAAGACAGTTGAATTTTAATGTTTTTATGTACTGAATAATACACAATATAGTAATTACACAAACATATTAAAACAGTGTACAGTGTCCTCGCGTATACTTGTTGCAATTTTAGGTATTAATTAATATCTAGTTCAATTTCGCTACGCTACTATCTTGCAAATCAATAATAAGTTTTTTTACAGGTTCTAAACTATTTATATTTATGTACATACATCTATATCAGTTTTCAATTTTTTTGACGTGTTGAATACAGTTTCTCCAGTTTTCAACGGTTACATTTTTGACTTCTGACTTTATCAACTCAATCACACTATTATTTAAAGTGGGTGTATTATTGTGAGCACGAATATTAGACTTTATTTTATACTATATCAACTCGATCGCATTAAAGATAGAATAATATGGTGGAAGCCGAATTATTTCGTGTCCTGCTTCCTTTGCAATTTTATCACAAACATATTCCTTTTGAGAAATTGTAAATTCTTTAAACTTCTAACAATTGTTTAACTGTAAAACTTTCATGGAAATGTATGTCACGTTCGCAGAAAAAAAAGCTTGTATTTCCCTTGCTCTACTGGTGGAACTTGGTACCTTATTCATTTGGCGACTATGATAGGATGCATTATCCATCACAATACAGCTAGTCGGTGGTATCTTCGACATTAATTTGTTTTGAAGCCAATCTTCTAAAACATCAGCAGTTGTATCACAATGATAATCCAAGCTGGAATCTGAATTATTCTTGGCTGCTAGAAATAGACATTCTGGTATCCAGCCTTCTTCTGACCCCCCATGTAAAACAGTTATTCTTTTACCTTTATTTGATGGAGCTTTGCTGTCGCATTTTTTGGATTTATCAATCCATCCTTTACTGGGTGTGTCGTGGGTGTCCTACCAAGTCTCATCTAGCTGTATTTATTTTTTCAAGATATTCCATTCTGAGTTGTTGTAAGTGCCGTGATTCCATTATAAACTCGCCTTTTGTCTATTTTTTTGAACAAAAACTCCAAACGACATAGAATACGCCATAAAGTTGTAATGGAACATTTTATGTCAAAACTATCCTCGGACAGCCTCCGTAAAAGTGACAATAACGTAAGAACTTTTTGTTCTGCATACATTTCATAAATTTTGCGGCGAATTAAGTCTTGTTGACAGATATTAATACATTTCGACACACCTTTGTCTTTTCGTGTTTTTTAGGCGCTTTCGAATTATTTGCAATTTTTCAAACTGTACTTTCAGGGATGCTGGTTAAAGCTGATGTCTCCATCAAAGAAAAGTACCTTTCGTGGCCTCGCTCCACTAACTTTAAATAAACACTTTTAACTATCACTTTTGCCTCAACGGGCAAACATTTGCGGCTTCTGATGGAAAAGGCTTTGGACATTTTAAGACACTATTGAACTTTATAATTTTATAATACACACTATTTCAGTATAATACTGCAGATAAAATGAAGAATATTCTTTATATTTATAAACACGAAGTAGCCAATAAAATGTTAGATTGAAAGGGAGGAATATATGTCAATTACGATACTGTTACGACCAGGTAGGTGCGAAGATCCTAACGGTCGTTTAATGTTTTTATTGCATCAATTTGCCAAATCACTTTCTTAGATCTGCTATACCACGGTAATAATCACAATCCTTTGTAACATCGCGTAGTACATGTTAAGGGTCCTTTCTCTTCCCTGTTTTTATGTATATATGTGTTGTGTTCGTTGATTCTCTCTGTAAGAAGGTCTGACTAAAACACACATATTCCCTTTTCGTTATAGGTGCAGTAAGAACTACTTCTGTACTTCAACCAGATCCCAGACTACGTATTTTTAGAGCTGATCACCCATTCTACTATTTTATCAAATATAAACGTATAGTGTTGTTCAGTGGTAAAATAATACATTAAATTTTTCTTGTCTGGGTACATATAAAGTATTTTATATTATATTGTATTTTAATTTATCAGTAGTTTAAAATAAATGATTGTGTGTTTGATGGAGTCTTATTAATAAGATATTACTTCTAGCATTATCGGGGAGGAGGGGAAGTTTGTGAGTTCAGAAGTAATGTGAAGAGAGTTGGTGGAAAAGTTGCGTTGACTACTTAGAAGCTAATGAATTAGTTGAAATGAAAAGTTCCCTTTTATTTTGTTCTAATATATGAGATTTTTATGTGATATTACGACTTTCATTTCACTTTCGTTGTTTGAACATTTTCATTTTTCTGCAAAAGTTGACTGCTTTCTTCTGGATTTCTCCTGTATCGATTAAGCAAGTGGTGCTGACGTTTCGCCGGCTTCTTCAGAGGTTATTCGGGATCTAGCATGAAATGGATTTAATTTCGCTTGCACATGCGCTTTATATTTGCGGACGAGACTGGGGAGGGGACTTTATAGATGATTTGTTCCCAGATTGGTAAAAAGTAAAGACCAGTGGACTGTGCAAGTTTCGTAATTGCGACATTAGTCTTTACCTCTTACTAATCTGGGAACAGATAATCCATAAAGCCCGCTCCCCACTCCGGTCCGCTCTTATAAACGGCGTGTGCAAGAAGAATTAAATCAGTTTCGTGTTAGATTTCGAAGTATGCAGATAAATACAAAAGGCGGTTCTTTAAGGAAAAATAGAACTACTAAGGGTGAAGCTGCGTATAGTGGGGAGCGTCCATCAGCAATCGGGGACTTTTGATGAGAAAGAAAACCTCCCTTACACGGGAATTCTCAAAAATAGAGACTTTCAAACACGGTAAACTCAAAATCAATGGCGGGAATGGATTTATGCAAAAAAGAACCTTATTATACAATAGAATTCCTGTTCCTAAAGATGCGCTATTGTCTGTGTCTGTTTACGTCACTGGATATAAGGAAATTTGTCGGAAAGTTTTTTTTAACGAATGGGAGCAAATGTTATTTTCAGTCAATATTTCGAAGGGTCTGTAACTTTAAAAGTGGCAGATTTGTTTAGGTTAAATTTTAAAAAATATGTATATTTTTTAGTTATAACAAAGCTATCAGCACGTCTGGATCCACCTCTTAGGTTTATTGCTAATCGGCCGTTTGTCTTTTTTATTACATATCAAGAGGATATTGTTCTCTTTAGTGGAAAAGTTATGAATTAATTGTAGAACACTACCTACTATATATGGATTATTTTCTTGAACTAGTATTGTAATCACGATTATAAAACTTACGTACTATTATCACATAAATAAATATTTTCATCTACTAAGTGTTTTTTTAACGTGGACTATACAATACCTACATATCAAATTCACTATTAAAATTTATGACTTCAAAATTGTAAGGAATTATATTTTTTAATCAACTTTAAAAATTATAAGTAACTAGCAGTGCCCGCGGCTCCGCTCGCGTGGACTTGATTCACTACTATCGTCACTGCTTATTCCTTATGTTATCTAACGTAATAAAATATCTGCCATAATTTCCTCTTATCTCCCATTATTTCTCCTTATATCCCATTATCTCTCCATAATTTCTATTATCTAGGCTTATCTCTGCTCATCTCCCATTATTTCTCTTTATCTCCCATTATTTCCCCTTATCTCCCATTATCTCACCTTATCTCCCATCATCTCACCTTATCTCCCATTATCTAGGCTTATCTCGACTTATCTCGCAATAGTTCTCCTTATCTCCCATTATTTCTCCTTATCTCCCATTATCTCGCCATAACTCCCATTATCTAGACTTATCTCTGCTTATCTCCCATTATTTCTCCTTATCTCCCATTATTTATACTTATCTCCCATTATCTCACCTTATCTCCTATTATCTAGGTTTATATCGAAATATATAGAACATATGTACAAATTTATAAAAACACGTAAATCGAATAAGTGGTTCTCAAGGGATAAGCGCACTAACGGACAGACAGACAGACAGAGAGACATTGCATTTTATATATATTATATTCTTTGCAACATGATATTGTTCCATATTTAATGGTTTAGGCAGTGTATTGCAAGAGAACGCGTTAACGGTAACCTTTCTTCCGACTTGATTCACTATTATCGTCACTGCTTATTCTTTATGTTACCTAACGCAATAAAATATATCCTATAACCTGGCCAGAGAACATATGTATGTTTTTAAAAAAAAAAGTACTTAAATCGGATAAGTGGTTCTCCAGTGATAAGCTCACTAACGGGCAGACAGACAGACAGAGAGACGTTGCATTTTATATATATATATATATATATATATATATATATATATATATATATATATATATATATATGTTATATATATATTATAGATGTAATAAAATATATATCTATAACCTGGTGAGAGAACATATGTATAAATTTAAAAAATCACGTAAATCGTATAAGTGGTTCTCGAGGGATAAGCGCACTAACGAACAGTCAGACAGACAGAGAGACGTTACATTTTATATATATATATATATATATATATATATATATATATATATATATATATTATTACAGATTATAGATTCTAGATATTCTCTGCTACATAATATTGTTCTATATTTAATGGTTTAGGCTGTGTATTGCAAGGGAACGCGCAAACTTTTTCCGACTTCATTCCTATTATCGTCACTACTCATTCCTTATGCCACCTTTCTTAATAAAATATAGCCTATAACCTGGCCAGAGAACATATGTATGTTTAAAAAAAAAAGTACGTAAATCGGATAAGTGGTTCTCCAGTGATAAGCGCACTAACGGACAGACAGATAGACAGAGAGACGTTGCATTTTATATATATTATAGAAGAACACAATGCTATTAAAAATTATTTTTCTTGATCTTTCGATATAAATTAAGGACTGACATATTCTAGTTTCTAGACGGTCTCACTCAATGGGCTTCTGTTACAACCTTTTTGCAAATTTTTGGAGTTGATGTTGACTTTTCAGACGGGTAATTAGAAAATTAAAATAGAAATATACACATTAATTTATACTAAGTCGGCAAGTGCCTCAGATACAAAAAAAAAATAACAGACGGAGTACGTCATTTATGACATCGTTTTCTGCCAAATCAATGATCCATTTGAAACTGTAATGAGTGCGATAAGGACAAGTAGAAAAAAGTGGGAGAAATTTCAACGCTGTTCTATGGAAAAAAAATCATCGTATCTCGCATTCTTGCAACCCAGGTAACTTAAATTGTACATGGCGTGGTAGTAAAACTTGTTGGAAATGCGTCCGGCATTGTCACTTATATTGGTTAATTTTATTAGCAAGTTATATCTGGTTATATATAACTTATTCAAGTACAAATTTAGAAAATATTCAGCTGTTTCTTATAAATATAATGTTATTCGCTTGCTTCTCTATTAGCTAAATACAATAAAACAAATATTTTTAGTTGATTAGATTAGAGTTTTAATAATATTGTCAAAAACCGGCGAATCATTGAATATTTTAAATTTTGGAAATCCAAAAAAACTCAAATTCAACTAAATCTTAACTCTTTCTTTCTAATCGCCCTTCCTTAAGTCTACTGTAAATGCTGGATCGCGTTTAGATGTAAACATACGGAGCTTTGACAAGTGCAAAGATTTCACGTCATTCCTATATGTCAGTAAAAGTTTTTCTTTGTAAAATAACATATACAGGGTGTTCGGAAAATAGTTTATTATATTAAAATAGGTGGTTCCTTGGGTCAGGTAAAGAATTTTTAATTGCTTTTCCTCTCTAAATTTCCAGTTTGAAATTTTATCAAAATCCTATTTACCAACTCTTTCTAACGCCTGTAATTTAATTTACAACGTCAAATATATATTTTTCCAAATAACACTACCATTAGATGGACAACATTTTTTGACAACTGGATTTTCGAGTTAAAATTATACAAGAAATGCTTTTAACATAAAATTTCAGTTAAAAGTTCAAACATTTATAATTCTAGATACCTTATTCTTGCCATTCTGTAACTTGAGAATACATAGCGAACTTTATAAAACTTGTTGTTGTGTGTTATTTTTCTATTTTAGAGAATTTAAGCCTCAACTGAATGTTCTGCTGAGTATGTGTTAAGATTTTTAAAGTCAATTTTAAAAGTTAAATTATTAAAAGTTAAAATTATAATAAATTAGCTGTGCTTGCGGCTCCGCTCGCATGTACTACAGAATTATTGTTTGGGTGTTTTTTTTTGCAAGAAAGCGCGCTGGCGACAAACATTTTTCCGACTTTATTCACAATTATCGTCACTGCTTATTCCTTATGTTACCTAACCTAACAAAATATATACTAAAACCTGGCCAGAAAACATATGTATGAATTAAAAAGAAAACACGTAAATCGGATAAATGATTCTCGAGTGACAAGCGCGCTAACGGACAGACAGACAGACAGAGAGACGTTGCGTTTTACATATAATGTAGAAGCTTTATAAAGGAAATGTAGTGGTTATAGGTGTTAAGCAAGATTTCAATTTTGGATTGAAACTTGCTCGTATAGATTATTTTCGTTAGTGATTAATTTCTTTTAAAATACAAAAATTCAAATATGGTTTCTTTAGTATAGATTTTTTTATTAGCTACCATATTTTTCCACAGTTGCTCTTGATTCAAGAATTTACCGGTTTTAATATATATATAACATATATATATATATATATATATATATATATATATATATATATATATATATATATATATATATATATATATATAATGAAATGTGAATTTTTTTTCTAAAAAAAACATGTTAAATTCGGAAGGATGATAAAAAGTGCTTTATTCAAAGTATGCTCCATCGCTTGTTATACATTTTTCCCATCTTTCGGGCGATTTGTGAATACCACGCTAGTAAAAAATCTTCCCCTTTTGCTGCGAATCATTCATCGAGCCATTTTCTCACATCTTCGTACGAACCAAAGCGCTGCTTAGCAAGTGCGTGACCCATCGATGCAAACAAGTGGTAATCAGAAGGAGCCAAGTCTGGTGAGTAAGCCGGATGGGGTAGAACTTCCCAGCTGAGTGCTTCCAACGTGTTGCGAACTGGTTTTGCCGTATGTGATGGAGCATTGTCATGAAGAAAAATGACTTTGCCTCTTTCGGTATTCTGGCCTTTTTTCAAGCAGCGAACGGTTTCAAATCGGTCGATTGTTGTTGGTAACGTTTATTATTAACCGTTTCCCCAGGTTTTAAGAGCTGATCATAGACCACGCCCCTATGGTCCCACCAAACACAGATCATCGTCTTTCTGCCAAAGCCATTCGGTCTTGGGGTCCATGTGGATGGTGCGCCTGAGTCTACCCATGATTTTTTGCGCTTGGGATTCTCAAAATAAATCCACTTTTCATCCCCTGTAACTATACGATGCAAAAACGACTTCCTTTTGTACCGAGCGAGCAAAATGTCACACGTGTTTTTGCGCTTTTCCATTTGCCTGTCATTCAACTCATGTTGTACCCATCTACCGATCTTCTGAATCTTTCCCATCTCTCGTAGCCGATTGGAAACAGCTTGTTGACTAACGCCCAATTGCTCGGAGAATTGTTTTTGTGTTTGCGAATCATCTTCGTCCAACAATGCTTGCAATTCCATATCTTCGTATTTTTTGGCGGTTTTCCACGTTCCTTGTCTGCAACATTGAAGTCGCCACTTTTGAAACGCCGAAACCATCCTTCACACGTATCTTGCGATGGAGCATGTTCACCATAAGCTTCTCGAAGTAATCGGTATGATTTAACAGTAGTTTTCTTCAAATGAAAACAAGAAATTAATGCTGTCCGCGAATGCTCTTTGATCGGTATAAATTTCGACATATTGAACACAACAACACAACACTATGCACACATTTTTCCAATTTATCACTCGTGCGCATCTGACACTTGTTGATGACACAACAAAATGGCGCAGTGTCAAATCTTTATAGCACAAACTGCATTGGTGCATCATCTGTTGTCTGAAATCCGCATTTCATACTTAACGCAACAAACAATCCTAAGTTTAACTACTGGGAAACGCCCTTATAAGGAGAAGAGATGAGTAATCAAGGATCTAAAGGCTCTAGTATCTGCTTTTTTATTTTTGTTATCGAGCTTTCGCTGCCTAATGGTAGCTTCTTCTGGATTCTAAAAATGCAAACCAGGTACAGAAAATAAACCAAAAACGTTCGTTTTTGAAATGTGATTCAATGAATTGTAAGACTGTATGAGTAAATATAGTAGTACCCCCAACTCCTACTAAAACAGTAAAAGATAACAATAACAACAACAGCAAAATTAATCAATAATTTGAATAAAAACATAAAGGAATCATAAAAACTAAAGACAAAATTAACTTTATCATAAACAATCAAAAATTTTAGCAGTTAATTCATCTCTAGTGAAGACAATAAAATTTGCATTTTTGTTGACCAGGTAGTAGGTATGATTACAAAAACATGATAAAAGGACAGAGAGTTACACAAGTATTAAAAATGAAACGTTGTCAATCAAATTAATCAAAAACACTTTTTAAGACAGAACACAACTGTAAGAAACACCATGATGTTGAAATGGTACTCCATTTTAAAATTTTTTTGACGTCGAGTTTAGTAACTTATTTAGTGATATTCGAGTCCGAACCGGATATTGTTGGTAGTCTATGTCGTCATCAGGTCGACAAAAAACCATAAAAGCATTAAAGTTAGGGATGTGGTAATTTTTTTTTGGTGGATGCTACTATTAGATAAATTATTTATTATTAATGATATTTATTTTTCAGTTTTAATTTTATAACAAAGGGACTTAAATTTGATGAATGTTACTATTAGACGAGTTTTTTATTGTTAATTATATTAATTATATTAATTCTTTAATTTTATAACAAAGGGACTCATAGGCTAGTTAATATGGGAGGCCTAAAAATGATTTTGCAATGCCGATTGTTGAGTATTTGTACTTTGGAAGGAAATTCGAATTTTCTAAAGTTTAAAATCCAAAAATCACTCCGTTTGTTAAAATATCGAAAACATTTATTAGGAAAAAGTTTTTAGGTTAGAATTGCATTTTATCATAGTGTACACAATTTTAAATCGATTGAACAAAAATCGTATTTTGTCTGTTTTGACCACAAAAAATATTATCGCAAGGAGATTTTTTATCTCTTGAATTTGAAATACACTAGTTTGACTTTAATTAATTATTTAACAAAATTTATTTGGTGATACCAAGCCATGTGATAATTTTTCAGTACTTTTGTGATAGGGTGGGGGGACAGAGATTTTTTTAAAATAATACAAAGAAAAGTGTGCATAAGTATTACATTATATATATTTTTGAAATCGTGTTTTCACAAGCTTGACACCCCACTTGATGCCCTTAGCCCTACAAACTAACCCCTGAAGTTAAAATTTAACTACACGGTCCTGATTGGGCCACCAATTCCTACATTTGTGCCAAATTTTAAACTTTATATGTCAAATAGTTTTGGAGAAAATCGGGTGTGACAGACGTGATCCCGTAAGTGTACGGAACACTAAAAATTAAAATTTCTTTGTGATCATATTTTTATTGATCAAAAACTGACACAATACGATTTTTATCCAAACTATCTAAAATTTTACGTATTTCAGTTAAAATGAAATTAAAATGAAATTCCAAATACTTTTTCCTAATAAATGTTTCCGATATTTTAATATAATAACTTTAAACTTCAGAAAATTCAAATGTCCACCTATCTTCTAAATTAAATAAAAGAAAACCCCACATGTCCCAAAAACCAACGTATTCCCTTCGAGGACTGATAGGCTAGCTCGTACCTCACAAAAATATGTAAATATGACTTTAGTGAAAAATTGTTAGATTTCGAAATCAAAATTAGCTAATTAAAATGTTTTTACTTATGATACTTGTTTGCTTATTTTTTTTTTCTCCGACAGGCTTAGCACAATTGGTTGTATTCTGAACTGTGATCAACAGCAGGGTTATTCGGGATTATGTAACAATAGTAAGAATCTTAGAATACGGAAATTTGTAGAGGTGGCACGCGATAAACTGATCCAAAGTGCAGATTTTCACCCAATTCATAAAAATTTCAGTATCAGCCCCCGAAGGGAATACGTTGGTTTTAAGGACACCTGATATATCTATATTTTGGTGGATGGATTTTATTATATTTCCCATAATTAGAATACAAAATAAAAATAGCGTTTTTTTTATGCGATAATTTTATGAGCGGACATTAGTAATCATAAGGCGAAGAATAATATTAAATTTTTATCTAATCGTGTTATTCTGCAGATTTAAAAAGGTAGAATTTCTCGTGTTATAAAAACCATTTTTTGTTTTAGTTCTTGTAGTAGAATCTGCATTCATACATGTGAAGCCACCACTCCATTTTACTGCTGATCATCCATTTATCTATTTCATTAAATACGATAACGTCGTTCTTTTTCATGGAAAAATTATGAATTAATTTTTTTTTAATTTATAGATAGTGGCACAGTACACATCAAATGTACTGTACACGCTATAATAGTATTGTAACCAATATTATAGAATTCATATTTTATAAATTTAAGAAATATAATATTTTACTGAGGAATCTTTTTTTAATCGCAATGTCATCAACTAAATGTTAAAATATAGGATTTGACAACGGCAGGGAACTTTTCCTAAGTCAACTTTTACAATTTCTAGTGCCAAGTTAGTCAAAACTTTCTGTATAAATTGACGGCGTTATTAAGCGTAACTTTTTCACAGTAAGATATTCTTACTTACTTACTTACTTACTTAATCCTTATGCCTTTCTATCCCTTTGGGGGTGTAAGACCCGTAGAGTTGAGTTCCGTTCATATCTCCCATTATTATTATCTTATTGTTTGTATTGTCTATCTCTTCCTGTAAATCATTGAAAAAAAAGTTGTCCCTTTCCTCAAT
This sequence comes from Pachyrhynchus sulphureomaculatus, assembly GCA_019049505.1. NCBI lineage: Eukaryota > Metazoa > Arthropoda > Insecta > Coleoptera > Curculionidae > Pachyrhynchus > Pachyrhynchus sulphureomaculatus. The sequence continues at coordinate 82,260,650 of CM032452.1, read as the reverse complement.
TCTTGCGTTTCGACAGTATTCTCTTTCCCCTTTTACATCCTTCATCTTCTCTTCTTTGGCTACCATTGCCACTTCTGTCCCTGCATTTTCCTTCTCTTTTACTCCTGACCTGTACATCCAATATCCACTAGGTAATCTTTTGCATCCATTCCCTTTCCTTTTTGTTTCTGTGATTCCTACATAGTGTATTTGTATTTTTTCCAGTTCTTTTGTCAGTTCATCCTCTTTTCCGTTTATGCCCCCAACATTCCATGTTCACAATCTAATCTCTTTTCCGTTTTTATCCCTAAAGTTCCGTGTTCCCAATTTACTAACTCGGTAATTATTTCCTATTTCTTTGATTATCTCTTATTTATATTCCTTTCATTAGTCTTCTCTTCTGTATCCTTTGTCTTTGCCAGGGTCGTCGTCGATCTACCTATCTCTCTCCTTTTCTCAGTTTTTTGGTTTGATGGTAGTAGTGTTCTTTGTTTGTTCCTTCAGTTTTTCTTCCTCAATGTCCCATTTTTATTCTCTTTCCTCGATTGAGATTTTCTGATATCCCATTTTCACTTTCTTTCCATTCTTTCTTTCGTTCTTTGCTATATGCTTAAATTTCTTTTGAATTTCTCATTCACCATTTATTAAATCGTTGTTTATGTAAACTCTCTCTCTCCAATTTCTCGGTTTGCTTTTATTTCTCATCACAACTTCTCCTGAGTTTCCAAGTTCTATCTTGTATATAGTCTCTCCCATTTTTATCACATCCTTAATCTGTACCTTTGTGTCCATACTTCTTTCCATAAAATGTTCTACATCCATTTTCAAATCTGGTTGACTATTCGCTTTAAATCTCATTCCCGATATAACAATATTATTCCTTACTTTTTCCTTTTCCAACCCACTCATCCTCGAATCCATATTTCTCATGTTTTCTTTAATTGTCTTATTTTCCTTTTTTAATACTTCGTTCTCCTTGTTTAGTTCTTTCACTTCTTGTTGGTATCTCTTCTGATCCTGTTTCAATACCTCTATATCTAACATTAACTCTCTGATCATTTCTGTTAGGTTATTCATCTTATCTTCTCCTTCATTTTTCTCTTTCTGAGGGGTTCCTATCAACTTTTTACTCCTCTTGTATATTCCCATTGGCTCCTCCCTTTCCTCGACTCTTCCTCTTTTCGAGTCTCCTAATGTATAAACATCGTTATCCATTGTTATTTCTGTTGAAATTTATGCTATCAAAACTTTTCGTATGCTCCTCGTATATTCTATTTTTAAACCCGAGAGAAGAGGAGAAAGACAAAAAAATTGTTATTTTTACCTCTTATCACCGTATACACAGTAAACAAAACAATCAAGGTCGTCGCTCAACGCTTCTTTAGCTTCATACAATTTCCCAGAATTATTCTCATAGACTTTTAAAATCTATTTTTTTTAACTTATTGTCTCTGCTTTATTTCTAGTCCCTCTCGTTTGCAATCAACCAAAACAATTAAATAATTCAATATATCGAAACACTACCGTAATAATGCTCGTTGAACGGGTTGACCACTGCCGGGCGTTCGATTTCAATGTGTACACTTCGCGGTCCGGAACTGGACTCCGTAAGATATTCTGTTCTGTAATTTTCCTTATTCCTCACTTCATTTTTTATTATCTCTCTGAGAAAATTTTAACTCTTGATTTACTTCCAATAAAACTCGTTTTGGAAAATTTTGAGGCCAAAAAGAAACTAGCGACTTTGTTTGCATGACGATATATAAAAGAAAGTGAAATGTGTCATTATTATCACTATGAAACATGGCCAGGTAGTACTGAAAAATCTATGGAATACAGTGTGTCCCATTTCAATTATTAAATTTTAGTGTAAGTAAGCATATTGAGGATTTTTTGAAAGCAAAAGGTTGTTACCTGGATATTGAAATGGTAACTTCTGCAATTTAACTCAACATTTGAGGCTGCAAAATTTCCTACATTCATCATTATTATACATACGAAGCACATCGTCCTGGACGTGAATTAGACATGTACAATTCTCTCGGGAAAGCAATGGCAAACCACCCGTAGTATCATACCTACTAAAGCCTTTTTATTTTGGCCGACATTTAAACTGTAGGTCCCCTTTATCTGTGGAACACTGCACCGAGCACAGGCAAAGCCGAGAGGGTCACCTACGTCCGTATTGGATATGGCACTTCAAGAAGAAAAAATTCTCTATTGTGCACTTTGTTTTTAATGGGTGGCCCTCCACGAAACTGTAGTCTTGTGACGATTTTACTAACAGCTTCTTAAACAAACACACACTAAAAGCAAAGAGCCTAAGAAAGCAGTTATATTTTCTTTATTTCGTCTAATAGGCATCTAGGATGATTGTCATCATTTGCATGATATAATGAAAAAGGATTTCTATTTTACTATTTTTGTTTCCATTATTTTTTAGTTTCGGTGGGTTATATGTCTGCATTCAAGCCACCGACAACACGGAATTTTACAGCCGACCATCCATTTATTTATTTTATTAAATTTGAAAATATTATTTTGTTTTACGGAGTAATTATAAATTAGTTTTTTTTTTTTTGCCTAGAAATGAGTTTTACCAGGAAATTGTAGCAAATTTTATAGAGTTTTTATTAAAAATTGTTATCTCCAAATCTTTGTTTTTTTTTTAAAGGAACGGCCAATTTTTAAAAAAATACTTTAATTTGCCCATTGTATATACGAGGGCCCATCGATAAGTTTCTACTCTAGCATATAAATAACAAGCAAACCTCGACATTATCTCGGCACAATCTTATATACAATTAGAGCAATGATTATAAAATAACTCTAACTTAAAAGAAATCCTTCGTCTTGGTTTACTAACCTCTTCGACATTTATCACTATTTCATTCGAATGAAATTTGTGCCCTTTTAATTTTGGGAGTAGGTTCACCGTTAACAATGTAGTACTTCGGCTGCACCCTAAATAAAAATCGGGATCACTCTAGGGAAATAAGATGCCGCATCGAAAAGGCAAGGGAAGCATTTAACAGTCCTTCTGTATAGAGCGGAGGCGTGGACCCTTACCGACGCCGTTTTTAAACGGACTTCAAACATTTAGGGGTCGATTTAGTTGATAATTTTCTCATGCCCAAAGCAAAATGAAAGATACGAAACACATTCGTATGATAACTAATATTTTCGCCCGATTCGTCGATTTGCCACATAGCCTCAATATTCTCTCGGATCGACAAAGAAACGGATCCTTAAACACGGTGTTCATCAGTTCTTCCTCTCTTGAGATCTGCAAACCACTTTTTGATAATGACCTGGGAAAGACATTGTGTCTTTAATATATTAAGCACTTCCAAAAGAGGTACTTTATCATCGGTCGATATTCGATTTTACTAAATTCACAATTTTTGTCACATATGTTATATCTTCTTTAAAAATTTACTATAAAGAGGGCAATTAAATCTGGCCCGCCAAACTTTGTGTACCTATTCACTGAAGGTTAAACTAGTATCCATAGCAGCCGCATTGGCAATGTGAAGTGGTCCAGACTAACTAGTTATCAATACTCGTAGAGTGAGAAATGCACTATATTTTTTCATTATTTTTTGCGTTTCTTTTTTAGCTGAAGTGGACTTCTATTTCGCATATCCGACAAGATTACGGCGTAATGTTACTGTTGACCATCCATTTATATATTTTATTAAATATCGAAATACTATTATTTTTCTTGGACAAATTATGAATTAGATTTATTTTTTTATTAAGTAGACAAACAAAGCAATTTCCTAAATATCTGTACGTAGGATTTTAGAATTGTTATTATTAATGTAATATAAAAAATGTCTTTTAGGTCTTTTTACATTTCTATCCTTTTTTGTCAACATGAATTAGATAAATTACACAGGCCAAAAAAAAAAAATTGTAAAAACTTTTTAAACCAATACATCTAAGTGTTATGTATTTTTGGGTGCTGAAATCGCATCTGGTATCAGTTTTTTTTGTATCACCCACAGTTCTCTCACAATATGATATCGATTAAATTTCAAAATAGGGAAAATTAAATAATTAAATTAAATAAAAAATTAATAAAAAATAAATAGATGTTCCAGATCCCAATAAATGTTTTTTTTTTCAGCCTAGAACCAAACAATTCTGCCTTTTCCTTAGTCAAACCCAAATCTCTCACTAAATCATTTAATTCAGCTTGTGTAAACAAACAGCTGTGGTTTTAAATTTCCTAGAGAATATTGAAACTCATCATCATCCGGTCGACTTTCATTAAATTCGGGACTGGACTGTAAAACATCATCAATAGACTGAGGTGGCTAAGGGACTGGAAGTCCCGGTCCATGTCTTACCGGCCGATTAGCTGGAGTAAAGTTAGGATACACAATTACTTTCTTATTTTTGGAGTTATATCCAGAAACATCAACGCTGCAAAAATTACAATCATTTAAATGATTTTCTTGCTCTCTCCATACCATGGGTAATGCAAATCTAAAAGCTTTCTTTTCTTTCTTTTACCATTTCCTAAGATCCTCGACACAAACACTTTGTGAGGAGCCCAACATTTTTCTTGATTACCGATTTGTACACCAAAATATACAAAGTATACTTTTTTTACAAAGTCAGTAATGTTTCTTTAATGTTTTTTAACTACAAACTCACCACATATATAACAAGAAGTGTTGGAAGGGTTCTTACAATCACAATTACCCATATTTTGAGTGTGAATTAAACCACATGGGTTAAACGCTGCAATGCGAGGTTACATTAACTGGAAGAAAACCAAAAGCTGTGACATTTATCGGAACTGCCAACCTAATAACATTTAATTTTACTGCCAACCTTATAAAATTCTGATTTTATTGTCAACCTAATAATATTCGAATGATAAAAAATAAACTTTTCACATTTTGAATATTAAAATGTGAAAAACTGGTGGGTGATACGACTTTTTTTATTATTATTTGCGGACTCAGCACACCAAAAAACATAGGAATCAGGTAAAAATTATTAAAAAAGTTTTTTATCATTGGCCTGTGTTATTTCCCTCGATTTGATATTTGACAACTGTCACTATTGTTCGTTAATGTTGTCAATAAGCAATTCAAAGAGGACGTTCTGTTTTTTAAAGTAGTGTGGCATCGTGAGATTTCGAGTGTTAATTAGTTTATTATGTTACCCGACTTCTCGTAGAACAGTCGATGGGGTAAATAATCAAGCGTGATTTGGGTCAGAAAATGTCGAGCTGTTAGAGTTACGTACGCAAAAAATAGAAACAACAAAATTTGACTAAACCTAAAATTATTACGCTTAAGTGTATAGTCAAAAACATATGGGGTTCAAGAGGTGGAAGAGAGAATTAAAGGGGTTGTTTCGAATGTATCTTGTTATACAATTTTTTCAGTGTTATTAAAGTCGAAAAATCCGAAAATTTCTTAACAGTTAAGTCTGCCTGTGCTTGGTAAAGTTTCAAGTTTCTGTTGCTGCGTAATTTTCGCAATATCTGGCAACATCAATTCAAATCTGTCTTCGTGATTCTCTTAGCGCAGTTGCCGGCAATTCAATTCTCAGTGACTCAAGTTTGCCTGATGTGAAAGGATGTTTTCAGGGTCTCTTATTATATAGAGGTATTACGACGATCTACTAAATTTAGGTTTGGTACAGCAAGGATTGTATTCACTTAACAATATCGACGTGCTTTTTCGATCTTTTCTTACCCTTCTATTGATGATGATGATAAATGAAAACATGAAACACACAATTGTTACTTTCTCCAGTAAAACATTCTGTAAACCCCTGTGCATTTTACTGCGAAGATATAAAAATTATATTTTTTTATAATGTTTCTTAAGCAAAAGAAAAATTCAAAATTTGGCTCACATTAATTCGTGGGCCTTCTAGTTTACTGAGGTTAAAACTATAAAGCATAATTTTTTTGTTAAAAACTGAAAGAAATTTATGGAAGTTATTAAAATTTTCTTTCAACCCATTTTTCATTCATAATTTTCAGCGCAAAATATGATTTATGGTTTTAACTTTAGTAGACTACAAGCCCCACAAATTGATGAGAGCGAACCTTGAGTTTTTATTATATCTAGGAAATATGCTAAAAGAATTTAATTTTTATGTTGGTTTAAAATCTAAAGTCCAACGAAAAGCCCGTCTCTCCAGCGCATTATAGGCAACGTTGCTAAATTCTTACGCATTCTTTATGTAAAGAAAGTGCTTTTTTATTATTTTCATCAACTGTATACTAAAATTTTATATCTTAAAGTGTTTAATTTCCGTGTGGCCAAGGTGCTATTTGCCTATTTTTTTTTTTTTTAATTTCGTATTAATGAAAATATTTTCCTGATTTTTTTAATTGCTTTACTTTAAGCTATAATCTACAAATAGCCCCGGTAAACATTTTATTCCTTATAAAGGGAAAACCGGATCTAAAATACTTATTAGACTCGAAAGAATAGTAAAACTGGAATTTTTTCCTTTTTCTCTCATACTCTTACTGGACAAACACGTGTTAGAGAAGGATTCCTGTTATGTATGATGTTTTAATAACCAAATATCTGAACTATACTCTTAAGGCGGGCATTACACTATAAAAGTTCTTTGATAAAAGATCTTTTATAAAAGAACTTTTACGATAAATGTGATAGTGTAATAGCTCTAGTTTTATAAAATTTGTCTTTTATAAAAGTTCTTTTATCATAGTTTGCATTTTCATCCAATATTTGATAAAAGTAGTTTCTCCCACTCCTGCACTGGACTCGCCGGTAGGTTGGCTTCTCTTCTCTTTGTATGCATGCGCATATCTCAGGTCTCGCGATAAAATCCAATCACACGTATCAGTTATCAATCGTTGTATATTTAAGTTTATTTGCCTTTTTAAAATATTATTTCTTTAAACTGTAATTTAAAAACAAAAGCTTTGAAAGTAACTGAAAAATGGCCGAGTCGAGGATTGAGTGCAGGTGGTCTGTGGCGGTTACTAAAATTTTGATTTGTGAATATGAAAGAATAGATTATCTGTATGACGTTTGCCATACAGAGTATAAAAATAGAAATAAACGGTTGAATGATTATGAAGATATTCCTTGTGTATTAAAAGAACTTAGATACAAGTATGAGGTTGACGAAGTAAATAAAAAGTTAATGGGTTGAAAGTATGCACTGAGGTATGCAACTACTGTATTGAAGACTTGTGTAGCTCTCGCCTGTGGCAAGAAATCGCAGAGTAACCATAAGCCGTTCCTTAGGGGGTATTGGGTTATGCAAATGTGTTATTTCCCGAGATATAGGTCCCACCTTCAGAAGCAAGTAATCGAACGTTTTTTCATCCATTCTCAAATAGTTCATGTAGCTTTTTGTATCGTCTGTAGCCAGGTCTTTGAGTAAATTCTGATGGATGCCCTTTAACTCGCGCCGGGAAACCCAAGGTCGTACTTACAAACGTTTCTTTACATTTGTATTTTTATCTTTTTCCGCCACAGCTATTGCAACTACAACGGCCACAAAAACTACGGCAATTAGTAAAACGTCATCCATTACACAACAGTCACAACTCACAACATTGTCTTGAAACGATTTCTTTTAAAATATTTTACATAGTGTAATGCAAATTTTGTAGTCATAAAAGATATTTTATAAAAGAAATTGTAAAACAATTTCTATCCAACTTTCATAATAGATCTTTGTCAAAGAACTTTTATAGTGTAATGCCGGCCTAAGGCACTTTAAGATTACCGTATGTGTGCAAATAGTAGGTTCAACCAAAATCGCTGAAGATTGTTGTACTCATTGAAAAGCACAACTCTTGAGCACTATTTCAACGTGTTTTCAACAGGAAAAAATCTGGAATAGTTAACAGGTTTCACAGATATTCTGTAAAATCACGAATTATACAGAATGATATGAATAAGTATCATGTACTTTAGCATCCCTATTATCATAGATAATAATCAAAATATAAATTTCTTTGATACAAAAGTTACACAGACGATAAATTACAAATTTAAAAAGATGTTTTTAGTGTTCCGTACGGAACACTTATAAGATCACTTCGGTGTCTGTCTGTCTGTCTGTCTGTCTGCCTGTCACACCCGATTTTCTCCGAAACTATTTGACATAGAAAGTTGAAATTTGGTAATAATATAGGAATTGATGACCTCATCAGAGCCATGTAGTTTTGAGAGTTAAATTTTGACTTAAGGGGTTAGTTTTAGGGGTGAAATCGGAAGTGAAAAAAAATTGTTTACTAGGTCATGGAGTGTGGTGTCAAATGAAAGCTTGTGAAAACACGAGGTAAAAATGTATATATAAAGTAATACTTGCGCGCACTTTTCTTTGTATCATTTTTAAAAAATCGCGAAAAATCGCTGTCCCGCGACTTATCACGAAAAGTACTTATAAAAAATTTTGAAAAAATTCCGGAATATTCTCCACGGGGTGTAGATTGAACGAAAATTATCACGAGTGCATTACCTTTAATAATTTTTCTGATATTTAAAAAAAAACAAAAATAAATTCAAGATCAGATTTCAGTAAAGATTGGAAACAAACTTTGTTGAAAACTCATTTGGGGTGTGTTTTGTGAAGTCACTGATCATTTTATACATCTGTAACAAAATTTTTTATTTTAAAAGCAATCAACGTACGGAAGACTAATTGCGCAAGTTCAACTTGCACTTGACCGGTTATTGTTTATATATATTTGTACCAAAATTTTTTTAACAAACTAAACTAATTAATTAAATTAATCGAACAAAAAACAACACGTACTAATTTACATATATTTTTAGTTTTAATCACAAACAGAGAAGGAGTAATCAATCCCCCAGCGATACTACATTTTGTTGCTGACCATCCATTTATTTATATTATTAAATTTAGAAACTTACTTTTATTTTCTGGAAGAATCACACAATAATTCTAAATATCTGTACATTTGAATAATTTTATATTTATAAGTAGAGTTTTATTTTTTTACTGCCTTTTTTAAGACTTATTTTCTATTCAGTGATTATTTTTTTAAATGTAGTGTTACTTTTATTTTTTTAAATTAAATTTATTAAGAGAAAAAGTTATTTTTTTTTATTTCAGCACTGAATGACACGTGAAAATGATAGATTTGTGATTTGATAATCTACACTCTTACATAAATGACCGCACAGTTTTCAATTATGAAATTAAAAATATAATTTTTGAATTTAAATTGGGAAAACAAAACTGACCTAAGCTATTCATTGAGACAAAGAAGCATACAATTTTCAATTGAATATATTAGTTTCCTAATAATGAACTTTCTTTATTCGTGCAATGGGTTACCCACCTTATGCTCGGTGTATATGTGCCTCTTTCTGTGCCAGTGTCTATTTATTTTTATTACCATTAAGCCTTATTTGCTTGCTAGACTATCATTTACATCTCACTTGCTACAATTATCGTTTGTCGCAATGCTGCCTGGGTGACCTATTATTCCCTTCACAGTTAAGTATGTTAGCGCTTTATTATATCTTCCTAGAGAGGTTCAGCACTTTCTGATTTTTAATCCTATCTACATAGCTTGATCATTATTTTTTAGTGTTCTTTCTCAGTATTGAAGCTTGTTTAAAGGCATATACATACGTAGTCATGGAGCCTAAAAAAAGCATTTTTTTTAGGTATTTTTTAGCGAAACTATTCATTATATAAATCAGGTTTTGTATTTTATATAATAATACATAGCTTAAATGGTGGCGCTGCACGCGTTCCTCTGCACACCCTTTTTTTAGGTGCATTGCGTTGTGGACGATTACTAGGAGCTGGATCATCTAAAATTATGATTTCTAAAGAAATTCTTTACTGGAGGATCAATCTTGTCTTTGAATTTAATTGATTTTATCAAGAACTTTATTTTTAAATAACAAAAATGTAAAACGCGGTAACGTCACTTTTTCGCTTGGTTTAAGCCAATGCCATTTGATTTTTTTTAAATCCTTCGTTTAAAGACATGACCTTCTAGTAAACTAACTTCTTTGGAAATTTTAATATCAGATTATCCAGCTCCCAGCAATCGTGCATACCACAATATTCCTTAAAAAGGGGGGTTGTAGGGCAACGCATGCAACACCGCCATTTTTTTTTTTCCTTTTTTAATTAAAATTTCACAAATTGTATTTTAAGCTATGTATTATTATATAAAATAAGAACCTGTTTTATATAATAAATTGAAAACTGAAAACAATTCCTAAAAAAACAAAGCTTTTTTTCAGCTCCATGACTTTTAAGAAACACTTCTTAATTTAAATAGTGGTTTGTTAATAACTGTGTCTTCTCTATGAAAGGTTTCCTTGTTGGTATTATTTTGTTTGTTATATTATATTTGCTCCTGATATAATATTTACTAATATGTACATATTTTTTAGTAACATTCGAAGGTGCAGTACTCCAAATAGAAAAAATAGAGATCAAATCTTTTGTTGCTGATCATCCGTTTTATCTATTTTATTAAAACATGGAATCGTAATTTTGTTTTCTGGAAAAATTACACAATAAAAATCACTGTCTAATAAAATAATGTAGTTCCACTTATTTCGTTACTGTATTGGCAGTTTAAGTTTAATGAAATATTAGAACTTATTCTGTTTATTTTCTTTTCTTCACTCAATATATATCACCATAGACGCATGAAACAATATAGAATTGAAACTGAAATGGTCGCTAACCAACGAGAAATAAAAATCCATACAAGGCATAAGAACTTTAAACGTCTCTATTTTATTAATAGGAGTTTTTACAAAAACAATGAAAGAAAAAAAAATTGATACAAATCGTTTTAATATCTCTCAAAATATTCGCCCCGTTTTGCATGCTTTCGAACTAATTCTTGAAACATTTTTTCCACTCTGAAGTTGGCTCCTCAAAAGCATGGTTTTGGAATGATTCAACGGCCTCTTGAGCTGATGAAAATCGCTCTCCATGTATTTTTTTGCATTTGGAAACAAAAGTCGTCGATTGTTTGACGTGCTGTGTGAGAGTAGGCATTGTCATGATGAAGAATGATGCGACGTTTCTGGTTGTTTTTCCTGATTTCATCGATTACTTCTAGTAAACAAATTGTTGTATACCATTCAGCATTAACTGTTCTTCGATCCTCTAAAGCAATGGCTGCAACATGTCCGGTATAACCAAAGAAACAAGCGATCACTTTCTTGGAAGTACTTCGCGAACGAACCACTTTTATTGGATTCGGTTCTCCTTGGAACACCCAAACAGTTTATTGTTGCTTAATTTCCGGCTCATAAGAATATATCCAAGGTTTGTCTACTGTTACAATGTTGTATACGGATTTGGCCTGTTTTTGAGTTTCGGTCAAAATATGCGAAATCCATCGGGGAAAGATCTTTTTCACAGCTAAATATTCATGTAAAATCGCATGTACTGCAGTCTTCGATATGCCTAAGAATGCCTCTGTCTCACGGTAAGTCACATGCCGATCCTTTTCAATCATGTTGCGCACAGCATCGATGTTTTTTTGGAACAACCGCTGACGGAAGCACGACCATGACAAAATTCTGCAAACCGATTGTAAACAATCTTTTCTGATGGTGATTCATTACCAAAAGTTGAACAAAGCGATTCGAGGTATTGCTGTTGAGTTTAGCCTTTATTTAAATCGTAAAAAATCATCCAACGAAAGCCTTCACGTGAAATTTCCATTTGTTCATAAAACTATTTTTTTAAACGCTCACCATAAACAAACTACTCGGCCAATTTCTGAGCTGCCACTAT